>CM052815.1:41405431-41508162 GCA_028533885.1 Nasua narica | reverse complement strand
GAAGGTCTCCAGTCAGACTCTCTTACTGCCTTTCTCCCATATTCATGGCATCAGGTTTACCCTCAATGTGAGAAAGTCTAAGCTTCAGGGTCCTTTGCTTGCACCCAGGTGTCTTCTAGGATCTAAAGAGAGTCCCATCAATGTGCCGACGAAGCCATGTGTTTTGCAAAACTTTCTAAGTATCTTTTTTTTTTTTTAAGATTTTATTTGTTTATTTATTTGAGAAAGAGATCACAAGTAGGCAGAGAGGCAGGCAGACGAAGAGGGGGAAGCAGGCTCCCCGCCGAGCAGAGAGCCCAATGCGGGGCTCGATCCCAGGACCCTGAGATCATGACCCGAGCCGAAGGCAGAGGTCTTAACCCACTGAGCCACCTTAACCCAACCAGTTTCTGACTGCTGACTGTTTACTGCAACCTTCCCTCTGTCTGCACACTGCCTTCTGTCAGACGATGTTGGAGCAGCATGGACGCCTGAGGGATCTGGCCAAAGGGATGTCGAGTTTGGGTTTCTGTTTAGTTTGGATTTGTTGAGATGTGCTTCTGTGGTGTGCGGCCACTTCGTGTTCAGTTGACTAGGCGTCCTGTGTAAAAATCGCCCCCAGGAGCTCCCCACCTCCCAGTGTGCCGGTCTGCCCAGGACGCAGAGTTGGCGATCATGTCCCAGTGTGGACGTGTCCATTGGCTCTCACTATCAGAAGTCTGGGGCAGTGGAAAAGAAACATTCCAAATGTATGAAACCAGAAGCTCTTCTGCGAAAACTTTTTCTAGTCATAAGAGCTGCGAAATCCCAGGCAAGGGATTCAGTTCTCTTGGATGCTTAGTCAAAACAGAAGTTCTCTCTAGTCAGAAGCGCTTTTCTGATGAAGTGTACACAATTATAAATGCACCATATGCTCTCCCTCTTTCATGGGGATGGCGTATCTGCTAACCTCATACATCATTTTAACCACAATTTGGAAAGGTGTTTTGCAACATGTCAGTAAAGCTTGTGATTTGGCTGTGCCTGAAAGGGACCTCCTCTGTCCTCTCTGAATTGCTTCATTGCGTGTTCAACGATAGCCCTGGGAGACCCCAAAACAGAGAACCCAGTGGGGACAAGGTCTGCCACTGTGGGAACAACACAGGTGTAGAAGGGTGGAGACCATTTACAAAGAAGGACATGGGAATTCTGTCCAAGATGAGCACCAGAGTTCTAGAACACTTGAAAAGGTGTGCAAGACTGAAGTTTTCAAGTTATCTCAGAAACACATTTTTCGTTCAGAACTGAAATACCCCTCTCATATATTGAGTATGTATTTTTACCAATTTCCAGAAATAAGAAAAGGAGTGAGATCAAAAGCTAATAGAATGTGAAGTAATAATGACAAAATGAACATTTGAAATTGAAAGTATTCTGGCACTGGGGCGCCTGGGTGGCTCAGTGGGTTAAAGCCTCTGCCTTCGGCTCAGGTCATGATCTCAGGGTCCTGGGATCGAGCCCCACATCGGGCTCTCTGCTCAATGAGGAGTCTGCTTCTCCCTCTCCCTCTGTCCCCCCACTCATTCTCTCTCTCTCCGTCCCTCTCTCCCTCAAATAAATAAATAAATAAATAAATCTTAAAAACAAAAGAGTAGGCAAATGATAAGATATTTTTAACTATAGGAAATAAACAGGGTTGCTGGAGGGCAGATGGGGATGGGGTAACTGGGTATCAAAGAGGGAGCTTGATATAATGAGCACTGGGTGTTAGAGATGACAGATGAATGTCTGTACTCTACCTCTGAAACTAATAATACACTATATGTAAATTGCTTGATTAAAAAAAAACCCAGTGTCTCAAACAAAAATTCTAGATCAGACCAAAAGCAGTAATTCATTAAAAGCAAAAGATAAATTCCAAACAGAAATAGTGAATAGGTTCCTAGATTATTATTTATATAAAGTGAAGCATATTAAACACACTGGAAAAAGCTGAAAATTTTGTGATTTAACATGATAGAATACATTGATAAAGATAACAAACTGGTAGGAATTAATAAAAATATTTCTAGATTTTATGATGTTTTTCAGTTTGATTAAACTTTAATCTTTTGTAATTTCTCATTCTAAATATTTGTTCCTAACTCCATATTCAGATTTTGTACTTTTCTTAAAGAGGTTTCCCTAAATTTTACAAGTTCTAGGTCTCACAAAACCTGGATCTCATTACTCCAAGTGACCAGCACTTACCCCGGGCACCTAGAATCATGTTTTATTTTTCTTTTCTTTTTTTTAATATTTTCTTTTTTTTATTTTTAATTAATTTTTAACATTCTAGTCACTAACATTTTATTCACTTAATATTTAATTTAAATGCAATTATTTAACATATAATGTGTTATTGGTTTCAGAGATAGAGGTCAGTGTTAGAACCATGCTTTCTTGTCGTTCTGGTCTTTTAACTCATACCTTAAGAACAACTCAACCAAGCATTCCAAAACAAAATTTTTTTAAAAGATTTTATTTATTTATTTGAGAGAGAGAGAGACAGAGGGAGCATGCAAGAGCTGGGGGGGCGGGGGGCAGTGTGTGTATGAGGGTCAGAGGGGGAGGGAGAAACAAACTCCCCACTGAGCAGGGAGCCCTATGCAGGGCCTATGCGGGGCTCGATCCCAGGACCCCAGGATCATGACCTGAGCTGAAGGTTGACACTTAACCGACTGAGCCACCTAGGCGTCCCCCAAAACAATTTTTTAACCAGCATGTTAGGGGTACTTTGTTGGAAGGAACCTTACAGATTATCTAGTTTTCTACATTCCATAAATCCTGGTTGGTTTTTCTTCAAATGAACATAAAGTTGCTTTGCCAGCCTCCCCCACCCGAGACTCCATGGAGGTTTCGAGTGTGCCATTATATTCACACTTAAATGAAAAATTGATGTCTTTAAGAACTGATGGCTTTGTAATCCCCAGTCATCCTGTCTGGAACATTATCTAGCCCTTGATTTATTCATGATTTGATGTTGCTTGGTTGAGTGTTACCGTCACCACCTCCCCCTGCTCTGCCCCCCCCCCCCACATACATATGACCTTGGCATTGCTTGAGAAAGCAGCTCCTAAACGTTTTATAATTCTGGTTGCCACGAATCGGATTTTTAAATTATTTTAACAAAAATGTTAGTATATGTGCTACTGATTTTATAATTCATATAAATATGACATGTGCGTTTTATAAGGAGCCACCTTGCTGCACTCTCTTGGGTTCTCCAGGTGGGGCAGGTCCATCATCTGAGAAGAGTGGCTGTCTTTTACTTTTACCTTCTATCCTTCTCTCTTCTTACACTGGCTGCATTCTCAGACCCGTGTTATTAGTCCTGATTAAAAATACTCTGTTAACTTTAATGTGAATGTCCCTAGTGTTTCATTAATAAAGCATTAGCTACTTAGAAGGGGTTTTTTTTAAAGTTAGAGAACTGACCCCCTTTTCCTAGCTTTCTAAGTATTTCCCTAAAGATAGTGTTGGCCCATAAAAATCTTGTTGGTAACATGATTGCCCTCATAATGAGGCACGATTCTGGGCTTGGGGCTTATGTGCCTCGTCAGTGGACCAGTGGCCCATAAACATGGCCTCCTGAGGACCACGTGACTGGCCCGTGCTCACCGTCCCTGCAGACTCGAAGCTCACACCGGCTGTTACCACAGGAAACTCTGGAGTCCACTGCAGATGAGCGTTGTAGTGGAATTTTGTGCAGCTGGATCCCATGACTGGGATGGTTTGAAACCCGGTTCCCTTTTTTCTAAGGCTCCGTTGTGCTCAGATGCAGCCTCAGGCTCTCCCGCTAACAGGCCCTCCTGTTCTCCTACCCCCCAGTGACGCCGGCGCCCCCTTTGCCCAGTGGAGCACGGAGCGTGTATGCGCGTGGCTGGAGGACTTCGGCCTGGGCCAGTACGTGATCTTCGCCCGGCAGTGGGTGACTTCTGGCCACACTTTACTGTCAGCTACCCCGCAAGACATGGAAAAGGTAAGGGCTGAGCCCCGGGAAGGAGGTTCCCTTTTGTCCTCAAACCAATGTCTGGGGCAGGAAGGTGCCCACTCCTCCTTCCCCTGCCCTTACACACACACACACACACACACACACACACACACACACACACACACACAGTGGGGGCGAGGGAGGAGCCTGAGATGTCCTCTGTGACTGCGTGTCGATCCCAGTGCACTGTGCCCGCGTCTGCTGCCACACAGCCCCCCTACCCCCCGGGGCACTGTCTCCATCCAGACATGGCGCCCCCTCCGAGGGTCGGGCTGCTGGCTGGAAGTCCACATATATCTTCATCTTCCGACTGCAGGAGTTAGGAATTAAGCAGCCTCTGCACAGGAAGAAGCTGATTTTGGCCGTGAAAGCCATCAACACCAAGCAGGAGGAGAAGTCGGCCCTGCTGGACCACATCTGGGTGACACGTAAGGACGGGCCGTGTGCGCACATGGGCAGCCCCCCAGGGTAAACAGCACCTGCCAGGAACGCGCACCTCCAGGACTGGCTGTCCTTGGGAAAGGCAGACGGGGGAGTGAGTTCCTGACGGGGAATCCAGCTGGGCCTGCAAGATGATCGTTGGTTGCTTTCTATCGGTACTCGCAGCCTCCCGTTTTTACGAGCCCGAGCACACCTGTTTCTTCTGGTTTCTATAGGTTGGCTTGACGATATTGGCTTACCGCAATACAAAGACCAGTTCCACGAGTCCAGAGTTGATGGGCGAATGCTACAGTATCTAACTGTGGTGAGGATTTTCCCTTTCAGGGTTTCCATGGTCCCTGTGAGCCCTCAGCTCAGGTAGCTCCGTGGTGCTTATTCTAAACTTGCTTCCACTTCCTCCCTCTTTTCTTAAGGTCTTTAAATAGTATTGTTGGTCACACAAGAGGTCCGAGGTAGCAGAGTAGGAACCGCTGTGCTCAGAGAAGCTGCTGGGGTGCCTGTTGTGCACCTTCCAGGATGCAGTAGACTTGTCTGTGGTGGTCTGGGAAGGAATCTGAAGGGTCTCGGTCACCTTGGAAACGCTGGCTCATCAACCAAAACTTTTCTCTTCCAGAATGATCTCCTCTTCTTAAAAGTCACCAGCCAACTACATCATCTCAGCATCAAATGTGCCATTCACGTGCTGCATGTCAACAAGTTCAACCCCCACTGCCTGCACCGGCGGCCAGCTGACGAGGTGAGGGCAGGACGGTACCCCTCCTGGGACCTAGCCTGGTAGGCCTGTGTCCCAACACCTGCAGGGTTACGTGTGACAAAGCAAGAATGGCCTCAGCACAACACGGCTGCCTTCTGAGCCAGGGTGCTTGCGATGCTTTCCTTCACTACTGCTTCACGGTGCCCCAGACACCCCCTGCCGCCCACAGTTTGTGCCCCACAGCAGGCACTAGACCTCTAAGCTCCCACCACTCTCAGGGAGACCCGTGTTCGGGGCCAGGGGCGGTAACGACAAGTCTTTCAATGCCATCACAGTGACCAAAGATGATGGGCAAGTGGTGCGAAGGAGAAGGAGGGGAAAGCGAAATGGAAAGATGGAGGCAAAGTAGACAGAGGGGAGAAGAGCCCCTCAGGAACCAGACATTTCAGATGTCCCTACTTGTAGCTACGCAATGAGCCGACCTCCAGTCCCAGGTGCACGGGGGCTGGTGAGCAGGTTTTGCGAGAGAAGAAGAGCGTAGGTAAACACCGCCCCCCCCCCGCCCACGTCCTGGACAAGTGCCTGGGCAGGTTCTGCCTGCCCCAGAGCTCTTGTTGCGCCCCGAAGCTAAGGCTCGTCCGCCATACCCCATCTCCTATATTCCTAGGAACGAAGTGTCCCCGTGCCGTACGATCGACTCCTCTTCCTGAGGGATCAAAACTCCGACTTCCGCCTTCCGTCTCGTGTTTTCCCTAGTCCGCCAATAAGTTCTGAATGCCTTCTCTGTGTCAGGCACAGCGCTGGGCATTTTGAAGCCTAAGATGCCACTTAGGCCTAATGTCTTAAAACATTTGGCCGCACCCAGGAGATCTTTTGTCCATAAAGCACGTGACTCATAAATGATAGTTCTCTTTCAAGTTCTGTTGAGTCACCGAACGAATGATTCTGTGCCTTCATTTACTAGTCCCACCCAGAGAATCAGGGAGTCTCGGGGTTCTGGAACCAGAGATTTCAGAGGGGAAGATCTTGGCAGATTCTGTGAGAGCTCCATCTCTGGGAAACCAGGAAGGTTCTCGGGCGGCTGGGCTGGCTGCCGGGCCCCGTGGGCATGAGGGCTGTCGTCTGGTCAGGCATCGGGGGCAGGCTTATTCACAGGGGCTGGCCCCCCAGGGGACCGCAGGTAGGACCTGTTAGACCTAACTTTCTCCCTCTCCCTCTCGCAGAGTAACCTTTCTCCTTCAGAAGTCGTGCAGTGGTCCAACCACAGGGTGATGGAGTGGTTGCGATCCGTGGACCTGGCGGAGTACGCACCCAACCTTCGTGGGAGTGGTGTCCATGGAGGCCTCATCGTGAGTGGCTCTTGAGACTAGCCCACCTGCTTCAGTGTTAACTGGGGTATTCAGAACCTGGTTTCTTCATGGCTAGACCTAAATCCTAGTAAAAAGTACTGACAGCCCTTGCAGCAGTTGAAATCTCAGAATATTTGACAGTTTGCAGTTGGGAATGAATATACCTCATGGCAACAAGATGGTTTCTGGAACGGACTTCCGGAGCAACAGATCCAGAGGGATCCAGGACAAGCGGGTTGTGTTAGTCAGGCCTTAACACAGCATCTCCTCCTGCACCTGGAGGGACGCGGTGGCTGGGGAAGTGAGGGGTTGGCCACCACAGTGTAACTTCCCGCTTGCCACAATGTGGTCGTGATTGTCCCTCAGATCCGTCAAGTGGTAAAGCCAGTGGGGCAAGGAAGGAGGGGTGGTTTGGACGACCTCCAGAGCAGAGTGGACCCGGGGAGACAGCCTTATCCAAGAAGCCACCGCGCTCTGCTGGTCTGTGGAAATGAGGTTGTCAGTCACCCAGTGTGTTAGTGTCTCCTCAGAGCCAGGCCCTGTGCCCGGTAAACAGAGGGGAGAGGCATACAGGACAAGTGGATGAGGTTCGGCCCCACTCTGGAGACACCCCTTAGCCCATGAGGGCTTGTTTCTCCGTGTCCCCTCCTAGAGCCATCTGTGGTCATCGCTGGGCGGATGTCTGTGTTTGTCCCTTAGATCCTGGAGCCACGCTTCACTGGGGACACCCTAGCTATGCTTCTCAATATTCCACCACAGAAGACCCTCCTCAGACGCCACCTGACCACCAAATTCAATGCCCTGATTGGTCCTGAGGCTGAGCAGGAAAAGCGAGAGAAAATGGCCTCCCCAGCGTATACACCGCTGACCACCACAGCCAAAGTCCGGGTGAGTTGCCGGGCCCTCGAGGGGCCTGCTTTCTAGCACTCGTGTTGTGCTGCAGCGGGCCCGGTGCCTGGAGCCAAACTGGCAGGGGCCGTGGGGCACACGGATGAGGAGGCTCTCTCAGGTCCTGTCCTCCAAGCTCTGGCCTCCTTGTCTGTTTGGTTCGGCCAGTTCTCTGCCATCCTGGGTCCAAGGAAGAGAGTAGAGTTTTCCATGCACAGACGCCACGTCCAGGAAGCATCTGCTGTCAGGCAGCTAGTGCCGGTGCTCTATCCCAGGGACGCCTTGACTCATCTTGCAAGCAGATGAGTTCATGACCCTGAGTTCCGTTCAGTCAGGCTCATCTCTGGGCCATAGTGCCGTGGGGGGCGAGGGTCTGCCCCTGCCAGCGCAGCGCTCTGATGGCCTTATACTGGGAACACGGCCAGTACACGGCTATCCCGGGGTCCCAAGGTCATACAGGCACCGCAGTGCGCCCTGGGGCTCTCCAAATCCCACAGAGCCTGTGAGAAACTGCCTGAGCCACACTGTCCTCAGACGGTGTCCTCATCAGACTGCAGGCCCACACCTCTGGAGGCCATATCCCCAGTGTCACGGCGATGCCCAGGTCTAGCTACAATTCATGCAGGGACCGCCGTCCCCAAGGGAGCAGGACCACACGTGTGCCGCAGAAAGCTAGAACAAGCATGAGGGGCCGCCTAGGGCTGTCCGGTGTGGTCTCCCTGGGGCACAAGGCCCTGCGAGCCACAGAGGCCGCCTCTAGGTGAGGCAGGTCCTGCAGTTTCCCCTGGGGAAGGTAGAAGGCCACTCGTGGGCCAGCAGGACTTGAGTTTCTCATCCACAGTCTCAGAGGAGCAAGATTCTCTCGTGTTGCTCAAGATTATTTACCTGTTGGCCTCGCTCTAGCCCAGAGCTCTATTTTGTTGAGAATTTTTCCAGAAGTTGTTTACCTCCTTATATTGTGAGTCCTGCCTGCACCCTGACTTGATAATCCCCTTCTCCTAATCTTGCATTTGTTGTGTTTTAGCCAAGGAAACTAGGATTTTCACATTTTGGAAACATAAGAAAAAAGAAATTCGACGAGTCGACGGACTACATTTGCCCCATGGAGCCCAGTGACAATGCTGGTGACAGTCACAGGGCCTACAGTGGCTATCGGGGCCTCAGCCCCCTCGATGGCCCTGAACTGGATGGGCTGGACCAGGTGGGACAGATTAGCTGATGGCCTTGTTACCTGTCCTCTCTGTGCCCCCTGAGAGCTTCACCGTAACACCGCGTGTGTCCCCACAGAGCTGCACCTCACACCCCCTCCCTGTGCATGCCTCACAGAGAACATTCCAGCCGCTGTGTACCCGGGGCCAGTCTCTCTCGGAACTCTGGGGTGTGGAGTGGCACTTTTCTAAGGGGCCAGGCTTTGGGGACTGTTGCCAAAGTGGCCTCAGGAGGAAAGACGCAAAGATGCTTGTATATTTGTAGTAGTTCTTAGTGGCCATCTTCGGCACCGGTGGAAACACGCGACCCTGGACACGGGTCCAGAGACCACGGATAATCCACAAAGGCTCGGCTCTTGGGCCCTTCTGCTGGGCTTCCCTGGAGGGGCAGTGTCAAGTGCCTTAGGCCTGTGGCCCCAGAGCCATGGCTGAGACCCCAGGGACAGCAGCAGGGACTCCTGCCGCAGTGACCGCGTCACTGTGTTGTGCCTTACCCACACGGGTAGTCGCTTCCTTCTGGTAATAAAGACAGTATTTATGTAGAAAGCAAACAGCGCCGCATATCGTTAACCTCACTGGGCGGGGAGGAGAGCTGGGCACAGCTGGAGACAGAGTCCCGCGTGCTGCCCAGTGCGACGGCTGGTGGTCCCAAGCCAGTCCTCAGCCAGGGGCACGTTCGCCATCTGCCAAGTGTTGTGGACGAGGGGGCTGGAGCAAGCAGGGGCCCCGAGTCCTTCAGAGGAGGTCTGGGGCCTCTTCGTTTCAGGCTCCGCCTCCCTCTGTGAAGCCGTGGGGAACCTGGGGCTCGGTGACTGCCAGTCACGGCTGTCATGCAGACCCCAGAGTCGGTTCCCGTTTCCCCGGCGTGAGCCTCCTCGGGGGCGGAGGGGGGATGAGAAAGCAGCCTCGTGGAGATCGCCTCTGTTCTTCTGTGTGGTTTGTCAGCCTCTCTTCTGTTGCCCCGGCTGGGCCCATAACCGCTGTGGGGGCTGGTCCCTCTCTTGGCAGAGCGGGAGCAGCCCGGGCCTCCTGATTTAGAGGCTGGCTGGCTGACGATGGCTCTTCCAGATGGGCCTCGTCTGGACACATCTTGCCAGTCTGGGTTCCTGCTCATGAGATTCCAGTTTGCCCAGGGCTTGGCCCTACTGAGTCCCCCGGGCCTCGTCTGCAGAATAACAGCAGCCTCGTGACCGTCTGGCGGCAGGGGCAGGGCTTGATGGCCCCCTTGAGGGCACTCTGATTCTGTCCCAGATGCAGGCAATGCTCTGATTGGCTTCTTAAACTGCCAGCAGCCCCAGGGACGGCCAGTAACCCCAGGCCATGACCTCCTGGGCCCCCCGCAGTCAGCCAGTGAGAACTGGATGAGCTCTCCAGTTGGGGTTGGTTGATGGGCGTGGCTGTCGTCCAGCCGGCTCTGTCCCTGTTTTTCTAGTGTCCTGGGGAGAGCATCTCTGCATGCACCTGTTTTCTTTTTCTTCAAGATTTTATTTATTTGACAGAGAGGAGAGATCGCAAGCAGGGAGAGAGGCAAGCAGACGGCAGGGGGGAGGGGGGGCGGGAAGCAGGCTCCCCACTAACCAGAGAGCCCGATGCGGGGCTCGATCCCAGGACCTTGAGATTGTGACCCGAGCCAAAGGCAGAGGCTTTAACCCACTGAGCCACCCAGGCGCCCCTGCATGCACCTGTTTTCAAATCCTGCATGGAATTAGTGTCACTGCATTTCTGTGCGGCCACAAGCAAGGCCTTTGTCTCTTTGTGGGGCTCAATTTTCCCACCTAGAAAATGTGGGATGATATTGGAAGCCCTCAGAGGATGCTTCTAAATCTAGAATGTCTACATAAGCTTAGGGACGAGGGAACAGCCAGCATTACCTGAGGAGGAGGAGAGGCGAGGGAGGCTCCTGGCAGCTCCCGTGGATGCCCACCCACACCTCTACTGGGGCATTGACACCCGGGCCCTGTTGTCCGGAAATTGTCAGTGTATTCAGCATGCCAAGGCCTTCATCCTGCCGCTTTCTGCTTCTGGAACTAGTGGGAGCCCTGAGCACGTGTGGGTGCCCGTGTCCCGTGCGCCCTCAGTGCTGGTGCCTGGACGGGCCTTGGGCAAGTGTGCACACGGCTGCGCAGGATACGGGAAGCTCCGGCCTTCCCGGGGACATGGACCGCATGTGCCCTGCCCGGCGGTCACTCCTCAGGGCCTGGGCCCCCTCCTCGCCCACCCCCCCAGGACAGAACTTGCATGCCGTCCCTGTGATCACAAGCGGCGTCCGTCCGCGTGCGCTGATCAGGCTGCTGCCCGTTTTACAGATGGCCCCTTCGGAAGGCGCTGTGACGCAGATAGGGCTCCTCTCCCAAGACATTCACCGCCTCACGGTAGGATTCTGACCCTCACTCCACAGTGGGCCAGGTGCCGGGGTGGCCCCACGAGCTTGGCATTGTGATACCCATGGCCGGAGACGCTCCCTTCCCCCCCGCCCAATCCCAAGCCTGTGTCCTAGCCTCTGCTAGGACTTTGAAGGGTGGTGCTGAGCACTGTGGCCGGAGCCGGAGCCAGAGCTGGCCTGCTGCTGGGCCGTGAGCTGCTAGGGGCCCCGAGACGGGTCACGGGCCTTGAGCCGAAATCGGCTAAAGCACGCCAGGTCTCCATCCTCTTCCCAGGCCCAGAGGTGGTGAGGAAACCCAGATGCTTGGCAGTTCTGGGTCACCTGCCTCCTCAGCCCGATGCCCGGGCCTCCTCTCTGACCTGGTGGGGGCTGCTCTGCTCTCTCTGCCCATGAGACACGCATTCCGTGCCGTGCCTCCGACTTCACGGATCTCGTGGGCATGTGGACACATCCTGGTGTCCTCGTGGGGGCAGAACGGTGTTGGGGAGAGAAGCTGCCTCGGAGCAAGGCCAAGACGTCTGGCTCAGAGTCCTGCTCCGCTGTTTACTAACTCTGGGACCCCAAGCAGGTCATTCCCTCTCCGAGACCCAGCTTAGTTCCCTGTGAAGCGGGGCCAGTAACAGCCCCCTTGCAAGGCGTAGAGACAGGCGAGAACAGGCAGTAAAAGACCAGCCACAGAGAGGACTTGCAACATGGAGGCCCTGTACCCTCCAGGGCCCGTTACTTCTGGATGGTCCCATCACCGAGCCCACTGGCTGTGGCACCTGTCCACATTGAGGTCCCGTCACCGTCCTTCACTCACCGATCTGTCAAGGGACATTAAGAAGGCCGTATCCAAGGACAATATGGAAACGAGGGGAAGGGGAACTCCCTGAATCGAAATGGGATCGTTTTTATTCTTTTTTTTCCTCTTGGCTCACACACTAAAGTGAATGCACCCGACCTTGCCCTCATCACCACTAAGAGGCCTTGGGTGGTCTTGAAATAGTAACTTCACCTTTACTAAGGTGTGAGCGATAGTGTAGGCTGTCCTGATTCCGTATGCGGGGGTCCCTGGAGCCCCATGAACTTAGAGGGTGCCGGTGTCAGACGGGACCACACCGTGTCCCACTGCTTCCCACGCAGCTGCCACCGGGCAGCCTTGACCAGAACCCTGTCCCACTGCCCCTCGGGCTGTGTCCTTGCAGACTCTGCTGAGCCAGGACCAGATGCTGAACGACTCTCGCCTGGCCGCTCCCAACTCTGAGGACTGGAGATGACTTTCTTCGTGGCCGAGAGCCCAGAGAGGCACGCGTGGGGGCCCTGAGTCTTCGCGCCACGGGGGAGCTGGCACGGCCACCCGCAGAGCCCGGATGGGCTGGCAGGACACCTGGGACGTGCGTACCAACAGGAGCCACAGAGCGGTGAACAGAAGGCCGGGAGGTGGCCCCGGGGGCCCTGTTTTCAGCCGTGCTGTGCTCCTCACCGGAGCTTTTATACCTTTTGTACTTTTCTACTGCACCCCACTTCTGTGGGGAGGGCGGTGAGACGTCAGCACAGACTCAATGGCTCATGCTCTTCCTGGTGACTTCTGGGAGGTTCTTATGCCAAAGGGGAAGGGCAAGGAGTTCATAAAAGCTCTGCTGGAAGAAGATTCTGGGGGAAATGTGCTGACTGTCCTGTAGCGGCCACGCCGGCTGAAATGACAGGGAGCCCTTCCTGGCCGCTTCCCCACAGGGGGTACTTCCCTTCACAGGAACCGGCCGGGGTGAGCACGGGAAGGAGCAGGGGTCTCCTCCGGCGGCGGCGCTGACTGCCCTCGTCCTACCCTCCTCCCTGTCATGTCAGTGCTGCGGGGTCTCCTCAGGTCTGAGCTGAGGCGGCTCCAACATGGGCGCACAGGGGCACCCTCACCTTAGCTGATGGGCAGTCGGGAGCCCGCACTGCCCGTGTCTGATCTAACAGCTCCCCCTAGTGGACGGTCCTTGCACACCCCAAACGTTTGCACTGGCCCCGGCCATCTCCCCACAGAGCCTGTTCCCTGCGCTTTCTCCTACCTGGGGAGAGGCCCCACGTGCCCCCAGCCCTACTCTTCCTCCCTGTGACAGCTCAGGCCTCCTCTCTCTGCTTTCCAAAGCTGGTCTCCTCCTTGGTCCACCACCTGCCCAGTTGGTCCCCTCCAGAAGTTCTCTCCCTTGTCCCAGAGTGGCCTTCCCAAAATACTGTTTTCATCCTGTTACCTTTCTGCTAAGAACTCCTGAGTTCCAGAATCAAGAGAGGAGTTCAAAAGCCTTAGCCAGCACCCACAGCCCTTCTGAATCTTCAGCCTCACAAACCCACTCTGTAGCCTGTGTCGCTGCCTTTCCCTCACGGTGAGATGTCATCTTCCCCCTGGTCCCCCTCACAAGGCTGAGTTCAGAGCCGGCAAGCCACCGCTTCTTTCAGGAAGCCTTCATTGATGCCTTGACAGTTCCTGTGTCCCACCGTGCTGTCAGTCCTTGAGCCCGAGAGCCCTCCTAGCTCCCCCTGTTGTGTGTCTTCCTCCCTTACTGTAGCCATGCTCAGCATAAACGTACGGAGCACCTGCTCTGGGCGCTCCCCCGCACAGACTGGGGTAAGAGCCAGCCCTGGCCCCCACACCGCTCGGGGACTCCACGCGGGCCGCGATGCCGGGCTCCGCCCACTCAGCCCTTCGTATGTGCGGGTTAAGCATGTTGCATGCAAGGCTGAGAGGGGCTGGAGATCTAGGCATGAATGTCAAGGTGCTTTCTGGGGGCACTGATGGTCTAGTGGGGGGGGGGACCACCTTTGTTCCAAACACGTGTGTGTTGAAAGGTACAGATGCTCCAGTAGAAACTAGTTGTCCTTTTTAATGGAGAGCTGGGGGAGCGGACGGGAAAGGCTGCAAGGAAGAGGTGCTACTTGGATTTCAGAGATGAATCCGGTTCCCCGAGTGTGCCAGAGGGGAAAGGCCTGGTAAGACCTGTGTTAGAGGGAAGTACGAGGGTGGGCTCTGACTCCTCAGACTGCACCCAGTGGAGTATCTTCTCCAAGTAGGGGTCCGCTGAGGGCGCGCTGAACACATGCAAGGGTGAAGGCTCGTAGCCTCTACCCCCCGAACCCCCACCCAGCACGCCACTGCCTGCCCTCTGTGAGACCGTCCCTAGGCAGGCCACAGCTGCACTTCAGTGAGTTCTCTAGAGCCATCTTACCCTCCCCTGTACCCCCCCCACACACACACACACTCACTCACATCCAGTGCCACTCTTTGCAGCAACAATGCTGCAGGGCCAGTTTGCAGAAAGGGAAGGACTTGGAATTAAGCACTCAGGCCTGAGACCCAGCTTCACTGCCTCCTGTTGGAAGGACCTGAGGATAACAACTTCATCTTAGAGCCTCACTTTCCTCATCCGTAACTCCGGAGAACAAAATCCCCATGGAATCTCTGGCTTGTTTTGAGAATGATGTGAACTGAGTGCAGGATGGGTTCTACCAGGTATCAGGGCAGCCTGGCCACAGGCAGCCAAGGCTGGGTGGTCCCTTGTATCACTTGGGTTGAGCAGTGGGAAGGAGTTCAGGAGCCTCTCCTGGAACTTCAGCTCGTCTGCACATTCAGAAACTTCTGTGCTAACCACCCTACCCTGCCACACCAGAATGCAGCCTGGCATTTAGAAGATGAGGAGAAAACCTGAGCCCTTGCCTCTCTGTCTGTTGTGCAAAGCATGGGGAGCCTAGCATGGCTGGAGTCTGCCTACCCGGTGGATGTACGACTGCCCTCATGTCTTTTAGCACCGTTCCCATTTCAAGGGTCTCCTACAAAAGAAGGAAGAGTGCACATGGAGGGTGCCTGGGCCTCTAGCAGGTCTGACCTTTAAAAACAGAACACAAGAAGTTCAAGAGATTACTGGGACTTGATATAACCCCAGTTGGATTCTTCTGGAATTCTGCGCCTGCACTTTTGCCAGTTCTGACCTCCCCTGGACACACAGAAGACCATCCATATGTAAGGCTGGCCTGGCAGGTCCCCACAGAGCCCCATCTCCTGAGCTATCTGCTTCGTCCTGAAGTTGATGTCATTAAACTATGGAGCAAGATACTGCAACAGAGCTCCCTCGAGCCTCCCAAGCCAGGAGGCCTCGGAAACCAGCCTGCCTCCAGCCCCTGGAACCCATCTTAGGCCCAGAGCAGAACGAGGAGCCCTGTGCCCGAGGATACATCACGAGGCACTTGTGAACACATCCCAGTTTAATGTAGTGAGGTGGAACTCGCTCTGAAACAGATGAAAGGGAACGGGCAAATGTGCTAGAAGCAAGGGAGGTATTAGTAAGTGAAAATCATATCCTTGGTATAACCCAGTTTCTCCAGGTTAGGGTGAGCAGCTGTCTGGATCAGGGGCAGCGGGCCACAGACCAGGATGAGCGTGGACTGCCCGGGAGGAGGAAGGTGCTCCTTGATCATGTTGGCGGTGACGTAGCCTGAGCTGTACTTCCAATCTGAGATGAAGCAGGAGGAAAAAAGCTGAGGCTGCCAGGTGGAACCCTAGACCCCACGCTTCCTCCCCACCCCTCAAAGAGGGAGGCAAGGCTGCTCTCCAAAGCTAAGACGTCTGCTCTGCTGTTCTCTGCAGAGAAGCTGGGAACTCGAGAACACGGGAGACCCAGAAAACCGCCTTCAGTATTGACCGGGGATCCCAGGCTCACTGCTGGTGTCCTACGCGGCACGCAGAGGCAGGGATGGAAAACACAATAGCGAGGCGCGGTGTGAATCAAGGCCTAGTAGCTGGGGCTGGGCAGGGCAGAGCAGGCCCCGGGTTTGTGGCCCGATTGGGGGGCGCCCTCTGCTGGGCAGTGAGCTGCATGACAAGGCAGGCACCAGCGGGTGCCCTGGAAGCGGCAGGAAGGGACAGGGTTGCCACAGCCGCCTGGGGCTTGTGATGACTGCTGTCAGGGACAGGTCGGATAGTAAGGGGGCAAGGGGTCCGTGGCCGTGTGTGTGATGCTCTGCGGGATGATGTGTCCAGTGTAGCGTCGAGTGGGTGCTCAGGGTGACCCAGTGACTGGGTGTCCCTCCGAGTCCCTCCTGAGGTTCAGTGCGCGTATGGACGGCTGCTAAGATATCAGACACCTGCCCTTGACTGCTCTTACAAGTAGGTCGTCCCCAGTTCTCTCTCCCTCTAGTTCCTCCATTTCCCATACAGGGACAGAGCTGAAGGTCTCCACTCCCAAGCACAGTCCTAACAAGCAAGCAAACTCAGACTGGTCCCTGAGGTGGGTCAAGGGTTGGAGCTAACCCACAGTGGAGACCGTGGGGATCATACCGACAGGAGGCCTGTCCAGGGTGTACCATATGGCGAACTGCTCCGGGTGAGTTCTGGCAACTTCTTCAAGCTCCGTTCTCACCAAGATATCCTCCTCTGTCTAGAAAAGAAGCAACAGGAGCAAAGCTCCAGGAATGTCCTGCTTGGTCCCCACACTGAGTGCACGGGTCAGCACATTTCTGCCCGAGCTGCCCCCACTCGAGCGGGAGTGCTCTCGCCCCGGCTCCTGGGGCACAAGCAAAGGTTCTGCTGCAACTCCTGCCCTACCAGCCCTCTCTCTCTGGGTGGAGGGACCGCTCTCCAGCTGGAAGGCCACCTCGGAGCCCAGGTGGGATGGCCTCACTCAGAGGTCCCAGGCCCCCACCCCATCCACACTGAGCACCAGGTAGGGCTAACCCAGCCGGAAGCCTGTTGGAACCCAATTGGAAGGAGCTGAGGGTGGGCCCAGGGTCTTGTGCAGGGACCGCAAGGGATGAAGGTAGTAATATGTAAGGTACCACCTAACATAACAGCACTGGAGAGCTAAAGCAGAGGAAAACAAAGACTGGAGCTTCATTTGGGGAAAGGGAGCCAAAGCCAAAAGAAACTTGTCATGGGCTCAGAGGTACCGCAGAGAGCACCTGGATCTTAAAACCCTTCCCGATTCTTGTGCCAGCAGTTCTACTTCTGGGATCCTATTTAAGAAAATAATCTAAAAGGCATCAAGCCTAGGAATATTCTTCATTTTATTTTATCCTTTACAACTGTGAAAACTGAAAATCGAATGCAGGAAGGACAGCAAATTATGGTGCAACTTGATACAGACTGATGAAAACGTAAAGAAGTTTGATGAGAAGAAAATGCTCGTGTGGTAATGTTGCGTGAAAAAAATAATCAGTAGATAACTGTTATTGCAAATACATAGCGTGTACAGAAAAAAGTATATACTTCTGTATTTTCTGAAATTTCTACTGAGGGCATCTAAGACTTTATACTCAGAAAAACAGAATTACAGTATGAAGGAAGGAAAGCTTAGTTCATAGGGTTGGCTGGGGAGACAGAGATAAAAACAGAAGCAAGTGGAAAACCAGGCCTGGACTTGGCTCCTCGAGCGTCCCCGCTCCCGCCCCTGCCCTGGGGCTTAGAGCGCGCTCTGCCCACAGCAGGGGCAGCGAGAGGTCAGTTGGGGAGGTGCGAAGGCAGACGCCCCGCTCAGCAAACACGCTTCCTACCCCTCCAAGCCCAGGGCCGACTCGGCAGAACTGACCTGGTTGGCGAAGATGAGGGACATCCTGGTCCTGTCGCTGGGGTTCTTGGTGATGTGGCGAATGAGCTGGAGCATGGGTGTAATCCCTGGGACAGGAGCAGGCGGGACGCAGCTAGTGGCGCTCCCTCCCTCTCCAATGCCCACCGTCCCTGGTCTGCAGCCCCTCAGCGGTCTGCCTCAGCCCCAGGCCTACTTTTCTCTTGCCTGCCCCCATAGGCCAAGTTTCATTTTGGTTTCCCTTCTAATGCAACAATAAATCGAAAGCCCTTTCTTGTGTTCACGTGGCAAGATGGAAGGAGCCCGGGCTCTGAGCTGGCTGGTTTCCCACCCAGCCCCCACCCCGACTTGCTCTCTGAGCAGTCCCCAGAGTCCCCATGTGTACAACAAGTGGAATAACAAGTGATCGTTTTACAAGCACCTATGATGGCGCCTGGCACATTGGAGGGGTCTTTACACATCTATTCTGTTCTTCCAGACGTTCATTTTCAAGTGATGGAGAGCATTGGGTTTGACCTGGATCCAGGAGCCCTTGGGGGACCATGTGTGGACCGACTCAGCTCAGTCTAGACGCTTCCATGTTTGCTAGCATGTTGAGTCACAGGAGCAGGGCACATGGGGTCCATTTCCAGGCCTGTCATCAACCCTGCACTCCCATCTAAAACAGCCATGGAAGGGTCTCCTCTAGGGTCAGATGACCACAAAGTGAGAAAGGTCTTGCCACCCCCCCCCCCCACTCCATGGATGAAGCCCCAGAAGCCTCTCACCTGTGCCCCCAGCGATCATTCCCACGTGACTGACCAGCTTCTTTTCAGGCTTACTTGTTTTGTATGCCTTGATTGAAAAGTGCCCTAGAAACACAGAGGACCCCTCTGACTTGTGCAGCTCTTGCCTGAGAGCTTGTAAGAGATCACGGGCTTTCCTTGGGACTCCCAGGAGGCAAGGCCACCCGAGGAAGGGGCTGCACTATTCTCAACCAGAGAAGCGGGTCAGGGTGGCCTCCTCCGCCAGCCCCGGGGGCCCTGGTGCACAAAGTGGAAACCAAGCTGAGGACTCGCTGGATCTTTTCTTCTGAGGCACAGTGAAATTAAATGGAGCCTCACAGAACACTCTCAGCCACAGCATGAACGAGCGAGGCAGTGATGAGTACATGGTAAGGAACAAGACTGGATGCCATCCACCCATCTACCCACCCATCCACCCCCCATCCACCTATCCATCCATCCATCCATCCATCCACCCACCCATCCACCCACCCATCCCCCCACCCATCCTTCTACTGCTCAGCCTTTGCAGGCACCTCTTCTGCATCACGCATTGTGCTGGAGAACCAGTTTCCATAAGCACACCCCAGCACTCCCCTACCTTAGTGAAGCTTACAGTCTCATCAAGTGTGTGTGTGGAGTGAATGTACAAAGGCTTTAAGGACAAATCCATTGGACCCAGCCCTGAGAATTGTTGTACAACAGTGGGGCAACCACAGGAATCTTCTTTCCAGCGTTAGTACCTGGCTCGGGATAGAACAGGCGACCGGTTGGCCCTCGAAAAAGGATGGTGTCCCCAATTTTCATGTTCTCCAAGTACTGACTCATCTTCCCCCCTTCTGGATAATTGGGGTGCACATTTTTGAAGTAGATCTGAAAAAGAAGGCAGCCTGGTTGGTTTACTCTCAGACCTGAGGCCACGGCGGCAAACAACTCAAAATTCCATTTGCTACTGGGAGCCTTGCAGCGCAAGTCCTCTGCACTCACAGTTGCTCTAAGGACCCCTGAAGACTTCCCCACAGCTTCATTGTTACATGACACTGCTGGGAAGCCCTTCCCAGGACACGGGTTCCTTCTCCACCCTACCACCTTTCATAGGCTTGGGAGGGCGAGGCAGCTGGACGCGGTGAGCACCACTTACCTTTATAATCAAGTCCACAAAGCCTCGGTCATCATCGCTGGACACCGGCGTGTAAGCCCTGATCACCAGAACACCATCAATTTTGGCCATGAGATGGACATAGTTACCTACAGAAAAGGCATCCCATGTTCAGTGTGAGCACAGCCAGCTGAAACAGGACGCGGGATTCCCATCAAGGACTGAGCTTCAGGGAGGCAAGTGCCTAGTGCGGCAGGGTGCTCGGCAGCAGGGCCAGGCAGGGAAGGGGCCCAGAGCCGGGATGCCCGGGGCCTAGGCCTGCCCTTGTCACTCTGCATACTACCCTAGGCAAGTCACTTTACCTTTCTGGGTGAGTGGGGATGGTATGCGTGCCCTGCCTCCATCCCAGTGGAGCTGGGAGCTTCACGGGAGTGCCTGCCTCCTGCATCAGAGTCCTCCGTGGCCCAGGAAGAGCTCATTCAAGTCGGAGGCTGAGTATTGAAAATGACAGAAAGGTGGGCTTCCCTTCCAAAGCAAAATATGTTGCCTTCACAAAGTCATTTCTCCTGAACGGGGTGGATCGCTGGGGTCCGTGAGTGAACCACGGCCCCCTCGCCTGCCTCCTGCTGCCTGGTACAGGGCCGGCCTCAGCTCACGGGCACACTGGGTCCCGGGATTCGGACACCACAGACCAGGAGTTCTAGAAGGACTATTGTGTCTCCCTGCCCTATGGCTCTGCTTGAGGAAGAGTCTAGTTCTGAGCCGTGGAATTCTGCCCCTCCAGCATAGAACCGAGTGGACCAGGTATGGCCACAGACCTATGGATTGGGACTCTATCCCAGTGCCACAGGATGGGCTGGGCCTCTCGCCGCTGGATCTAAGGTGGGACAGTTCGGTGACGACAGGAAGAGTGGTGTGGGCAGGAGCTGTTAGGGGACAGAGGCAAGAGGAAGGTCTGGGCCATCTGAGGGAGTAGAAACCATATGCAGGAAAGATGGGCGGATATGCAGACAGTCGGGGAGAACTGGGCGGGACAGAAAGGAGGAGGAGGAGGAAGGGCAGAGAGGAGAGGAGGAAGGCGGCACTGGAGGAGCGGGTCCTGCCAGTTGCTTCGTAGTGGAAACCCTGGAAGTCCTCAGGGTCTCTGAGGAGGCCCTGGAGCCTGAGGCACAAACACTCAGGGTTAAGAAAGCACAGGATAAATCTATACTGGAATTAAACTGGGGGGAAGGGAAAGAAGAAAGGACAGGCTCAGCGGCTCTGGCTATGGCCTGGCTGCATATCAGGGACACTCGGAAATAAATGCCCAAGGCAGCTTCCTCCTGCGAACAAACGTGAACCTGGAGACCTCAGAAAGGCTCTTCCATTTGCAGCCAGGCTGGGCCAGGCCTGGCCGCGTTTTTCCTGGAGAAAGTGGGGCTGCCTTAGCGGGCCCCATTTCTCTCCTGCTTTAATTCAGCTGAGCTGGGAGCCCTCACAGCAGACTCTTCCAGAAGCCTCCAAACTACCTGCCCCACTAATTCTGCACCACCTACACCAGGGCGAAGGAGAGGATGGGTCATGGCAGAGTCTAAGAAATTCTGTTTCTCGTCGTTTTTCATTCTTTTAGCCTTCTTGCCAGCAGGGCTGCCCCACAGGCCAGGCAGAGGGCTCGAAGGCAGGCTGGTGCCCCGCTCCTATGGATGGAGACAGGAAGAGGAAGGAGGAAGGAGGCCCAGGGGCCAGGCAGGCTGCCTGGTGAGTAAATCCATGACCTGCCAGGGGAGAGGTCAAGGTGTTGTCCTTTGCACACTGGACAAGGAGGTGTGGATTAGGGTCTCCACCAGGCTGGCAAGCAACACTAGCAATCTGTTCCTCCAGGCTGTGGACTTAGCGGAGGTTTTCCACCTCACTAAGACGGACGTGGGCGTCTGCTGGTGTCACAGACTAGAAATGGGATAACTCCGAACTCCAGGGCTGGTGCTAGGGCTGGTATTCACACCAGGTCCCTCCTTATGTGGGTCTGAGGTTCCTGCTGAAAAGACACCCTGTGCGGGACGACACACCTGACTCCCTCCTGCCTCTCCATACATTCTGGGTCTTTCTTCTGACTATAGGGGACATCAGTTCCCTCCATCCCTCACATGTACACAGCAATTTGCACTTTCTCATTTTTCACATCCATCAGTCATTTTACCTTCACAACAACCTAAGTGGCAGGCAGGCCTGGGCAACTCCCATTTCATAGACCAAGGCTTAGAGAGGTTGAAGGACTTGCCTCAGGTTGCCCAGCAAGGAGCCTGTGATGAGATCTTAGACCTGCTGATCCTAGAGTCACTTCTTTTCAGTGCTCACTGAGATGACATTTCTGTGTCAGCCCAAATTGAGCAATAAGAAAGGAAATGGACTGCCCCCAAGCCCATCTCTCTACATCTCTGAGCTTACCTGTCTCAGGAAGGGTATCAGGGCAACCTCTGCACCCCAGCTGAGTTTCTGAGAGGAGCAGAGTGCCTGCAAGGCCCAGTCCTGGTGATAACCCCAAACCCCACTCACCTACAGGAAGCCCCAAGACATGGTCTGGTGAGGGCAGTCCAAAGCGGAACCTCCGTGTGTTGTGGGTGATTTGCTATAAAACAAAAAACAGAAGCAGGCTCTATCAGCTTTCCAGAAGCTCAAATGCCTGGGAAAGGAGTTTGTTTGGTACGATCCGCGCACGCGCGCTCGCACACACACACACACACACACACACACACACACACACGCAGAAGGATGAGAACTGGAGGCCAGGAAATGCCTGTCCCACTTCCCTTCCCACCAGCACATTCTCCACCACTCTTGTCTTCTCTCTCACAGGGTGACGGTAGAGGGGGTGGGCTGACTCCACTACCTCTTTCTCAATCAGGGGCAGCGGGTACTTGGTTTCAGAGTCCTGTAAGGTGGTATGTCTTCTCCGTGAGTTCATGTTCCGCAGGGCCAACAGGACCACTGTGACTCCAACGATGGTGATGGCAAGGAGCAGGGTCGGGTCCTGACCAGACACAATGTGAGCAGGGCACCTCAGGTCCTGCCTGCCCCGGGCAGGGCGGTGCTCGGGCACAGCGGCACCCTCCCCACCTCAAAGGCACAGAAGAGGCTGGGCTGTGCCCAGAAGAAACCAGACAGAGGGAAAGGTAATAAAACAGAATGCAGGGCGCCTGGGTGGCTCCAACCGCTGGGCGTCTGCCTTCAGCTCAGGTCATGATCTCAGGGTCCTGGGATGGAGACCCACGTGAGGCCCCCTGCTCGCTGGGGAACCTGCTTCTCCCACCTCCCACCATGCGCTCTCTCTCTCAAATAAGTAAATAAAATCTTAAGAAAAAACATAAGCCAGAATGCAGGCTGAGCCTATGGTGGACCTGGGGGATAGGGAGGAGTGAGCTGCAGATCAGACAAGGCCAAGCAGAATTGTCACCAGGCCCTTCCTACCATCTGCCTCCAACCTGGTACATCCAGGGGTGCAAGGGTGCTAGTCCTTGACGTGATGCTGCAGCTGATGTTTTTTTTGTTTTGTTTTGTTTTTTAAGAGAGCGTGAGGGGGTGGGGAGGGAGAGAGAGAATTCCAAGCAGCCTCCACCACCAGAGTCTGAAGTGGGGCTGGATCTCAGCACCTTGGGATCATGTTGGAAGCTTAACCAACTAAGCTACCCAGGTCCGTCTGATGGCACTGCTTCTAACCCACAATCTAAAATAAATGTCCCAGCTCCCAAAGGCAGAGCTAAAGAGGGAGAGAGGCACTGAGTCCCCCAGCAGGTGGTTGCTGCTGGCCGCTAGGCAGAGGATGGGGCCCACCACCCCCACGACTCCCCCAACCAGGTTCGGGTGGGCTGCGGTGGGGTGAGTACCTCCCCCTTGGGGGTGCCCCATTACCTTAGCGCCGCGGGACACGCCAGCACCCTCCAAGGCAGGAGAAGGAGGCCTCGCCACTCACTTGCAGCCAAGGCGGCGGGCTCTCGCCCCCGCCCCCAACTCCGCCCCGCTCCGCCCGCCGCTGGCCCGACCCCAGACGGTCCCAGCCCTACCTGGGAAGGGCCCCCGCTCGCCGCCGTGCCACGCCTGCCCCGGCGCGGCTCGGGCCGCCCAGCTCCCCGCCCCTCGCGGCCCCGCCCGGCCCCCGCCCTCGCCGTCGGCCTCGCCCGCCCAGCGGGCCCGGGACCCCGTCGGACTTCCGCGGCCTCGCCCCGCCCCGGGCACCCACCCGTAACGAGATGCCGAACATGTCGTCGAAGTGGGGCTGGCTGCTAGGCCGGGGCGCGTCGGGCCGACTCACGGGCGCGCCCGCAGCTCCGCCTGGCGGACACGAAGCCTCGCAGACGCGCGGACGCCGGCAGAGGCGCTAGGCCGGCAACGCGCGCCCGGTCGCTCCGGCGCAACACCCCCGCCCCGGACCCCTCCCCGAAAGCCCCTCCTCGCTCCCCCCCCGCCCCCGCTGCCCGCAGAGTTCCTCTCCCGCGCCACTCGCGCCCTGCCCGCGGGGTGCCACTGCTGCGGGGTCCCCGTTCCTAGCGGCCATCTCTCGTTTATTCGTGGCCGCCTCTCCATCGTGCCCTCTCCCAGAATTCTAGGAGCAGCCCGGATGGAAAACTTCCTTTCTGCACCTGGTTCAAACTGTGCCGCCAAGGTGGGAGAAAGGGGCGTCCGGGTGGGAGGAGGGGATGCTGGTAAAAGAAGTGGGAATTTAGGCCAATTCCGAGCGCACAGGAATATATTCGTTCAACGCGCATAATGAGCTCCTACTGTGGGCCTGGCCCAGCGCTGGGTGTTTGCCCGGGTGGGGGTGTCATGGAGTTAAGACATTCGTTCAGAGCGCTCATTCTCTCATTTATTCATTCTCTATTGGGAGAGAGAGATGCCAGGTACCCAACACTAAACCGAAAGGAGGCAGAATGGCAGGCATCGACGGTTATGGGGGTTCTTCGCAGCACATTTCAGAACCTTGATAGTTCCGTTCCCCCCATCAGTTCTCCCCTTGCGGGTAGCAAAGGTAAATCCCTGCCTCCTGGGCCAGAGGGAGACAGAGACAGAGACGCTAAGAGATAACCCGCCATCCCCAGCCCCCATATGCACACCAGCACGGGCACGTACTTAGAGGACACCTCCCCCAGTACTTCCAGGTACCGGGGGGGGGGGGGGGGGGGGGGGGGGGGGGGTGGTAAGATATCTTAATTATTGACAATCTAATAAATGTAAAATGATGGCTTGTGAACCTAAGATCATTACCTAAGAGCTGAGGAGATTGAACATCCTTCATATGCTTATTCCCCATGATGGGTTTTTTTCTGGAAAAAAAAAATGCCTACTCATGATTTTTGCCTCTTGTCTCTTGAGTTGACTTTTTCTTACTAATTTTTAGGAGTCTTGTATATATTAGGGACTACTTTTTTTTTTAAGATTTTATTTATTTATTTGAGAGAGCAAGTAAGAGAGATGAGAGGGTAGAAGATCAGAGGAAGGAGAAGCAGACTCCCTGTGGGGCCGGGAGCCCGATGCAGGACTCCATCCCGGAACTCCGGGATCATGACCTGAGCTGAAGGCAGTCGCCCAACAGACTGAGCCACCCAGGCACCTTACAGAGCCCTTCTTTGCCAGTTACATCAGTTACAAATATTTTCTCCTGGGATGCAACTTCCTCTCTCCCTCCCTCCCTCCCTTCCATCTTTCCTTCCTTCCTCTTTTCTCCCTTCCTCCCTCCTTCCCTCCCTCCCTTCTCTCCCTGTCTTTTGATGAATAGAAGTTTGTAACTGCAATGTAGTCAAACGTATTAATCTCCAATCTTTTGCCTTTATGGTTAGTGCATTGTGCGAGTTGTCTATTCGTATGTGGGATCATAAAGATATGCTTTATTTTTCCTGACGAGACTTAAAGTTTTTCCTTTAACATTTAAGTCTCTCAGCCACCTGGAACCGATTTCTGTATATGATGCAAAGCAGAGATCCACCTTAATTCTTCCATGTGGATAATGTGTTGTCTCAGTAATATTTGTCAACTCGCTCACCTGTCGCTAATACCACTGTCACTGCAATGCCACCCCTGTCATGTGTCAGTCTTCATGTGTGCCTGAGTCTGGTTCTGGTCTCCCTGCTCTCTCTGACCTCCTTGCCCAACCCCTCTGCCAGTACCAGGCTGCTCGAATTACAGTCGTTTATTATGACTGTTTATATCTTTCCCTCGTACGTTCTTTGGGTCTCGGTTCAAATATCACTTCTTCCTTAGAGATGCCTGATCCAATCCCCCAATTTAAGTAGATGTGCACATTATATTCTCTTCGTGGCTTTTAGTTCCGTTTGTAATTATACATCCTGTGTATTTAATTGTGAAATGGCTGATTCTCACATTAGTCTGGACGTTCCCTTGTGGCAAAGGCGTTGTTTCTCCAGGGCTGAGCATAGTAAATGTCACACGGGAAACAATAGAGAGCTAACAGCTGAAGGGGTGAATGCCTCTGTGCCCTGCCACATTTAGCGCACTGCCTGCCACAAGGTAGCTGCTCCAGAAATGCTCAAGAACAGTCCTTTCTGTCAGTGTCCCCTTTTTGGCTTAATTTGTCTCCATAAGACATAGCAGCAGATGACATACTACATTTCTTACCTACTTGCTTACCCCTTCTCTCCCTCTCCTACAATGTAAGCTCCATGAGGCCAGGACAAGCTTCCTTTTTTTTTTTTTTTTTTTAAGATTTTATTGGTTTAGATGGCAGAGAGCAAGAGAGCACAGCCGGGGGAGCAGCAGAGGGAACTGGAGAAGCAGGCTCCCCCATGAGCAGAGACCCTGACCAGGGACTGGATCCCAGGATGCAGGCATCATGACCTGAGCCAAAGGCAGATGCTTAACCAACTGAGGCACCTGGGCGCCCCAGGACTTGCTTTGTTTTAACTCTTGTTGTTTCCCAGGCCTTAGAACAGTGCCTGGCAATTGGTAGATGCTCAAAAATATTTTCTGGAAGAATGAGTAAGTGAATGAAAAACTTAATTTTCTCCCTCTGGTTCAATCAACTTTTTCTTTTTGGCTTTGGAATCATTGGGCACCTCCATTTTTTTCCTGTGGCTCTTGGCAGTTGCCTCCAACCCCCATTCCCCCTTCTCTTTATCCCTCCGTGTGATCAGAGAGGCAGTGACACACCCCCTTTGTTACCCTCGAAGCAGGATAAGAGGCAGGCATCTGTCTGGGCTCCCAGCAATTCTGAGAAGGCAGTGCTTCCCCTCTCTCCTCATGCGCCCCTTGCAGAAAGCCCACATTCTGCCTGGTTTGGCTCATGTCTTACTACTCTCCGGAAATAGACTGCGAGCACACGTCTCACTCCCTACATCTGCAGCTTGGTAATAGGGCCTGGCAGAGAGGAGGCACTCAGCAAGTGTTTGCTGAAAAAAGAAAGAATGAGTGTCTGTTGTCACTGCTTTAGGATGTACGAGACTCTGCCCTACAAGACAGGTTCTCGAGTGAGGGGACCAGCTGCCTTCACTGCTGAGACTCCCCTAAGGGTTGCTGATGCTGTGGCCAAGTCAAAGCTCCCCGAGCTTTTGCTCTCTGAACACTGTCCGGGCTGTTGTGGGCTTTTCGTTAACTTTTTGACCTTACAAGTGATTTATTTCCATTTCGCCCCTGAACAGACAACCACCTCTGAGTCCTAGCTATCAACCCTATGTTGTGGTAGGTTGGATAACGACCTTCCCAAAATAGGCCCACATGCTAAATCCCAGAACCCATGAATGCTGCCTTATATGGCAAAAGGGGCTTGGCTGCTGTGACTAACCTAAAGATTTTGAAGTGGGAAGATTATCCTGGATTGCCCGGTTGGACCCATTGTGATCACAATAGTCCATATAAGAGGGACGCAGGAGGAGACAAGAAGGCAACATGATGTGTCCACAAACCAACAAATGCAGGCAGCCACTAGAAGCGGAAAACGGCAAGAGAAAGGATTTCTCCTGAGAGCCTCTGGAAGGGACCAGCCCTGCCGATAACTTGCCTTGAGCCCAGGGAAACTGATTTTATACTTCTGGCTTCCAAAACTGTAAGAGGCTACTGTATTTGTGCTGTTTAAAGACAGCAAAGTTGTGGTTATTCATGATAGCAGCAATGGGAAACAAATACACTAAATGAACTATTATTTTTGTCTCATTGGGCTTATTTCTTTATACTTGGTTTTATTCCAGAAGCGGCTTTCCTGAGATTTGATCAGAAGAGCCAGGAAGTGCCCCTCCCTCTGGCGTCCAAGCTCTTGTTGCTCTGTGTGACTCCTCTCTCCTGCAAAACGCCTCCCTCAGCCGCCCCCTCTCTCCGCCAGGCCCTGTGAGCGGCCCTGTGAGCGGCCCATCCCTTCCTCCTCACCCTGGCTCTGGCCTGTCCTTTGTCCATTGTGCACGAATGTCATCCTGAACAAAGGGTCCCAGCACCCCAGTCCGGACTTGGGGATCGTCCTCAGCTCGACGGGGCTGATGCGACACCTCGCCCCCTCCAAACAGCCAATGCCACGACCAAGGTAAAAGCTGGCTAGCACTGGGGCTTCCGTGGTTTCCTTCTTCAAGGACTTTAGATGAAAGTGTATTGATAGCACCTGATCAGAATTCCCCACTGTGCCCTGCAGGTGGGCGGAGAGCGAGAGTAACACTTTGCTTTGTGGACCGTCTTCAACTTCGATTTGTGTAACAGAAATATGTCATGGGAAACCTTGCACACACCTGGCGATCGGGGGCTGACGTGGGCCTGGTGGAGTCAGACTGTATAAAGGTAAGAGTCTTTTTCCCATTATTCAGTTAGCCACCATATAGTACATCATTAGTTTTTGCTGTAGTGTTCAGTGATTCATTAGTTGTGTGTAACACCCAGTGCTCATCCGACCACGTGCCCTTCTTAATGCCCATCACCTGCTTACCCCATCCCCCACCTTCTCTAAGAGTCTTGAGACATGCGGAATGAGCAGAATTTGCCAGAAACCATGTCTTTGGGAAGAGTCAAAAGAACAGCTTGCAGAGTCCTTTGCCTGTTGCCCCGCCTACCACACCCAGGGGAGCCCCCCCCCCCAAGCAATGCTAGTGAAATCCCTCTGCGGTGTTTACAGCAGTGGCTCCGCCCTTCCCAAACTGCAGCCTTCATGGCGGGGCCTGGGTTAGGGCACCAGTTTGTGAGTTCCCAGCGGGGACTGGGGGGACAACGGGGAGCGAATGGGGCAGCAAATAGTCTCCAGGTCAGGGGTCCCAGAGGTCCCTCCAGGGCACAGAGGGGCTGGGGCTGGGCACCTGAGACCTATAATGGAGGAAAGACGAGCCTTTGGGATGTGGAGGGGCGGGGACAGGGTCAGAAAATGTCCAAAACTAAGAAATGAAAGGAGGCATGCCCTTCTCCCACTTGAACACAGCCGGGACGTTGGTCGCTCACCAGCTTCCGGAGACACACGGTGTCCACCCGGTGCAGGCACGAGGCGAGCCTCCTTACAACCCCGGGCGTTGTTTACAAATGCGTGATTGAAGCTAGGGGGGAACACGTGAGTCGGATCGCAAAGTTTCGGGGGCAGTATTCGGTGGAGGGCTGTCCCACGCGTCTGTGGCTGAGAAATCTGTGGCCTGCGCCGTTGTGTTGTAGTCTGTAGTCTGTTGTAGTCTGTAATACTGTCTAGATATGTCTAGATAGACGGTAGTGGCAGGATACATGTGTGCAAGGAGCCTGAGAAAAGGGGAAATCAGAGAGCCTGACTTCACCACCTCTTTGGGCAAAGGACCTGGTCCCTGAGATTCAGTGTCTTCACCTGTAAAATTAGGGCCAATAATACTACCTATTTCTCAGGTTACTGAGAGGATTGCAGGAAATAATGCATATAAAGGGTTTGGTCTAGAGTAAAGAATAAATGCTAACGCTTACTAGCTTTTCCCTATTGCAGTCGCTAGAGTTAGGGACCTGGGAGTCATTTTTTGTATGTGTGATTTTTTTTTTTTTTCCTTTCGTCCATTTTAAACATAATTGGTCAACTGAGATTGTTGATTCTGTGAACTCAGTGTTTGTCGAACCTGTTTTTTTTTCTCCTGTTACTCTTGTAGTCCCACCGTGGTTTATTTGGGCTCCTGTGTGTCTATGAGTCTCCTCAGCTCTTTCCAGCCTCCACTCTCTCCCTCTATCCATCCACACTGTTGACTTCTGCCAGATTAACTTTTCCTTAATACAGCTCTGATTTTTTTCCTCTGCGCTCAAATAGCAGTCGTCCCCATCCTCTGACTACAAGACAGTCTAACATTCTTTCCACCAAAATAAGGCCCTTCACAAGTGGGACCTAGGCTGTAATTTTAAATAATCTCCCCTCAGTTCCCCCTGTCAAAGCCCCAGCCACACAGAACTACACTTTTCACCCTGGACATCCCTCTGCTTAGTCTTTCTGATCCTTTGTTCATGCCAGTTTACTTCAACGGAATGCCTCCGAGGGGCCCTGGGACCAGAGGGATAGCAAGGCCACCATTTTGGCCATTGCAGTGAGAGCAGCCGCCAGCCCGTTGGGCGGGACAGCAAGGCTTTCGAGAACATTCTCTCTTCTATGTATGTAAAGGATTCTAGGGCTCAGAAACATGAAACCATTCGTGTGACATCACTCGATGAGTTAAGGGCTCTCATGGGAACATAACCAAGGCTTGCAGCCGCATTGTCAGCCCAGCCTGTGCCTGTCAGTCACCTGCAGGAGCCATCTCTGAGGCGTGGTCCCCAGCCCCCATCCGCTGGCCTGTCCAGGCCAGCTCAAATGACTCAGTGGGGTGCAGAGGACACAGGTGCAGTAAAAAAATGTATCTATCTTCTAAAATAAAAAACAAAACCTCTGTAAAGTGACCAAACACTAGATAGGTTATTTAAAAAAAAAAAAAAAAGATTTAAGCAAGGGGCAGGGGTGCCTGGGTGACCCAAACGGTTAAGCGACCAGCTCTTGATTTCAGCTGAGGTTGTGATCTCAGGTCCTGGGATCGAGCCCTGCATCGGGCTCCTTGTTCGGTGGGGCATCTGCTTGTCCCTCTCCCTCCTCCTCTGCTTCTCTCCCCCTGCCCTCTGCCTTGGGCTCTCCCTCTCTCTTTCTTTCTCTCAAATAAATAAATAAAATCTTTTTTAAAAAAAGATTTAAGCAATATACAAAATTAGGAAACTAGAAAATCAAACAAACACAGAAGGTATTAATTATTAAGGAAATGTTTTGTATAACTCAAAGCAAGTAGGAAAATCTGAATGTTATAGCTATTAGTAGGAGATTATAAATTAATCAAAATTGACTGAAAGAGAAGTTTTAAACCTAAAACCAATAAGAAGGAAAGAAATTGAGAAAGTTACTTTTAAGGCTTCAAGGAATGGATGCTTAGTATATATAATTACATGACATCATTATAATCATTCTTATGTTATAAATCATATGCAAAGCATAAAACAAGAAGGGAAGTTCCTCAGTTCTTTTCATGAAGAACACTGACATCAAAGTCTGACAGAGGCAGACAATAAAAGAAAAATATAGGTCAGAGTTCTTTTTTTTTTTTAAGTTTTTTTTTTTTTTTTTTGAGATAGAGACAGTGAGAGAGAGCATGAGAGGGGAGAAGGTCAGAGGGAGAAGCAGACTCCTCGCAGAGCCAGGAGCCCGATGTGGGACTTGATCCCAGGACTCCGGGATCACGACCTGAACCAAAGGCCGTCGCTTAACCAACTGAGCCACTCAGGCGCCCCTCTTTTTTTTTTTAAGATTTTATTTATTTATTTGACATAGGTCAGAGTTCTTAAACCTGTTGGTCACAGGATAACTTTACTTTTTGAAAAAAATCACTGAGAATCCTAAAGAGCTTTTGTTTATGTGAGTTATATTTATCAACACTTAAATATTAAGAGTTAAAGCAGAAACTTTAAAAATTATGTATTTGCTAATTTATGTAAGGTAACCATAGTAAAAACATTAGGCAATAGCATAAATGCTATGTTTATTCAAATAACTACATTTTCCAAAACAGAAACTCTAGAGACTCCCATTGTTTCAAATATTTTTAAAAATGTTAATGTCTGGCTAAATAGAAGACAGGCAAGATGTCCTATCTGCCTTTTTTTTTTAAGATTTTATTTATTTATATGAGGGGGCAAGAGTGGGGGGGCAGGGCAGAGGGAGAGAGGGAAGCAGATTCCCATCTGAGCCTGGAGCCCCACGCAGGGCTTGATCCCAGGACCCTGACATTATGACCCGAGCAGAAATCAAGAGTCCAATGCTTAACCAACTGAACCAATCAGGCGCCTATTCAATCTGTTGAGCTACCACATGGCGTGTAGCCCCTGGAAACACTGCACACTGTGAGAGAATGAGAGTAGACAGGAAGAATGATGTCTTAGTATTATTATGAAAGTAGTTTTGACCTCACAAACCCCCTAAAAGGATCTTGGAGGTCCCCAGCCATCTAAAGGCCACATTTTAAGAGCCTCCGCTATCAGTCAATTTCAATTATGGATGTTGATACAAAAATCTAAGAGGAATATATTTTTTAAAGATCTTATGTATTTATTTGTTAGAGAGGGAAAGAGAGCACAAGTAGAGGGAGAGGCAGGCAGAGGGAGAGGGAGAAGCAGACTCCCTGTGGAGCAGGGGGCCCCATGAAGGACTTGATCCCAGGATCCTAGGATTGTGACCTGAGCCGAAGGCAGATGCTTAACCAACCGAGCCACTCAGGTGTCCCCTAAGTGGAATACTAAACAGAACCCAGCAGTACATTGAAGATGAATGTGCCATGCCCAAGTAGGATTCATTTCAGGAATCTAGGAATATTAGGAGATCTGTTAATTAAGGATTGAAGATATTAATCAAAGGAGAAACCATTTAATCACTTTGAAAGATGCTAAAAAGTGTTTCACAAAATTTAATACTTTTTCTGATGAGCAAATCCTTGGGAGGGTCATGATAAATGTCTCTAGTTGCCAGCCTCATGTTTAATTAAAATAAACGAGAAGCGCAGTATGCAGGGGCAGAACTCTCCTCAACACTCAGGAGCTCCAGTTCTGCCTGGAGAGGTGGATTGCCCCTGATCGTGGTGAAGGGACTCAGCAGCAGGCCCTGACGGATATATCAGAGGTGGTGGCTGAGGGATTAATGGTCAACCAGCTTAAACCATCAACTCCCACCCTGGTCCGCTCCCACCCTTCTGCTGGCGAAGCACTGGGCGGCAGTGACTACCCAGGTCTTCCCAAAGATGGTTCCTTTACAGACATGCCTGGTGGCATTCTGCAGGCTGACCACTCTCCTGGCCTCCTATGGTCTGGCTGGAAAGGAAAGGGTCGGGGTAAATGACTCTGCAAAGGCCACCTGGGAGGGGCCGAGGAAACCCGTCTGCATTACCCATGGCTCCTCCTCACCAGCAGGCCCAGACTGTAAGCTCCGAGGATCTCTCTTGTGCCAGGCACTTTAACACCTGGGAGGGAAGAGAAATGCTTATTGAATTCTAGAGAGAGAAAAAAATACATAGCTACCACAAGGGAGCATTTCACCCAAGAGTAAAATATTGAGCTCATCTTGACTCCCCCCTGTTTTTTGCGCCAACTCTCTGGTCTCCAAACACTTTAGATCCCAAATCCACAACATATCTCACTTCCATCTTCTCCCTTTGAGCTCAGGTCCTCGATAGTGCTCACCAGGACTGGCCTCCCAACAGGTAATCTTCCCCTGTCCTCCTCACGCCCCCAAACTGACCACCAAAAAGTGCTCTTTCATCATGTGACTCCCCGACCAAAACCATCCAAGGGTCCCCTACAGGGTATAGAATAATGGGGACATTATTCTTGTCGGCCCAAACCAAACGCCAATTTTCTAATCATCTCATCCGCAAGTTATGTCAGTACTTTTTGTATTAAGTGTTTCTGTACACTTTTTTCTCTTGTTGTGAATTTTATTGACGTATAACACATGCACAGAAAAATACTCAAGTAACAAAGTAATTTGAATTTCCAAAAAGTATCACCAGAACCCAGATCAGGAAAGAGATTAGCAGAATCTCAGCAGGGGCCGTTCCAGGCACGAATCCCCCAAAGGTGACTGCTTTCCTGACGTCTACCACTGGATAGTAATCTCAAGCGGCTTTAGTTTCACGTAAATGGGAATCATACGGTATCCGCTCTTCACTTGTGTGCCTAATTTGTACCCATAATTTTCATTATTAGGATATAAATTACTTGAAGATAGGAGCTATGTCTTGTTCCTCTTTGCACCTCCTCCCCCATGCCCTGGGCTCTGGTGTGGAGAGTTGTACAGAGAAGGCATCAGATGAGAAATAAGATAACGTGACAGGATGTCGACAATGAACGAATATAAGTGAGGGATAAACAGGAATTCATTGTATTATTTCATGTGTTCTGTAGATTCGAGACATTTAAAAAAAAACTGAAGGATGAAATTGCTTACTGAGTAATTTAAGTAATCTGGGTTAGGTGTGCTATTTATTTTTTTTATAAATATTTTATTTATTTTTTTGCCAGAGAGAGAGAGAGCATGCATGCGAGCACAAGCAGGGGGAGCGGCAGGCAGAGGGAGAAGCAGGTTTCCTGCTAAGCAAGGGGCCTGATGCAGGGCTCAATCCCAGGACCCCGGGAACATGACCTGAGCTGAAGGCAGATGCTTAACCGACTGAGCCACCCAGGCGCCCCTTATGTGCGCTATTTAAAACAGGGCATATGTAAACTCTTTTTCTTGTCCTTCTTAAATTTTTATGTGTAAAGGAAAAGGGCCCTAATGTGTGAGTTCAGTGACAGAAGGAAAGTCTCTTTTATTGAGGTCTTACTTCAGGGGCTATCTGTGGATTATTTCACTTTATTCACCAAACATTTATTTGGCACCTGCTGTGATCTGAGCACTGTGATAGGTGCTGGGGACAGAATGATGAGTAAGTCTTGCAGAGCATTGTGATGAGACTTCTTAGACACTATTATACTTGGTTTCGGCTGGGAAAAATGGCTCTGCTGAGTGTACCCCCCCCGGGGTCAAGAGAAGGAGCCCCTGCAGCCACACTTCCTGCCTTCCTAAGGCATCCGTACATCACGAGTTTCCAAGAAGCCACAACAAGAAGACTCAGATTGCTTTCATTCCTTCTCATTAAAAGGAATATTCTCTCTCCACGCTGCTCTATGTTCTGTCAGTTTATAAAACTTAAAAAACAAATTAAAAATAAAGCGCTCGAATTTTCTCTTGACAAACTATCAAAATGGCAAGTGATACAAGTTTCCCTGCCCCTCCTCTGCTTGCTGTGCTCACCGTGTTTTCCACGTGGGCCAGGATGTGGCACGTGGATGTCCGCGGATGTCACGGAGCAAACAAGGGGAAGAGAAGGCCCAGTCGAGCTCACTGGCTTTCCCTCGGAGCGGGATGCTCACTCACTTTTCTTAGGGGGCAGATCTCGGGAGTCAGACCAGAATGTGGCACACAAGTTAGCCATTTCCACTAAATGAATCAATTTAGGTGGGAGTCTTGCTTCTCGCGACTGGAAATATTTTGGTATTGCTTTGAGCAAAGTGGACGATGGCCACATCCATCCCATACATCTCTGCGTGATGGCTTTTTGGACGTGTCGACTGGGCTAAGCCACAGCCTCCGGTTATTCCATTAAACACCAGTCTAGGTGTTGCTGTAAAGGGATTTTGCAGATGTGACAGAAGTTCCTAATCCCTTAACTTTAGGTAAAGAAGATCATCCTGGATAATCTGGGTGGACCTGACTTAATTAGTTGGAAAGGCCTTAAGAACAGTGCTGAGGGGCACCTGGGTGGCTCAGTCCTTAAGCATCTGCCTTCGGCTCGGGTCGTGATCCCGGGGTCGGGATTGAGCCCCGCATTGGGCTCCCTGCTCAGCAGGAAGCCTGCTTCTCCCTCTCCCATCCCCCTGATTGTATCCTCTCTCTCTCTGTTGAATAAATAAAATCTTTAAAAAAAGAAAAAAGAAAAAAAAGAACAGTGCTAAAGCTTCCCCCAAAGAAATTCTGCCCTGGGGATAGCACCTTCAGTCTGTGCCTGGAGTTCCAGTGTTCTGTGACCTTCGCTTTCTGACTGCCCCCCACCCCTGACAGATTTAATTGCTTGGTTCCCCCCCACCCCCGTTCCCCCCAGCCATGTTAGTCAGTTCCTGGTGTGCTTGCTACCCCTGCTGTGACAAAGTATCACAAACCGGATGACTTAGAAGAACAGACATTTATTGGGTCATGTTCTGGAGGCTGTGGGTCTGAGACGAAGATTTTGTCAGGGTTGGTTTCTTCTGAGGCTGGGGACGGTGCCTCTCCCCCAGCTTCCGAAGGTTTGCTGGTGACCACTGGTGGTCCTTGGCTTGTAGACGACGTGTCCCCCAGTCTCCTGTTCATTCGACGTTCTCTCTTCATTCGACGTCCCTGTTCATTTGACGTTCTCCCTGTGTGGGTGTCTCTCTCCACATCCAAGTTTCCCCTTTTACAAGGACAGTCATGTTGGGTTAAGGCCCCCACTAAGGACTCCATTTTAACTTGATTCCCTCAGTAAAGACTTTGGCTCCAAACAAGGTCACATTCTGGGGTACTGGGGGTTAGGATTCCCAACATGTTTTTGGGGTTCTCTGGTTGACCCCTGACTGATAGGCTTTGTGGGTGTCTCTCAGTCACATTCCCCAGAGCAGCTTACCGGAAGCACTGCGGTTTTCATGTGGTAGACTCCACGTCTCCAAAAACATCGATTCGTCCTCTGAGCTGGAGATGTTTAAATCTGAGTGTAAGCATACACAACTGCTCAGATCACATACACAGGGCCGGTGTTTGGGACTTTCCAGGAAAGTATTATTGTTAGGGTCCTGGGGCATCTCGGTCAGCGGGACTATGGGTGTTTTCACTGAAAAGTGGAGTCTTTTAACTATAACCCGGGTTTGCCATAGCAGCTGCTTGTCTAACAAGAATGAACACCTTGATGAGCCGACACCTGGCTTTGTAGGATTTGGGCAGCATGCTTATGGGGACTTGGAGGGGAGTTGTGTCGTCCGTGTGCCTAGGGACTGGGGGTTGGTGAAGACATTTCACATTTCCGGGCCTCTGTCATGGGTCACACACTTGCTTGTGGCCAAGCGCACCTGATCTGACTAATGCTCCCTATGTTCTAACAAGGCATATCTTCTCCCAGGGTAAGGCAAAGAAAATGAGTCTCAGATGACTCTCAGACCACACATCTAATAAGGACAGGCCATGGTTCAGACACAGTGTCGGTCCTCATTCTTCGTGGATTCCACATTTGTAAATCCACCCACTCCCTAACATTTACTTCTAACCCGGAAAGAATGGTGTTTTCATGATCGTTCAATGACGTATGCAGAGCAGGGAAAAATTTGAGTCGCCTGAAGCGCATGTCCCAAGGTGAGGTCGAACGAGGCAACGCTCTGCCTTCTTGGTTTAGCTCTTATCCTATAAGCAAGTGTCCTTTCTGTGGTCTTTTGAGTGCCATGGGTTTTGTTTCTGTTTTTGTTTTTGTTTTTTGCATTTCTGTGCTTGGTGTTGGTGATTTTGTGGTTTGAAATGGCCCTAAATGTAACATGGGACTGAGGTGCCATCTGGTGTTCACGAGTGCAAGGAGGCCAGGATGTGCCTCGTGGAGAAACTACACGGGACAGACCAGCTTTGTTCGGGCTCGAGCTAGAGGGGTCCTGACTGTGAGTTCAGTGCGAATGAATCAACGAGACACATTGAAGAAGGTGACTTTAAACAGAAGCTCCCATAAAACCAGAGGCTCTCAGGAACTTAACCTCATACTTCCCCTTGGAGCCCTGGTTCAGTCGTCACTAATTTGGGGTTCCCAGTGACTTTACAGAGCTGAGCTGCTGTGAATACAGAAAACCCTCTGTGTCCACGCCTGGCGACAGAGCCTGCCCTTTCCTACCACGTTACGGGGGTGGGAACTGGGACCCAAGAAGTTGATATCTCCGTCGTCTTACCTGTTTCAGGGACGAAAGAGACTATAGCCTGAAAGCCTCGGAAGGTCACGTTCTCATCCGACTGAAAGCTGATGAGCATTACCCCAGAGGAGCTCAGCACAGGGGCAGGGGCCACAAAGCCGCACAGCCGAGCTGGGACAGCCCAGCCCAGGCAAGACACGGTCAAGGACCCAGCAGATAGACGTGGCATTGGAGAGGGAAAAAAAGGTGTCTTTTAGGTAATTGTTGAGAAATAACTTTTTTGGCGGGTGTCCCAATTCTTTTTCAAAATAGAAGGGCAGTTTTCTTCTTTTTCATAGGTATTCAGCTCCAGCAATGCCTCAGTTCTTTGTCTCCCACACACTCCCACTGGGAATGCCACCAAGGGAACTGGTTGGAGCCACAGGGCTTATTTTGATGGCGCTTGCCCCTTCTGACCCCTAGATGACTCTCTGGTCCTCCCTTCTGTTCTTCCCACCCCTGACCTGGGAGAAGGGGGAAGGGTAGTGAGCGCCCAGAGAAGGAGGGAGGGGGCGCAGGACAATGAAGGAAGGTGGAGCCACATCCTCTTTATTCCCAAGAAGGATTCAGAAGGATTCACCCTAGGGGACTGGGTCCAAATGCAAGGGGGGGGGGGGGGAGGGCGGGAGCCGAGGCTCCCGGGGGCACACACCTATTTCCTCCTGCCCTTCCACATCCCTGTGCACGGTCACGTAGTCAGAAGTGCAGTCCCCACTTTCCTCTACTTCCAGACTCTGAAAGGAAAGCTGACAAGACTCCGTGTTACATCCAGAGCAAATCATCTGAACGAATGACCTGATTTTGAGTAAGCAGAGAAATTTGCATTGCTCAACTTGCTGAGGGATGGGAATGGGGCATTCATGAGTAGGTTAAATTACTTAGGAAAAGAGGCTGTACTACAGACTGCTCTACTCCAGACACATCTCAGCTACCAAATACGGGCCAGGCCGACTCAGGGGCGGGGGGGAAAGGGGCGCCTGGGTGGCTCAGTTGGTTGAGCGACGGCCTTTGGCTCAGGTCATGATCCCAGAGTCCTGGGATCGAGTTCCACATCAGGCTCCCTGCTCAGTGGGGAGTCTGCTTCTCCCTCTGACCCTCCCCCCTCTTGTCTACTCTCGCTCTCTCTCTCAAATAAAATTATATATATATTAAAAAAAAAAACAAGGGTTGGGAAAAGCATAAATATTTGTGCTCCCCTGGCACCCTCCAATAAAGAGCAAACAAACAAGGAAGAACAGTCTGAGCAATTTGCTAGCCGCTGGGGCCTTCAGTTGACTTAGAAGGGAGGGGCAGTGGGAGATAGGGCTGATGAGGTAGGAATTCAGATTTTAAACACACAGACGCTGGGGATTCAATGGAGCCTGAACACTCGGCGAGACACAGAGGGCTGCATGGAAGGGACAGTGTGAAGGTAAACGGTCACCACTGGTGAACGGGCACGGGGAGAAGGAAAGGGTCAGAAACAAGATCCGTTCAAACATTTCTAAACCCTTAATGCAATGCTTTCTGGAAATAGACCCTTTTCTCTCTGAGTCAGATGGTAGGCACATAGTTATGACTCATAATCCTAATTTCCCAATTTCTCTTGGAGGGGTCCTGCACGATGATGCTGTCACTGCAGGGGGTGACGGCATCACTGATCAGGACACTCGGATCAAATGGGTGGTCTTGAATCCCTTCTAGCTCTGGCACGTTCAGATTTTCAACGAAATTCTATCTTCTTCCATCTTCTAGAAATCCACTCATAGTTCATCTTTTATCCCCCATCACTCATCACAAAGCTTCCCTTAATTCTGCGTCCTCCTGAAAGTTTCTCTTTTGACTGTTTGGGTTCCAGAAGCTTTGAGAAAGAGGAGAGCTACACTTTTCTTTCCTCTGTGTCTTCTGCTCTTCAGAAGACCTGCGAGATCTCGTTCCTGCTGGGAACATCAGACTGGCTGTTCCAGGTGCTTCCCCTCCCACGTGCTCTCCATTGCTCAAGTATTTTACCCTTTTGCTGGGGGATGAACTGAGGCCCGGGTAGCAAATGCGGAGTCCTCCTCCTTAAACTCCCTTTCTGTGGAAAATCCAAACTGTGGGCCACACCTCGGCATATTTGCTTGTTTTGTGTTTTAAATGAAAGCCTCTATTCTCTGGACTGTCCTAACTCCACACTTACTCCTGAGTCCCAGGCTTCTGTTTGCCTCTTAAATATATGAGAACCTGGAGGTCTTGTCCATCCTTACTCCTCCCCCTTTATTTTCTACCTTTTCTCTTCTTCACATCCTCTCATGCTTTCAATGATCATTTTAAGACTTCTAAATCAATGCCTATGTCTAGCCTCATCCTGATTGCACTCTTACCTTCAACCACCAGATGGCGTCTCTGCCGATGGCCCGCCGGTGCTTAATGTACCAACAAGTGGCCACAAACGCTGCTAACCAAATGCTGAGTAAACTGCATCCCGACATTGAAAACTCTCTGTACTTGGAGCTCAGCCTCACCTACGGCCCCTCCCCATTCACCTACGACCCTCTAACACCAGCCCGTCCCTCAACCTGGTCTACCCTGGCTCCCCTGTGCTTACTCTGTTCCCTGTGCATGGGAAGCTTCATGTTTGGGGTTTTATTGGCATTGACTCTTGTTAGCCATTACTTACAAAGCGTTTTGTTAGCAGTTTAATGCATAAGGAAGAAATGCTTGTTTCTAGAAGGGACTAGAAACTAATCAAACCAGTTACCGGGTACAAATGAAAGCAGCCCTCCAACAGAAAGTAAAGCACGCTATTGCCATCTAGTGGTCAATGTGGGTAGTTACAGGGAAAATAGACTTGTCTGTTTATTCAATGCTTAGGAAGGGAGATCCTTGTATGCCAGGGACCAGGGATACAGCAGGGAATAAACCCGATTTAAACACACACACAACCCACAAAATCACACACAAACACAACAAACCTCTGCCCTCATGATTTCGGTGGGGAAATCAGAGCAAAGTCATGGGTAACCAGAGTCGGTACCTTAATTAGGTAGTGTTTGGGGGCTTGAAAAACCCAGTGGCAGTTGGCCATGTCACTGTAGTCTTCAGGATAGTGAAGACTCTGTATGAGGCCTCCTTCAAAAAGGACAGTAAAGGAGCTGCAACCTGAATCTGAAACACAAGGGGAAACGTCCCAGCGTCGGCATGACTCAAGCAGAGAGGAATCCTTTCCGTGCTCCCTCCTGTCCCCCCGCAAATGACGCAGCCGCTGACTGTCTCAGGCAGAGCGAGCACGAAGGACGATGTCTGGGTGCTGACTTTGCAGGACTCATTCAGCCCTCCCAGCTCATGTGCGACAAACACGAGTTAGCAGGACTGTGGAAGGAGCGCTCTCCGGCCTCGGGGTCCCCGCTCCTAATTCCTACAGGGCCTCAAACTGCTCTAGATGGCCTGGATAGTGTGGAATAAAAGAAAGTGGTCTTACCAGGCAGGTAGTTTGGTTCCAGAGCTTTATAGGTGAGGTTAAAGCCAGCTGCGTGATCTGTGGCATCAGAGATGAAATTCAGCCTCACAGAGTTGGAGCCGACAAGAACTGATGAAGCCAGACTCTTCCCACAGAACTTGCCTGCAACACAAGAAGCAAGAGTCTTGGTTCAGAGTCTAGAAGACAGCACCATTAAGGGACTCAAGGAGTACTCGACTTGTCGTGGTAAGACAGGATTGTCTGAGCCAGGCTTTGTCAACCTCAGTACCACTGACATCTGTGAACCAGAACGTTCTTGGTGTTCAGACTGTGTTGTGCATTATGGGAGGTTTCACAGCTCGCCCGTCTCTGCTCGCCAGATGCCAGTAATACTCCATCTAGTCATGACAGCCAGAAACGCTCTGAGACGTTGGCAACTATCTCCTGGGGGGCAAAATCCCCTCCCGTTAGGAACCACAGAAAACCTCTACCTCTGTGTCTTGCATTAGTAACCTTTGCCTCTACTCATGGTTGGCCGTTTGTACTTTCCTTCTTACCTGGACGAAGCAGTCCAGGTTGCTTGCATGCCTAGGAAAGCAACATTCTCCCTGTGATGTGTTTGTATTTTACCCCTGCGGGGCTCCAGGCCTGACACATGAATCTAGGAAAGCCGGTTCCTTGGAAAGCAGATGGAGAGAACAAAATGGCTCCGATTCAGTTCCTTTCCACTGTCAGTCCCGAGTCTCAAACTTGGAGACGGGCAGAGCAGTGTTTAGAAATGCCTCGGGGCCAGACATACGGCATCCCGGCCCCACGAAGCCCTCCCAGCACAGGTGTTCATTTGACAACGAGAAAATCTGCTCACCGACAAGTCTGTCTGCTGTGGAAGAGATCGAGAGGTAACTGTGCCGACAAGACTCTGCATCCAAGTGGGAAACACCAAGCAGCACGTGCGTGTTCTCTGGGGCCAGCAGGGTCCAGACACACCGTCTGCAGGCAGATCCATGAGGAGGGCGTCATTTCTAGACAGACCGTGGCTGTCACAATCCAGTTAATGGGTACAGTCAGACTGGAGGTGGCGGTTGGGGGAGGGGTGGCGGGGGGCTACTCACTGCTGGCTCTCATAATACAGGTAGGGGTCTTCCGGGAAGTGCAACTCGCCCTCAGACTCGCAGCGCACACGACGCTGCTCGCTGCATGGGGCTGGGGGGAAGAGACAGCCATGAGAAGCAGGGTGACGGGGGTGGGGCGGCGGCCAGCCTTCCGGAACCCGTGCAGACACTGCAACCGCCTGGTTCTTCGTTCTGCGTGCCTCCTCTCTTCTGAAGTCTTTCCCTGCTGTGGCTTCCGCCATGCCTTATTCTATCTGTCTTTTTAGATCCCGCCTAACCTTGAGATTCGATGATTTCTTTTCCTTCACGATTCTTTCTCTGGCATCATAACTCGATCCTATACACACATGTATTTCCCAAGTTCTATCCTTAGCTGTCATCTCTTTCTACACAAGCTGATGGGTCTCATTCATACCCTGAGTTTCAACCATTATTCTACTCTCCTGAGCCTCCGAACTGGTTTTTCAGCCAGCTCCTAGATATCCCCTTAACATGCTACAAATGGTCTGCAAAACTGCTTCCCCTTCTGATTAGATTACTTACAAAAAAAAAGAGTTTATTTATTTTAGAGAGACACTGTGTGTGAACAGGGGGAGCTGCCAGGGGAGAGAGAAAGAAACGCAAGCAGACTCCAAGCCTAGTATGGAGCCTGATGTGAGACTCGATCCCATGACCCTGAGATTACGCCCTGAACTGAAACCAAGAGTCAGATGCTCAACCAACTGCACCACCCAGGGGCCCCTGGTTAAATTATTTTTATATGCCCTTTGCTTTATCCCTCATGCTTGAAACTTTGGTACCATCCTTGTTCCTCCCCGTCCCTCCTCAGCCTTGATCGAAGTGACTACCAGGTTCCACGTGCTCTTGTTTCTGTTCCCACCCTTTCATTCTCTGACCCTCGCACTAGGTGTCTGGATCTCATGTGTAATCTCAGAAGGCCCCTCCCTCCTATCCCCTACGCGCTGTCCTTGTACCACCAGAGTATTGCCCTAATCTAGTTCTCTAATTCGTCAACTTCCTATTACTGAGTAAATCCAAACTTTTTTGACAGGCATCCAAAGTTTCCACCACTTGGTCTCAATTATTTTCGAATCTCCCTCATCAAACCCCGTCATATACCCCCCACTTCAGCAGCTCTGACTGATGCGCTGGTCTCTTTTACCCTCTGCATTTGCAGATCTCCATCCTTTAGTATCATCTTTCCACAAAGATGATTCCTTGAGCTGCAGTATTTTCCTTTACCTATATCCCGTTTCCACCTGACAACATTCTACTGGTTCTTTGTGGGTTTGTGTGTGTGTGTGTGTGTGAGAGAGAGAGAGAGAAAGAGAGAAAGAGAGACAGAGAGCGAGAGGGAGAAATTCAGCTTAAAAGGTGTCTGTGCTCCAAAGCCACCTCTGGCTTTTTTCCTCAGCCACTCACTGCTCTAGTTCTTGGGGTACTTCCCCCCCCCCACCCATGGTTCTTTGTAGATGGTTCCACAGACTCATAGAACCACTGAAGATTTGAGCTAAAGCTGCCTTAGAGACTCTCTGGTCCAGACTCTTCTCTTGATGGATGAGAAAACCGAGGTCCTGAGGTAGGAAGGAGCTTTCCCAAAGTTACAGAGCGGATTCCTTGCAGACTTGCCACATAACCCCAGGGGAGACTCCCCTGTGTCTGTGCGGACACTTTCCGGGTAAGGGTGTATCTCCCTGGGCACATCTGTACCTCCTCACTGCCTTCCCCAGAGTCCCTGAGCCAACGCTAAGATTTGGCAAACGTCTGCTGAGTTGAGACGGAGCTCCCAAGAAATGAGATGGGTGGGAACGAGGGCTCCTTCTGGGTGATGGCCTGCCCCAACGGGCAGGGAATGGCAGTGGGTGCCCCAGGTGTGGGTAGCTTTATACCCAGTGAGCAGAGAGAGCTCTTGGAAAGACTTTTGGTTATAAAGGGAACCTATACTGAGAAGTACCAGATATTCCTGTGAACGATACCCACCTTTGGAGCTCTTTCTCTTCTTCCCTGGGGAAGAAAAAGAAAGATGCTGTTCAAGGTCTATGTGTGGTATCGTGCGCAACTTTTCAAGAAGTTATCAAAATGCCTGGCTCCAGGCATTTTTAAGTCATTATGCAACTGATGAAAATCTAATCTGCGGAAAGAACAGAACAGGTGAATTGACAAAGCAGGACAGTGGCCTTGGTGTTTTAATGACATTTCGCTCTTTGTTAAGTGGGCTGATTAAGAAACAGGCCATGATTAGCTTGGAGGTTATACAGAGCAAGAGGCTCTCTGGTCTCCTTCTCTCGTTGTTCATGAGAAGGGGGGCCGGAGATGGAAATAAGTGACCCACAACCACAAGAGCGTTGCTGGGGGACCCACAACTGGGGGGCTTGGAAGCCTGCCACGGGACCGCACACTCGAAAACAGACCCAAGTTCTTACCGGATGAATTTGCATTAACCCCTTTGGAATAGAACAGAAGCCCTACTGAAGCTGGAAGCTGCCAGTTAGAAAGCAATGAAGTTGGCATTGGAGGCCGAAACGAAGTTTCAGTTAACTCCCTGGTCAGGCTAGTAGAAGGGTGTATGCAGACCCGGACCTTTTCAGACTCCCGGAACCCCGATGTGTGTCAGGCCTTCTCAGCCACGGCATTACTCCCATTTTGGGCTAGACCGTTCTTTGTCATGACAGCCGTCCTGTGCGTTGTAGGACGCTTAGCAGCTGCCCTAGCTCCTACCCACCAGATGCCAGTGGCGCCCCTCCCCCCACAGTGACAACCAAAAAGGTCTCCAGACGTTGTCCTCTGAGACGCCAAAATTCCCACCAGTTCATAACTTGCTAAATCTTGCTAGCGCAGGTGAGAAGTGATGGAAAACACATCACTGACTGGTGTAGTTTCAACTAAAGGCAAATTTAACCAAGTCTAGGACAGACAGATTCAGGTGTCTTTGAATAAGTGTCTGCTGCATTGCACACCATATTTTTACTCGCTTTAAATCTCGCAAATGTCACAAGTCGTACGCGCTGCAGTAAACACAGAAGCAGGGCCAGTCCACTCAGTGGTCATGACTTGCGTAGTCTGCTGACCCGCTCACCCGCCCAGCTTCCTGTCCTCATGTGCTGGCGTTATTACCAGTTCGGATGTGTTTGTGGATCCAGGGGAGCACTTTTCTAAGATCTGTGAAGATCCCAGGGGATCCTTGGTCATCTTTCCGCATGTTGTTTCTCCAGCCGCGGCCACAGCCCATACCCCAAGAAGTCACACCAGCCAAAGTCCAAGTCCCCTTCTTATTCCGGCACATGAGGGAACCTCCCGAATCTCCCTGGAAGGGAAAAGGCCTCTCTTACCATCCTTGTCAGGTCTGTGCTCACTCTTTTCCCCCCACAAAGATGCTAGATGAGGATCAGACACTTCTTCACGTTGGCCTCAGGGGCCCAGGAGAATAGCCGAGCACAATTCCTATTAAATCCTCAAATATCCCTGGAGCCTGCCAGTTCCACCTCTTTCTTCCCATCCCAGGGGGATGTTTGTTTCATCAAACACCAGACTTTCTTCCTACTCCTGTTTCGCGCTGCAGACCCAACGAAGTCTTGCCCGGTAGTAAAGCTGACCCCAGGGCTTGCTCAGCAAGAGGAATGGAAGGAAAGGAAAGTTCCCATTATCCACAAATTGGAGACCTCTAAAAGGGAAAAAGCCAGCCAGCCTTCAGGGGTAGAGAACCCTAATCCACTGTTGGCATTATCTGTTATCTGGTCTTTTGGAAAAAGTAGAAGACCTCCTCCGAATCCACGCTCCCTGGTAGAAACAGATTGTATAAACTGTCCGTTATTTTGACTTAACTCCCCCCTCCCCCGTCACTCCTGACCCTTCTTTCCAGAGTCCAGTCTCACTTACAGCCTTCTTTTCGCCTGTCCCCTGAGGACAAAGCTGAGGAAAGCCGTGCCTGGGACGTTTGCAGGACACTGCACCCACCTGACAAGCGTCTCCCCCTCCATCTGGGAAACCTGTGCAGAGAAAGGTCCGCCCGCTGACAGGTTTCTTTAGGGTTAACAGAGCTTCCATACACTCCTCCTGGGTCAAAATGGGCACGTTCACTTCCTGCAAGACTTGCGAGAGAACGCCATCTAGAAAACACAGAGGTGAGAGCGCCAGCAAGAGACCCTCGCCCTTCCTCAGTGGAAGATGCCCCATGCAGGTGTGTATCTTTTGGAAAGACCTGAATTTCTAAGTACAGTGGACATTCTCTTTTAAAATGTTGACACAACCGTTGTCTAGAAAATAGATGAAAAACCGTATTTTCTGATTGCCTACCAGAAAGTTCTGACATCTGCTTAAGAGAAGTGGCATAGAGGTGCTTACCTTCAGCCGAGCGGCCCCAGCCTGCAGTTGTACAGATAAATCCCGCCTCAAATCGTTCCTTTGGCTCTGGAAGACACATGGGCCCCACAAACTGGCCTGAAGAGAAAGAGCAGGCACGAATTGTCTTATCCACGGAAGAGAGGGCACCCTAAGCCACTCACCAATTGACACCTAGTGGTTCCCCCACGATCTCGTAAAGGTTGGGTTATCAGTGCCTCACACCTCCAGGGGTCACTTATCAGACAAACAAAGGCTCTCTCCTGACTCCACATAATCCTGTATATGAAGCCACCAACAAAAAGGATTTCACGTAGGGGATCCTCCATCCCAAATCCCTCTCTTGAAGTGCATGACCCAGAGCCATTGGACATACATTACATAACAAACATTGTAGGGAATATGCTACGGAGCAGAAGTTAGAGGGAATGTGGGATAGATGATACACAGTGAGCCTCAAATGTTTACCAAAATGGAAGGCCCCATCCATCTTCAAAAGAGCAATATCATAGTCCATTGGCTTCTTGATGGAGAAGTAGGGGTGTATGATGATGGTTTCGATGGTGAGGGTTTGCTCCCCTGGCTCTCTATGGCTCAAGTCATGTTCTCCAGCAGTAACATTCAAAGTTGTTGCACTATTTCTATGAACAGGAAGCAGTAAAATGAATAAATTTCCTTTAGCCTCTGAGGACACTTGTAATGGTTGACAGTCTGGCCTCTTTGAAATGACATGGTGGATAATGTGGATGTGAGGATGCTTAACAGAGCAAGCGAGAATGATTCCATCACTACTAATAAAAATGCAAAGGTTCCCAATTAAAGTGGGGGGACTAGTCAAGAGTGGCCTCAGATGGAACCAATAATATGATAAATTGAATACTTTGCAGCGTTATTCATAAAATGTCTAAAAATGCACCTATAGCTTATAGTCTGAAGCTATAGTGGATTTTATTCAGCTACCCTAGGTGGTAGGCCGGGTCTCAGTTTCAGTGATTCTTTAAGAATTGATTTGTGGTCCCTCCTAAGAAGGCTACTTTAGTGTCAAATCTAATTATGAAAAACATAATAGCATCGTATCTCATATGTCAGAGAGCATGCATGCTCAAGGCTTGGGACTGATTAAAACAATGGGAGGTGGGAATCTTCTCCCTACATCCTTTGCATCTGTAATTTAGAGACATGGTGTGAGATGGGAAAGACCATTCTATTTCCCTTCATCCTGTAGGAAAGTTATCTGAAAGGAACTTGGTAGGGTTGCATTGAGGTGGATTAAGAACTTTGGTTTTACCATCTTTGGGGACCCTTCATTCCCAAAAGTGATGATTTTATACAGAATTGGAAAGGGCATCCCTTTTCTCTTGGTCTATTTCCCTGACTCTTGGCTATATTGGGTACCTAACCTAACACACAGCATCTCTTTAGCCTAATCCCTTGCCACACTGCAGTGAAATTATCAGTTGACTCTTCTGTGGACTATTAACTCTCTGTGGGGAGCAGGGATGGCATCTTACTTATCTTTGGATCTTTGGTACCCACCAAAGTGACTAGCACCAAGTAAATATCCAGGGAATGCTTGCAGACTTGAAACAAAAGAGGGCAAATATGGGACATGATCTTGATTGCAGCCTAGTGACTACCAAGAACACTATTAACAATAGAATGTTTAGAGTACATGGGAAATTGGATAAAGGATGGAAGTTGTTAAATTGAAGCTCAGCGGGGCAGGACCAGTAGGAAAGCAGACATGGGAGTGTCCTTTACATTTTACTGGCCTCCCTGTGTTTTCTTTAATCATTTTTTTCTTCAAATTTTTATTTAAATTCTAGTTAGCTATCATACAGTATATTACTGGTTTCAGGAGTAGAATTCAGTTCTTTTATCAATTTTTTAAGATGTATAATGAAACAGTTTATTTTTTTTTCACTGAAATTTAAGAGAGAATTTTCACAAATGTATCTTTGTGACACTTGTTTTCACGTAGATATTATTCTTTAATTACTTCCAGTCGTATTCAAGTAAACAAAGTATTCTACTCCTGCAAAGTATGTTTTCTACCAAGTTGAGAATCCTTTGACCATGTCCCTGAGCCCGGTTTGTGTTATGCATTTCCAATATGTTCCTTTGCTAAAGTATACATCGCACATTTCCATGTTTTAATAGAGTTATCGCTGCTGATTCCAAAGGAGAAGGAGGGTACTCTGGTGTTCATCCATAAGCTAGGCCTTCCCTACCTCTTTGCAACGCAGTGAGCTGCCGTAATCACCCACTGTGCCGAGATGATGGTCCCACCACAGATGTGCTTCTGCTTCCGTTTCAGGGACACCTGAATTGCAAAGAGCCTAAGTGGGAGCAAGTAAATGCCTTGGGACCACCCTCCCCCCCAAACCTGGAGACTGAACATATTCTGAAAAATAGACCCGGATATCTTACAAATACGAGAAATTGTGGACTGTGAAGGAGTAAAACCCATCCCGAGACAGCTCAGAAAGAAGAGCAGTGTTGCAACCAGAACATTCCCAACCCTGGTCTGTAGGAGAGGTAGTTAATTTGAGACAGTTAGTTCTAAGGGTTTAGTAAAGTTGGTAGTAAAAATCGTTGGTATTTATTTTTTTATTTTCATAATACTGTTGACCTAGACCATTACATTAGCGATATAAACAATTTCTGTGAATGAAGAGGAAGGAAGGGAAGTATAAGATATAGCAGAGTCCAGATAAACAGGTTTGGGAGAAAAACAGGAGAAAGCTAAGGAAAGCTTTTCACACATGCTCCAATGCCTCGTAGCCTCTTGGAGAAATAGTCAGTACCTACAATTTTCTCAGGCTCTTAACTATTTGACCTCTATCACTGCTTCAAGTCTGTTTTTAATCTGCTTCTACCAATTACTTTCTTTCTTTTCTTTTTCTTTTAAGATTTTATTTATTTATTTGACAGAAAGAAAGAGAGAGAGAACAGCAGGGGGAGTGCCAGGGAGAGGGAGAGGGAGAAGCAGGCTCTCCACTGAGTGGGAAGCCCCACTCGGGCCTTGATCCCAAGAGTCTGGGATCACGCCCCGAGCCAAAGGTAGCCGCCCAACCAACTGAGCCACCCAAGCACCCCTACTGATTACTTTCTATCTTTGGTTTATCTGGCTCATTATATTTGATTCTAAAATGCTTTCAAGGTACAAGTAAATGCTTTTAATTCCATCGTCAGAATTAGAAAAGAAGACATTTATTAGGATTGTCACTTTTTCACCAAAAGTTGTTCAATGAACAATTGAAAAAATTTTAATGAAGAGAAAAAGAGTAAGTAAAAGTAAGTAAAATTACTGGCTCTGACTTGAATATGAAATTCATATTAATTCTAAATTGATTAGTCAACCAGGTGACCAAATAAGCAACAGCTCAATTAACTCTTCAACCATGTAATTAAGTCATCAGTTAATCAAGTGGCAATGACTCAACCACTGAATCAAACTACTAAACATAAATTCAATCAACCAACCATTACTAAATATCCAATGACCAGAAATTAATGTGACTGACTTAAACAAAGTAAAAGTAAGGAGCTATTACTCATAAAATTAAGAGTCAAGAAAACAGCATGGCTCTCAGGGTAAAGACAGTTGGGAGAATTTCAAAGACAATGAATGTGACCACTGTAGGCTAGAGACAGATGCACAAAGGCATTCTGATGGCATGTGAAGACCAGGAGGTTAGATTGAGAGAAAATTCTTAGGACATCGGCTTCTAAGGAGGCAGTATTCTGGACTATTCCCTAAGAGGTCCTATGGTATAGGTATTAACCTCCAAACAGAAAGTAGACCTATGGATATGACACCTTTGACTTTCCTGGTCATCTTTAACTATAGTGATGTTATTATATTTGTTGAATCAGAGAATTGTTTTTTTAATTATAAATTTAAGAGTTTTTTAGCTTATCGAAGTGGGATTTTTGTCTTAGGGGCTGAAAGTTTGGGGTGGCATTTCCAATTTTGGGGGCAAACTAGTAGTGCATGTAATTATCTTGAATATACATTTTCTGTAACTCAGTGGATCATGAGGGTCTTGGATCCTGGCACACGCTCATGAGGTCTCTGGGGATGAGTTTGGCAGAAAGGAGTGTACTAATAAGTAACGTGTGTTTCTGGGACATCCATTGCTGAGAAAGCTCGTAGTCTACCCACCGGAGAATGTTCCCTGAGACTCACCTGCCAGGGGTAGGAACCCTTTTCTACTTGGCTTCCCCCAACAATGCGACTGAAAATGCTAAGGTAATTCCAAGGCTGTGCCTTCACCAAACTCCGCCCACAAGTGGGAGCTGGGAAAGAGAGGAGACAAAACTTTAGTGATTAGGTGGCTCCTAGAACTGAGGGGATACAGGAAACTACTTTTCTGAGCACGAAAATACTGCAGGATGTGGAGCTTGTAGAAAGATTACAGCACGGCTTTATGTTAACTGTGGGATCTGCTGTGATTTGTAGTACATGGGATTGTTCAGCTTTCGTCACAGAGAACAGGCATATCGTGAAGAGATTCTGCTTTCCTGACATGAAGATTAAGGGCCTCAGAGGTAGATCTCCGCTGGGTCGGCAGGAATGGAGCCCCTTTGATTCTGAGCAATCTGGCCCCTTAGGGCTCCTCACAGTCCTCTACTTCTCTGTCATTTATCACGTGCCTTTGTGGGTATTTCTATGTCTTTCAACTCAACTAGACTGTGGGCTCAGGGATAGGCACTTAATCCCAGAAATATCTAAATTCAAAATATCTAAATTCTACGTTCTACGAGAACGTAGAAGCTGCTCAGTTAATTATTGAAGCAGGTGATGCCACACTCCGCCCTGGATTGTAATCGTGTGTCCGTCTTCTGTGCACCACCCAGGGGACCGAGTCTGAGACCATGGCCCTTGCCCCCTGGCACACTGTCAGATATTGGACTTCATTCTCTGTGGAAGTAGAAAGTGGCGGGTTGCTCCAGAACAGTGGAGTGGAGAGGAGACCGGACCTCCGTCCACACACCAGAGTGGCGTGAGGCTAGAAGGGTTGCCAGGCAATGGAGGAAAGAGCCCTTTCTTTTTTACTGAGAGGACGCTATTCCAGAAACAGTTGCCTTTACTTATTTAACCTCAGTGAATTTTTTGACCTCTCAACTAGCAGACGAGCCAGATTAAAGATGTCTAGGACTGCCTATTTGAGGATGGCATCCCTTCTGTCCCTTCTGCAGATCGGTCTTTTCTGCCTGTTTTCAAAGAGGGCCTAGAAACCCCTGCCTCATGATCACCCACTTCTTGACCTAGCCGGACCCTCTCCTCCTTATTCCTCAGCTTAGGCATCACCTCCACTGAGAAGTCTTCCTTGATTTCTTCAAGCTGTGTTCAGTGTCTCTCCTGTACTGTGTAGTACTCTTTCCTCCCCACTTTTATAGATTGAACTGTGCAGTATTGCAATAATGAGTCACTTGTCTGCCTCTATTTGGACTATGTACTACATGAGGGGAAAAACCCCTATGTTTTATTCATCTCTGTATTTCCAAGGTTTTGCACAATTCCTAGCATACAGCAGACACTTAGAAAAGTCAGATGGATGAACAAATTTTTTTTTTCCTGGGGAGCATATCCTTGAGAGCATAGCTATTTAGATTAATATGTTAAAATGCACAAAGCTTTTACAAATAACTCCTCATTTAACCCTCCTCCTATGCCTGTGAATCAAACACCGTTGCCCCCGCATTACAGATGAGAAAATGAAGAATCAAAGAAATGCACAGCTACTGAACAGCGAAGGATGGATATGACACTGAGCCTTTTGCTTCTGAACCCAGTGCAGGCCTGACATTGAAGCAAAAGCTTATTTTCTAACAGTTTCAGTTGAATGAATCATAAATAAATTAGACACAAAACTTACTATTTCCCAAACTCATTGAAGCAAAAACAGAAAACAGGATGGTTCTTGGGGCTGGCACAACTCTGACTATGGAGAAGCCAGCCAAGAACTGTTCCCACCTGACGTTACTTGAGGGAAGAAAAGACCAAATACACCACGGTAAACATACTTCACATTTCCCAGTAAGATCATTTTCCAAAAGATTACAAATGCTTTCAAATATATGTTGATTTCCAGAATTTACTGCATGAAAAAGGATTGTGTAATGTATCTAAATAAGTGATAACCCCAGTTTTCTCCAGATCAATGCCATTTGTCCAAGTTATATTTCACGAACATTTTATGCGGTTTCATATGCTGAGTGCAGGAGACTAGCCCAAAATAATTATATGAAAAACAGATCTCCAAAATATATCTGCTTCTGTTTTCCCAAAGGCACATCGAATGGAGTAATGATGCCCATTGCGAGCAAAGCTTATTCCTTCAGACAAAGGTAGTTACAGAGTTCATTTGGAACTTACCTTGGGGAAGAGGGAGAATTGTGGCTTTACCTTGTTCCAAACAGAGCATTCCAAGTAGTAAAAACATCTTATTCTTGTTCAGAGGCATTTTGAGACTCAGAGCTTTTCCTAGAACTTTTCAAGAAACTAAAGAAAATACCAAATAGGAAACCTGTGAGAGCAGTCAGAAGCCAATTTAAAAGAAAGTTATTTATTAACCAAGACTTGAGTCATTCAACCATGTCCATATGATGTTTCTGAATGTGGTTTCTTGCAAAGATCTTTGCAAAATGTAGGGAGTCAACCGCAGAAGCATAGTCTTGATCGAGCAATATTACATGTCCCATTACGCCCACATCAGTGTGTTGCTTCCTTCCGAGTATATTGGCTAGCCAAGTGGTTGGTGTCAAAAGTCTCATCTGCAAATACTACTTGCTTCTCAGGATGTAGGTTACCACTGTCTACAAGAGGATTGACTATCAAAGTTGTCCTTGTTTACAAGGTTATACTACATGCTTGCCAGCAACCCATCAGAATATGTGAAAACATTTTTGTTTCTCTTATCTTCCAGTCGCAAGTGGGTGGTCATAGCCATGTGTTAGAGAAGGAGAGGGGAGGAGAAGAAAGATAATTGGATAGCACACTCAGAAAATCAAGCTACCAGACAGTCATTTAGGATACTGTCTATAGGGGCATTTGTAAATCTACATTTTCTCACCATTTTTTATACTTCTAGAAGGCAAACACTAAATCCCCTTCACTTCTACACTTGGTAGACAACATGGCACAGGGAAGTGGCTCTGATTATGCGCACATCTTTCCCTTCTTTGGCTGAGTTCTTGGCACATGGTCAGTGTGGGAGAAACCCTTGTGGATTGACCAATGCCCTCTATACCCACATAGGAAGATGAGATTTTTCTGTCAACTTTTACATATTTTTTACATATTATCAGCCCCCAAAAGCAAATGTCAAACCAGAAACCTTTGACTTCCTTGTGACAACTTTTGCCCTCGTACAAAGTAAATCAATAAAAATACATCACATGCAGGGGGTGCCTGGGTGGCACAGTGGGTTAAGCATCCGACTCTTGGTTTTGGCTCAGGTCATGATCTCGGGGTCGTGAGATTGAGCCCCACGGGCTCTATGCTCGGGGGAATCTGCTTGGGACTCTGTCTCCCTCTGTTCCTCGCCCTGCTCGTGCTCTCTCTCTCTCTCAAATAAATAAATAAATCTTTAAAAAATACATCACATGCAAATAATATAAAGGCAGAACAAAGAAGGAAAGACACTCAAACCTCCAACTGAGGCATTTCCACAAATACTCTTATCCTGAAGCTGGAAATTTTGGGCTGTTGGCTTGAGGACTTGTATCAACCATAAGACGTAATCAATCAAAGTCTAAACTATAATCAAAATCTCAATCTTTTCTTGACAACAAGGGATCTTGTAGTTCCTCTTATATTTTATCAACCACTTTCCAGAGCAATTTTACTAGTAATATGACCTTCTTGACTTTAAGTCACTATATTTTGTCTGTTTATTGTGCACTAATGTAAAACTTGCAGGAAGACTGGGCGCCTGGGTGGCTCAGTTGGTTGAGCGACTGCCTTCGGCTCAGGTCATGATCCCGGAGTCCCGAGATCTAGTCCCACATCAGGCTCCCAGCTCCATGAGGAGTCCGCTTCTCACTCTGACCTTCTCCCTTCTCATGCTCTCTCTCATTTTCTCTCTTTCCTAATAAACAAACAAACAAACAAACCTTGCAGGGAGACTTAGTTGTTCCTGAGGAGGGCTGACGAGCCCCGAGTAGGTGTGGAGGCTCCTCTGAACCTTAGAGCCTTTTGAGCTTTTTGAGCTTTCAACCTGGTATCAGTTTCTAGTATCACAGAATAAAGAAATTTGACTCTAAAATGAAAAATGATGACATTTCCCTTGCCCTGTGAGAGTGGGGCATTTTTGTTGACTGCCACACAGAAATGTCATGGGCTCTTGCTTTTTCCTTTTATTCAGGAGAAGACATTTCCTTTAAGTTCTCGTATCAACATATTCAACACATCACAGTTATCAGTGTTAGCAACAGACTCTTTCCCAACACGAAGCTGGCCATTAAAAGTTTTTAATCCAATCTCTTGAAAGTATAAACTCTGACCCCTTGCTGCTAAAATCTTTATCTTAAGGGAGATTGTATCGGGTTCCAGAATACTAAATTTCTATGAGACTTGGTCCCCAAGCCTCCCGGTGTTCCAGAGATTATAACTGCACGTCATAGTTTCTTGCAGAAAGGGCTATATCGAGGTGTTGCTTGGCATGATAGTATAAATTCCATTTTCCAACCACGATGCTGTAGTTTCCTTCTTTTGGAAGGAAAAAATGTCTCTCTTGGGAATTTTGGACCAAATCTGTACCAGATATGCATTTGGGGTTCAAATTTTACTATCTTCCTCTTCTGTAGACCTTCAAGTTAAGAAAACAGGATCATAATTTATCCTGAGCCAGTGATACAGAAGAGAGCTAGCAGAAATAAAGAGCAAAACTTATTTGGGCAGAATACTCTCAACACAGACCAACCCCACTAAAAAAAAAATGTGCTCAAAATTTGAAATTATAAAAGAGCAAATGCAAAAACAAACAGAAAAAAACCAAGAGTGTGTGCAGACACATCAAAGAGCAGATTTATACCATCAAGAACTTCAGGTAGTAGAACCATCTAACAGACATTATAAAATATTGGTTAATGTTTTTGAAGGAAAAGAATAAGAAACCTCAGAAGGGTATTTGTTTTAGAAAAGAGCATAGAAATTTGAAAAAATAAACAAAAAACAAAGAGACAGTCTAGAAGTAAAAAAATATACTTAGAAAAAATAGATTAAATGGTAGATTATACATAACTGAAGAGAGAGTTAACAACCTGGAATATAGCTCTTAGGAATTACACAGAATATCATACACACATGTGTGCACACACACATTTGTATATACACACACGGATGCAAAGAATGAATAAGTGCAATTTGACAGTATCGAAATTTAAATTGGGCAAACCTTGGGGCGCTTGGGTGGCTCAGTGGGTTAAGCCTCTGCCTTCGGCTCAGGTCATGATCTCAGGGTCCTGGGATCGAGCCCCGCATTGGGCTCTCCGCTCAGCGGGGGGCCTGCTTCCCCCTCTCTCTCTCTGCCTGCCTCTCTGCCCACTTGTGATCCTCTCTCTCTCTGTCAAATAAATAAATAAAATCTTTAAAAAAAAAGATTGGGCAAACCTTTTGACCCAGTAATTCCACTTCTTAGAGTATATCCAAGAGAACTGGTATATAAGCACAATGAAGCATTGGCAAGCTAAATAAATACTAATTAAATACTTGAATACTGTGGATCTTTACAGAGAATGAACAAAATTAATACATACAAGGAATTTTTTGAGTAAAATAAAGCAATTTCAAAACAATACAAACAGTAACATCATTTATGAAAAACTGTATGTAAATGAAGAACAAGGAAGAGATTCTTGGTTATGCAAGGGAGGATGGGGATGGAGATTAAAAATGAGGTAGGGAAAGGAAGAAGTATCTTCAATAATTGCATTTCTATTTCAGGAGTCCAGAATTTGGTGGGGGATCTGTGTGATAAGTGGGAAATGCCAATGCTGAAATAGATCATGGGTCAGTTTCACACAGAGAAAAGCACCTGGCTCTTGTTGCCACTCCCTGAGGTGTGACTAACTATCAACTACAGGGCATGTTCAAGAGAATAGTTCTAGGCACCTCATCATGGCTGCTTCTTGAATCGCAGATGACCAAAAGATTGCTCATATTGTGTTTGTCCAAATCAAGTTTCAAAACTAATTAGGTGTTTGTCATTATAATACCTATACACCAAGAATGAGAAGAATAAATGAAGCCCCTGAGACATTAGTGAATATCTCAGCCTGCATAATGGTGTAGGCAGACCTAAACACACCTCATTTTCTCAATCTCCTTGGATTTTTCTCCCACGGGATTTTCAGTGGGATGTTAACAAACCCGTGCATATCTGATGCCAAGGTCAAGGTTTTGTACTCTACGCAGTCCTAACTGCTGCATAAATCAGCCCTGCCATGTAGAAATGACTCCTAGAATTTGTCTCTGTCATTATATCTGACCAGCAGGTAACATTCATTCTTGTTATTGATTTATAAACATCCTTTGCATTTCTCATAGAAACTAATTGCTTTGTTGTTTGAAGTAGATTCTCATTTATGGATTATTTGTTTATTACCATCTGTTGCTAGATGTATTAGCTTGCACCATCTCCCTTTAACACAGCAACCTTTGTGAGTTACATATTATCTCAATTTTAAAAATAAGGATATTGAGGGCGCCTGGGTGGCCAGTTGGTTGAGCATCTAGATGCCTTTGGCTCAGGTCATGGTCCTGGAGTCTCGGGATCAAGTCCCAAGTCCGGGTCCCTGCTCAGCAGGGGGTCTACTTCTCCTTCTGACCTTCCCCCTCTCATGCTTGCTCTCTCTCAAATAAACAGGAATCTTTTTAAAAAAAAATAAGGATATTGAGTCTCAAAAGGGTTATGTAACTTTTTCAAGATCATCTGGGTTGTAAGTAGCATACCTTAAATTTATCCCCAGAGCTTTTGGTTCTGAAATCTTATTTTCATTGCAGCAACTATACATCATGTTTTCCATATTCTATTTTGAATTTATTTGAGTCTTTCATGTATAGATTTTCTTTAAAGAATATATAAGATTTGTTTTAGATTTGTGTCGTTTAAACCTCTGACACAACCCTAGGACTAGTTAATGAAGCTAGAGATCTAGCATTCTAACAATACTGTATCAAGTTAATTCATCTGAAAAATTGATCAAATCACACTGGTTTAATCATCACTGCAGAGGGTACAGTTTTTCATAGTAAGATTGACTAAGAATAGGGTACTGATAGTTATTTACCTGTATATTTTGTAAAAAAATAAAATAAAAACATTAAGTTTTTTTCAAGTAGCGAATACTCCATTTGGAAATTCAGGGGACTATACAGGGTGAACTGTGTTCCTTTCAAAAACAATTACATTTCTTCTCTCTTAAGGAGCGGCCTTCTGATATTAAGTAATACTTCCAAAATATTATTTGATATTTGGTAATATTTTTGATTTGATAGTACTTAGCAATTCTTTTCATTATTTGGTACTTTCTTTTTCAGTGGTCTGACTTATTTCTTGCTGGGTTCCTGGGATGCTGGGTTCCTGGGATGCTGGGAACCTGGGATGCTGGGATGCTGAGTTCTTGGGATGCTGGGTTCCTGGGATGCTGGGATGCTGGGTTCCTGGGATGTTGGGATGCTGGATTCCTTGGATGCTGGGATGCTGGGATGACCTCAAAACTGGAGGTAGCTACAGTTAGTTGATCTTCCGTTTAAAAAAGATAATCTTATGTTGGTATCATCTTCCCATTTCCTTTGGCCCAGCTACAGATCCCCCTCTAACCTACCAATTATTTCCCTATTCTGTCCACTATGCTCGATCTTTACCATTGCCCTCCAGGCCAGCACCACACTGCAACTGGACTACTACAATATTCTGAAAGGTCTTTCTGTTCATTCTCTCACTCCTCTACAGGTTAGTCCTCTTAAAGTAGCCAGAGTTATCCTTCACTATGTAAATTCGATCATGACGTTCTCTTTAAAATTTTGCACTGTCTTCCCATTGCACTTAGAATAATGTTTAAACTCGTTATGACTTACAAAGTCATAAGTGATCTGACTTCTGCCTAGTTCTGAGGGAATCCTGTATCGCTCTACCCACCACATGGGCTTGGCTGTTCCTCAGAAGTGCAAAGCTATCACTTCGGGGCCCTTGCGATTCTTAGTTTACACTGCAGTGCTCTTCTGCTCTATCTTAGCGTGGTTGGTTTGCTTGTGTTATTTATGCATCATTTAAAATATCTCCACACAGAGAGGTTCCTCCTGGCCAATTTCAAGATTTTATTTATGTATTTATTTGAGAGACGGAAAGACAAAGTGTGTGAGTGGGAGGAAGGGCAGAAGGGGAAGGAGAAAGGCAGAATCTCGAACAGACTCTTCCCAACATGGGTTCGAGCACACAGCCCCGAGATCATGACCTGGGCTGAAACCAAGAGTCAGACGCTTAACTGACTGAGCCACCCAGGCACCCCTGACAAATTTTAAATGAGCCAACAAAACACTGTCAAATCACCTTATTTTAACTCTCCGCATAGTACTTAATATTGTCAGTAATTATCTTACTTATTTACTTTTCTTTTTTCCTTTCTTTTTGATTTGCCTGCCCTCCACAATAGAATGTGCGGCACATGAGGGCGTGTCCCTGTGTTATCTAGCAGAAACTCCCACGCACCTGGAAGTATTTGATAAATAGCAAGTGCTCGATATTTTTAAATGAAAAAATAATTTGTGCCTTTTAGATATTTTCCAGATATAGTGGATTTCAAATATTCTGATATTCAATTTTCTTCCCTGGACAATTGCCTGGCTGCTGTGTACTATTTAACTGATAGTCATCAATTAGGGAAAGAAATATAGGGTTTAGTTTCAAGCTTAGTTATCAATAATGTGTGTGACAGTAATAAAATTTTCTAATCTCTGTAGGCCACAATTTACCCACTCCTTATCGGAGATGAGGTTGGAATGGAAGGACAAGCGAGTGACTGTACTAAGAAAATATAGGAAAATGGGGCATCTGTATAGGCTCACTTGAAGTTTGTGGTCACAACTTAAATGAGATCGGTCAATGCATTTGCATGTTTTTTCCCCCAGACACAGTTTGGTCTAAGAGGGTAGGTGCTGAGTAAGCTGAAAATCGCATTTAGCCGGAAGTCACTTTTATTAGGTGAGGACAAAAAAGAAGAGCAACAAGGAAATGGCGGTGCGGCCGTGGGAATGATTATAATGATGGTTCGTAGGATACTCAGACAGTGAATTATGAGGAGGTATGTGGGGAGGGCATGAGAGCCTCACTTTCTACTCTCCAGTGTATCCAGCCCTTCCCTCCAGGGCCTGCACAGCGATTAAAGCACAAGGTCCGTAGTTGTGGAGATCTGTGAAGGTCTAGAGGGTTGTGGTTCTTCTTCTTTTTTTTTTAAGATTTTATTTGTTTATTTATTTGTCAGAGAGAGAGAGCAAGAGCACACAAGCAGGGGGAGCAGCAGGCAGGAGAAGCAGGCTTCCCGCTGAGCAAGGAGCCTGATGTCGGACTCGATCTCAGGACCCTGGGATCATGACCTGAGCTGAAGGCAGACCCTTAACCAACTGAGCCACCCAGGTGCCCCTAGACAGCTGCAGTTCTGCTTCAGCTCATTGTGCTGATTATCAGCTCTCCCATCATTTTTTTGTTGGCTGAGATTTCCTTTTTTACATGAAAGCTCATTTCTGCATTCTGAGCAAGTTTTTCAATATGGAAGCCAGCAGTTTACCCAAGTATTTTGTTGAGAATGTTTTGAGATATTTCATGTTCACAGTATTGCTTAAAACGGAAGTCTGCTTTAATTTTAATTTTTGCATTCTTATGATTAAACCTATTGTTAATTTTGCTAGGTGCAATGATCTTTGATATTCCTTGCATTTATGTATTACTGTATTACTCTCACATTGCTGGCATAATATATGCATGGAAGCATTGTGTCCACATATTCTATATATGTTATTCATATGTGATTAGGAAATGTTTAGGTTTGTATAGTACCTGAGGTACAATTAATAATCCAAAGTGGATTTATTTCTCATGCTGTTCTCAGGATTAAAACCTACACACAGCTTCCATTTACAGTCAATCTATAATTATATTGACCAGGTTAAGCGATGTTATGCTCTTCTAACAAATCAACCCTGGAAACTCAGTGTAGTCTAACATAGCATAAATTTCTTTTTTCACTTCTAGTGTATTTCCAATTATTCTCTATTTTCCACATTCCCTCAAATCCCAGGCTGGTGGGAGGTACCTCTATTGTCTATTTGTACCGTGTAGAATATATCATTGTGGAAGAGGAAGAGGAAGTTGTCCACTGGTAATTTAATTTGATCTAGAAGAGACATACTGCATTCCCTCAACTAGCCCATTTGCATGCACTATTCACAGTCGCACCTAAACCACAAAGGGGCTGGGAAGTGTGGTTTCCAAGGTGAACAAGATAGGACCAGATTGGATATTGCTAAACACGATCTTCAGGTCAATCACGTTGACTTTTCTGGTTCTCATCAGACATAAGTAAGTGTTCGTTCCACAACCTGAACTAATCAAATGATTCCAATGTGAGTGTTAACTGTGCTCTCATTGGAGTCATTGGTCTCTTTGAATCTTTGGCCTTAAAGTGATGGACATTAATATTCTCAAATCACGCATAATGTATATATGTTTGGAAACATAGTGTGCAGTGTAAGCATTAGACAAAAGGGATCTATGTTTTGATTTTAAGTTTGTTTATTTAATTTCTACATCCTCATGGAGCTCAAATGCATACCTCCAAAATCAAGAGCCTCATGCTCTTCTGACTGAGCCAGCCAGGTGTCCCTGTTTTAATTTTTTAATAGGGTGAATAGTAAAGTAAATATGTTACCTATGAGATCACTTAATCTATTCTTAATATACACTGGTTTTTATTTCAATAGACATCGTTACAAAGAAGATGGAGACTGAAAACCACACAATGGTGACAGAGTTCATTATTTTGGGGTTAACAGAGGATCCTGTGCTTTGTTCCATCTTCTTTGTGGTTTTTCTAGGGATCTATGTTGCTACCATATTGGGCAATATCAGCATCATCATGTTAATCCACAGAAGCCCTCAGCTTCACACCCCGATGTACCTTTTCCTCAGCCATTTGGCCTTTGTGGACATCGGGTACTCCACCTCGGTCACACCCATTATGATCACGAGTTTCCTAAGAGAGAGAACTACTATCCCTGTCGCTGGCTGCATAGCTCAGCTGGGCTCTGATGTTATCTTTGGAACGGCTGAGTGCTTCCTGCTGGCCGCCATGGCCTATGATCGCTATGTGGCCATCTGCTCTCCACTTCTCTACTCTACCCTCATGTCTTCCAGAGTCTGTATCATCCTACTGGCTGCTTCCTATCTGGGGGGCTGTGTGAATGCATCAACATTTACTGGCTGTTTATTGAGCTTGACTTTCTGTGGCCCAAATAAAATCAACCATTTCTTCTGTGACCTCCCACCGTTAGTGAAGCTTTCTTGTACCCATGTCTATGTTGCTGAAGTGTCTCCTGCCATCTTAGCTGGGTCGATCATTGTGATCACACTGTTTATCATCGCTGTTTCATATCTATACATCCTGCACTCGGTCCTACATATGCACTCCCCTGAGGGAAGACACAAGGCCTTCTCTACTTGTACTTCTCACCTCAGTGCGGTCACTTTGTTTTATGGGACAGTCACATTTGTTTATGTCATACCAAAGTCAGGTCATTCGTCTGACCATGTTAAAGTGGTGTCTGTGTTCTACACAGTGGTGATTCCCATGTTGAACCCTTTGATCTACAGTCTGAGAAACAAAGAGGTGAAAGAGGCCGTGAGAAAATTGATGGCTAGAAGACATTGGTTATTTTGAAAGAAATTCGATGTGACTCCAGAAACTGGAAAATGATAGTTTTCAGAACATATGTGATAGATGTTTATGTTTTCCATTAGCCTTATCACTTTATGTGAAGAACTATCGTAAATACACAAGTCCGGTATGTTAACTAATGCCAACTTTAATTTATAATTTTCTAGAGTCACAAAATATTTCATGAAGTTTTGCTGGGTTCAAATTAAATGTGTACCTTTCAGGGTTAGGAGACTTGGAAAATAACAATTTCACTTTTTCTCTCCTTTGTTCATTGTTTACAGTCCATGATTAGGGAGTGTTTTCTTTTTCTTCTGTTAGGTTCTATATTTTTAAAATATCATCTTGTAAATTAACATCTTAGAAAGCATCGTGTACTCAAGGGAAATGCAATCGACAGTAGTGTTGCCTGTCCAGGTCACTTTCTTGGGAAGACTTGGCCTGTCTTATACTGGGTTATCATACTCTTTTGAAATAGTTATGCTGGAGTCTTGAGAAATTTTATTCCCACCTAAAATAAGACAGACCAAAATAATTTATTCCATAGTTTTGTCACCGAGATGACTCAGCCCAGGTAACACAGAAAGAACCCTGAAGGCTGAATCTCTGAAAGCTCCTTTGAGAATTCCCAGTAGTTATTCATATTTCTCAAAGGCTTGTCTGCAGACACTTGTTTTTGAAGATTTGCTGACAAGCCTTTGAATAGTAGGAAGAACTACCAGGGACTGGTGCTGGGGAGGGGGCTACGGCCCAGTGGAGCTTTCCTTCAGCAAGCCAGTTGGTACTTCCGGGGTATAAAATTATGGATTAAGATACCCAAAATGCTGCAGGCATGAAATATACCTGCCATCCTTCTTTGTAACCTCTCCCAAGGTGTTCATTGCCACCACTCTGTCACAGCTTTATTTCAGGTGTTTATGATTGAGCCTGGATAGTTTTCAGCCTCCTTAACTACCTCCCTGCATCCAGAACCTTCCCCATGACTTCTTATTAGTCATGTTTCAAGAGTAAAATGGGATTTTCCAATTATTACAAAAGTGGTGTGTGTCAAATGAGTCCTAGAGCAAGAGTAGATTCCGATTCTACCCAATTCAGTGTTTCTGGCAAATAAATTGGTCAAAGTAGAACTCTTTGCAAATAGTCAAGGATATAAAGACAGCCTATAGAAGGAGCTAGTTTAAAGAAGTCCTGGTAACTCATCTCTCTGGTGGATGAAGTTATTTACCCACAGTTTTTAAAAAAGATAACACCAGAGAATCCCAGACTAGTCACAGATTTTACAACGAAGTAACCAGGCAGTGTTTCCTCTCATCTCTCTGGACCTCTTATGTTCTGCATTTAAAAAATATATATTTATCAGCCACTTGTATATTTTCTTTTATGTAATGTCTCTTCAAGTCCTTTGCCAATTTTATTCTCATATTGTACTTTTCTTATTTTTTTAAAGATTTTATTTATTTATTTGACAAGAGAGAGAGATCACAGGTAGGCAGAGAGGCAGGCAGAGAGTGAGGGGAGAAGCAGGCTCCCCGCTGAGCAGAGAGCCCCATGCGGGGCTCGATCCCAGGACCCTGAGATCAGGACCTGAGCTGAAGTCAGAGGCTTTAACCCACTGAGCCACCCAGATGCCCCTACTGTACTTTTCTTATTGATGTGTTCTTACTATAATCTGTCTACAAGTCCTTTGTCAGATTTGTACATTTTAAAGTTACACTCCCATTCTGGTTTGCCTTGTCGCTCTCTTAATTGTGTCTTTTGATGAACAAAGGGCCACAGAGGGCCCCCAAACAGCCAAATAATCTTAAGAAGGAAGAAAAAGCTGTAGGCATCACACTTCCTGATTCAAATAATACTGCAAAGCTACAGTAAGTAAGACGGTATGGTACTGACATAAAGACAGACATCCAGAGCAATGACTAGAGAGCCAAAATAAACACACGCATGTACAGTCAAGTCATTTTTGACAAGGGCACCAAGAATACATAGTGAGGAAAGGATAGATAGTCCATTAATAAATGGTGTTGGGAAAACTAGATATCCACATGCAAATTATACTACTTGTGTGTTATACTACACACAAGAATCAACTCAAAATGAATTAAAGACTTGAATGTAAGAACTAAAACTCTAAGAAGAAAACCCCTGGAGGAAAATATAGGGGAAAAGCTCCTTGTTGTTGGTCTTGGCAATAGTTTTTTTTTTTTTGGTGTGACATCAAAATCACAGGCAACAAAAACAAAACTAGATAAGTGGGACTACATTAAACTAAAAAGCTTCTGCACTGGGGCACCTGGGCAGCTTAGTCATTAAGCATCTGCCTTCAGTTCAGGTTATATTCCTGGGGTCCTGGAATCAAGCTCCACATTGGGCTCCCTGCTCATTTGGGAGCCTACTTCTCCCTCTCCCACTCCCTCTGCTTGTGTTCCCTCTCTTACTGTCTCTCTCTATCAAACAAATAAATAAAATCTTTAAAAATAATAAATAAATAAATATATTTTTAAAAAAGTTTCTGCACAGCAGTGAAAACAATCACCAAAGTAAAAAGGTAACTATAGAATGAGAGAAAATATTTGCAAACCATATATCTGGTAAGAGGTTAGTTTCCAAAATACATAAGGAAGAACTGAATAAAAATAAGTCAATAGCAAAAACACTAGTAGCTTGATTTAAAAATGGCCTAAAGACTTGAACAGACATTTCTTCAAAGAAGACATAAAAATGGCCAAGAGGTACAAGGAAAGAAGCTCAAAATCGCTAATCATCATGTAGACCCAAATCAAGACCATGATGAGATATCACCTCACATGCGTCAAGATGGCTATTAGCCAAAAAAAAAAAAGACAAGTGTAGGTGAGGATATGGAGGAAAAGTGAACTTTTGTACATTGTCACTGGGAATGCAGCTGCTATGAAAAACAGTATGAAGGTTCCTCAATCAAGAGTAGAACTACCATATCATCCCCCTCTAGAAATTGATCTAAAAGAACTGAAATCAGTATCTCAGAGATATTAGCACTCTGGTGTTCACTCTGGCATCGTTCACAAGAGCCAAGATATGAAAGCAACCCAATTGTCCACTGACAGATAAAGGAAGGTTGGTGTATATATACATACAATTGAGTATTATTTAGTGTTTTAAAAAAGGAAATTCTGTAATATGTGACAACGTGGAGGAACCTGGAAGACTTTATGCCAAGTGAAATAAGCGAAATAAGCCAGTCACAGAAGGACTAATACTGTATGATTACACTTTATGGTGTCCCTAAAATAGTCACTCACAGACTCAAGAATGGAGTGACGGTTGTCAGAAGCTGGAGTTAGAGCGAAATGGAGAGTTGCAAATCAACGGGCACGAGGCTGCAGTTAAGCAAGATGAGTGAGTCCTAGAGGTCTGCTGTAGAGCGTCGTACTGTCGTTAGCCGTCCTGTACTTGCCTGTTACAAGGACGTCTACTAGGTATACCACAGTAAAACAAAAATCTTAAAAAGTAGGTCACCCATTTATTCACTCACTCATTTGTTTAAACTGCTACGTATGAGGTACTATGCAATGTTTTTTTTTTTTTTTTTTTTAGATTTTATTTATTTATTTGACAGTGAGAGAAAGAGAGCCCAAGTAGGGGGAGGCAGCAGGCGGAAGGAGAGGGGGAAGCAGTCTCCCTGCTGTACAGGGAACCCGATGCGGGGCTCCATCCCAGGACCCTGGGATTATGACCTGAACCGAAGGCAAGTGCTTAACTGCCTGAGCCACCCAGGTGCCCCTACTATGCAATGTTCTTAGAAGAAAGTGTGAAACAAAAACAAAGCAGACATGATCCCTCCCTCGTAGAAATGTAGGAAAGTAGGCAAAAAAAAAAAAAAAAAAAAGACATTGAGCAATTATTTACAGTAATACCTACGTAAATTAAGGTGTAATAAGTGCAGAACATTTTTCAGGGTTCTCTGAAACTGCTCACTGTGACACTATGACTTAATCCAGGGTGTCAGAGGATGCTTCAAGGGTGAAACAAATTTAAACCTGAGACCTAAGGTGACTGGAATTAGTCTTGCATTGGAAGGGGGTGGAGTGATGAATACAATCATAAAATGGTTTGTGGTTGGGTAAAGATAAGAGATGTAGGAGTATCTATTTATCTTTAGGTAATACAATAGTATCTGATACATAGATTTTTTAAAAAATTGTTTAACACTTATTCAACAAACATCTGTTTAGTGCCTCCTATATTCCCAGCACTACAGCATTTCAGAGGGATGCAAAATCATTCGTCATAAACGCTGCACTTTCACACCGGGGAAAGAACAAGATCTTCCACCTATAATGGTACTAATCAAGTGATGTGAACAGAATGTTGGGAGAAGGACAGGAATGAAGGGAATTTAACTCTCCCAGATATGTTCTGGAATGTTTTTGTGGAATCAATGGCTACCTGTTTGTATCATTCATCAGCCATAGTCAGGCTTCCTTCAAACCTAAAGGAATAGTATCTTTCTAGGACGGAGGGAGTCTCACAGCATGTCCATTTCCTAATTTGCTGGATTTGAGGTGTTTGAGCTATTAGGCCTTCCTAATGTGGCTTATCAGGTTTAGCTTTGTTCTGAAGGTCATTGATTGATGGACTCGTTCCCAGAATCAAAGGAACCTGACTTTCAACCTTAGAGAACATTCTGCTGTGTGGCCATGGTTCAAGAATACAGCCAGAGTAGATCATGGCCATGTATCTTTGACAACCTGCCAGTCTATGTAGCAGTTGTGGATGGCAGAGTCCCAAGAAAAATGTTACTGTGAGCTGCATTGTTTTATTAGAAAGCTTACATGTTGGTGGATCAAAGCTGGTAGAGGGGAGAGGGAAGAGCATGTGTGTGAGAAATGTCTGCCACCAACAAGCATGGTGTGTGTGTCGGGACAGATCCAGATTACATGAGAAAAATATGTGTGATTTTTTAAAAAACGTAGATGACTTATGTTGAAAATAATATTACAATTCCAGTGGATTCATATCTGTAAATTAAACTGTACTAGGGGCGCCTGGGTGGCTCAGTGGGTTAAAGCCTCTGCCTTTGGCTCAGGTCATGATCTCAAGGTCCTGGGATCGAGCCCCACATCGGGCTCTCTGCTCAGCGGGGAGCCTGCCTCCCCGCCCCCCGCCTCTGCCTGCCTCTCTGCCTACTTGTGATCTCTCTCTGTCAAAAAAAAAAAAATCTTTAAGCTGTATTAGCAAACCCAAATTACCTCTAAATGTAGGTGACATGAAAACCTGGGCCACTGAATGTAGCCACATTTCAGAAATGCCACAAATTGTCACAGCCACACTAGTCATCTGATCTAATAATCAACTGCAATGATAGTAAAATGTTATAATTAATTTCAGTTTAATTAAGTTGAATGTTGTTTAATTTTTTCATTTCATTAAAAAATAAGTGGAACCTCAGAGTATGTATTTCACTCATACCCTTTTATATAATCATGTTTACATTATTTCTCTGTCCCAATAGATGTGCACATGTAATATCTGTATCCCAATGGATTCTCAATGTACTTTTCCAAAACAAATAAACTAATTAATTTGTAATTACAAGTGAAGTAAGTGATTTGGGCCTTATCTTAAATGACACACGCCTCACTTAAGTATGGCTCTGCCGCTCAGTGACAATTCCTCGGACCCTATCCCTAGTGTTGCTGTGGAAGTGTCACTAATTTGTCCTTGCTCCTTTTTAAGGACACAGAAATATTTCATTCTCTTATATGTACAAGAAGTTGCAAGTTGATTATTTCGAGTAAATTATTAGTAACTGAGCATTTATTTGTTACGTACACAGTGCTTGGGCTTTTCATCCATATCATATCATTTTTAACACAAGAATCACATGAGGTATGTATCATTATTTCCTTTTTATAGGTGAAGAAACAGAAGATCCACTACTTTTTTTTTTAAGATTTTATTTATTTATGTGACAGAGAGAGAGCGATCACAAGTAGGCAGAGAGGCAGGCAGAGAGAGAGGGGAAAGCAGGCTCCCTGCCGAGCAAAGAGCCCAATGCGGGGCTTGATCCCAGGACTCTGGGATCATAACCTGAGCCGAAGGCAGAGGCTTAACCCACTGAGCCACCCAGGGGCCCCAGATCCACAACTTCTTGTAACATCCTCCGATTCCATAGACAGTGAGAGACAGAGCTAAAAACTGATCCCAGGTTTGTGTGGCTGCAAAGTCCAAGGTGTTTCTGCACATCCCTTTGTCTTCTCTGATGGCACTCATATCCAAATTTGAAAATATTTGTGTCTTTCATCCATTTATTTTTTCCTCAAAAAACTTATTTAAAAAAAATGTATTTCAGGTTGAGGCTTTGTCTTATTAAAGATGCCAGAATATGAGAATTCCGACACATAACCCTAGTACTGTTCATACTGTAGGACAACATTCCCATGACTCATATGTAACATTGAGTAAAAGGTGCATGGTTGCTGATAGTTATGTATGTATGTTTCCTTAATTCTTCGTCACATAGAAGCTCTTCAGGAAAAAGCAAATTATTCAGAAGAAAGTGTTGGTCTTTAAACTAGAAGAGCCATCGAGATGTCTGAATATAACTAATATATTCTCCCCTGTCCTTGATCATGTGCTCTAATTTGAAATAAGGGACTATTATTCTGAAATGCTAATCTTTCTTTCAATCCAATTTCCTAGCCTTCCTAGCTGGCTACTTGCATCTATACCTCTCTAACTATACTCTCCTCCCATCACCATCATATGCTCCTACTTCCTATTTCCTTATAGTTGTTTAGTAGAACTGATGAAACCAAAACTTACTAATGTGGGTCCCCAAATGCTTCAGTTCACTTTCCAGTTAATCCCAGTCCATAAAAATACCTGGACTCTTCTTATTGCTTCATGTAATCTCAAAAGGAAGAAAAAGTGTGGTGTAAGAGATAAGGCCTGGAAGTTTTTGCAGAATATCCAGGATTTAACTCATAACAATAGTAAAATTTCTATTTGGCCCTTTCATCTTAGATGTAGACACTTTCCAGCCCTTAGTATCAATTATAACTAAGGATGTAATTTTTTTCATTCCATAAAAGTGATCAACTAAGAATGAGATGTCAAAGTCAACTCCATGATTTTGTCCAATAATTGGATAAATGATGATAGTACTTACTAAAAAAGAGAATACTGGGGCAGAGGCACATTTGGAATGGGAGTGGAAAATGAAGAACTGGCCTTTCCCTGATCATTCTGATGATTTATAGTTCATGTTATTATAGTCCGTATTCACGTAACACTCTTTTACGTGTTTCTGACACACATGGAGAAGACTTCCTCTATGGTATACAACTAGGAATAAAATAGCTGAATTCTAAGATCATTGAGTCTTCAATTTTAATATTTTCATGGAATTTGAAAAGAAAATTCATGTGCACAAAATACAAGTGAGGCAGAATTACCATTCAAAAATTGTAATTGTATGGTTCTGTTTAGATACCTACATTGAATGTGGAGTAATTTCAACCAGTTTAACCTCCTCTGGTTCTGATTTCAGTAGGCACCATTAAATGGCTAGATGGAGACTGAAAACCATACAGCAGTGACGGAGTTCATTATTCTGGGGTTAACAGATAACCCCACACTATGTGCCATCTTCTTTGTGATTTTCCTGGGAGTTTATATAGTTACCATAGTGGGAAATATCAGTATAATCATCTTAATCCGAAGCAGCCCACAACTTCATACCCCGATGTACCTTTTTCTCAGCCATTTGGCCTTTGTGGACATTGGGTATTCCACGTCGGTCACACCAATCATGCTCATGAGTTTCTTAAGAGAGAAAACAACCATCCCTGTCACCGGCTGTATAGCCCAGCTTGGCTCTGATGTCACCTTTGGGACTACAGAGTGCTTCCTGCTGGCTACCATGGCATATGATCGCTATGTGGCCATCTGCTCTCCCTTGCTCTACTCCACCCAGATGTCCCCAGTGGTCTGCTTCCTCCTTTTGGGGGCCTCCTACCTGGGTGGATGCATGAATGCTTCATCATTTACTGGCTGTCTGATGAACCTATCCTTCTGTGGACCAAATAAAATCAACCATTTTTTCTGTGACCTCTTTCCACTCTTGAAGCTCTCTTGTGGCCATGTTTATATTGCCGAAATATCGCCTGCCATCTCTTCTGCATCCGTCCTCATCAGCACCCTGTTTACCATAATTGTGTCCTACAGCTACATCCTCCACTCAATCCTGAATATGCGCTCTACTGAGGGGAGGAAGAAGGCCTTCTCTACCTGCACTTCCCACCTCACTGCAGTCACTTTGTTTTATGGGACGGTTTTGTTCGTTTACGTGATGCCCAAGTCGAGTTATTCAGCTGATCAGGTCAAAGTGGCATCTGTGATCTATACAGTGGTGGTCCCCATGTTGAACCCCCTCATCTATAGCCTGAGGAACAAGGAGGTGATAGGGGCCATGAAAAAACTAATGGCTAAAACACATTGGTTCTCCTGAATTACATCGGATATGAATCCGTAAATAACAAACCAATGACTTGGCGAAACATTTGCGCTGGATACTTTGATGATATTTATCATTAACTTTATCACTTTGATAGTGAAGAACTCCTATATATATAAAAAGCCAATGCTGACTGCCATATAGAAAGTGAAATATATCATTAACATGGAATTCTGCTTCATTCAAATTAAATATGAACTTTTCAAGGTAAGAATACCTTTGCAAAATAGTTCCATTCATCAATTGTGAGTCCTATTTAAATAAAGAGAACTATTTCCATCAGAGAGCAAACTTATTTGAATTCCATCTTGTTACATGACATTTGGCAAAAAAATTTGTCCCCAGCAGATGTGTAATAAATGGTAATATTGACAAGTCAGGCTGTTCAGGTCAATTCCTTTAAAGGCACTGCCCTGCCTTCTTTAATGAATATTGTCAATGAATATTTAAACTTTTGGCAACATTGATGTTGGTGTCTCCAAAAAGCTTCTGTTTTCACTTTATTTAAGCCAAAGCAAAGATCATGATTCCTCCATGTGGCCATTAAGAGAGCCAACCCAGATAACACAGAGCAACTTTGTATACGTCTTGTGGAGTCTTTTTGCAATATGAGTCTTACCAGGTGATTCGAGAGTAGGACTTCAGAAGCTGAAGTTTCTTTGGAGGAGAGACTGGGATATTGGGACTTTCTTTCAACTATAATCGATAGATAGGAGGCATGAGATGGTGGTTCAGGCGAATAATACGTTTGCCACACGTCTCGTAACGTCTCTCAGGGAGGTGTCTACTGTCACTGCTTCTTCCACTGACCTTTTTGAAGGCGCTTATGATCCAGTCTGGTATGTCAACTGCCTCTAAATTGATTCCCTGCCTCCTGTACTCCTTTCACAATGATTTATAATTAATATTTATCTTATGTATTTATTAGCATATGAATAATGTCAGACAAATTCTATGACAGTTTGGAGGGACCACTTTACAAGCTGACCTGCGTTCTTCATGGGTTAGACCAAGGAAACCTCCTCCTTTTCTGCCTGGAAGCCACTCTGGAATATTTCTGGTTCTATTTCCCCATTCATGCCTCAAATGTACTTGCATCAATTATAGGCCTATAATCCCACCAGTGCAATAATTCTAGGGCTAGCGTCAGCACCGACATGGCCGTTTGCCAAGAGAGGGCCCCCAAAGGTATAACTTCAGTCTTGGAAAGGGCATCCTGGGAGTCATGGTGGGAGCTCTGCACTCTGGTGGTTGAAGTTTTTTTTTACTGAGTGTTTCTGGAAGTCTTTGTCTTCATCTTTCCCCTGATACTTTGCTTTTCACCAGGGTACATCCTCAGCCCTCTGCTCTGCTCCCCCTCCCCCTCATTCCCTTGGGTGATCTGATCTTCTCCCATGAGCTCAGCCGCCCCCTGTGTGGCGACAGAATCCCTACACACTCTTCCCTGGCGCGCAGATGAACTTCTTCACTGGCCTGTCCCCCAAGACTCTCAAACTCAGCGCGCCCTGACTCGAGCTGGTCATACAGTTCACAAAACTATTCCTTCTCCTCTAGTCCTTTCTCAGTAAGTGGCATCTCTTTGTAAGGCCCTATACTGCAAGAGATTTGGGGTGACCATCCCTGCACACCCATCAAAATGGTCTGCCTCCCTCCACCCCATTCCTTCTGTCAGAGGGAAGACGTGTTGCATACTGACCTCTTCCTTATCCAAGTCTCTCCTTTCTAGGCACTTAAAGACCTTCCAGTTGACTATGGTAAGTCCATGCAGAGGTTTTTCCTTCATATTTCCACTCTAAGGCATTCGATAATCCATCCCCCAGATGTAGATGGTGGGGAGTGGCATTGTTGCCTCTTTTATGGGAGAGGATACACATTGGCACCTATTTTTTTTCCCTCCCAAATTCTAAATCAGCTGAGGAAATGGCAAAAAGAGAAAGCATGTAGGAGAGCAAAATATTAACTTGTACAAATGAAGAAGCCGATATTAAGAGTATGTGACGCGTATTTGTGGATGCAGGTGTTTTCGGGTTCTGAATCCCAGAACTTGACACTCTCCTCTCTGCCCCTGGCAGTATTGGAAACACTCAGGTCTCCCCAGTGAGACTGGGTCTTTCCCCATCTGTTTATGGCATGGCCAAGAGTAGCCCAAAGCACTGAGGGCGAGCTCGCTCCCAAGAGAAATGAGGAAGGGGAAAGGCTGGGATTGCTCTTCTGCATTGAATTGTGTCCTTCAAAAATTCATATGTTGTGGTCCTAACCACCAGTATCTCACAAGGCGACCTTATCTGGGAATAGATACAGATGTTACAGATGAAAGTAGTTAAGGTAAAGTCATAATGGAGAAAGATGGGCTTCTAATTCAATATGGCTAGTATCCATATTTAAAAAAGAAAAAAATTGGACACAGACAACACACAGGGAGAACCTCATGTGAAAATAAAGACAGAGAAATAGGTTATGCTTCTACAAGCCAAGAAACTCCAAAGATTGCTCACAAATCATCAGAAGCTAAGTAAGAGAGCTAGAAACAGATCTCACAGTCCTCAGAAGGAACCAACCCTTCTGACACTCTGATCTTGGACTCCTAGCCTCCAGAACGGTGAGACAATCAATTTTTGTTGTTTAAGCCACTCAGTTCATGGTGCATTGTTACAGCTGCTCTCCAAGCTAATACAACTAACTACATACCGAGTTTTCCCCTCCAAACTTTTTTTTCCTAAATACTTTTATTTTTTCAGTGTTACAAGATTAGTTGTTCATGCACCACACCCAGTGCTCCATGCAATACGTGCCCTTCTCAATACCCTCCACCAGGCTCGCCCAACCCCCAACCCCCCCCTCCAAACCCTTCAGTTTGTTGCTCAGAGTCCCCAGTCTCTCATGGTTCATCTCCCCCTCCGATTTTCCCCCATTCACCCTTCCTTTTCTTCTCACAATGTCCTCCATGTTTTTCCTTGTACCATCAGTTGATTTACTACTTCTAGGGGCAGAGGGAGTGAAGGCTAAGAAAGGTGTGTTATGCTAACGGATATCTCTTCCAAAGGGGGACAGAGAATAATAGGAATGGGAAAAAGCATTTTCCCCAAAGAGCACATCAAAAAATAAAGATCAAGACTATCCCTGTGGGAATAATCAAAAACTCCATTTGTAAGAATTTTTTTTTTAGAAGTTTTCTGATGACTCTATAGATTGTAGATTGCTGCTTAGAAGGCAGAAATATGAACCGGGAGATGATTTTAAAGGTCCTGAACTGTTGGGTTGTTAAAAGACTTTTAGTCTATGTAAATTCCAGGAAATTTTTCTTCTTTTGGAGTGGATTGGGACTTAGGAAGTCATTGCATTCTTCACATTCCATGAACCTTACCTGCAGCAGAATATTGGAGCAGACTGAAGGCAAAGGGGTGAGAGGTAATTTCTTGGGGGTGAGGAAATTATTGAATACCGTGACTAGGATGGTGGTTATACAAGTGTTTACATTTGTCAGAAGTCATCTACCTAAATGTTTAGATGATGTGTATGTAAATGATACTTTAATAAAGTTGCTATTTTAGAAGATTCCAGAAGAGAGTACTCCTTTCTCATTTTATTTTTTTTTTAAAGATTTTATTTATTTATTTATTAGGAAAGAGAGAGAGTGAGAGAGAGAAGGTCAGAGTGAGAAGCGGACTCCCCATGGAGCTGGGAGCCCGATGTGGGACTCGATCCTGGGACTCCGGGATCATGACCTGAGCCAAAGGCAGTCGCTCAACCAACTGCGCCACCCAGGGGCCCTCCTTTCTCATTTTAATCTGAGGCTACAGGTGGTGGCAACAGGATTACCAACTACCTAGCAATGTAGGCCAACGCTGTTTCTTAATTATTTCTCAAAGCTGTTCCGCCGCCTGTTGTACCTCTTTTAGTTTCCCAGATATATATTCTTTTTGTTGCCTTTCACGCCTTTCTTCAACACTGTGCCTATACCAGCATTGACTTTCTTTCTGCTTAAAAAAATTCCATTATTTCTTCTTTTTTTACACGTTTGCTGGTGATGAATTTTAAGTTTGGGGTAGGTTTGTTTGTTTTTGGTCACAAAGAGTCTTTGCAGCACCTTCTTTTTTTTTTTTCACTTTTTAAATGTATTTATTTTGAAATAATTATAGACTCAAGGGGCTGCAATGATAGTACAAAGAAGTCCTGTGTACCCTTGATGCAGCTTCACCCAGGGGTTGCTAATGCAACATATCAAAACCAAGAAACGGACACTGAGACAACGTATTAGTACAGTTCTGTGCACCCTCACCCTGGAAGAGAAGTCTGTTTTGGGTAGAATTCTAGGTTACCGGTTACACATCTTGGAGCACTCTTAAGATGCAATTGTTTTCTTGTTTCCATCATTTCTCTCAAAAATTCAGCCATCAGTCTTCCTCTCCCGTCCTCTTTTTCAAAAGGAGTATGTCTTGTATTTCCCCCTTGCTGGGGAAATTGTCAAAAAGACGAGACTGCCCATTGACCCAAGAGCTGGACCAGGCTTTCAGTGGCTCCTGGCTGCCTCCCCTGTCCTTGGAATGTTCCTGTTGCTTTTCCTGCTCCCTGAGCCTGCTCCAAGGACACAGCCTGGAGCCGGTAATTGGTATTGAAAACACCTGCGTGGTCTTCGTGCCTGCACCCAGTTAAAGCCCCTTTACAAGCTTTAAAGGTTTGGCTGGTGGGTGTGGAGGTCCAGTCGCCATCTTGCTGCCGCCAAGACGAGCCTTGAATGTAAGTTCCCTTTGCTTATTAAAACTGCCACCTTCCATTAAAGCTGCCCGCAGTGGCCGCCTCACTGTTTGGTTTCTCCCTGCCCTGTGTGTAAGGGGGCTGGTTTCAAATCATACCTGGGAAGCTCCCAGGAGAAGGTCGCAAACCAACACGCCAGAAGCTTTTAACATTTGCTTTTGGCTTCTTGCGGTCTCGTTATGATTTCCCGAAGTGCGGTTGTTCTACTTACCATGTCTGGAAGGTGCAGGGTTTCTTGAATTTGTAGCTCATGGTCTTTCAGGTTTGGAATATTATCACTGAGTATTTCTTCAGAAAGTTCTACTTCTTTTTGCTTGGACTTCAACTGCACATGTGTTCAATCTTTTCACAATTTCCTGTGTAGTTCTCACTCTTTTTGTCTTTTTCTCCATCCAGTAACATGTATGTTCTCTACTGACCTATCTTTCAGTTTATTAATCCTCTTTTCCGCGTGTCCGAACTACTACGAATTCATCTGCTGAATTCCTAATTTATTTTCCGTTTCTCAGATTTAAACTTGGTTCTTTTTGTTTTTTTAAAAAAATGTTTTTGTATTCAGTTCTCTGGTGTGAGTCTTCATTTTATTCCTGTTTTTCTCAGAGATAGTTTTAATATTTGTTTTGAAGTACCTGGCTTTTATGCACTTGGCCCTGGAAAATTATTGGCGTATTTTGTTCTTTTGTTTTTTGAATGATGGGCAATATGGATAAAAAGTTTGTAGAGGCTCTAGATGAGATTATCTTCCTCCAAAATGTATTGAGTTTTCTTCTAGAAGGCATATAGAGCACTGGATTAATCTCTTTGAAGAAATGGAATTTTAGTCCCCAAAGGGGTCATTCGTATAACAAAACCAACTCCGTGTCTCCTTGTGTAGTATAACTCCCGGTAAAACAGTGGTGATATTTCCAGTGTAGGTTAGGTGCTATGCTGTGTTGGGGATGCTCTTATTCTGGATCTTATTTCTTAGATATAGCAATTACCCCTCACATCTAGTCTTTCAGGAAGCATAAGGTGTTATGGGTCCCCTCTACCTTTAAACAGGCTGTCTATGAGCACTGCCAAATGCCAGAATCTGCTGAGGTCTTCAGCCTCCCCTAGGCAGATTGCCACCTGGTGTTCTGATCTCTCAGCAGCCCACATGCAACTCGGAAGTCGTCAGTTTCCTTAAAGAGAAATTACACGTAGGATTTCAGGCTCAGGTCTCTACGGTTTTTCCTCGCCAGTGTCTTGACCTCACAAATTTGAGCTGCCTTGGCATCTCTGACCTCAGACTTCTTGTACTCACCCTGCCCCATTGCCAAAACCCCCAGGCTGTAGCTTTCTGTTCAGTCTCTGTTCCTGTTGATATTGTTCGGCAAATGCTTTTATTTGTGAGGCTCCAGGAAGGAGTTACTGAGGAAATGACATTAAACTGAAGCGGTAAAGGGTAATGGGAGTAAGGTGACCATTGCTAGCTGGAAATGCGGTTGCAGAAACAGGTAGGTGAAAGGAGAGATGTGGGAGGTTGAACTAATTATCCTTAGCTCAAAGTACAGGATCTGGTACACAGCAAGCATTCAACAAATATCTGTTGGTTAAACATTACTTTTAATTCAATGAATATTTATTTGGTCTCTTTTTGGTCTCCTCACACTCGATTATGAACTGAGGAAATGAAGTTGAATGTATCATGTACTTTTCTTTCAAGAAGTTCACAATGAAATGTTTCTTAAAAATTGAATGGTTTGGGGGCACCTGAGTGACTCAGTGGGTTAAAACATCTGCCTTCGGCACAGGTCATGATCTCAGGGTCCTGGGATGGAGCCCTGCATTGGGCTCTCTGCTCAGCAGGGAGCCTGCTTCCCCCTCTCCCTCTGCCTGCCTCTCTGCCTACTTGTGATCTTTCTTGCTCTGTCAAATAAATAAATAAATCTTAAAAAAAAAAAATACAGTGGTTTCCATTCACATGGTAAGAATAAAATGCCAGTTGCCATTTTTTTAAACTTTAAAAATTTTTAAGGCTTTTAAATTCTTTAATGTATGTATTTAAGGTGTGCAACATGATTTCTGACATATATACATGGTCAAATGATTAACGCAGTCAGGCTAATTAACATATCCATCTCCTCACATAATTACCTTTTTGGGTGTGGTGAAAACAACTGAAACTTACTCTCCTAGCAAATTTCCAGTATAAAATATACTATTAACATATAATGCTGTATTTTATATCTCTACAACATATTTATTCTACATAACGACAACTTCGTACTCTGACCAATGTCTCCCCATTTCTGCCACCTCCCCCAACCCTGGTAACTACTGGGAGGATTTCCTTCTTTTTTATGGCTGCTTAATATTCCATGATGTATAACTCCCACATCTATTGACGTGGTTGTGGAGTTTTTATCTTTCGTTCTGTTAATGTGGTCTATCACACTGATTGGTTTGCATGTGTTAAAATAAACTTGCATCCCAGGGGTATTTCCCACTTAGTCCAGTTTGAGACTTAAACAATGAGATGAAAAAGTTTAAGATGATTATATGAGGAAATAGACTTTGACGTTAACTAGGGGACATTTGTGTGAAAACAGAATGGTGATGTTTGTGAATGGCTGGTCAGAGAACTTCTGGGCAAATCTTAATTCGGTGTTATACAGAGAATGGGATCCGGAGACCCAATAGGCTCTGACACCACCTAAAATCAATGCAGCTGTGATTTGACTCCCAGTTAGAAGCCCTTCAGGAGCTCTCCTCACCTGCTTTCACTCTAGACAACCGCATGCTTCCTCTCTTGAGATTCTTCCTTGCAGGGTTTTCTCCCAAGATGCTTTGCTGCCATTGTGGAATCTTCGTTCCACCCATCAACTTTACAGCGTTCGTTCTCTATCTCTTCATTTTAACTAAACCTTGTTGTCTGAGAAGGGCACAAGTGCTTCTCAGCTCTGTTGAAAGGAAGTTGCTCACTTCCCTATTCTACAGGCCCCAGCCACAATGTTGATATTCTCCCAGCTTCTTACTATATTTCTAAGGTATTTGTTTGAATATTTATAAAATATTTTCCTCATCGACACCAATCCTATCCAGCTACGAAACACTATATATGTTGACCCATGAACAATGCAGGGATTAGGGGCACTGACCTCTGCATAGTCAAAAACCACATGTAACTTTTGACTTCCCCTAAAACTTTATTGGGGTGCCTGGGTGGCTCAGTCAGTAAAGTGTCTGACTTCCACTCAGGTCATGATCTCGGAGTCCTGGGATCCAGCCCTACTTGGAACCCCACAAGGGACCCCACACTCCTCGCTCAGTGGGGAATCTGCTTCTCTCTTTCCCTCTCCCTCTGCCCCGTGTGTGTGTGTGTGTGTGTGTGTGTGTGTGTGTGTGTGTGCACACGTGCTTTCTCTCTCTCAAATAATAAAATCTTTTTTTATAGTCAGTTAACACTGTTTTGTATGTCATATGTATTATATACTGTATTCTTACAACAAAGTAAGGTAGAGAATAGAAAATGTTAAAATCATAAGGGAAGAAATTATATTTACTGTACTATATTTATTGAAAAAATCCCCATATAAGTGGACCCCACGTAGCTCAAATTCGTGTTGTTTAAGGGTGAACTGGACTATTGTCCTCAGTCTTTTACTGACAATCCAGTTTCTTCTCCTTTATTAGCAAATTGCCACCAGCCTCTTGATCTTCTTCCTGTCTTTGTCCCTCAGTCCTCCGGCATTGGCAACTTCACACCACATGGCTGTGCCATTGGACGGTGTGCCCTAAACTCCTTGCAGCGTCTAACATCTTCCACAATCCACATGAGAGCCTTACTACAGTGACCTCAATTAGATTCTTCAGTTATATATACCACTTTTGTGATTTTCATAAATTAGAAGCTTTGATTTGTATGCTCTAATAGCATTTGAATTAATTGCTTTTTGAGGACTCAAGAGTTAATTGTGAAACCATCTAGTCTATTCCTTGCTGGGGCATAGAAAGAATAGCTCTTTGACATATTTTTCTGTATTTTTCCTGAAATCTGGTATGTTAAAAATGTCACCTTTGCGGTAATTTTCATCCATTTATTTTTCCAGAAATTCATCCATTCTGATCTAAGTTTCCTTATGTCTTTGAATAGAGCTGAACAAGGTCATTCTTAAAATTCCTTGAAATTTCTCTGTATTGTGGCCTTTCACTCATTTCAACTCTAAGACTTTGTAGTTTCTCCTTTTTGAAGTAAATTAGTGATCTTCCTTCTCTCTCGTTGGCTCACTCTCCCTCTTTCATTTTTTCTCCTTTTCCATTTTAGTAGAATGTTTTTCTTCTTCCAAAGGCAACAAAGCTTATGAAAATAGTTCTCCAAACTGTTTCTCAATATTTTTACTACATACACACGTACATGTGTCTATTTGCCTGTATGTGTACATGTATGTGTAATATTTAAAAATTTTCTCATTTGAGGGGCACCTGGGTGGCTCACTTGGTTGGGCGACTGCCTTCGGCTCAGGTCATGGTCCCGGAGTCCGGGGATCGAGTCCCATATCGGACTCCCGGCTCTGCGGGAAGTCTGCTTCTCCCTCTGACCTTCTCCCCTCTCATTCTCAGTCTCTCTCTCTCTCTAATAAATAAATAAAATCTTTAAAAAAAAAAAATTTTCTCATTTGAAAATATTTTAAAACTGTGTCTGGTTTTGTAGTAGGAAAGGAGTGCAACCAGGGGATATCAGGCAATTAGAATGTACTTTAATTGCTTTGTACACAAAGTGATGACTTCACTTGAAATATTCCACTTCTTCCCCTTTATCAGCAGTCTGGACATTCTTAAATGTCCAATGTTCTTTTATTCACCATCTGAGGGATGAACTTATCTGTCTTGCCTAGTGCCTTCCTTAGGGCCGTCTGCATTTCTTTGTTTCTGAGGCTGTACACGATGGGGTTAAGCAGAGGTGTCAGCACTGTGTATGTGACAGCCATCAGCATGTCCTCACGGAACGAGTCCCTGTCCTTGGGCCTCAGGTAGACAAAGCCGGCGAATCCGTAGTGTATGCACGCCACGGTGAGGTGAGAGGAACAAGTGGAGAAGGCCTTATACCTCCCCTGGGCAGAGGGCATCTTCACAACTGTGGACACGATGAAGACGTAGGACATCACGATGAAGACAAAGCTGCCCACCAACACAAAGGCAGAGAGCACAAAAATAGCCATTTCCTGACGGGAGGTGTAGTCACAGGCAAGGCAGACCACAGGGGAGATATCACAGAAGAAGTGCTGGATGATGGAGTCACAGAAAGACAAGTTGAACACAATGATGACGATGCACAGGGAAACCAGGAACCCAGCCATCCAAGAGGCCGTGATGAACTGAAAGCAGGTCTTACGGGTCATCAAGACGTGATAGTGCAGTGGGTTGTGAATGGCAGTATAGCGGTCATAGGACATGGCAGCCATGATGAAGCAGTTATTCGCTGCTAAGCCAAAGAAGAAAAACATCTGCGTGGCACACTCAGGAAGAGAAATGGCCTTGCTGTCGGATAGCAAGTCTGCTAACATGCGAGGGATGATTGCCATAGTGGTACAGGTTTCTGAAAAGGACAGGCCACAGAGGAAAAAGTACATGGGGGTGTGAAGGTTGCGACTGAGCTTGATGGCCACCATGATGGACACATTTGCAGCTAGGATGGTCATATGGGAGAAGAAGATCATCACAAAGAGGAGACCCTGCAAGTCTGGGAAACTGGAAAACCCCCACAGAAGGAAGGTGCTCACTGTGGTGTGATTGCCCATCATTCAATAGGCTCAGTAAATTTCTCCCACAGATGTTGACATTCTTGAGGTCAAGACCCAAGATTATAAAAAGCACTGAGGTCGCCTGACCTTTAATCAAAGGCTCTTGGGCAACGACAAGACAACTCTTAATAAGAGAGCCTGAGAAATGTGAGTTAAATGCATGTGGCTGAATTCGAGGTCAGAGTGATGAAGAGAAAGATCCTAGTAGAAGAATCTGCATGAATGCCCTAAAGTAGGTGGAAATAGATTCTGGAAACCCCTGCATTTATCACCCGTTTCTGTCTTCTGTGGCCAGAATCTGCAAGGAAGAGGGAAATACGAAAGAAAAAATGCCTATTTTCTCACCTACAGGAGTATGAGAACTGACATGTGTACATGTGTAATTTAATCCTAGCTTGGCATACAGAAGTGCCAAACAATATTGACTTAATCAATACCACTTTAAGAAGTAAAAGATTTTGAATGGCTTCCAAACTTTCTTGGGATCTCTAGAGTTGTCCCCAGAAGACACTGGCTGCTTGGCTAGCAATTATTCCAATGAGTAGACTTAAATTTGAAATTTGTACTGGTTTCCTATTTATGACATTAGGTTGAGGCCGGAAGTATTCAGTAACAATCTCCCATTCAGGCAGATCTTAGAGGTGAAATGGTTGTGGAGAGACTATCCCATCCTGGATGACTCATTTGTGTCCATGATGTCCTAATGAATTCTTGAGCTTTCAGGAAGACTTTCAGGACATTTTCTAGCTGATACATTGGGGGAAATGCTGCTTTGCAGCACTACTCTTATTAAAACTCAAGTTCCTCAGGTTGTTTTTGTCGCTTATACTATCCACTCTGGGTGTGAGATGACAGGATGAAAGGAACCCAGGACTTCCCATACAACGTGGGGGTTGGTTTTCAGGCACTGTTGTCCGGGAAGGAAAGGAAAACATTGAGAAGACATTGGTGTGGAGTTGAAGGTTGGAGAAAGAAGGATAGAGACACACATTTTGTAGGATCCACAAAGCTTGAAGAAAAAAAAATAGAAAATATACCTTCAGCGGAAAAGTGTGTATGCTCTTTATGTAGTGAATTACTGGGCCAAAATTTACAGGGAGGCAGATCAGGTAACTAGCATTAACTCAGCATTCGAAATACTCTGGTCAATACACCATGCATTTTACAGAATTTTCTCACCAGATTTCTCCCAAAAACTCTATGTGGTAGGTATGTTGATTCTAATGTTATAAAAAATTGACACTAAGTTACAGGTTGCTTAACTGGCTATCCAAAGCTGATACATCAATTCCACAAATATTTGATCAAAGAACACATTGCCATAACTGTTCCTGTGATAGGATATCTGGGCCACCAGGGGAGCATTCTCGAGAGTTCCATATCCTCATTTGCATTCATCCCAAGTTTCTGGCAGGTGTTTCTAAAAGGAGAAAAGTAAAACTTCAGGAAGAATTTACATGTGTAGATTTTTAAATTCTGACCATGATTCTATTACTTTCTATTTGTGCCGGTTATGAATCCTTCTTTCCTCATAATACTCCAGGGAACTAGTGATGGAGAATATGTCAATACGGCATCACACCCATTACTTCCAGTCACTCTCCAAGGGCAGGGTTTGAAGGAGATGTTTTCTAGGACCAGGGTTTTGTGATCACTTCACTCTCCTTGTGCTGTACCACTTCTGTAGACTGAAAGGGACTAATTGACTTCTTTTCCTAAAAACCCCTTTCCTGGTTTATTCATGCCCCCACCCTTGCTAGAGATCTGGTGGATTTAGTATGCCTAATTGCTCTGAGTTAGTGGTGAGACCTACAAGAATTTGAGGCTGCTTCTTGACATAAGCTACCTGGCAGATTCTTTTGTCCCAGCACCGTGTCAAAACCCTGCAGTGTGGACACTCTAAACCAACCCACTTCCTAAGATGTACCTCAAAACCATGGCCAGTCTGAGGAGTGCTGGGACCACTATGTCACTCATCATTCCCCACTAGGAGAATTTTCCTGGCCCCTACACTTAATTTGTGCCCATGGGGCAATGTTCAAAGGTAAATATTTATAATCAGGTCTTTGGAAAAGTGCGTTCAACTTTCTTCCAACCCAATCAGAATAAAAGTCAGCTTTGACTCAGGTTTTCTATAATTTTCAGAGAAGATAATGATATTCTTAATGGGAAAATGAAGGAGTGTCTTATTGACTTACAGGTATGAATTCTGATAGGAAATTTAATAAGATTTACATAAATTAGGGATTTATAGGTTTGTTTTCTCTAGTGTGTATATATATGTGTATACACAAACTTAGTTCTTTTGGTGAGGCTATATTAGATCCACCAAAGAAATACTTGTTTTTAAAAATCACAACTGTTACATATGAATCCAAACGGTCACACCAAGAGATCAAAGAGGAAAGGTGTGTAGGGTAGGGGGGACACACAAAGAATCAAATTGCCAATCGTTTACAGGGAAATGTACAATTAAGTAATGGGCAAAATGTGGAAATTGCAAGACTTTATAAATGTTTTTCTTTACTTTTTCCTGCTTAACTCCTTTGATACAATAAAATCATCGAATTAGCCTTGAAATGAGACCTGGGATTATACTGGAGTCTACTTTGTAATAGGGGAAGGGATTGAGCAGAATTAGAGGGACCTATGTTCAAATCCAAATCCTGCATCTTTTCCATTCATATGTGCAAGTAACCACTTTTCTCCTCTATAACATGGCCCTAAATCTACCTTCTTGAGGGGTTACAGTGCTAAGCCCATACACTTACCAGGTAAGTGCCCAGTACGTGCTCGGTCCTTTCCCATTGGCTAAAACATCACATGGCATAGAGACAACCTTTCCAGCAGGGGCTCAGCAACACTGGCTCACAAGTTAACCTGTGCCACTGGACCTGCTCTTCTGTGTATGCAGCTGTATGAAGTCAGTGCCTCTCGGGCTGCACGCTTGCCTTGGGATGGAGTTTGCAGCCCTCTTCTCTGCAGCTTTCTAGCTTCATTGCTTCATCTGTGTGCTAATTATGTCAGGCAGAGGAAAACAACAGCATTTATTCTCCATCCAGTTGTACCTTTAGTACCTTTTAATTGCTGATTAATTCTCACGGCTACTTTATTATTAGGGGGTAGAGCGTAACGTTCATGATAAGTGGAAATATAAAATAAGTTCCTACCTTATGTTGAAGAGGAGTCCCTTCCAAACTCTCAGAAAGAAACCAGTAAGCAGTATGAGTAACTTACACTCCTGCAGTTTTCTATAGTTCCTTCTCTGATGTCATCTAGAGATAAGTGTTTAAGGCAATTTGCCCTTTGAATGACTGTGACATGTTCACTCTGTCTGAAATTACAAGGTCTCTTATAACCATAAGTAGCATCTTCTCTATGCCTTATGGTTGAAGCTGAGTTCCATGCACATTCCAAAGAGAGTTTTGTGGTCACCTGAGACCATTACCCCTTGACACACTTGGAGTTTCTTGCTTCCCAGTAGATACCAGGAGGATTGTCCTCTGTGGACGTGGAGTTCATTGTGATGTGAATGTCGAACAAAACATTGTTTTCATTTTGATATAGCATAGTGATTAGTCAGTGAAGTTTGCTCTTATTTATGTGAGAAAAACAAATTAAGTATTTGAAATTTAACTTGTCCAAATGCATTTTGGAATATGAATGATTCCCTCAGGTGTTTTTACTTGCTACTCAATAACATTATTTCCATAGTTTTGACAATATGCCAAGTCACAGAGGTCTTCTGTCCTGTATGCAGGGCCAGGGAGAGAGCCTATCATATAGGCTGTTGCCTGGGGAATCAGTCAGAAGAGAGGTAGGGGACGCCTGGGTGGCTCAGTTGGTTGCGCAGCTGTCTTCGGCTCAGGTCATGATCCCGGAGTCCTGGGATCGAGTCCCGCATCGGGCTCCTTGCTCAGCAGGGAGCCTGCTCCTCTCTCTGCCTCTGCCTGCCTCTCTGCCTGCTTGTGTTCTCTCTCTGTTAAATAAATAAATAAAATCTTTAAAAAAAAAAATTAAAAAAAAAAAAAAGAAGAGAGGTAGGGAAAACGATGAACGCAGAGTGATCGTTGTGAGTGCTTCCTCATGAAGTAGCTCTTCTGTAGAAGGCCTTGCTCTTCTGAAGAGGAAAATCCACTGTAATTGCAACCTGCATTGACTGCATTGCCACTCAAAATTTTTTCCAGTATTTCATGACATCAAAACCACACTGCAACAATTATCTTGTCAGCACCTGTGTCTCCAGGACCTCGATTGTTCTGAGAATCTACTCTTGTATCATAAACATTCCCAAATCTTAGTGGACTTAACTGAATTCCTGTAGACTGGGCTTAATAGGGATAACAGACACATTGAACATCTTGTTCACTCTAATCTGGGTGTTGACGGTTAGCTGTTTCCTGAAACCTGGAATCAGAATGCAGCCCTTTTGGCACGTGCTTGGTGACTGGGGTCTGTGGGTGAACATTCCGCAGCCATCAAGTGGAAATCAGCTCTCGGGCCCTCCCTCACTAGTCCTGCATTCTTTTCATTCAGACAACCTTAAAGTAACACCTGGGTTCAGGGAGATGAAAAGAAATTACAACCCTTGATGGGACAGTGACAAAGTTCTAGAAGAGCATGTGGAACTGGAATTATTGTTGTCATCACTTCTGGAAAATGTCTTATGCCACACATTAAGATTTTACTCTTTGCTTCATCACCTATATCTTTGTACTTTATCCCTCTATTAATCTATCCTATGATAATGTGTCAAAGGAAATTGCAGACATCAGTACACTGCCTCAGTGCTTTTGTATACCTGTCAATAGCTAGAGTTCAATATTTCTTACATGTTTTATTCTGTGCAACTTTATGGAAATTTACATAAGACGAAATATACAAATCTTAAATGTATAATCACTGTGAATTGGCAAATGCATACCCTGTGTAACTCAAAAACCTCTCATTATATGGAATGTGAGCATCAGCCTGGGAACTTCTCCTATGCCCCTTCCTAATGAGTCCTAGCTCCCCCTTGGAGAGACACCCATTGTCCTGATTATTCTTTCACCATGGCATTTAGAATTTCTAGAATTCGGGCGCCTGGGTGGCTCAGTTGGTTAAGCGACTGCCTTCGGCTCAGGTCATGATCCCGGAGTCCCGGGATCGAGTCCCATATCGGACTCCCGGCTCTGCGGGAAGTCTGCTTCTCCCTCTGACCTTCTCACCTCTCATTCTCAGTCTCTCTCTCTCTAATAATAAATAAATTTAAAAAAAAAAAAAGAATTTCTAGAATTCTAGTTCTAGAATTTCATACAAATGTAACTAGACCTCACACCCTCTTTTGTAAAATTTCATGGTTTTCTTTTTTTAGTATATACAAATGCAACCGATTTTCATATGTTGATTTTTGTATCCTGTAACTTTACTGAGGCCATTTGTTTGTCCCAGCAGTATTTTGTAGAGTCTTCAGGATTTTCTGTATATAAGATCATGTTATCTAAAAACAGACTATTTTATATCTTCTTTTCCAGTTCTGGTGCCTTCTATTTTTTTTTTTTTTTAATCTTGCCTAATTGTTCTGACTAGGACTTCCAGAACTGTGTTGAATAGAAGTAGCAAGATTAGACATCTCCAATTTATATCTGTTTCAGTATTAAGTATGTTAGCTGTGGGCTTGTCATACATGGTCTTTATTATGTTGATTATTGCTTCTATACATAATTTGTTGAGAGATTTTTTATTATAAAAGGATATTAAATTTTGCCGAATGCTAGTTCTGCATCTATTGAGACAATCTTATAATTTTTATCCTCCATTATTCTAGTGTAGTGATTCAGATTATCAAATGAAAAGGCAGCCTATGGAGTGGGAGAAAATATTTGCCAACCATATATCTGATAAGGGATTAATATCCAAATATAAGGAACTCATAAATCAATAGTAAAAAAAAAAACCTGATGAAAAATGGTTAAGGGAATGGAATAGACATTTCTCCAAGATGACCTACAAACAGCCCATAGGTTTATGAAAAAGTGTTCAACATCCCTAATCAACAGGGGTATGTGAATCAAAGCCACAGTGAGCTATCACCTTACTCCTGTTAGAGTGAGTATTCTCAAAAAGCAATAACAAGTGTTAGGATGTGGAGGAAAGGGAATCCTTATACACAGTTGGCAGGAATATAAATTAGTATAGCCATTATAGAAAACAGTATAGAGGCTCCACAAAAAATTAAAATAGAACTATGTGAACCAGAAATCTCACTTCTGGGTATATATCTGAAGGAAAAGAAATTAATATCTCAAAGAAGTTTCTGCACACCCATATTCATTGCCACATTATTCATAATAGCTAAGATGTGAAAACAACCTAAGTATCCATTGATAGATGAACAAGTGAAGAAACACACATATATACATAATGGAATCTTATTCAAATAGCCTTCAAAAAAACGAAATCCTACCATTAGTAATACTGTGTACGAACTTGGAGGACATAATGCTTAGTGAGATAAGCCAGAGATAGAAAGATAAATATTACATGCTATCTCTGTGGAACCTAGAAAATTTGAACTTAGTGAAACAAAAAGTAGAATAGTGGTTGCCAGGGGTTAAGGAGTAGTAGAAATGGGATGATATTGGTCATAGAGTACAAACTTATAGTTAATGTACAACATGGTGACTGTAGGCAAAAATAACATATTGTATACTTGAAATTTGCTAAAAGTAAATCTTAAAAGTTCTCATTATAAGAGAAAAAAAGTACAACTGTGTGATGCTGGATGTTAACTAGACATATTGTGATGATCATCTCACCATATATACATATATCAAATCATTATGTGGTATATCTGAAACTAATGTAACATTATGTGCTAATTATCTCCATAAAAAATAACTAAGAAAATTGAAAAACCTAAAGCACTCAAAGTACTTTGAGTTCTCAAAGTACTAGAAAAAGAAGAACAAACTAAATCCAGATTTAGGAGGACAGAAGGAAATAACCATGATAAGAGCAAAAATAGAGACCAGACAAACAGTAGAAAAGATCAACAAAACTAAGATCTGATTCTTTGAAAAGAGAAACAAAATTGACAAATCTTTGAGTAACTAATACGAAAAGAGAGAAGTCTCAAAATTTGAAATGAAAAGACACAGTACAGCTGATACCACAAAAATAGAGGATCATAAGAGACTGCTAAGAACAACTACACATCAACAATTTGGAGAACCTATAAGAAATGGATGAATTCTTAAAAAACATTCAACCTGACAAGACTGAACAGGAAGAAATAGAAAATCTCAACTCCAATAATGAGTAAGGAGAATGAAGCAATAATCCAAAACCTTCCAACAACAACAAAAAAACTGAGGACCATATGATTTCACTGATGATTTCTACCAAACATTTAAAGAAGAGTTAACACAAATCCTTCTCAAACTCTTCCCCAAAAATGAAGGGAACACTCCCAAACTCATTTTCTAAGACCCACATTACTCTGACACTAAAGCCATGTAAGGACCCTAAAGAAAAGATATCCAACTCAACAGCATGTTAAAATGATTACATCCCAGGATAAAGTGGAATTTATCCCTGGCATATAAGAATGGCTCAACATACATAGATCATAAATGTGATACACCACATAATGAAAAAAATCTCATCACCTCAAGAGATGCAGAAAAAGCATCTATAAAATTCAACAGTTTCATAATAAAAACTTCCTACAAATCTATTCCCAACATACCTTAACATAATAAAGGCCATAAATAAGACCCTCACTAAAATCATATTCAATGATGAAAGATGGAAAGCTTTCCTCCAGGAATAGGAATAAGACCAAGATGCCCACTCTTAGTACTCCTTGCTCAGCATGGTACTGGAAGTCCTAGCCAAAGCAATTAGGCAAGATAAAGAAATAAAAGGCATCCAGGGGTGCCTGAGTGGCTCAGTCAATTAAGCATCCAGCTCTTGATTTCAGCTCAGGTCATGATCCTTAGGGTCATGGAATCAAGTGCCAACGTGGGGCTCCGTGCTCTACGTGGAATTTGCTTGGGATTCTCTCTCTCTCTCCCTCTGCCGCTCACCTGCTTACATGTATACTCTCTCTTTCTCTAACATAACTAAATCTTAAATAATAAAAGAAATAAAAGGCATCCGAATCAGAATGGAAGAAGTTTTACTACTGCACATGAGTTTTACTGTCATTGTTTTTAGATAACATGATCTTACATATAGAAAATCCTAAAGATCACCAAAGAATTATTAGAACTGATAAACAAATTCAGTAAGTTGCAGGGTACAAGATCAACATATAAAAATCAGTTGTATCTCTATATACCATCAACTAACTATCATGAAAAAATTCTGTGTTCTGTGTAGAAAGTAAGAGTCCGGGTTTTGTATAGAGAACTTTGAAAGATGGTACTTTTTTTAAAATTAAGATTTATTTATCCATTTCAGAGACAGCACATTGGAGTGAGTGGGGGGTGAGGGGTAAGGGGCAGAGGGAGAGAGAGAATCCTGAAGCAGACTCCCTGCTGAGTGCAGAGCCGAGGTGGGGTTTGATCCCACGACTCCAAGACCATGACCCCAGCCAAAATCAAGAGTCACCTGCTTAACTGACTGAGCCATCCAGGTGCCCCAAGAGATGGTTCTTATAAAATTACTGTTCATTGTTAATTTTTCTATCAGTTGGCAATACAAGAAAGGAGGAATGGCGGAGAGAAGGAAGGAGTGAGGAAAAACAGAGGGCTGAGAGAAGGAACCAAGGAAGGAGAAGTGAAACCTGAGAAGAGGAAGGAAGGAATCATGATAAAAATTATGAAGACTTACCTCTGTGTGACTTAATATGGTAGATGATGGATATATTAATTAACTTGATTACAGGGATTATTTTATAATGTATATGAAAGCATAAAGTAGTAAACTTTAAATATACACAATTCCTATGTGTTAATTATACCTCAAAGCTGAAAACAAATCCTAGAAAAAACCTGGGAATATGGATGATTTAAATTTCCTTCAGAGATTATTTTTGCTGTAGGCAGGCAAATTTAGGGCGAGGCAGAACACCTTAACCCAAAATAGTATTGAGGTTACTTACTAGAAACAGGGTTTCAGTCTCTGTGATGATTTGTTTTCTTCTTGCTCCTAGTATTCCATTTGAAAGCTGAGGATATTTACTAGGACCTTCCCTCCTTGTTTGATGCTGAACTAGAATTTCCCCTGGCCTCTTACAGCTTCAAAAATCTGTTTGGCTTATTAGCAAATAATCTGGGTTATATGCTTTTTAGCCCTTCAGACATTACTTTTCATTTAGCAAATTCCTCAAGATGAAAAGTGAGACAGAATGGTGAGCTCCCAGTAAGGTTTTTGTGTTGTTTTTTTTTTTTTCTTTCCAGGATCATGGACACTCAAGCTATTTTTGCTTTTGTAGCTCTTGTATGCCTTCGACATTTTTAATAAGGACACTGTCCATTTCCTACCCTTCCCAAGAGAGCTCTCCCAGTTGTGAACTTCTAGCACAAACTTTCTTTGGCTATAATTGTCCCTGAAATTCTTGTTTACCAGCATTTATGAAGCAACTAATACTCTGAACTTTATCAATAGATACATTGTGACTAAAATCTGGTGTGTACTTCAGGGACCTCACTGGCTTAGTGCTGCTGTATATATCAGCAGGAGTGGCTTTTTAGAATGCCCTGGTGCCCCCGTCTTCCTACGCATGCCTCTCTTTTTGAATTACACTTTTTTTTTTTTTTTTAAGATTTTATTTATTTGGCAGAGAGAGACAGCCAGAGAAGGAACACAAGCAGCGGGGGTGGGGAGAGGAAGAAGCAGGCTCTCCACTGAGCAGGAAGCCTAAAGCAGGCTCCATCCTGAGATCACAACCTGAGCCACCCAGGTGCCCTGAATTACACGTTTTTAGATAATTGCCCGTTTACATGCAGATACACATGCATAATACAGGGTTTTTCTGTACTCTCAGCCCATTGTCTACTAGTGGGGACATCTTGCAAAACTGTAGTACAATACTGCTGTTGACATTGCTATAATCTTTATCTTTTTTTGTAAACAGAGTCTTTTAATTTCCTATCAATTTCCATATCTTCAATCTTAGTGGTTCTGTTTCTGTTGTTGATTGTTTGTGCTGGCTCCCATGCCTGCTACTTTGTTTCCTTTCTTGCCAGTCATTATCTTTCACCAAGTGCTAGTCATTGCATTTGAATCATTGTTGATAGGAATCATTGTGGTTTGAGTTGTTTGCTTATTCAGTTCACCTTGAGGTACTACCTGTCCTTGACCGGCTTATATCCAAGTTCAAGGCTTGAGAGTACGTCTTCAGGGATGCAGATCTGCGGGACACTTGGTCATTTCAGGTTTCCCCGTATCCTGAGGGTATATGTGAGTTGTATCATTCAGAACTGCCACCTGGACATATCCTAGGTTTTGAGTTACCGTCTCATCCCAAAAGAACACTAAATCCTCCGCCTGAATTGGTAACAACATTCCTTCTGACTTCTCAAATTCTCTCATGGCAAAAAGCATTTTTTTTAATAAGGATTTAAAAAAATATTTTTAACTCTTGATCTCCATACCCGATATGGGGCTCAAACTTACAACCCTGAGATCAAAAGTCACATGCTCCACTGACTGAGCCAGCCAGGCACCCCAAAAAAGCATTTTTGAGTGTTAGGTCTACTTCTCTGGGTTCTCAGTTTCTGGTGAGGCAATTCGTTATTATCCTCTAGTGTGGTATTTAAGATCTGTTTAACATTTTATCATCTGTTTTTGTTCTGCTCACTATTGGATCGGTTAAAATGATCAAGCCTGCCATTGCCCCAAAGGCAAATTATATGCATATGAGTGGGAGATTAAACTTGCACCTGTGTACACAAGGGACCATATTACCTGACATGACAAGAAATGTCCTCATCTCCTACACCTTTGCTCCAATGTTATCTTCCCACTGAGACCTACATCCTACATCGACTCCTCCTGGCCCCTGACATGTTAGTCTTCTTTACCCTGCTCTGTTTTTTTCTTTCTCTAAGCATAGCTCTCCTAATAATCTGAATTACCACTTGTTTGTGTCATTGCATCTCCCATGATATCAGATAAATCCCACGAGGGCAGATTTCTCTGCATGTTTGTCACTTATATTCCCCATAGCCTAGGACAATGCCTGGAATATAAGACCGTTCAATATAATTTTTGATTGCATGAAAGAACAAATGATGAACGAAGTGATTAATGCCCTATGAGTTTGTCAGCAAAACGATAGATTTTTGTGTCTGAAACACCACAGAGAGGACATGAAAAGTAAATAAATGTGTTTGTTGTCAGTCTGCAAAGATGGTTAAATCTCTACAGGGTACAGTCAAAAATTCAGAAGAGAGACAATCCAGTTCCCTCCAATTTCCTGAGCACAACGGGCATGACCGTGAACTCACTTCCAAGACTTTATTCACTCCTTCCTTGGCCCTAAGGGAGCCTTGAACCCTGCTCATTCCCACAGAGAAGCCACTGGTGTTAACCTGACACAATTCACAGGTCAGTCAGGGCATCCCATCCTCTTCTCCTCTGGGTACCCTCATATGGTGACTGGGCCACAGATCAAGTGCACAGGCTAGAATTCAGGGGTCCACAAAGCCTCAGCAGATAACCTTCCTTCAGGAAAGACAGTTCCACCAATTTTCTATATGGTTCCACTTTGTCATTTCCTTTCGCAGGTACTCATTCACAACTAGAGTTACCACACTCATTACAGGATAAAATGTTATTGAAAATGGACAACTCTTAAAGGTTTGGAGGTACAATAACCCTAACTTATGGCAGAGAACAACATTTGAAGAAAATGTGTGAATTAAATTTTTTTAAACTTATTTTTCAGTATTCCAAGATTCATTGTTTATGTACCACACCCAGTGCTCCACGCAATACATGCTTCCTTAATACCCACCACCAGGCTCACCCATCTCCCTACCACTCTCCCTTCCAAAACCCTCAGTTTGTTTCTCAGAGTCCACAGTCTCTCGTGGTTTGTCTCCCCTTCCGATTTCCCCCAATTCACTTTTCCTTTCCTTCTCCTAATGTCCTCTATGTTATTCCTTATGCTCCACACGTAAGTGAAACCATGTGATAGTTGACTTTCTCTGCTTGACATCTTTTACTCAGCATAATCTCCTCCGGACCCGTCCATGTTGATGCAAAAATTGGGTATTCATCCTTTCTGATGGAGGCATAATATTCCATTGTGTATATGGACCATATCTTCTTTATCCATTCATCTGTTGAAGGGTATCTCTGCTCTTTCCACGGTTTGGCGATTGTGGCCATTGCTGCTATGAACATTGGGCTACGTGTGGCCTTTCTTTTCACTGTGTCTGTATCTTTGGGATAAATACCTAGTAGTGCAATTGCAGGGTCATAGGGTAGCTCTATTTTTAATTTCTTAAGGACTCTCCATACTGTTTTTCAAAGTGGCTGCACCAACTTGTATTCTCACCAACAGTGTAAGAGAGTTCCCCTTTCTCCACATCCTCTCTAACACTTGTTTCTTGTCTTGTTAATTTTTGCCATTCTAACTGGTATAAGGTGGTATCTCAGTGTGGTTTTGATTTGAATTTCCCTGTTGGCTAATGATGATGAACATTTTTTCATGTGTCTGTTAGCCATTTGTATGTCTTCTTTGGAGAAGTGTCTGTTCATGTCTTCTGCCCATTTTTTGACATGATTATTTGTTTTATGGATATTGAGTTTGAGGAGTTCTTTACAAATCTTGGATATCAGCCCTTTGTAGTGTCATTTGAAAACAGTGAATTAAATTTTAAAAGGATTTACTGATAAGTTATTTCTTCACATGAATCAAAATGTGTTTCTAATTATGAATTTGATTAAAGTAACTCACTATTAGCCTCTGATTTATAATTTGATATTAAAAAAAGTGTGGTATTTAAGATCTGTTGCCACCCTCTTCATTTACTAGAAAGCTCCACATTGGCTAATGGCCTATGGACCTATGTATGTAGACCATGGATAATATTTCCTTTTATTATTATGGTATATTATTATATCAAAATCATAAAATAACAGATTTCATTAAGAAAATATTTTTCTGCTGAGCTCCCTCTTCAGAGCCCCCTTCATCTCCCTGTTCCTGAGGCTGTAGAGGAGGGGATTCAACATGGGAATCACCACCATGTAGTACACAGACACCACCTTGTTCTGGTCAGTTGAGTGGCAGGACTTGGGCATCACATAGATGAATGTGATGGTCCCATAGAACAGGGTGACTGGGGACATGTGGATGGCTCTGTCAGTTAACCGTCTGCCCCAGCTCAGGTCGTGGATACCAGAGTCCTGAGATCAAGTCCCGCATCAGGCTCTCTGCTCAGCGAGAATACCTCTCCCTCTGCCCCTTCCCCTGTTCACGCTCTCTTGTTTGCTTTTGCTCTATCAAAGAAATAAATAAAATCTTTAAGAAAAAATAGAGTGACCATTGTGAGGTAGGACGCGCAGTTGGAGAAGGCCTTGCAGCGTCCCTCAGTGGAGCACATCTTCAGGATGGTGACGAGAATACAGATGTAGGAGACTGCTATGACACACACCATGACCACAGTGATGGAGCCAGCCATGAATGAGGGGACAACTGCAGGGATACTGCTATTCAAACAGGAGAGTTTAACTGAAGGAGCAAAATCACAGAGAATATGATTGGCTTAATTTAGTCCAATCTCTACTAATCAGAACCAGTGAGGGACGCCTGGGTGGCTCAGTTGGTTGAGCAGCTGCCTTCAGCTCAGGTCATGATCCCAGCGTCCTGGGATCGAGTCCCACATCGGGCTCCTTGCTCGGCAGGGAGCCTGCTCCTCTCTCTGCCTCTGCCTGCCTCTCTGCCCGCTTGTGTTCTCTCTCTGTTAAAATAAATACAAAAACCAAAACAAAACAAAACAAAACAGTGAGCAGGAAATGGAAACCCCAGCAGCGCGAGGAGCAAGCGCAAAAAGACCCACAGACGAGACCTCTCATCTCCGTGACTGGCAGTGATGGGTCGGGGTTGTAACTAGTCCCCCAGGAAGGAGGAATCTGTGGCAGCAATCAGAACCTGAGGTTTATATGTGATTTATGTTTAATTTCGAGCGTGCATACCAGAGTACATATAGCTCTCATTCCGGCATTTGCATTGGGGCTGTCTTATGACAATTTCTCTAGAAGCAGAGCCTTAGATAGCAATTCTTCTGCAAGTGGTTTAGTGAGGAGTGGTCTCCAGGGAAAATTTACAAGGATGAGAGAGAAGCAGGAGAAGCCAGGTAAAGACTTGGGCCCTGCTACCCCTCAACAATAGGGAGTGTTTGTCACTGTTGTTCCTAAATCACTGTTTCTTTCGGTTGTTGGCTGTGGGCCACGCTGGGAGTAAGGACACGCACTCCTGACAATTCCAGTGAGTTATGTTCCTTTCTGTGGAGAGCAGTTTTCAAAAGAGCATGACTGGGAACGTCAGCAGCTAGCTCTCAGAGAAGCCATTCCCTGGCTTGGCGAGAGAGATCTAGGAAAGGCAGGGAAGTGTCTGTCTAGCTTTAAAGGTCCCGTCTTACTGTTGTCTACAGCTCCCTAGACTATTACATCACATCTGTTAGAGCTGAGGTTCTGGAATGCAGTGGAGGACGTCCAGAGTAAGTGCCTCACCTAATAGAATTCCTTCTTGACGACCTTAATTTTTCTCTTGGGTTTTAACCTTATACAAACAAAGGTCTTCTTGGATCGGTGGCATTTGTTCTGAACCTTGCAGAATGGGCGAGGGTTTGAATAGGTAAACTCAGGAAAAGGGATTTTCAGAAAGGATAGACTTCAGAGTGAGGAAAGTGCAGCATTTAATCGGGAGACAGTGTACTTGACTGGCTTGCCACAATTATTGGAGGGTTATAACAGTAGATATTGGAGAAGACTTGGTAGCACATTAAGTGGAAAATAGTACAGATGGTGGAGGCCTTGCCGATGGGAGAGGCAACTGGGAGCCATTGTGAATCTCCTGAATGGCAGTGAAGTGACTAGGGATTTTCTTTCTCAGCAAGGTCCTCCCCAGCAGAGTGGCTTTCAGGAGAAAAAAATCACAGTGCTCAATGCCATGTGTTCATTTTCTCCCTACTCACCTTTTTCTGAACATTTCCCCAGGCAGTAGCTTCTCAAGCCCTGCAATTCCCTTGCCCTGTGTTTGGGACAGAGGAGATCTGAGGGACTTGGCACATTTTTCAGAATTATAAAATAATGATATTTTACTTCCTGTAAAGTGACTTCCCCTGGGGGAATATCTACATCCCAAGATATATTTTTAACAAATTGAGTTTCCGTCATTTTGATTGTCGAAGAAGAAGTACAAACATCATTGGAAAGTCTCTGTGGTAGGTCAAGACGTAAAAACCTTTTTGAGGACATCACACTGGGGATTAGATCCACAGAGTGTTAAAACTTGTGGTGCCTAAAGCCGTGGTCTCCAGATAATGGTCTCCAGTGGCCCAAGAACTCTCATTAAAATCTTCGTGGTACTGAGTTCCATCCTTAAGGAATGGAGAAGACACAGCCTTTTATGTGATTGGAGACTCTAATGTCAAAGGGGACAATCACTTGAAAACTTATTCCTGAGTTAGGGGATCCATGAACACATAGGAAGAACTGCAGAAAACCATACTTGAGTTGCAAGACTATACATTCCTCCTCCAGGAGGAATACCTTAGGATTTTAAAGGACTGGGAGGCGATCTTCCTTCCGTGGGAGGTAGGAATTTCAGAGTTGCTTTACTCCCTACAATGAACAATTTTCTATATTCTCTAATAAATAAGTACCTACGGTGTTAATAGCCTGTTAGAAGGTATTAAAGAAACTGTGGCCTTAGAGAAGCCGGAAATGAAGAATGTTGTCAATTCCCTACTCCTGGTAGAAATGGAATTCAAAAAACTCCACAGGGGAAGACCAGAAGTACTGAAAAAAAAGAATAAGATAGTAAACTCAAGGTAAAATCCAGGTTAATAAAGAGGGAAAGGCTTAGGAAAAACAAATAGAGGCAGGCTGAAAAAATGAATAGACATCTTGCTTTCCAGTGCCTACCAGGGTCGTCAGGAAGAATGGAAATAATGTCATATTGCCATAATCTGTCACTACTGTACTAGAATAGAATGAAAAAAAATTAGAATTTACCATCAACATATATGAAAAGAAAGTATCATGAAAGCCAAACGTTTTCAACCAAAAATGATGAGAAAAGTTGCGCAGAGTGTATACACCCTCACATCCTGGACATTTCTCAGAGAGGTTGGCAAAAAACTTGCAGCGAGTATAAGCAGAGATGTGTTGTTTTCTTTCTTTACTTTTTTTTTTTTTAAGATTTTATTTATTTATTTGTCAGAGGGAGAGAGAGCACAAACAGAGTGGCAGGCAGAGGCAGAGGGAGAAGCAGGCTCCCTGCCGAGCAAGGAACCTGATGCGGGACTCAATCCCAGGACCCTAGGATCATGACCTGAGCCACGGGCAGCCGCTTAACTAACTGAGCCACCCAGGCATCCCTGTGTTGTTTTCATAAGGCTTCTCTAGCAATACTGGCATGTCTCATAGCAGGTTATCACTCATGTTGGTCAAATGTGATTCAGTATTGCAGTAAGTAGGGATCATGTCTAGAGTTCACAAATGGTAGTTTCTTTCTCCTAGACTTTCAGCAACCACTTGTTAAAGAGTATTGAGAAATTTTTTGTTCGTTCACCTCTTATAAATTAATATAAGCAAGAATGTAGAAAGCATCTATACATGTATTCACACTACTAGGTGACATTATTCTCTCTCTTTTTTTTTAAAGATTTTATTTATTTATTTGACAGAGAGAGATCACAAGTAGGCAGAGGCAGGCAGAGAGAGAGAGAGAGAGAGAGGGAGGGAGGGAGGGAAGCAGGCTCCCTGCTGAGCGGAGAGCCTGATGCGGGGCTCGATCCCAGGACCTTGAGATCATGACCTGGGCCTAAGGCAGAGGCTTTAACCCACTGAGCCACCCGGGTGCCCCCCCTTTTTTTTAAAGGTTTTTTTTTTTTATTTATTTGACACAAAGAGAGAGATCACAAGTAGGCAGAGAGGCAGGCAGAGAGAGAGGAGAAGCAGGCTCCATCCGAGCAGAGAGCCCGACGTGGGGCTCGATCCCAGGACCCTGAGATCATGACCCGAGCCAAAGGCAGGGGCTTTAACCCACCGAGTAACCCAGGTGCCCTGACATTATTCTTTAAAACAAAATTATTAGAGGGCGCCTGGGTGGCTCAGTTGGTTGGGCGACTGCCTTCGGCTCAGGTCATGATCCCGGAGTCCCAGGATTGAGTCCCATATCGGACTCCCGGCTCTGCGGGAAGTCTGCTTCTCCCTCTGACCTTCTCCCCTCTCATTCTTAGTGTCTCTCACTCTAATAAATAAATAAAATCTTTAAAAAAAAATTATTAGAGAATGTGTGCATGCATGCTGTGGGGGTTAGGAACAGAAGAGGAGAAAGAGAATCCTCAAGCAGGCTCCCCTCTGAGTGTGGAGCTCAGCAGAGGGTTTGATTACAGGACTTTGAGATCAGGACCTGAGCTGAAATCAGGAGTTGAATGCTTAACCAACTGAGCCAACCAGGTGCCCCACAGTAGGTGACATTATTCTTAATATCTGTTTTGTGAGCAACTAACCATCTTCAGTACCTGTCCAAACAAAATAAATACTAAATCGAGTAGAATATTGATCAATACACTAAAGTAATAATCATGGAGGCTTTCCAGAGAATATACTATTCCATTTTTTCCTTCAGATTTTGAACTAATCTTAGTAAAAACTATGCATTCATGAGGTTTATGCTACAAGTAGGGGGACATAATATTTTAAAATAAATCTCTGTCCTATCTAATTTAGCAGTCAAGCTAAAACATTTTTTATTTAAAATTTAAAACAGACCTTCCTCTCATCACAATAAAATGGGATGCAAATCTAAAAGAAGAAATGACCAACATAGGCAGGGAGGTTTAGGGAGGCTCAGATGGAAGAGACATTGAATTTTGTTCATGAGAGCTAAGTTTTCAGCGGGCATAGGAGGATAGGAAGAACATTGTAAATTATAGAAAACATGTGCGAAGTAGAAGAGCCATGAAGGACATATTATATTTTTGGAAACAGTGGGATGTTCCCCATCTAGGGGAGGTTGACAGCAGGAAATGAGGTAAGAAATAAGGTAATGGACAGGTAAGACCTTGAATGCCATGCTAGGGCACTTTCAGTGAGAGAGGCTTTGTTATCAACTAGTCTTTATCATTATCAAGCAAGTGGGTCTCCAGACTCATACTGCCTTGCTATAAATATACTGTGTATGCACCCCAATAGCTGTGTCAGCTTCAGCAAATCAAGTAACTCACTAAGCCATAGTTTCCTCCCTGTAAACATGGTCATAATAATAACACTTATTTCTTAGGATAGCTGTGAGGATGTAGGAGAGTATATAACTGACTCGTGTAATAAAGAGTAGAAGTTATCAGAATTACACAAAAGCAGGTGTGTAAACAAAGGGGATCTAAAAGTCTATGTTGAAGTCTATATTGAAGCATGATTATAGATGGGACATAGAAAAGCTGGTGGTAGGGGGCGCCTGGGTTGCTCAGCCGGTTGCATGTCTAACTCTTGGTTTTGGCTCAGGTCATGATCTCAGGGTCCTGAGATCAAGTCCCACATTGGGCTCTAAGCTCAATGGGAAATCTGCTTAAGATTTTCTCTCTTCCTTTACCCCTCCCCCTATGTGTGCTTGCTCTCCCAAATAAATAGGGGCGCCTGGGTGGCTCAGTTGATTAAGCATCTGCCTTTGGCTCAGGTCATGATCTTGGGGTCCTGGGATGGAACCCTGTGTGGGGCTCCTTGCTCAGTGGGGAGCCTGCTTCTTCCTCCCCTTCTGCCCCCCCGACTCATGCTCTCTTTCTCAAATTAATAAAAAAAATTTTTTTAAGATTTTATTTATTTATTTGACAGAGAGATCATAAGTAGGCAGAGAGGCAGGCAGGGAGGGGGGGGAAGCAGGCTCCCCACTGAGCAGACAGCCCCATGCGGGGCTCAATCCCAGGACCCTGAGATCATGACCTGAGCCGAAGGCAGAGGCTTTAACCCACTGAGCCACCCAGGCACCCCTCAAATAAATAGAATCTTAAAAAATAATAAATCTTTAGAGAAGAAAAGCTGATGGTACGTGAAGGATAGAACTAGAAGAGGAAAAGATGAAATTGTTACAGAAATTCAAACAAGAGGTAGAATAGAATGCAGGAGACATTTTTTTAGTTAGGATCCTAGAATCTAGAAAATGCAGGCAACCAGAGAGAAAGAGGAACCCAATTAATCTAAGCAAGGGCCTGAAAAATGAGTAAAAGACTGATAGGAAATAAACTGTGCAAAGGAAACCGAGGCAGAGGGAACAACATGGGAAAAGGCACAGTAGCATGAGGACCAGGATATGCCCGGCAAAGGAACGGTGCTGCCGCCTGGCTGGGTGTGTAGAAGGAGATGACAGAACTGAGCCGGGAGCAGTGTTTAGGGACCAGTTGTGATGAGGATTGGACATCATGCTGGGGGATTTGGATTTCCTCCTATACACAGTGTGTAGCTATTCATTATTTTTGACACTATCAATGACTTAACATATCCTGTGTTTAGGAATCTAACATCTGATCACAGGGTGGTGAATGAAATGAAAATGCAACAGATTTGTGACTAATGAACAACTCTGCAGCTACCGTATTCACCCTGTGGGAAAGGTCCAGGACAATAGCAGGGGAAATAAAAACAAAACAAAAAAACAAACAAAAAACCCAAAGATGAGGGCAAGCAGACATCTGGAATTTTGGAAGTGACTTATTGGTAAAAAGATGAAGGAGTCAAAATGGTCTGATGGTGGCTCATTGATGTGTGTAACTCAATCTGGAAACACAAGAGGAAACTGACGTGGGGGAAATATGGTCAGATCTGTTCTGAAAATCTTGCATTCAACGCTTGAAGGCTCTCACACTGGGAATGTGCTAGAGGATATTGGAGATTCGTTTTTGGTAGTAGCAGAAATTAGAGAATCCTACAAGGTAAGTGGCAGCTGAAGCAATGAGAATGGAAAACATTTCCTTCAGAGGTAGATAGACAGGGAAACCTTGAGAGGAAAAGGAGCATGGTACGGTCTCAAAGACAAGCCAGATGGATCTAGGTTGAAGATTGAGCAGGTGGATGAGTTTGCCACATAGGATCTTTGTGTTGGCTGCGAACTGTCCACCGTACGGTTCTCTCCACTGGTCTTCACCTATTGATGCTGTACTGACATTGATGCTCTACTGACATGCTGTACTGACATTCTAGAATGGAGACATTCTAGTCTCCATTTAAGCATGTCACCTTCTCAGAGAGGGGCCTTCTCTGACTTCACAGACACAAGCAGTCATCCACTCTCACACCGCAGAGACCTATGTGTCTGGTTCCATGTTTCCCCTGTGTAAGAATGTCTGGCACATCATATACATTGAGTATTGAATGAATTCGTGGCTTCTCTAGTCACTTAACCACTCTGTACCTGCATTCATCTTTTTAGAAGTCAGAATGAGAATTCCACATAGAGCTGTCTCATGTAATCCTTGCAAGTCTATCTAACCCCAACAAGTTATAGGCATTAAGGGGGTGCTGGTTGCCTGGCTTGACCCCTCTTGTATTCTTTGCCCAAACTACAAGGCAAATAGAAACCAGCAACTCTTCAACCATTGACATATTTGTTTTCTTCTTGTCTTCTGTTTTTAATCTTTGTGATTCCTACAGAATAATTTCCAGTCAGGGTTTATCTCTTTCTCTTGTACACTCCTTCAGTTTCCACGGCCGATAATTTACTATTTTTCTTTCCTTTCAACTTTAAGAGTGACTGAAATTAAAATTCTGTTGAATGTCTTCCTATCACTTTTCTGTCCTCACTTCTTATAAGATCAGATGCTGAATGAACAATCTAAATAGAAACATGATTTGCCAAGTTGATCAGAAGAATTTGAGTTGATTCTTTTCAGATCTGCACTTCCAGGTAAACCATATAATGAGTATACCTGCTAAAAAATGTCCTGGATGTTTTGCTAAAAACTCAAAAGTTGACTAGAACATTATGACCAGAATATGCCATTCTAGAATGAGACAGCACCTTCAAAATCATTTTGACTTCAAATTAGACCATTATATTAGACATCTGGAAAAAATTCCAATGAGAAATTCTTAAGAGCTTAAAACTTAGGGATGCCTGAGTGGCTCAGTTGGTTAAGCAGCTGCCGTTGGCCCAGGTCATGAGCCAAACTTGATCCCACTGTCCTAGGATCAAGTCCCACATTGGGCTCCTTGCTTAGTATGGAGCCTGCTTCTCCCTGTCTCTGCCTGCCACTCTGCCTGCTTGTGCTCGCTCTCTGACAAATGAATAAATCTTAAAATCTTAAATCTTTTTTGTTTTGTTTTGTTTTGTTTTGTTTTCTCCCCAAATTTGTTTATTTTAATTTTTCAGTGTTACAAGATTGATTGTTCATGCACCACACCCAGTGCTCCATGCAGTACGTGCCCCTCTCGATACCCACCACCAGGCTCATCCCCCC
>CM052815.1:41360703-41404931 GCA_028533885.1 Nasua narica | reverse complement strand
GGTTCCCCTTTCTCCACATCCTCTCCAGCATTTGTTGTTTACTGTCTTGTTGATTTTGGCCATTCTAACTGGCGTAAGGTGATATCTCAGTGTGGTTTTGATTTGAATCTCTCTGATGGCTAAAGATGATGAACATTAAAATCTTAAATCTTAAAAAAAAAAAAAAGAACTTAAAAATTATTGGTATATATCAAGAGCTAATGTTATTATATATCTCAAGCTCCAAATACTGCCGTGGATAGGAACCTAGCAGAAGTTATAGGTCGCATTCATTTTTACAGTCTAGTCATTCCTACAGTTATCACCTTTGGAGTTGCTTCATGCTGAAACACTGATGAAAAAGAATTGCATTGACTTCCCTAAACTTTTTAAATGTCATTTAAAGAATTTAAATGATTCTATTATATTGCTTATTTAATCACTAGTTTATTAAGCACTCCTAAGTACCAGATTACCAGTAGATCTCAAAAAGCATTTGAGGGACGCCTGGGTGTCTCAGTTGGTTGGGCACCTGCCTTCGGTTCGGGTCATGATCCCGGGGTCCTGGGATCGAGTCCTGCATCGGGCTCCTTGCTTGGCAGGGAGCCTGCTCCTCTCTCTGTCTCTGCCTGCCTCTGCCTGCTTGTGTTCTCTCTCTGTTAAATAAATAAATAAAATCTTAAAAAAAAAAAAATTCGAAAATGTAGCATCACAAAATCCAGGGGGTGAGAACAAAGCAATATTATTCGTGTTTTCCTGCTTACATGTAGATCCTGATAGGAAGACAGAGAAGAGTGCTTTTGTGAGTAGAATCCACAAAGATATTTGGTCATTTATACAGATTCTCCTACTGGCATCATTGTCATCACACTGACTCCTGAACTTGACTTCAGTCAGGTGGGTCCTAAACGCACCTTTCTCAGGCTCTCCGATGGAAGGTTGCTTGAAACTTGCCCCAGTTCCCTTGACTAAAGTCTAGGTGGCATCTGTGCGATGGCAGCTCTTTACAGTCGTCTCAGAGTTTTAGCCTCAAGAAGCTCTGCATGTTTGGAAGACAGTTGCCACCTGCATCAGGAAGATGGGCAATCACACCACAGTGAGCACCTTCCTTCTGTGGGGGTTTTCCAGTTTCCCAGACTTGCAGGGTCTCCTCTTCGCAATAATCTTCTTCTTCCATATGGCCATCCTAGCGGCAAACGTGTCCATCATGGTGGCCATCAAGCTCAGTCACAACCTTCACACCCCCATGTACTTTTTCCTCTGTGGCCTGTCCTTTTCAGAAACCTGTACCACTATGGCAGTCATCCCTCGCATGTTAGCAGACTTGCTATCCGACAGCAAGGCCATTTCTCTTCCTGAGTGTGCCACGCAGATGTTTTTCTTCTTTGGCTTAGCAGCGAATAACTGCTTTATCATGGCGGCCATGTCCTATGACCGCTACACTGCCATTCACAACCCACTGCACTATCCCGTTTTGATGACCCGTAAGACCTGCTTTCAGTTCATCACGGCCTCTTGGATGGCTGGGTTCCTGGTTTCTCTGTGCATTGTCATCATTGTGTTCAACTTGTCTTTCTGTGACTCCATCATCCAGCACTTCTTCTGTGATATCTCCCCTGTGGTCTGCCTAGCCTGTGACTACACCTCCCGTCAGGAAATGGCTATTTTTGTGCTCTCTGCCTTTGTGTTGGTGGGCAGCTTTGTCTTCATCGTGATGTCCTACGTCTTCATCGTGTCTACAGTTGTGAAGATGCCCTCTGCCCAGGGGAGGTATAAGGCCTTCTCCACTTGTTCCTCTCACCTCACCGTGGTGTGCATGCACTACGGATTCGCCGGCTTTGTCTACCTGAGGCCCAAGGACAGGAACTCGTTCCGTGAGGACATGCTGATGGCTGTCACATACACAGTGCTGACACCTCTGCTTAACCCCATCGTGTACAGCCTCAGAAACAAAGAAATGCAGACGGCCCTAAGGAAGGCACTAGGCAAGACAGATAAGTTCATCCCTCAGATGGTGAAACCAGACCCTTAAACAATGCTGATAAATAAAAGTGGAAAAAGTGGAATATTTCCTATGAAATCATCACTTTGTGTACAAAGCATTTAAAGTATTAACTAATTACCTGATACATTCTGACATCACCATTTTTCTAGAGCAAAGAGTGTATAGTTTTAAAATGTGTAAGTATATGCGTGTGGTGTACACATATATACATATGAACATGCTTAAAGAATCCAAACATGTTTTCTATCTCAGTATTTTCACGAAAGGTGTCTGGTGTTCTAAGAACTTTCTAACTAGTCCTATATCTTGAATATTTTCTCCTACTTTTCTCTAAAGGTTTATAGTTTTATAGCTGAACACTTCACATCTAGGTCCATGTTTTATTTTGTGTCAATCCTTATGGAAGGCGTGCGGTTTATGTCGTGGTGCGTCTGCCCTCCGCGGGTGTCCTGTTCCTCAGCACCGTTGGTTGAAAGGCCTTCCTTCTCTCATTGGATTGCTTTTGTACCTTTGTAAGAAAAATCAGTTGGGCGCACTTGTGTCGATCTTTCTCTGCGTTCTCTAGTCAGCCTCTGTGATTTGTGTGTCTGTTCTTCCACCAGTACTGGCCTGTCCTCATCCTGTCACAAGTACTAAGCCTAGATACCATGTGAGGTGATTCTTCCCACCTTATTCTTGTCTTTCAAAATGACTTTTTATATTCTAGGACCTTTCCTTTTTAGCGATGTAAGCATTTAGTGCTGTAAATTTCCCTCTCGGCACTGCTTTACCTGAATCTCACGTTTTGATATCTTGCTTTTTTTTTTTTAAGATTTACTTATTTATTTATTTGAGAGACAGAGTGAGAAAGTGAGAGAGAGCATGAGCGGAGAGAAGGTCAGAGGAAGAAGCAGACTCCCCGTGGAGATGGGAGCCCGATGTGGGACTCGATCCCGGAACTCAAGGATCATGACCTGAGCCGAAGGCAGTCGCTCAACCAACTGAGCCACCCAGGCGCCTGATATCTTGCTTTTTTATTTTCATCTGTTGTATGTCTAAATACTGAAGTCCCAGGTCTTCTTTTTATCATTTAATTTCTGTTTAGAGAATATCCTTTAGCCATTACTTAAGGTGGCTCTATCAAGAGTAAATTCTAATAGCTTTCATTCACCTGAAATGTCTTCATTATTCCATTTCTGAAGGCTATGTTTTGCCAGTCGTAAATTTACATTTGACATGTCTTTGCTTTTAGTACAGACAGCCCCTCACTTATGATGGTTTTGACTTGTGGTTTTTTGACTTTACAATGGTGTGAAAGCAATATGCATTTAGTAGAAAACGTACTCCAGATTTTGGATTTGAATCTCTTCCCGTCACTCGTGATGCTGGGCGGCAGCACACAGCCAGGACAGTAAATAACTGATGCCCACACAACCGCTCTGTCCTTACACAACCATTCTGCTTTCCACTTTCAGTATGTACTCAGTAAGGTCCAGGAGACAGTCACACTTCATTATAAGATGATTTCACGTCAGATGATTTTGCCCAACTACAGGTTCACGTTAGTGTTCTGAGCATGTTTAAGGAAGTTCTGTAGGTTGAGTGGATGAGAGGCCTTTTCAGCCCTGTTGAATACGGTATAGCCGCAGGCCCCATGGCCTGTGTGTGTGTTCAGCTTCCTGTCGAGCACTAGGGACACAACTCTAGCAAGATGCTCCCTGCAGATGGTTGAGAAGTCCAGCTGCCCACTCTGCCCCGATGGCTCTTCTTAGTGATAATGTGACACCAGCTACATGCCTTCTTGTCTCCAAGTGAGCTCAGCTCCTTGTTGGGCTCCACTGCCGCTAGGGAAAGGGCAAGTAGAGAGCTGGTTCACCCTGCCCTGCCGTCGCAGGGTGCGAGTGAAAGCTCAGCTCGGTCGTTGTACTGAGTACCATTGGCCCCACCTCATACTCCCTCATTAAGTCTCACGCTGCCAGGGGACAATGGAGGCTCGTTTCCCTGCTGGCCCTGGCGGGGGGAATCGGAGGGTGGGTGGGGCGAACGTAAGCAACCTGCTTGGCTCCACTGAAACCTGAGGGCGGGTGGCAGGTTTGGTTTTCCATAGGTGTTTGTCTGGAGTGAGGTAGATACGGCCAAAAGGTTTTCTATTCTGTGAAGGCATCTCTTTTCCAGGTCTTCAGCTAGGAAACTGGGTTTTCTTAGAAATCTTTCTGTCTGTGTCTCTTGGTGGTTCCGGGTGGGAGGCTTCTGTAGTCCCTATGCAGGAAATAAGGAAACCCAGGGACTCACTGCTGTGTTGTTACTCAGGTCCTAAAGTCCCTGGGAGGCTGCCTTCTTCTTTCTATCTTTAGAATCTTCCTGTGTTTACTTGTTTTATCTATAATGGAATTTTTGTGTTTGTTGTGTGTGTGTGTGTGTGTGTGTGTGTGTAAAACAAGAGGGGAGGACCTGAGAGGAATGGAGCTACTTCATCTTCAGTGGGATCACAAGTCTATGGTTTCAAAAATTTGGAGATATTTATCTACCTTCTAATTTATATTGTGCAGGAAACTTGGTTATTAGACCAAGCTAGCCTGATATGTCCAACAGAGAAATCTCTACCCTGAACTCTGAACAGTAAGGGTTGACTGGAAAGGAATGTGTGCGGGACAGATGAAATCCTCTAGTGGTGAAGCTGTCTCCAAGAGCCCCTCAGTCCAGCCTGTCAGGGAGTATATGCCTTAAAAGAAGGTAAAATATTAAGAGGATAGTTGTGGCCTTGAGCTTTTGCCTAACCCTTATGTGCCTCAGTCACATTCTTTATACAATATAGATAAGAGAAGAAAAAAAAACAACCTTCATAAGGTTATTCTGAGGATTATTTGAGTGAATATGTGTGAACCCCTGAGAAGAGTACCTGGAATGCAGAAAACCATCTCCTGGTGTTAGCTCCTGTCACTCACACTGGTACTACCGATACTAGTCCTCTCACTAACATTTGATTTCTAGATCTTTAACTCTCCAGCCAGGCAAATACATGAGGAAGACATTATTCAGCAGAGGGGGGTTACAAATCTTTTACTAAATGAGGCTGGGATTCTAGCTGCCAATCTGTGAACCAGTGTGGAAGCGGTAGCGTAGCTGCGCAGAGCACAAGTTTGTATAAAAGCCTGTCACGACGGTAGCAGGTTCTGACCCGAACACTCAGTCACGTGAGTCAGCCTGAAGCATTCAGCAGTTCAGTGGCCAGGACTCTATGTTGGTGGACAGTGGTTCGTACCAGAGTAAAAACTCATTCAGTCATCCGTTCCTTTATCTGTTTTCACTCATTGATTTCGAATATGCATTTATGCTTACCGTGTGTCCATTAGATGCGTGGGGAAAGAGCAAAGACATGGTGGTAGCTATGGAAAGCTTTCAGCATTGTGGAGAAAATAAATATTAAGTCTGTAAGTGCACTGAATATTCTGAAGAAAATAGGCAGAGTCCTATAGGGGTACTTAATTGGTTCTGGAGCCTCAGGAAGGCTTCCCAGATAGGAAACAACACTGAGGTTGGTATCTGCAGCATAAGTAGGTGTTAGCAAGGTGAGAGGTTAATGAACTCAGGGAGACGCACTGCATGTGAGAGGGTCTGAGGCAGCAAAGACTGTGGACGTGTTTAAGGATTTAAAAGAAGACCAAATGATTGATTCTTAGAGTTTGGGTATTTGGAGACCAAGGGAAGACTGGCAAGAAATAGAAATAGAACAAGGGCTGTTCTTAAAGAAGAGTTTAATACCTATTCTGCTCAATCTATTCAAAAAATAGAAGAAGAAAAAGTTCCAAATTCATTCCATGAGGTGAGTATCACCCTGATACCAAAACCAAAGATACCACAAAAAGGGAGGACTACAGGCCAATATTTCTGATGAAAATAGATGCAAAAATCCTCAACAAAATACTAGCAAACAGAATCCAACAATCCATTAAAAAAAATCATTCACCACAATTAAGTGGGATTTATTCCCAGGATGCAGGGGCCGCATATCAATCCACATAATACATCACATCAGTAAGAGAAAGTGTAAAAACCATATGATCATCTCAGTAGATGCGGAAAAAGCATTTGACAAAATACAACACCCATTCATGATAAAAGTAGGTTTAGAGGGAACGTAGCTCAGTACAATAAAGATCATGTATGAAAAACCCACAGGAGGGCGCCTGGGTGGCTCAGTGGGTTAAAGCCTCTGCCTTCGGCTCGGGTCATGATCTCAGGGTCCTGGGATCAAGCCCCGCGTTGGGCGCTCTGCTCAGCGGGGAGCCTGCTTCCCCCTCTCTCTCTGCCTGCCTCTCTGCCTACTTGTGATCTCTCTCTGTCAAATAAATAAATAAAAAACGTTAAAAAAAAAAAGAAAGAAAAACCCACAGGAAACATCATACTCAATGAGGAAAAAAATGACAGCTTTACCCCTAGGGTCAGGAATAAGACAAGGATGTCCACGCCCACCACTTCTATTCAACATAGTACTGGAAGTCCTAGCCGCAGCAATTAGACAACAAAAAGAAATAAAAGGCATCTAAATTGGTAAGGAGGAAGTAAAACTTTCTCAATTTGCAGGTGACATGATACTCTGTATAGAAAACCCTAAAGACTATACCAAAAACTACTAGAACTGATAAATTAATTCAGTAAAGTCACAGGATACAAAATTAATGTGAAGAAATCTATTGCATTTCTATACACTAATAATGAAGCAACAGAAAGAGAAATTAAGAAAGCAATTCCATTTACCATTGTACCAAAAATAATAAGATACCTGGGAATTAACTAAACAGGTCAGAGACCTGTACTGAAAGAAATTGAAGACAACACAAAGAAATGGGAAAACATTCCATGTTCATGCGTTGGAAGAACAAATGTTATTAAAATATCTATACTACCCAAAGCAATCTACAGATTTAATGCAATACCTATGAAAATACCCATAGTATTTTTCACAGAACTAGAACAAAAAATCCTAAAATTTATATGGAACCATGAAAGACCCCATATAGCCAAAGAAATCTTGAAAAAGAAAAGCAAAGCTGGAGGTATCACAATTCCAGGCTTCAAGTTATGTTACAAAAACTGTAGTGATCAAACAGTATGGTACTGGCACAAAAACAGACAGACACATAGGTCAATAGAATAGAATAGAAAACACAGAAATAAACCCACAATTATATGGTCAGTTAATCCTCAACAAGGCAGGGAAGAATATCCAGTGGGGAAAAGGACAATCTCTTCAACAATGGTCTTGGGAAAGCTGGTCAGCGTCATACAGAATGAAAATGGACCACTCTCTTATACCATACACAAAAATAAATTCGAAGTGGATTAGAGATCTAAATGTGAGACCTGAAACCGTAAAAATCCTAGAAGAGAGCACAGGCAATAATTTCTCTGACATCAGCCATAGCTACATTTTTCTAGATATGTCTCCTGAGGCAAGGGAAACAAAAGCAAAAATGAACCACTGGGACTGCATCAAAAGGAAAACTTCTGCACAGCTATGGAAACAACAAAACCAAAAGGCAGGTATACCTGGGTGGCTCAATTGGTTAAGCATCTGCTTTCAGCTCAGGTCACAATCCCAGTGTCTTGGGATTGAGTCCCACAATCGGGCTCCCTGCTCAGCTGGGAGCCTGCTTCTTTCTCTGCCTGCTGCTCCCCCTGCTTGTGCTCTCTCTGACAAATAAGATCTTTTAAAAAAAAATTAAAAAACTAAAAGGCAGCCCACTGAATGGGAGAAGATATTTGCAAATGACATCCCTGATAAAGGGTTAGTATCCAAGTCATATGAAGAACTTATAAAACAATACCCAGAAATGAAATAATCCAATTAAAGTGGGCAGAAGACATGAACAGACATTTCTCCAAAGAAGATATACAAATGGCCAACAGACACATGAAAAGATGCTCAACATCACTCATCATCAGGGAAATGCAAGTCAAACCTACAATGAGATACCACCTCAGGCCTGTCAGAATGACTAAAATCAAGAACTCAAGAAGCAAGTATTGGCAAGGATGTGGAGAAAAAGGAACCTGCGTGCACTGTTGGTGGGAATGCAAACAGGTACAGCCACTGTAGAAAATAGTACAGGGGTTCCTCAACAGTTAAAAATAGAGCTACCCTATAACCCAGTAATTACACTTCTAGGTGTTTACTCCCAAAATACGAATACACTAGATACACTAATTCAAAAGGCTACATAGCAGTATTATTTATAATAGCCAAATTATGGAAGCAGGCCAAGTGCCCATTGATAGATGAATGGATGAAAAAGAGATGAATATAATATACACATATATGTGTGTGCATATATATATACATACACATATATATATGCACAAATATTACTCCGCCATCAAAAGAGAATGAAATATATATGTATACACACACATATATATATATACACAAATATTACTCAGCCATCAAAAAAGAATGAAATCTTGCCATTTGCAATAACATGAATGGAGCTAGAGAATATAATGTTAAGTGAAACAAATCAATGGAGAAAGACAACTACCACATGATCTCACTCATATGTGGAATTTGAGAAACAAAACAAAAGATCAAAGGAAGAAAGAGAGACAAAGCAAGAAACAGACTCTTAATTATAGAGAACAATCTGATGGTTACCAGAAGGGTGGAGGGCTGGGTGAAATAGGTGATGGGGATTAAGGAATGCATTTCTCATGATGAGCATTGGGGGGTGTATGGAATTGTTGAAACATGTATTGTACACCTGAAACTCATATAACACTGTATGTTAACTATACTAGAATTAAAGTAAGGTAAATAAAATTTGCCTTTTTTCTAAGGTCTTTGGGAGATATTAATGAAAGAAGTAATCTATTTAGATTTATGGTCATGGTTGTTGTATGGAGAATGAATCGGAAGAGAGCAAAAGAGGGTAGAGGAAAGCTAGTTAGGGTTGTATTAGGATTCTCCAGAGATATAGAATCAAGAAAGTATATATATATGTATGTATATATATATACATACATATACAGAGAGATTTTAAGGAAGTGGCTCACATAATTGTTGCAGTTGGCAATTTCAAAATCCACAGTGCAGTCCAGCAGACTGAAAATTCCATATGAGTTGATGTAGTCTTGAGTTCAAAGGCATTATCTCTCCTTTTCAGAGGACCTCAGTTTTTTCTCTTCAGGCTTTCAACTGATTAAACAAGCACCCCCCACATTATGAGGGTAATGTAATTTACTCAAAGCCTACCGATTAAATGTTAGTCACATCTGAAAATACCTTCACAGCCATACCAAGATGGGTGTTTGACCAAACAGCTGATCACCATAGCCTCGTCGACACATAAAATGAGCTATCACAGGAGTCCAATTGTAAAATAAATGTATAAGGTCGTAGTTTGAAATACAAGTGCTGACAATGAAAACGAAAAGAAGTAGGAAGTGAATTTTCAGACTCTGAACGTATGACATTTTGTCACTGGATACAGGACTGTGAAGGGGGAAAAGAAGTCAATTTCTCTCAGGGTTCAGAATCCATAAACTGAATGAGGGGCCTCTTACTGGGATACAGAATATTGGAGGCAGCAATTTGGGGTAGGAAGTAATACCTCCGTTTGAGATGATCTGTGCTTGAGTTTCATTAGACAAAAGTATTTCTGTTTAAAACATTAAAGAGAGGACTGGGGAAGAGAAATAAGTGTGGTAGTTGTCAATACATAAAGATAAGTTAAGCTTCATGGAGGAAACACAATCCAGTCCCCTCTAGCTTCCCTCACAGGATGTGAGTCTGCCCATGAACAAGTCACTCCAAGAGTTGTTTGTTCCCTCAGTCCCTGAGGAGTTCAGGAGTCACTCCCACAGAGAAATCACCTGTTTGACCTGACAGAAGCTTTCACAGGTCAGTCAGGGGCATCTCGTCCTGTTCTTCTGAGGTCCCCTGCGATGAGGCTGGAACCAGGGGTGGGGGACACAGGCCAGTGTTTATGGGTCCACAGAGCCCATCCCCAGCAGATAACCTTGCTGCAAAAAATGTTTCCAGTAGGTTTACTGTCTGGTTCCACTTGGTCATTTCCCCTCAAAATGTACTCAGTCATAATAATTATCATGCTCATCTCAGGATAGACTGCTGTTGAAATGGACTTAGTCTTAAAGGTGTGGAGGTACAATAACCTTAACTAATGCAGAGAACTGCTTTTGAAAAAATATGAATAAAATAGTTATGATTTTCAGTTGATGAGTTATGTTTTCATGTGAATCAATTTGTTTATAATTTACATTTAAATTAATTTTGTTAAAGGTAACTCACTATAAGCCTCTGATTTATAAACTGACATCAGAAAATCCACCCCCTACTTTACTCTAAAAAGCTTCATGCTGGCTGACCTAGGGACTGACATATTTAGACCACAGGCACTCTATATCCTTTTTATTATTATGTTTATGGGATTTTATCAAATACTATAAAATAACAAACTTCACTAAGAAAATATTTTTCTGCCGAGCTCCTTCTTCAGAGCCCCCTTCATCTCACTGTTCCTGAGGCTGTAGATGAGGGGGTTCAACATGGGAATCACCACCATGTAGAACACAGACACCACCTTGTTCTGGTCAGTTGAGTAGCAGGACTTGGGCATCACATAGATGAATGTGATGGTCCCATAGAACAGGGTGACTGCTGTGAGGTGGGACGTGCAGGTGGAGAAGGCCTTGCGGCGTCCCTGGGTGGAGCGCATCTTCAAGATGGTGACGAGAATACAGATGTAGGAGACCGCTATGACACACACCGTGACCACGATGATGGAGCCAGCCGTAAATGAGGGGACAACGGCGGGGATACTGCTATCAGAACAGGAGAGCTTAACTAAAGGAGCGAAATCACAGAAAAAATGGTTGACTTGATTTGGTCCACAGAAGAGTAAAAAAGAGAAGCAAATAGTGAAAGAGGAAACATTGAGAAAACCACCTACATAAGCCACTGCGAGTAGGCGAACACAAACTTGTGTGCGCATCTTGGTTGAATAAAGCAGCGGGTTGCTGATTGCCATGAAGCGATCATAGGCCATGGCAGCCAACAGGAAGCACTCACTTGACCCAAAGAAAACAGCTGAACCCAGCTGGATGGCACATCCAAGATACGAGATGGTATTTCTCTCCACCAGGAAGTTTACAAGCATGTTGGGTGTGACAGAAGATGAATAGCCTATGTCAGCCAAGGCTAAGTGGCTCAGAAAAAAATACATAGGGTGGTGAAGCTGAGAGGCGATCCTGATCAGAATGATTGTGCTCAGGTTGCCAGATATGGTCACCAGGTAGACGCAGAGGACGGTCGTGAAGAGGATGACTCGAAGGACAGGATCGTCAGTGAGGCCCAGTAAAATGAACCCTGTCACTGCAGTGTGGTTCCCACCCCCCAAGGAATCCATGAGGCAACGGAGCAGCTCCCCCAATGAACCTGTGGTGAAAACATTACGGGAGTTATAAATTTGATGGCTTCATTAATTTTGTTAATACGCAAAGAGGTTATTATAAACAAGTAAATATTCAAACTAAGTTTGGATTTTTTTTTTTTTACTTAAGAGCAAAAATATAGTTAACATAGTTTTAGATTAAAAAGCTTATTTATGAGTATTCTGTATTTTAAGAATTGTTTTCAGCAGAAACTAGAAAACCTTCAAATAATGTACCCTTTTCTCTTTATATTATTTATAACATGTATTTAAAGTAGCTTTAAAGCTGCTTTAGCTTTAAAGATTAAAAACCTAAGACTTAGGGCTGCCTGGGTGGCTCAGTCGTTAAGTCTGCCTTCGGCTCAGGTCATAATCTCAGGGTCCTGGGATCGAGCCCCACATCGGGCTCCCTGCTCAGCAGGAAGTCTGCTTCTCCCTCTCCTATTCCCTCTGTTTGTGTTCCCTCTCTTGCTGTTTCTCTCTGTCAAATAAATAATCTTAATAAAATGAGTAAATAAATAAAAACGTTAAGACTTACATAAAGAACAAAAGGAATGGTGAGCCTAACAGAAAGGATAAAAATGTGTATAATAGCCTATATTTACACATTTTAATAGAGTCTTGAATAAAGCTAACATTATTGAATGCTTACTAAATGGTAGGCACAGGGTTAAGAATTTTGTATATATACTTCTTTAATTTCTATGATCTAATATTAAGTGTTTTTACATGATTTATAGATGAAAAAACTGACCTTAAAAATATTAATTTATCTAAGTTTACACTGCATGTGGTAGAATCAAGATATGAATCCCAGACAGTTTGAATCTAGTTCATTCCTTTGGTGACTATGCTGTAAACAAAATTAAATAATACTAAAGATGAAGCATGGAAATGGGTGGGTAACAAATTACCCTTTCTACTTGAGGATAGCTAACATATAAAAAAGGTACTAGTTAATCACAGAGTTTACAAAATCAGTAAAACAAGACCATTTCTTAAAAAGGAGAAATACAATTTTCTTGATAGAACAAAGAAGAAATAGAAAGGTATTTCAAATTAAGGTTATAAATGAAAAGTCACCTATTGCAAATTTATTATGTACATGTAATAGTTACAACTAAAATATTGTCTTATCAAGTATCTATTTACTAGGCAAAATATGATTACCATCTAGGACATAATTAAACTACATTTATTCAAACAAATAAGATCATTTCCTAATGTAGCAGTGCTTTCTCATTGGCAAATTCTAGAATAAAATAATTTTGTTTTTGACATAACATACAGCTGAATGAAGTTCCAGCCTGAAAAATACAGAAGTTTACCCATGTCCACCCAGCGAGTGGCCAGATGGAATCTCATCTCCATGTTTTCTGGCTTTATATTCTAGACTTTGTCCATAGTATCTGCTTGTCTGTAAGCTAAAGCATTCAGAACAATAAGAAAAGGAAGTCTTTCCACAAGATATTTACTAACAGTAAGTCCCCAGAGCATCTCAAGGCTAGTTATTAGCATTATTGCTGAGTTCAAGTTTAAATGGTGTAGAATGACCATTTGAGTTTCTGGTTTTAGGAGTGGATAAATGATGAATCCCTGTACTTAGAAGTATGCCTGTTTATATGCACTGAATAGACTGTAGGTTAATTCACTTAAGGTCACTTCTTAGCTTACTGCTGGCTTACATCTGCTCTGTTTCTCCACAATGACTTGAAGGTACAGATACAACTATGGGGACTCATATGAAGTCACAAAAGCCAAAATCCTACCTCTTGAAATAAGAATGCATTCGTCCTAGACCAAGAAATTCAGTCATGGTTATTTGTCAGCCATGCTGTCTTATATTATTGTTTGTCCTTGGGAATAAATCCCTGAAGATTCTAGAGATTGAAATGTGAATTTAAAAGCACCAGGGATCATTATCACATTCTTCAGTAAATATCGAGCAGTTCCCTTCACATACACACAACTAATCTTTAAGGGTTCTGTCAATTCTCGAAGAAGCTCTTTATTTTTTCTTTTTATCTAGGTATTGGTGCACTTTCATTTGATAATTACTGAGAGTGTAATATAGTAAATTGTGGCTAAATATTGGCTCTCAGTGTACTTTGACAGTTCAGGTTAAGGAATACTAAAAATATATAACTTGAGATCCAGTCATTCAAAATGTGTTCATTTTCTGAGTATTTTAATAATGATATAGGGAAGCCATTCCATTAGATACGTGGGGTAACAGGGGGAATATCATGTAAAGTTGAATTTTAAATAACACAATTTTTAAAAATGTATACATTCTTTTCTAGCATAAAGTTTTAAATGAGTATCTTTAAAATTGTGTATACATAGGGAACGGTGAAGTAAAAATATGTTTGGGATGACTTCCTGATCAGACTTAGCCTGCATGCCTCAAAGGGATGACTACGAGCTAGGAGTTTATCTGACTAGAAGGATGATGGTAGAAACAGCTGTCTTCAACCTGAACACTCAATCGAATTCTCTTGCTAAACCCAACTGTAGAAAGTCCTATCTTACCTTCCTGATGCACCCTTGATGGATTTCCCAGTAATAATACTAACCAACCTTCATTTAGACTTGACTCCTTACCAAGCACTGTGCTTGATTTTTTACTTACATTTTCTCCATTAATCCTCACAATAATTTAGTGAACTAAGTATTTCCATTATTTTAACTTCACCAAGAACTAAGGCTTAGATTAAGCCCCTCGTCCAAATGTGCTCAAATAGTTAAATGAAATCCCGGTTCAGAATTCAGGTCGAACTACATGCTAAAAGGAGTACTCTTAACAAGAACTGCCATCCAGTCAACTTCAAGACTTGAGTGACTCAGTGATGACCACTAGTTCCAGCCAGTCCTTGATTTAGTTTTCTCTCTCCCCTTAACACTGCCTGATTCCCTAAAACTAGTGGAACCTACCATCTGGCCCTGAGTGTTGCAGTTTTTAGAATGTTGGTGAGGTTGGGGGGTCTGAAGCCAACGGCCAAGAAAGAATTCTTGAGACATCTTTAGCACAACACGGTGGTTTTATTAAAGCTTGGGGACAGGACCCTTGGGCAGAAAAAGCTGCTGCCCTGCGACTGTGAGGAGCAACTGATTATATACTTTGGGGTCCAGGGAAGTGAAGATAAGGGAAGTTCCAAAAGGACTTTCATATACTAAAGAAAACTCACAGGATACTGGAAGCCTTGCTCTTATCTAACTGAGGTGGTTTTCCCTTCTAGCAAGGCATTCACATTAACGCAGTTGGGAACTTCCTGTTTGTCAATGGGCTGCTGGTGATAAGGACATTTATTTTATCTACATTTCCTTCTGCCTTTATTTCCCACATCAGTGGGAAAGGCCAGTGCTCAGGATCCTAATTTCTGGTCCTGTTGATGTGGTTTTGGAATGTAGGTGAGGTTCAGTGGGGTGGGGTCCAGAGCCAATGACCAAGAAAGTGTTCTTGAGACGTCTTCGTTGCAAAAAGGTGGGTTTTTTGGTGTTTGTTTTTTTAATGGTTTGTAACTTGTCGAATTTTTTTTTTTGCAATATTTCTATGTGCGTGTGTGTGTGTGTGTGTCACCATAAAATACATCATTAGTTTTTGATACAATGTTCCAAGATTCATTGTTTATGTACAACACCCAGTGCTCCGTGCAATGCCCTAGCCTCCTCAATACCCACCACCAGGCTCACCCATCCCCTCATCCCTCTCCCCTCTAAAACCCTCAGTTTGTTTCTCAGAGTCCACAGTCTCTCATGGTTCATCTCCCCCTCCGATTTCCCCCAACTCACTTTTCCTTTCTTTCTCCTAATGCCCTGCATGTTATTCCTTACGCTCCACACGTAAGTGAAACCATATGATAGTTGACTTTCTCTGCTTGACTTCTTTCACTCCGCATAATCTCCTCCAGTTCCATCCATGTTGATGCAAAAGTTGGGTATTCATCCTTTCTGATGGCTGCGTAATATTCCGTTGTATATATATAGACCATATCTTCTTTATCCATTCATCTGTTGAAGGGCATCTCAGCTCTCTCCACAGTTTGGCTATTGTGGACATTGTTGCTATGAATATGAGGGTACATATGGCCCTTCATTTCACTACATCTATATCTTTGGGGAAAATACCCAGTAGTGCAATTGCAGGGTCATAGGGTAGCTCTATATTTAATTTCTTGAGGACTCTCCACACTGTTTTCCAAAGTGGCTGCACCAACTTGCATTCCCACCAACAGTGTAAGAGGGCTTCCCTTTCTCCACATCCTCTCCAACATTTGTTGTTTCCTGCCTTGTTAATCTTTGCCATTCTAACTGGTGTAAGGTGGTATCTTAATGTGGGTTTGATTTGAATTTCTCTGATGGCTAATGATGATGAAGGTGATGTTTTTGAAGCACGGGGACATGACCCATGGGCAGAAAGAGCCGCTGCCCCGGGGTTGTGAGGGATGGCCATTATATACTTGGGAGTTGGGGAGGTAAGGAAAAGGGAGGTCTCAAAAGGATTTTCATATGTTAAAGACTCACAGGATACTGGAGGCTTTGCCATTGTTCAGGTAAGGTTGCTTTTCCCTCTAGCAAGACATTAACATGAAGACAGTTGGGAGCTTCCTGGAGGAATATCACATGTGTCCCACCAGGAGGTAGAGGGTGGGGAGGTTTGCAGGGTGACAGCTTGTGCTTTGTCCTTAGCTAACCTTCTCCTGTGTTCATCAATAACCAGCTTTTGTTGATTTTACTTCCTAAGTTCCTATCAAACGTGTCCACTTCTTTGCATCTCAGTGATGTGGAAAACAAGGTGGAAGAAAAAACTTTAAATATCCTTCCTACCTACAGCCCACTGACAAGTCCTTCAAATAGGCAGAGTGAAATTCCTCTAGGAACTCAGCTGCCTCAGTGCTAATAGTTTGCTAAGGGCAAAAACAATCTTCGCCCGACCCCCAGGATCCTGTAAGTCTCCTTTAACATATAAAAATTCCCTTAGAAATTTCCTTTATCGTGCTCGCTTCGGCAGCACATATACTAGAAATTTCCTTTATCTCTAAGGACCCCCAAGATATGTGTTGGCAATCATCTCCCCAGTATCTGGCCCACCGATATACATCTGAAGGGTCTTATTGATGGGGTCTTGGAATGTAGGTTTGGTGGGGTGAGGTCCAGAGCCAATGACCAAGAAAGAATTCTTGAGACGTCTTTGGTGCAAAATGGTGGTTTTATTAAAGCAGGGACAAAACCCAGTGGGCAGAAAGAGCCGCTGCCCCTTGGTCTGGAGGAGTGACTGAATAATACTCGGGAATTGGGGAGGTGAGAACAAAGGAGGTGTCCAGAAGGACTGTCATAGGCTAAAGACGACTCAGGACCCTGGAGGCCTGGTTATTGTCAAGCCAAGGCTGTTTTTCCCTCTAGTGAGGCACTAACATGAAGACAGTTGGAAGCTTCCTGGAAGAATGTTACAGTCCTCCTATCCCAGTCCTTGTCAATGGGCTGCAGTCTCGAAAGAAATTCAGTTTTATTTTTATCTTCTTCAACCCAGCTTTCCTCAATTACATGGAGGGGAGGGTGATGTTAGGGCTCCAGGAAACTGAGTTACGGGTCTCTGAAAGTTAGGCTATTGTTAAGGAAGCTTTTTCCTTGTAAATCACTAAGACATTTGCAAACTGAGAGAGACTCCTGGCTTAGAGTATTGGGGTCTCTATGTCTAGTTAACCATTTGCTCTTCCTTTAGGGCAGCCTGCTGTGCTTGTGCTTGAGGAACGTCACACAGATCACATGGTGGGCGGGGGGGGGGGGTGGTTGGGCAGGCAGGGGATCAGCCTTGGCTTTGTCCTCAGCTCAGCTATCTTCTGCTTCATCATCATGACTAAGGTTTTATTAGACGGTAATAAATGACCTTTTCCCAACAACAGCCAGGACCCTCAAGGTCCTGGAGACCTTGCTTCAAAAATTCCTTAGAGACTTATGCTCTCCCTGACCCCCTCCCAACTTGAAAGTATATAATGGGCCCTTCCTCGTGACCCTACTGCCGCTCTTTCCGCCCACAGGTCGGTCCCCACGCTTTAATAAAACCATCCTTTTGCGCCAAAGACATCTCGAGACTTCTTTCTTGACTATCAGCTTCGAACCCTAAGGTCTTTCCTACATCATCAACACTGCAGTATTTGTCTTTATTGCTTTTCCTATAAGCTCGTTTGCCCTTCCACACAACACCCAGAGGGAGTTATTTATTAAAAGGAGTTAATATTATTCATTTTTTGCACTATCAAATAATGACATGCCCTTAGTTAAAGTGGCTCATAAAGAAAACAATGGCCCACTAACTGTTTCTTCCCAAATCCAAATTCCGACCTCCAGCAGGGAACCACTTTTGACTCTTTAAACTAGTTCGCATTTCAGATACCCCAGTGTCTGTAAATAATATGCTTTCCTAAAGGAAAATTAGGATTTCTATCTGTGTTTTGCTTGTGATAGTGTGATGAATAATAAGAAATATATGTTTGGTCTCGGTCTTGGTTTCTAGCACAGAGCTCTTAAAACCTTCAGACTTTCTTAAGTGGCGAGAGCCACCAAAGAGCCTTTTGTTGTGTTAATGAGTTCACTCTGGGATCGCACTTTGGGATGGGCTCGGTGTTGGGGGTTTGGGGGGGGGAACATGTGATTAGAGTGAAACTTCCAAGTCCACCCGTTGACTTCTGGGGGAGGGGGGAGAGAGGCTGGGTATTGAATCAGCTACCGTAAACAATCAGGCCCAGGTAATGAAGCTCCCATAAAACCCCAAAGGGAGGGGCTGGGAGAGCTTCCACATCGGCAAACTCAGGGAGATTTGGGGAGAATGGCGTGCTCAGAGAGCATGAAGGCTCCACACCCTTTCCCCATGCCCTGTGCACCTCTTCCATCTGGCGGTTCCTGAGTTATATCCTTACGTAACAAATCAGGACTCTAATATGTAAAATGTTTCTCTGAGTTCTGGGAGCTGCTGTAGCAACTTAATCAAACCTGAGGTAGGGGTTATGGGAACCTATAACTTAGAGCCAGTCAGCCAGAAGTACAGGTAACAACTGGGATTGGTGACTGTTGTCTGAAGTACAATCAGAGGTTGTAGGAACCTCGACTCCGTAGCTGGTGGGTCAGACCCACAGGTGATAACCTGGGTTTGGGATTGGCAGTGGAAGTTAGGTGATGGCGCGGAGGAAGTTTTGTGGGACTGTGCCCTTAACTTGTAGGATCTGATGTTATCTCCAGGTAGATAGTGTCAGCATTGAGTTGAATTGTATGACACTTAGTCAATGTCCAGAGAATTACTTGATGGTTCTGGGGAGGATCCTACCCCCACATTAGAATTAATGACCAGAACCTTTACTGCTATTTTCCCTATTTATTTAATTTGAACATAATCGTTATAAGGAGTAAAAAACAGTGATTTTTTCCAACTCTGAGAATTACTACAGATATTATTGGTTGAGTTAATTATAACAAAGCCAGAACAGAATAATCAAGAGTTAGATATCAAAACAGAATAAATTTAGTTCGATATTCTGCAAAGATAAAATAATTTCTCACAGCTGAGAAGCAAGTATCAACTTTGAAAGATGTATAGCAATAAACAAGCAGAGCTAAAGCAGAATCTCACAGGCAAGTTTATTAAAAGTAAGCATCTCAGCTTTATTTTCGCTAAGTAAGAAATATAAATCTTGGGGCGCCTGGGTGGCTCAGTCAGCATCGGGCTCCCTGCTCAGCAGGGAGCCTGCTTCTCCCTCTCCCACTCCCCCTGCTTGTGTTCCCTCTCTAGCTGTCTGTCTGTCAATTAAATAAATAAAATCTTTAAAAAAAAAAGGGGGGGGTGCTCCTGGGTGGCTCAGTGGGTTAAAGCCTCTGCCTTTGGCTCAGGCCATGATCTCAGGGTCCTGGGATCAAGCCCCGCATTGGGCTCTCTGCTCAGTAGGGAGCCTGCTTCCCCTTCTCTCTGCCTGCCTCTCTGTCTACTTGTGATCTATTTCTCTCTGTCAAATAAATAAATAAAATCTTTAAAAAATATATATATATAAATCTTACCTACCTCCTCAAAATAGATCTTTAGTTCCTTTAATTAATTAATTTAATCACAATTCAATACAAATAACTCAATTTTTTAAGAGATTTTATTTTTAAGCAGTATCTACACCCAGTGTGGGGCTCAAACTCACAACCCTGAGATCAAGAGTTGCAAGCTCTACCGACTGAGTCAGCCAGGCGCCACAAGTAACCCAATATAAAATGGGCACTGTAGGGTGCCTGGATGGCTCAGTTGGTTGAGTGCTGGACTCTTGATTACAACTCAGGTCGTGATCTCGGGGTGGGATTCCCTCTCTCCCTCTGCCCCTTCCTCTCACTCTCTCTAAAAAAAATCAAATGGACATTGTTCTGCTTCTGGAACCCTGGCCCCCTCACTGCTCCAGCCATAACAGTTGCTTCTGTGACTCACTATTTTCCACTAGCACAGGAAGAAAGAATGTTTGCGCTAGAATTAATTTACTGCTACTACTACTATGATGCTACTCTTAGTTTTTAGTATCATTATTATTCAATCCTACTAGTACGGTGGCTCTGAAGCCAAGGCTTACTTACCTCATTGCAATTATAAGCAAAGACATTTGCAAGCTCATTAGAACAATTACTTGCCTCTGATGTGGAAGTTGTTTTCCTGAAACTAGACTTTGGGTTTGGATTCCTTGGCGCAGAGTGGATGGTTTTAATGACTCCTCGGGGAGCAAGGCAGACATTGCTCATAGTCAATTTCAGAGACCACACTGAGTCTGAGGATTAGTCCAGGGATTCACATCTCCTATATTTGGAACTGAAGCTGAGGTGCAGAACTGAAGACTAGCCCCAGAGACCTAGTTGGTGAGACACTGTCTCTGCCTATCTCTGTCTCCCCAGCAGCTCAAGGTAATACATCTGCAAGGCACTGCACTTCCCCCTGATAATGGGGCCATTACAACAACAGGGGATGTCATTAATTCTTAACTCTCTCTATCTCTCTCTCTATATATGTACATATGTGTGTGTGTGTGTGTGTGTGTGTGTACATTCTTATATATATATATACATATATGTATTCAATAAGAAATTACAAATACTAGAGAAATTCATCTTCTCCCACTTGGAGGCCTGAAACGTCCTGGCTCTTTGAAATTAAACAAACCTGGCCTTTTTAATAAAAATTCCAAAATCTCTCTTAACGGCTTTATGAATGACTGATAAGTACTGTCTGAATCTGAAGCTTGCCCCACCACTGAGAGGGGCCATCTGGGCATGTTTCATTCAAGAATCAACACAGGCTTATAAATAATTTCCCACGTCAGCCGCATTCTGGCAAACGTATACAAGTTGACTAAGTGAGAGATGAGAAAGATTCTAGGAAGGGTAGGATCTAGGTTTCAAGCAAATAGAATCTGACTTACAGTGAAGCTAGAAGAGCAAAAATGAAGCTAAAGAAGGCATTTTTTTAAACACTTTTTTAAAAAGATTTTATTTGACAGAGAGAGATCACGAGTAGGCAGAGAGGCAGCAGAGAGAGAGAGGAAAGCAGGTTCCCTGCTGAGCAGAGAGCCCGATGTGGGGCTTGATCCCAGGACCCTGAAATCATGACTTGAGCCGAAGGCAGAGGCTCCAACCCACTGAGCCACCCAGGCACCCCTAAAGAAGGCATTTTAAACTCATATAAAAAGATTACCTTTGTAGAAAGAACCCATGGCCAAAAAGATACTGACTCTTTTCCTAGGTTGTTGGACAGTAAAACAATTACTAGCATCTTCACATTCGGTCATTACCGATGTCCTACTCTGTCCTGTTTTATCAGATTGCTTTTCTCAGCTGAGTTCTCTAATAGTTAAGGAGATGAGTATTTCAATTTTTGTTTTTCTTTTCAAGTTACACACAAAGTGTCTTTTAAGCTTGTGCATTTACAAATTAAGTACTCAGGGGAGGAGTATCCAAACACATAATAATAGTACAAAAACAAATGCAAAAGCAATATGTAACGTGCAACAAAGGAATTTGAAATCGGGCATAACTAAGTTCATGGACTGAAGCAAAAAGGTATTCTCATTTAACTCCATGTGTTTGTGAATAAGCTAAAATAATTCTGAAAATAGAATGGCTGGAGACAATTATAGAGCTGAGTATGTAACAGTAGCTTTGAAGCACGAATTAGCTATTTAATGCCATAGTTCTGGGTATTCAGTTGGTCAATCAAGGACATTTTCCCACATAAATTGGTATCGAAAGGAGTAGGAAAGAAAAGGATGTGAGGGTTCAGTCTAGCAATGAATATACAGTGAGCTCTTTGAGTGTCTATCCATGGGGAAGGAGATACACCCAGAGTACCAAATACCAACATCTTATCGGAGTCATTGAGTCTTTATTCATCTCACATTATGCTTTAAGTCATATGAAGGTGTCAGCAGTGTCCAGGCCAGTTGTACCTTAATATCTTCTTTTTTTCAAGTTTGAAAATGTATTTGTTCTATCTTTCACAACTGAGTAATGATTTGGCTAGTTATAGAATTCTTGGCTGGAAAGAAATACTTTGACAGGCACATTTTGAGCCAGTGTATTGTCTTCCGGTTCTGAGCATAGCTGTTGTGAGATATGTCAGCGCTTTCTAATGCCCTTTTCAAAATCTCTCTCCCTCCCTCCCTCCTTCCCTCTCTCTCTCTCTCTCTCTGGAAAGTTTTTAGTATTTGAGGTTTTATGATGGTGTAACTTGGTGTGTGACTTTTTTCACTTACTAAGCTGGGTATCTAATATTTTAATATCTTCTTAGATTACAATCAAGTCATGATAAAGCATCAGAACATTTTAGATGCTTTCCATTGAACATTTTAGACCATCCTTTTACCCCGATGTTTTTATTCTTCAGAAATCAATTGCTACAGTTGGTCTCTAGTGTAGGTGAAGTGTTACCGGAATATATGCCTATAGTGGTGTAATTCAGGGAAGGAGTGAGAGAAAATAGGGATTAAAAGAGAAGATCCATAGGAGCAAATGTCATTTTTAAAAAAATCATGTTCAGTGTTGTTTCTACATACTAATGATGTGGGAGTTCTCTGTATGGAACTGACACCAGAACTGTGTCAAAGTAAAGCTATGTACATCTACTCAGTCCCTGTTTATTCACTATTTTCCTCAATGTCTGCTATTTTCTCATTCCCCACCTTCCTCCAGGAGAAAAAAATTCAAGAAAAAAAATGACTGAAGAAATTCAGTGCACCAGACCCAAACACCTCCTTCATGAGTTCCCAGAAGATCAAGAACATCAGAGGTCCCTCTCTGTGTTTTTCTTAGTTTTGAACATCATCATCCTGGCATGGAAACAGGAGACAATTCTGATACCCCAATTTGGTAGGAATGTCCTTTGTCTCGTGCACATTTTAGTCTGCAGGGGGCGCCGTCTTTCCCTCTGCATACTGCACCATCTCCTGTTACAGAGAACAACTGTCTTCACCATGGGCACCTTTATACAGATTCATTTCTTACATGCACCGCTCACCAGGGATGATTGTCTCTTGGTCAGAGTATCCCATGGCAAGTCCATGTCCATTGGTCACCTTATGAACTGTGCAATCATGCTGTCTAAAGAAATCCAAGATAAGTTGCTGGCCAGGACTCCCTTGAGTTCAAGGGCCCATGTAATGGTAGCCTCTCTGCTGCTCCTTGCTGACTGGACCATCACCCATCTCGTGTCTTAATAGCTCCACGACTCTAGCTCTTGGATGTTAGGGATTTGGCTCAACAGAGAACCAGCTTTTTTGTTGTTATGTCCCTGTAAAGATCCCTAGTGCTATTAGGACTGTTTTCATCTCCCCCAACCTGGCTTTAGTTCCAGTGATTCTCCCCACCTTTTTTGAGCTACATTTTCCATTTCTCATTCCTGGGTCCTACCAACTTCCTTGTTTGAAATTCCAAAACAAACTGGCTCAAGCCTTGTCCTGACTTGGACCGGGTGACCATGGGCATGAGCGTGCCGAATCCCCTGTCACACGCCCCAAGGCATTCTTAGGGAAGGAATTTCCCAGAGACAGCTCCAAAGAAAAAGACTGTTGAATGGACTTCAAAGGAAATCAGTTCTTGCTGTTACTAATTAAGCTGGACTCGCGTCACATGGCCTAGAAACTGGGATACTATGAATTACAAAAATAACTATTAAATGCAGGAAGTCAAAATGTTTCACGTAAAACCAGAGTATTACATGAGTATCCATAGTACCCATATTAGATTAGGATTAGGATCCAGAGTATCCATATGAGAAATTTTGTTTAGTGGTTCTTTATTGTCTTCTCAAATAAAAATTTTCTTTATACTCCTTTTTTCTCTGTTGCCTTCTGTGGGGTTTTCGAGAGGTAAACACAGAAGGCGTTCATTTCTCAGGTTGTGTAACATACCTTGTTTATTTGGAGCTTACGTAGTAAACAGAAAAAGTCCTGAGTTACTCTCATCTGCAGACTTTGCTATCTGAAGGAAAATACGTATCAAATTAATTTTACTTTCCAAGTACTAGGTGTATCATTTTACTGCGGAATAATGTTCTCTCCTAGCGCGTTACTGAGCAAATCCTCCAGGTCAGCGTGTTGACGTCACTCAAATCAGTCATGGGCAGATGCCATCCATCAGGCGTCCGAATTGCAATACCCCCAGTATAATCACAGCCCAAATCATCTCTTTTCTCAGACCATCAAGAGGCCTTCCTTAAGCCAGACAGTGAAACTGTTTCGTGGGAAGTCCCAGCGTGAGCCTATGACTCACAAATACAAGGGTGAAGAAGCCTTTCTTTACTCTGCAGGTTGAACTTTTCCACTCAGATGATAATACCCCCATTTCTTCCAGGCCTGTTTAAATTCTGGTAACATTAGGACAGAATTATAAGTGAACATTCCCATTTGCTTCCCTTACTCCGTGCTATTAATATGGGGACTTTCCACCCAAGAAAATCTAAATGTGTCATTGAGCCTCAAACCAAATGCAACAAACAGCTACTCGTAGGCAAACATGGTGATTGAGAGCACCCACCAACTCACAGTTCAGCGAAGGAATCATCACACCTGTATGAGTTCCTGGTTGTGGGAGAACAAAATATTAACGGTTTTGAGTTATGCCTCTGACACCTTAACTACCGGTCACCACCCCAGAGAATGCTCGCTCTTAAAGTTTGTCCCCAGATAAATGAATGAATCGTCTGTGTACCTTCCTTCAACTCAAGTCCTTCCTAAAAATTGCAATTAAAGCTCATGACCCAGGGATTCTTTAAAGTACCTTCCCCTTTGGAATCTCACTGGTGACTCTCTGATACTCCTACATCTAGAACTTCTTTCCCAGTCGTGCTGAGGAATGGGGCACAGTGTAAGTTCTGGCCCCAAAGTGCCATGGCTAGTATCCCTCAGCTTTGTTGGTATCAGTTTCTCTCCTCACCTTCCCCCTGCTGGGCACTTGCTCAGATAAGATGTGTCACCTGCTTTCTGCAAGAACAGCCTTTAGAAGGCCTAGCTGTCCCTCCATCCCCTCCCTCAGATATTTAATTCCTATAACGGGCTCACTCGAGAATGAGAATTTCCGTAGAAAAACCAATTCTCAATAAAAGGCACATCGATTATCATTTGACCTGGGACTAGACAAGAGGTATGTTAGGAGGGACGGTCGTTCAGCTGACTCTCTGCCTCTGCCCCTTACACCAACCCTCACCATAGGCCTTCAGTCCCAGGGACTCTCAAAACAGAAGTCCTGTCGCTTAACATCAGGGTAACCTGCTTGCAATCAGATATGGAATTTGCAAAACCATGCACTTCTTCAACTCAGCAAATCAAACCTATGTTTCACTCTCTGCCATCTATGGCCTAGAAATTCTCTCCTCCAAGCAGAATGAAGTCATATATCTACCTGCTACAAGTTACTTAAAGTGGCAAAGTTGACTGGGAAAGGCCACTGGAACCATGTCTCTGGGTCTGACACAAGCACATTTCTCTTCTAGCTTCCTCCTCTCTGGTGTGAGTGAATGAACTTAGGAAATGCTGAGAGACAGCAAATGCACTTTCCAGTTGGAGACCGTTTTCACCTTAGCTCTGCGTCGCTCTGAAGGTCGCCGTTGAGGGCAGTGTTCTTTGCAGCCATACTTTATGGGATGGGCCACATCACTTCAACTAGTGGCCTAGAGGGCCAGCTTCCAGAAACTAGAGAACTGCCCCTGGCCACATCAGGTGTACTGATGGCCCCCTTTTCAGTCTGAAGGGGAATGGGGAAGGGAGAGAGGAAGGGAAGGAAGCCTATGGACCCATTAGAACATTTAGTTGCTGACCTGGCTTTGAATATGACTTTATTCCTTAATTTGGTTCAACAGGAAATATATAGCCAGAGGAAAAATGAAGACTGCTTTTCTCTTTCATTGTCTGTTGTCATAAATATGCAAGCCTTTTCTTTCTAATTTTCACCTCTTCTTTGCAAACAAAAATGTCCCATATGTGCATCCTAGGCAAATAATCTTTGTATAACCTTACCTTGTCCCCTCTAAAACATTCCCCGGGCACCCACCCCGGCCACAACTTCAAGGCCACCCACTGCATATGTCCTGCTAAGGGCAAGAAGACTGTTCCGATATCACACCAAAGGTTCTGGACTTGGGAGTCATTCTAAGTGTATGCACCAAAGCATCAGAATGCAAGCCATCATTAGTCACCAGGATGATGCAGGGATTTTACTCCCAAGGGTGGCTTAAATCAAATGTAAAATATCTCCTGGAAACTCTGTATATGCTGTTCCCTTGGTACCCAGGAAGCTCTGAAATAACAAGAGATCACAGACTCATTACGTTTTATAAATACTCGCAGGTTTGTTGGTATGGCACACAGAAACCAAGTCTTCCCGTCAGACATGAAGAAGTCTGTTTGTGTCACTGGAAATACTCGAAGTGTGGACGCTTCCAGAACATTGGAAATCCTGACTGACTGCCCGATAGGTGCCTGGTAAGTTTTATTCGTTTCTAAGGCTGCTATGGTTAAAAACTACAAGACCATCAAGAGAAGGGTTTCCGGTCTGGGACTGTGAAGACGGCAAAGCCGTCCTAAACAGGTATGCTTTGCTTCCATCAGAGACGCAAACGGGGAAGGACTGGTTGATTCTTACCTGGAAAAGCTGGGATTTTTTGTTAGTGTGTTATTCTCTTAGGAAACCATAGCACGGGCCTGATAAACTCACGAAACCTCTGAGATTGCAGGCAGAATGTTGAGTGAGTGAAACTTTCCCAGAAACACATGCTTAGTTTTTACCAGATTCTCAAAGTAGTTCATGTGCCCCTCCCTTCCCAGGGGTTAAGATTTCTTAGGTTATTCAACAAAGTTGCTTGAATTGTTCAAACAGTGAATGGTAAAACACAAACCAATACTCCGAACTACCAAACATTGAATATATTAGTTAAACACAATAAATTTTAAAGTACCTGAACAAACTAAGAAGAAATATTACTGAACTCATTTTGAATTTTCTCATAGGAATCTAAATTTGCAAAGAAATAGATATCAATACATATATACATAAATCATATCATAAAGGAATCATAATGGGGACGTAGTATAGTTTAAGCTGAGGACTCTAGAATCATCCCACCTGGTTTCAAATCCTGGCTCATCTACTTTCTCTCATTTGTGAATTTGGCAAAAACTACTGAATATTTCTGTGTCTCAGTTTCCCCATGGAGAAAATGGGGGAAATGATAATTATATTAAATAAAATAATGTATAGAGTAGAATGAATGAATCTGGGTATATTTAGAAGTATTTAAATAATCACTGGTTATTATCACTAAGTTTGGGAGTCATCGATCAGAATGCTCAGTATTTTTTAAAGGGATCATAAGTCTTAGGTAGAGAAGATTACAAGTCAAATATTTATTATGAAAAAGTTGTTATTTTGTTTTTCCTGGAATTTATCATCAGGTCTAGTTATATTCTAAGAACTAATAGACTAAGCACTAATATTATCAGTAAGCCTCAAACTTAATTCCCCATGAAGACAGTTAGAGTCCATACTGGGTTGAAAACTGTTAAGAAAGAGCATTCAATTAGAGGATTTTTGAATGCAAAAAAAAAAAAAAAAGTGCCTTTCCATAGGATAAATAATGAAGAAATATTTTGCTATTCAAAAAGAAATTTTTAAAAATCTAGAAACTAGGATGCATTAACCATGTCTTAGAACCTGAGCAGGGAAAAAAAAAAAAAAAAAAGAACCTGAGCAGGGAAATGTGCAATGTCAATGATCACTAACATAGGAAAAATACTGTCAAGCAGGAGCGGATAAATACAGCTAGTGTCGGTCCACTGGCTTTTGGGTCTTTGAAGTGTTACCAACTTGTTCTGCATCACAGTTAAAGTGAGAACCATTAAATTTTGAATGGAGGCAGGGAGTCTTGACCCATTCTAGAAATAAATACAAAAGCATGTCTTCTTACCTTTAGATGGCACAGAATCTAGAACAACAAAATTTTACGGAGTAAGATTGCTTATGTGCAACTCCTGAAGATCTCAATGTCTGGTTTTGCTGTAAGTTTTTTTTTTTTTTAAGATTATTTATTTATTTATTAGAGAGAGAGACTGAGAATGAGAGGGGAGAAGGTCAGAGGGAGAAGCAGACTTCCCACAGAGCCGGGAGTCCGATATGGGACTCGATCCCGGGACTCCGGGATCATGACCCGAGCCGAAGGCAGTTGCTTAACCATCTGAGCCACCCAGGCGCCTCTTGCTGTAAGTTTTTATTGAGAGAAACAAGACCACAGCAATATAGGCTACGTCTATCGTAAGTAACCCAAGAGTATTAGAAAGGTCCATATTTAAAAGGCTCCTTACCATTTCCTGATAGGAGCTAGCCTGGACATCTTCCAGCACCTCAGACAACTTCTCCTCTCCCTAGACCTTAAAGATAATTTTCCCAAAGATCTATCCTTGAACCCTTGCTGTTACCTATTTCTCTGTCCCTGATTGGTCTCATGGATTCCCACCACTTACCATCTTCTGTCCATTAGTGCTCCCTAATCACTATTGCTAGCTGTGCCTGTGTGTTAACCATCCACCATCCCCTCAGACTGAATTCAACACCCTTCCCTTTTACTCCATTCCTAGCCCAGACTTTCTGTTTCTACTAAAAGCATTACCTCACAGTGACTTGTTATAAATACAGTGGGAAATCTGCTTTTTTCTTCCCCTCATTATGTCCTCAACTTTATTGGTGCCTCTGTGTGTGTGTGTGTGTGTGTGTATTTAAATTGGGTCAGATCCTTAGGAAAGAGAAAGAGACAAGGTAAAATTTAATTGAACTACCAATTCTCAGGTTACCATTATCCTGGTCTCTCAGACTTAAAACTTGAATCTCTGTCAATTGCCAAACAACACAGACTCTGCTTTTTGGGTATCTCTTTGCCCTAACATCCTCGCTGATGTTCCTACTGATGGCTCTCTCCCTCCCTTCCATCTCCCCTGCACATGCTCCCAGAGCAACTCCCTGAAAGCTTAACTCTGGTCAGGTCATTCTATTGCTCGATGTTTAATGGGTCCACATTCACTACTGATCTAGTTATTAAAATCTCCCTGACATGGGAAGTTCTATACAATATGGCACCCCACCCCCATCCGGTTTGTTTCTCATTCATCTCTTTCAGATGTACTTGCTCTTAACAGAAAGGATGCCCACAGTCCCCTAAACATGCTCTGAGCTGCTCTAACTCAACTCTTTGCTCAACTATCCCTTATTAAAATTTTCTCGTTGAATCCATCTTTCACTTGTTGAGGTTCTTTCCATCTCCCATGACCATCCCAGTTCATTCCAAAGGCTGCCGACTCCCTCTAGGGTACAGACCAAACTCCTCAAAATGGACAAGGCCCTCAATTATCTAGCCCAGAGGTGCATTTACTTATAGGCAACACTACCCTTAGAACCAAACAGAAGGGACTCTGCTTTGGTCACATTCTTCAGGGCAATTCTGGGCCTCTTCCTACTGCACCACACCCCATGGGACAAGGCCAAAGAGATGTGCCTCCCCACCACCACCTCCGTTCATCCTATCCGTCCCTTGTAGACCATCTTCCAAGTACCAAGACCCTTAAATTCCTTGCCCAGATGGCCCTCAGAGTCTACAAGAGTCTCTTCCCCAGATCACTCTTATAAGAATAAACCACAATGCTAATGTTCACATACTTAGTGCTTAAGAGAAGCCAAGGGATGGCTCTTTGCAGGGGTGTGAACAGATACATACATGTGGGCTGGCACATTCCCACATGTGCAACCACAGTTGGGGGCCAGAGGCAGGTTCTCTCACCACCTCATTCCAGCATGGAACTCCAAGGATTCTGCCTTCCAGGTTATTATAAAGGTGTATTTGTTGAGGAAGAGAGCTAGAACATATTAATTTGTTATCTTTACTTTTAAGTTTTACTTACGAAGGCACAGATATGTGGGCCCCCATTTGTTATTCTTGCCCTGGGTCCTGCCATTGTCAAAGGCAGACTTACTTCTAGGGAGCCTGTATTTTAACCACACTAAATATGTGCAGTTCTTTAAATCCTTGTCTTTCTCAAGCATCAGTTATATTGTATAGACTATTCATAGGTCCATGTGCCTGAGAGTCTCCTTGTGTTTTGGGAGCACCCTTTAAAAGGTTGAAAGATAAAAATTTGATCCCAGGGTCCTGGGATTGAGCCCTGTATTGGGCTCCCTGCTCGGTGGGAAGCCTGCTTTTCCCTCTCTCTCTATTGTTCCCCCTGCTGTGCCCTCTTACGCTTTCTGTCAAGTAAATAAAATCTTAAAAAAAAAAAGTAAAAAAAATGCCACCTTTGTCACTATTTTTAATATTAATCATGAAGGACTAGCCAATACAAGTTGCAAAGAAAGTAATGAGAGATCCTATATAGAAATGAGGGAAGAAGTTCATATCCTTTTCATATTATACGAATCTGTATTTGAAAAACCCAAAAGAGTTTGACTAAGAACTATTTTTAAATGATAGAAAACTATAGTAAAGAAGATGGTTATAAAATTAATTTACAAAAATCAGTAGCTTTTCTATATATAAAAAGTCCTTAAAAAAACACAAAATGGAAAAAAAAAGCTTCCTTTACAAAAAGATACAACATTTGTAAATAGACTTCAAAGAAATATAGGATGTTTATTTGTAAAGTTTAAAGAAAACTTTAAAATTCTGTATAAGAAAGTCATTGATAGGGACGCCTGGGTGGCTCAGTGGGTTAAAGCCTCTGCCTTTGGCTCGGGTCATGATCTCAGGGTCCTGGGATTGAGCCCCACGTCTGGCTCTTTGCTCAGCGGGGAGCCTGCTTCCCCCTCTCTCTGCCTGCCTCTCTGCCTACTTGTGATCTCTCTCTCTGTCAAATAAATAAATAAAATATTTAAAAAAAAAAAAAAAGAAAGTCATTGATAAATGGCATACATACCTTACTTATGGAAGTTTTGATTGTAAAGCTGTCAATTCTCAGCAAATTAACATACCAATTCAATGCAATAGCATTCTAAGTGAAAACAGGATTATTTTTATCTTTTTGGAACTTGATAAAATAACGCCAAAGTTCAGCTGGAAAATATACATGTGAGAATAGCCAGAAACTTTGTTACCAGATATTAAACTCAATTCTATAGTATTGTATTTAGAAGTTTGGTCCTTGTTGTGGAAGAGACTACAAAGAAAATGAATCAGAAATTGACCCAAGTACTTATGAATGTTTTACTCTATGATAAGGCTGGAGTTTTAAATCAACAAAATCAGCTGGAGCATTGTTTCACCAACAAATGACATTAGAACACCTGGTTTGCTATTTGGGTAAATAAGTGAAAAGAGTTGATTACCTCATTTTTTATATCAAAATTAAACTCCAGATAGAGCAAAGATTGAAATGAAAAATTAAATCCAGTAAAGCCCAGAATAGAGCAAGAGATAATTTTTAAAATAATTTTTAATCAAGGAAAGCTTATCTATGTCACAGAGATCAGAATTCAAAAAAAAGATCGATAAAGTTGATTTTAAACCCTTTAAAATTTACTGTGTACCACAAAGAAAAAAATACCACACCAATGTGGAGTGACAAACTAAGAAATAATTTGCAGTACACGTATCAAACAAATGGATGATTTCCTTAATAAACAAAGAGGCCCTGTAAATAAAATGCTTAGAAGACCCACAACCTTGAAGGAAAATTAGCAAAGGGACTGAACTGAGCAGAAAGGAAATACACATGCAAATAACTGTTTGAAAAAATGCTATAACTCAAGACGACACGATTGCCCAGTATTCACCATTATGGTGGCAAAGGTTTAAAATTTTATAAGATTTGGGGCTTGTGGGAAAACCAGCATTCTCATACAGTATTGATGGGCATGTAACTTGGTGCAACTTACTTGGAGGTCAATCCATCAGTCTCCATCAAAAGAGAAAATGAATGGGCTCCAACTTCTCTGAGTCTGTTTTGGCAGAATAAAGCCCTATCACTAATGACAATCTTTAACTGTTGGGATTGTGAAGCCAAATTTCTGTCATCTGGTACTGGAACAAGGAGGTAAGAAGCTTTTATGTTCAGTCTAATCGTTTTGAAGCCATATTTCTTCTTTTTCCAACAAGAGAGAGAACAAAATGGCAAGAGGCAATCGGACCACAGTGACAGAATTTGTCCTTATGGGTTTCACAGACCGTCCAGAGCTCCAGCTTCCCCTCTTTGTGGTGTTCCTGGTAATTTATCTCCTCACCTTGGTAGGAAACCTTGGCATGATCCTGCTCATCAAGGTGGATTCGAAGCTCCATACCCCCATGTACTATTTCCTCAGCCACCTGGCGCTCATCGATGTTTGTTACTCATCTTCCATTGGGCCCAAGATGCTGCAGAATTTATTGGTGAGGAAAAAAACCATCTCCTTTTCAGGCTGCTTTGCCCAGCTGTACTTCTCCAGCGCTTTTGCCACCACCGAATGCTTCCTCTTGGCCACAATGGCCTATGACCGCTACATGGCTATCTGCAACCCCCTGATCTACACAGCCATTATGACCCAGCGGGTCTGCAAGGAGTTGGTGATAGGGGTCTACACCTACGGCTTCCTGAACTCTGTGATACAAACAGTTCTGACATTCCAGTTGTCCTTCTGCGACTCCAACATCATCCACCACTTCTACTGTGCTGACCCCCCTCTCCTGGCCCTCTCCTGCTCGGACACGGGCAACAAAGAAAAGCAGCTCTTGGTCTTCTCAGCAGTGAACCTCACTGGATCCCTCCTGACGGTCCTTATCTCCTACGTTTGCATCCTCTTTTCCATTATAAGGATCCAGTCTTCCGAAGGCAAGTGCAGAGCCTTTTCCACCTGTGCCTCCCACCTCACTGTGGTCATCATCTTCTACGGGACGCTGTTCTTCATGTACCTGCAGCAACCTAAAGCAAGGGATTCGTGGAAGTCCAACAAAGTGGTCTCTGTGTTTTATAGTCTGGTGATTCCCCTGCTCAATCCCCTGATCTATACCCTGAGGAACACAGAAGTAAAGGACACCCTGAAAAAGATGCTAGAGGGCAAACAGCCATAGTGAGTGAGCTGTCAGGAGGTAGCTTTGGGAAAGTGGGATCTGCTGACACAGTATAACCAACACAACCGAAATTTAGCGTTGCCATGCAGTCCTGCCAGTTGGGGATTTTTTTTTTTTAAAGACCAGAAGTACCGGGCCACTTGCTTGATGTGGTACTATTGGATCCAACCAATTATCATGGACCAATCAGAATCTATTTACAAGCTACACAGTTAACAGCTACATCCTTCATATGTTGAAAACGAAGTGGCTTACTACCAATTAGGTAATAATATGCATTCTAAATTTTAAAAGATCCTGAAAAGCAGCATTCCGGGTGCAGTGATAAATTACTGAACCTGGGTGCAAAACCCCACACATGAATGTCTGTGTTATTAGAAACAGTTTCTAGCATAAAATGGCCTCTATTACAGCAAATCACTTGTTCGTCTTGAAACCTGTATCTTCATAACGTACTACAATAGATATGAGTAAAGTTTCAAGACCGGATCGTGAGAAGCTTATTAATCTAAATGTAGTTGAAATACTGCATGTTTAAAATGAACAATAGACGTAATAGTACTAGAGCAAGAATAAGGGAAGGAAAGAACAGAAGAACTATAAATCAGTGAAATGAGGGGGGATTTTGTTTGTTTAAGTAGAACTGATGAGGTTTAGGCTACTTTCAGAGACGCTCAAAGTGGTCATTTATTCAACCACCAGAGTTTAATTTCTCTAGGTTCTGGGAAGCACAGCTACAGTGCAGGTGGGGGGAGGGGTCCTACTTGATCTTAAGAAAGGGAAAGAGGGAGAATCTCCTAAGATAACCAGACCAGAATGTGTTTCTGAGAAATGAAATTATTGTCTTAAATAATCTGAATGATCCAGAGAAATGCTTCCGTTTTGCAATGTTTTCCATGTTCTTTATTCTCACAGATGTGACTGTCCCACTTTCTTAGAGAGAAATCTATATAAATCTATAAATTCTTGCTGTTGTTGAGGATAGGAGCAAGAAAAATCTCCTTTAACTTTTTATTTAGGCAAGAATATGAGCATCCTATGATCTTTCCAAGCCTCTGTTTTAATATTTCATCCAAAATAATTCTTAAGATGTACAAATCTGCCATAAACCATTATATTTTCTCCTTACATTGTTTTCAAATATGATTATTGTTTTGAATTTTTTTAAACAGCTAAGAACATATATCACTAATCAATTACATAGAAATTTAAAATTACTCAAGAAACTAAGGGGTTCCTGTTGCCTCCAGATTAACACTTCAGATATGATGATGTAGTAATTTAGAAAAAGAAAAAGAGTTAAATGTTTAGAATGTCTTTTACTTAGCTCAGAAAACCTTCCTGGAGACTTAAATTGAAGGCTGTACTCCGAAACACTTGGGGAAGGGGTGCTGGCCGATATTAAAAAGAAAGCTAGTGCCAAGATTAGAGAACTAAGTGAGGAAAGGTGCGAAGTAAGGCCAGGACGTACGAGAGCTTGCACAATAACGAACAAAAGAGGAGCAAGCAAAGTGGGAAGGATGATGGTGAACAAAAATTTGAGACAGATTATTGAAGCCTGAGCTCCTTGAGACTAAAGAGATTATCTGTCCACTTTGCACCCCAACACCTCCCACAGCTCTGTCTGCTGAACCAAACCGAACTCTCCTACATTTATTCCTGATTCCAGTGGCTGGGTGGACATGATGCCCAGCAATGGTCCTGTGGTCGGGAAGTAACAGAGGGAAGGAAGTTACCGCAGGAGCACCATTTTTCAATATCCCCCCCTCCCCACCCTAGGAGGGCTAACATCTTTTTTATATTTTTTTAAAGATTTATTTATTTATTTTAGAGAGAGAGAGGAAGAGAGAGAGAGAGAGACAGAGCAAAGAGGGAGGAGGGGCAGAGAATCAGAGGGAGAGGGAGTCCCAAGCAGACTCTGCGCTGAGCACGGAGCCCAACTCGGGACTCCATCTCATGACCCAGAGATCACAACCTGAGCCAAAACCAGGGCTCGGTGGCTCTACTGACTGCACCACCCGAGGGCCACAAGGGCGGCTAACATCTTTAAGGCAGGAAGACATTCAAATGCAGCACAACCCGGCCAGTGCAGGAGACACATCGGGGAAGTTGATCTATTGGGAAGATGGTAATAGCTAGAGTTGACAAAGGACTGTGACAGGCAACGGACGGTTACTAGAGGAAGAGGTTGCTGTTAGTTGAGGTAAAGAAAATGAGCAAGTACCAACACTCAGATGTGAAATTTATGTTTTCAATAAAAAGCCATACCCATTTCTTTCTCTCTCTCTCTCTCTCTGACTTGCTTTTTTTTTTCTTTTGAAAGAGAAAGCACCCGACGAGTGGGGCGGGGGGTTTGGGAGGGAAGGGCAGAGGAAGAAGGAGAGAGAGAATCCTAAGCAGGCTCCACACTCAGCACAGAGCCTGAGGAGGGCTCCATCCCACCACCCTGAGTTCATGACCTGAGCCGAAATCAAGAGGACACTTAACCAGATGAGCCACCCAGGTGCCCGACACCATACCCCATTTCTTGAGTATTTTTGGAATTACTTCCATGTCATTTTAGTTTAGAAAGAGAAAAAAAAATAGTAAGTAGATATATGTTTTAATACATGTCTCTTGGCAAATGAATTATGTCTTCAAAGGAATGCTTGGTCTAAGGGTAAATGTCATCAGTTCTTTGGTTCTCTTTAGAGAGAACTGAAGACAATATGTCATAATGCTTTCTCCATTATGCCTTCCCAAGTGTTGGATTTGTGGACTTTGTTCAATGTACTTCCTTGATTTTCTATAAAATTAGAAAATTAAGAATATTGTATTCATAGATTATGAAGGATTCAAGTCTGTGTTTTCATAAATTTCCCAAAGACCTAAAAAAACAAAAAGTTAGTTATGAGGAGGGGTCTGAATTAGCTGAATGTGAGATAATATTTTCTACTTCCTTTCCCACTGGGGCTCTTTAGTCTTATAACTTTATCTCCCTGATTTGGGCCTTATGGTGAAGAAAAGTCTCAGGTGCAGAATTCAATCAATTATGACATTAAGAAAATATATATAGCATGCTATACATGTGTGTGGTATTAAAATGACAATATTTAAGCCATATGAGAAACCAAAATGAATATGCATCTTTGTTCCCTTAAAAAGTGAGGCCCTTTGAAGCAGTACTCATATAATTATACTAATTTTTCAGCCCCAAATAAGCAAATATTTTAATATATAATGTTACCAGAATAAAAATGTTTTACTTTTATTGGATTTTTCAGAGTCTAACATTTCATTGAAAGTAAAAATAATAAAACTGTTCTCACCTATAAATAAAATGTCAATCCACTTTCTTCATGGAAATCCTAAAAATGGATGTTATTTGGCAACATTCACCACATAGACAGTCTCCATTAACATATGTAATATGTAACTAAAGCAGAAATAAAATGCGTAAATATAAATTTATACTCATTCGCATACAAATGCTGAATTTTTAATCAGCTTAAATTTAAATATCTTATTTCGCCTCATTTGGTATGCTACTGATTTTTCATGCTTAGAAATAGGCCAAAAAGGGGGGCGCCTGGGTGGCTCAGTGGGTTAAAGCCTCCACCTTTGGCTCAAGTCATGGTCTCAGAGTCCTGGGATCGAGCCCCGATCCCCACATCGGGCTTTCTGGTTAGCGGGGAGCCTGCTTCCCGCCCCCCCCCACCCCCGCCTACCTCTTTGCATACTTGTGATCTCTATCTTTCAAATAAATAAGTAAAATCTTGAATGAATGAATGAATGAAAGAAAGAAAGAAAGAAAGAAAGAAAGAAAGAAAGAAAGAAGGAAAGAAGGAAAGAAAGAAAAGAAAAAGAAAGAGGCCAAAAGGATTTTTCGGATGTCGATCATAAAAAAAGGAAACATGAGAAGGCAAATACTATTCATTTTCTTTTGTATTATTTAAGATATATTAAGTATTTCAAAAACTCAAGAGTTTTAAAATTTCGTGTTTGTCCCCAAATATTCAACTCTGTCCTGGATGTACAATTCTAGCATTCTTTGGAGAGTAAGGTAGAATAGGGAGATGTTAATTCAGAGCTCAAGAGTGGTTCCTGCCTGCCTACAATTAAGGGGCCCATCCACCAGAGAGATAGGGAGCCACTGATGTCAGAACTTGGGGAGTTGAGGCTCCTGGGAAGGTGACAGATTTAGCCCTATTCTTTCAAGCTCTTTTTTTTTTTTTTTTTGCCGTAAAAGTATAAACATTTTAAAAAGAACTTCCATCTCTGGTAAGATCATGCAAATTGCAGCGAGGAAAAGGTAATCTTTATTTTTAAAAAAAAACAGGTAATTCTCTCTGACACCTCTGCAACAGCTGACCTAACAGTTCCCAGAAAATGAGAGTCTGTGTCCTGGAAGAAAATGTTCTATTCCTTTGCGCTCCCTTGCTCCGCTTGGCTGCGTGGACCCCTCTGGCCCCTGGACACCTGCCCACCTGCAGCGTCTGCCCCTCCTTCCAGGCAATCCTGGTTGCTGGCCGCAGGGGACACGGTACTAGGAGAAGGACTAGAACGAGGAGCCGGCCAGGCTTGCACTCTCCAGCCCCACTCGGCGTCACCTCAGCTTGGCACGCTGCACCCCTGCAGGTTTCTCATACACGCACAAGAGTAGGGAGAGCTTCTAGTTTCATCTCTGGATTTCCCACAGGTTTTTATTACGTCTTTAGTGTCTTTCCTCTTAAACCCATTTTTGACTCTCCTTGTCACTATCATCTCCTAGTTCATCTGAAAGCTGGTATCATAAATAGTATCTTTACTTATCCTCTCTCCCTTAGCAAAACTAGCGAGTAGCTTTCCTTACAAATCTTTCAGCGGCAGAGTTTAAATTAGGGGTAAAAGTAAGAGAGCAGTGGTAAAATTACTAATGTAATAATCTAAAATTAATGGTAAAATTAATGTAGTTATAATGTAGCAACTTGAAAAGAAGCTCTAATTAATGCTATTTAGGTTGAGGGGAGTCATTTTTATAAAAAATGTTAAAATATCTTCCACAAGCGCTGTGGAAGATATTTTTATATTCTTATATTCACCGTCCTTCTTATATTCACCACACATCACAAATAGTTCCTAAAGTGTCCGTAAGCACACAGTAACACTGTGGGCTTTAATCGGAGAGTACAGTACTCTGTTGTGCTTTCGTGTTAAAGGGAGGCCTGCTAAGCTTTGCCATCCCAGCCTATTCATGCTCCCAGGGCATTAAATTGGTAAATTTATCAAAAGGAGGCTGTGCGATTACTTCACTAAACCCATAACGGACTTCTGATCACACAATGTAAATTCACATTTGGAAATATGTGACACATGCCGGCATGCCAAACAAGCAAAATAAATCACACTGAGGCCTGAAACAAATGTATGCTTATCAAAAAAAAATGTGGTCTTGGGGTGCCTGGGTGACTCAGTTGGTTAATCACCTGCCTTTGACTCAGGTCATGATCTCAGGGTCCTGGGGTCGAGCCCCACGTTGGGTGGGTGGGTGGGGGGGGTCCCTGCTCAGCAGGGGAGCTTGCTTTTCCCTCTCCCTCTGCCCCTGCTGGTGTACTCTCTTTTTCTCACACAAATAAATAAATCTTAAAAAAGAATGTGTTCCCAAAAAGGAGAGCTTCAAAGCCTGTAGCATTGCTGGTGGGGTAGAAAGGAGGAGAATGGAGATGGAATGCAAGGTCCTCACTTGAGTCCCAGGTCTGCTCTTAACCATAGTATCAGTCAAGTGGGTTGGTCTATCCCAGTCTTGGCTTTCATCTAGAAAATGGGGAGAATCATCTCTTGCAGGGTTACTCTGGGACCAAGTAGTATAGGGTATGCTAGGTCTATTTTAAACATTTAAAAGTATAAAGCTTTTATATCTTTAATAACCAGACTCCCACTTCTGACTAGTGTTCAACTTTAAGAATCTTTAATGTGAAGCAAGTATTTGGAAAATTCTCACCTGAAAAAAAAATGTCTCTACAAAGCATGGAAGTTTGCAATGTATCCAATAATGGATTTTTGTTTTAATTTCATCTGCTTAATTGGAAAACTTAATACAGCCCATTTCCAATTTCCAGGAGCCTCAGCCCTAATGTCTATTCTCAAGTCAGTGACTTAGAACGTGGACACCCTGTCCATGGAAACACAGTTGCATGTGGCAACAGACCATGAAAGTCTTCTAAATTCATCATGAATCTCCACTGACATTTCATTGACCCAGAACTACTCTAGCTCACGTGTTCCCATAGAACAGAGGTCTGACGTTCCAAATTGGGCCGCTAGGAATTCCTCTTCTACTTGTGGCATCTACCTTTGTGGAAGACAGCATTCTCCTGCCCAAGACAGTGACTGCCCTGAGCTTCTCTGGCTGCGCCCCAGTCTCTGAAAGAACAGCTAGAGGTGAGCTGTGGGATGGAGGCCAGGCTGTGCGGTGGGCAGGGTTGGGGCTCTCACTCCCTTTCTCTTGCTCCTTTCCCTCCTCCCATTTGGAATAGCAGTAGGACTGGAACAAGTTTCAAGGAAACAGCCCCAGAGTTCATGTCCCGCGGAAGCCTCTTCCCCTACCAGTTTCCCTCCAGTGCTCCCTACCTTCCCTGCAGGCTGCCGGGTTGGGGATCCCCCCTCTTCTCTCACACCAGGTGGAGGGTGATCAGGGACCTGAGACAGCGAGGCTCTAAGGCTGGGCAGGAGCGACGGGCTAGGGAGCAACTGATGCACCATTTCTCAGACTCCACGATGGCGCTGGCTATTGCTTTACTTCTCTGAGGAAGAGAGCAAGATCTTTCCAGGGCTGATGAACCATCCAGGAAATTGCCGTACTGCCTATGAAATACAGTAGATGGTTAATAAAAGTTAGCTGAATTTGGTTTAATCTACTCTCTCTCTCTCCCTCACCCTCGTCCTCTCCTTCTCTCTCTCATGTGTGCGCACGCGCTCACACACACACACCACCGCCACCATCATCATTGTCACATAGAGGCTCTGTGGGGACCACAAGCTCAAAATCTTCATGATCAAATCATCATCCTCTTCTACTTCACAGCCAACTTCTGCTTTTCACAGTTTTGTTCATGGCACTTTCCCCCAGTTACCTGGCTCAAAAAAATTATTGCTACTCTTGACCTCTCATTTTTCACATTTCAAAGAGGAGGCAAGATTCATCCTCTATTTATTTATGCATTAATGCAATATTTCTTGCATTAATCCCCTTCCTTTTATTCCTGTTACTGCCCTTTTCATTACATTATACCTGGACCTCCCTATGGCTTTGTTTCTTACAGCCCTACCTCAGAGATCCTCAGTAGATTACATAGATGTGAGTTTACTGAGTGATACTATCAGCATTTCATACCAGTGGGGAAATGATGGATTTATCAACCAATTAGAGCAAATTAAGCCATACACATACTTTTTTGTCTTATGCCTTCTACTAACATAAATTTAGTATCAAGCTGATTTTAATATAATAAATGGAACTTTGAAAATACTGGAATAAAATATAAATGAATATTTGCTAGTCTGGAAATAGGGAAAGCCTTCCCAAGAAAATAACTAAGGTCAGCAATTGTAAATAAAGGTGTGACAGTTTTGGTGAAACCAAAATCTTAAGTTTCTGTTATACTAATCAATAAACACAAACAAACATCAAGTGGGAAAATATTTATAATGTATATATGACAGAATTAACACAGACAAATAAGATAAATCAATAAATAATAGTTATAGGATATGAATGGACAACTCAAAAAGTAAAAAATATAAATAGCCTAAAATATGCAAAGGATATTTAGTTTCATTAGTATTCAAGGAAATACAAATTAATAGAATAATGAGATCATTTGTCACCTAGCAGATTGGCAAAGATATTAAAGAATATCAATAAGCAGGTGATAGTGTAGGAAAAAAGCCATGCCTGTAGGCTACTTTGGGGAGTGTAAATTGGTATAAAATTGCCAGAAAGCAATATTCTGACAATATTCACCAAAAGTTTTAAATACCTTTTGATCTAGCAACTTCCTATATGAGACTTTATTTGATGAAAACACTCCAAGAAATGTACAAAATCTGTGCATTCTATAATTTACTATAATAGTATTTATCACACTAAAGCATTAGCAATATAAAGATAAATCAATGAAAGGTTAAATAAAGTAATAATGATACAATAATATATACAATAACGTATGCGTTAAAAAAATATATTTTCATGAAAATGCTCATGGTAATTGTATAAAGGATTTTAAATTTTGCATATGACATCACTTCATTTTTTAAAAATTACGTGAAGTATATAGAGATATACAAATTGCTAGTAGTGGTTGGTATTGGTTATTTCTAGGTGATAGAATCCCAGGTGCTTTTTGCTGATTATTTAGAAATAAACAAGGCACCAGAGCGGCTCAGTTGGTTAAGCATTTGCCTTCGGCTCAGGTCATGATCCCAGGGTCCTGGGATGGAGCCCCGCATCAGGCTCACAGCTCCACAGGGAGTCTGCTTCTCCCTCTCCCCTCCAACTCATGCTCTCTCGCACTTTCTCTTAAAATTTTTTTTAAAAATCTAAATAAATAAATAAACAAACAAATGAAAAGTAAGAATTCAAGATAGAATCTTAAACACATAGCCAAGATTCCACCCTACATTTTTAATTTCAACTATCTTCCTAGAGCCCAGTATCAAGCCCAGAGGCAGGGAGCCAAGTTAAAGGATGCTGTCACATTCTAGATATCCAGGGAGTAAGGATGGCAGAAAGAGGGGGAAATGAGACAAGGAGGAGTAAACGATGGTGGGATTTCAAATCTATCTGTCAGGGAGGCTCTTGGCCCAAAAGGGACATGGTTTAGCCGGAAGATGCTGGGTATTTAGACATGCGACGCAAAGCCTTGCATATAGCAGTAATGAAACATTTCTTTAATGAGTGAACATGGCTCCCTGTGATCCCTATTATAGTTTTATGTGTCGGTACTCTATCAGCAATGTTTTCTGGAGATTCCAAGAAGAGACAGAGAGGCAGCTTGAGGCAATAAAGAAAACACTGAAATGGGGATCGAAAGATCTGTTCTACCCACCAACTAGCTATCTGTCACCTCACCTTTTCCTCCATCTAAGGGTCCTCTTGTGCCGCTCTGGGACTTCAGTGCCACTTTTTCAGAGAGGTCTTCCCTGACTTCCAGGTTTCAAGAAAAAGAAGGAAATCCCTTCCTCCTGTTCTCCCTTGTCTAGTTATCAGGGTTCAGCTGATGCCTAGGAAATCACAAATCTCTGCCCTTCTTGTCTGGACTTGCCACTGACCTATTTAGTTTCCTTATTGTAAAGAATGCACCAAGGAGCCTGCTCAGAATACCCGGTATATCAGCCCCAAAGAGGTAGCCCGTTCTCAGGGGTCTTAATCCCGGCACTTACCAGTCCTTGGGCTCTCCATGCCCTGCCGGCGGCTCTGAGCACTCTGCCTGCAGGGGTTCCTATCTCCCTTCATCCTGACGCCAGCAGGTGTAACTAAAGCAGAACTTGCAGCAGCTAAGGGACATATCCTGGGTCCCATAGTGTGCAAATGATGGCGGTCAGATTCAAACGTGGGGGGAGGATTGGTCATCTGCTCTTACTTACAGAGGCTCAAGCTCTGAGGTCCTCCTGAGAGGTTTTACAGTTTTATTCACTAAATTTTTTCACTTTCCTTTTAAGAAAAAAAAAAAAGAAAAGAAAGAAATACAGTGGTGTGGCACTGTATTGGAGTGGCAGCTGAATATAGCACAAAAGCTGGAAGATGGGGCTGGGTTTGGGCCCCAAACTGCTTCTGGGGAGTGCAGAAGTGCGCTGTGACCTATTGTTTCCTGTGTGACTGAGCTGTGACTGAGCTGTTCCTCCTACCGCTCTCAGGCGGGAAGGGAACGCAGGAGAGGCGAGGCCCCGCCGGCCTGACTGGAGGCCCTTCGCAGTGGCTAGCCTCGCACAGCACAGCTTACCCTCTGTTCCAGAAGCCAAGCTTGCTTTTATCCAAAGTGCACTCGGGGACGGAAATAAATACATCCGTAGGCTTTTTGAAGGCTTTATGTATTCTCTTCCAAAGAACGCTCACTTCAGGCTCTTTATGGCGAGAAGTGAGTCTCCTCTCGTGGGCCATTCTGATAAATCGCTGGCCTCAAAGTAGATGTCTGAGCCCTATTTTTCCTTATATTTCCATATTCTCTATCTTCGTAAGCTACAGGATCAAATTACTGGCACAATTCAAAAAGCATTAGAGTGGACCCAATTTTTTTGACAATTTAAATCCCATTTAAACCTCTCAGTTTTGTAGTTGAAAACCAAATTTTGAGATGGGATATATGAGCACCGAACAATTGCTAAAATTCTGTAATAAGAACGAAAGAAAAGAAAGGAGCAGCCCTTAAGACCTTACAAATCTTTGCTTGTTTAGTAAAGCAGCAACAAGTAATTTGTAAGCCTCTGAAAAAAAAAATAGTAACAAAAAAGACACATTTCAATTAAGAGCCTTGAAACCATTTTTTAAAAAAATAACGTCCCCGGTTACCATACCTTAAAAACTTTGCAGAATTCAAGTACGGTATGATAAGATAGTTTAAAATACCGATTTAAAATTCGAGTTGAACTGAACCGTCGGATAAATTACACGGCCTCCTGATGCATTCAAGTCTAACTTTTTAAACCTCTTGAAGCCCGATATACTGCCTGTGAATTCTCATTTTAAATTGACTTTGCAGAAAGCATCTGAGGCACTCTCACCAGCTGCCACGTTCCGTGCACGTCCTCGCTGTACCTTGGAGGTCTGTCTGGTCCCCAGGTTCGTACTGTGGTATAAATGGGGGGAGTCTGTCAAGTCTGACTTCTAAATAACTTGAGAAAATGGGCTCTTGCAACTTTCCCCCTGGGATTTGGTACTAAGCCTGCTATTGAGAAAATTATGAGGATATTATTAGGAAAGTTACAGCACTTGTACCCTCTTGGAAAACAGGAGCGTCGTGGTCACGGTGCAGCCCAGTCTTTATTGCCTTTGCGAACTCAACATCAAGTGGAATGTGATTTCTGCTTTTGGTAAATGGTTTTATTTGTGTGCCTTTCTTCATTATTAAGGCAGTGACAGCCTAAACCAGCCCCGTAGAAATCACGCAAAAACGAAAGGTTAGGTCAGGCCAGAAGAAAACGGCCCCCTCTCTCCTGCTCAAGCCTCCTCCACCGGACCCACCACCTGGAATGAAATGGGCGTTGATGTGTCCGTTGCCCCCAC
>CM052815.1:41342282-41360203 GCA_028533885.1 Nasua narica | reverse complement strand
TCTGTCTCATATTTCATGATTTCTGCTCTTTGACCTTCTTTGGATCAATAATTGCTACATCTTCATAATGACTGGTAGCCACGAAGCCCCATGACTCCTTCTCTACCTCACTGATTTAACTTCGGTTGCCAACCTTCTCTACACCCACAAGTGTAGCTGCCATCTGTCCCCGTACAGTGCTCTTATGATATCACGGACTGTATTCCTTACGCTGTGCCTTTTATTCCTGTGACTCATTCATTCCATAACTGGAAGCCCGTATCTCCCCCTCCCCTTCACCTGCTTTGCCATCCCCCGCGCCCCTGCCCTCTGGAAACTATCAGCTTGTTCTGTGTTTATAGGCCTCATCCTGCTTTGTGCTTATTCATGTTATTTTTTAGATTCCACATATGAGTGAAATCATATGGTATTTGTCTTCCTCAGTCAGCCTTATTTCACTTAGCGTAATACCCTCTAGGTCCTTCCCTGTTGTCTCAAATGCACAATCTCAGCCTTTCATGGCACAGTAGTCTTCTGTGTGTGTGTGTGTGTGTACGTGTGTGTACGTGTACCACATCTTTCTTATCTATTCATCTATGGATGGACACAGGTTGCTTCCATACCTTGGCTATTGTAAATAATGTTGCAATAAACATAGGAGTGCATTTATCTTTTGAACTAGAGTTTTTGTTTTCTTTGGGTAAATACCTAGTAGTGGAATTATTGGATCATATGGTAGCTCTATTTTTAATATTTTGAGGAAACTCCAGACTGTCTTCCAGAGTGGCTGCACCAGTTTGCATCCCCACCCACAATGCACGAGGGTTCCTTTTTCTCCACATCCTCTCCAACACTTGTTTCTTGTATTTTTTATTTTAGCCATTCTGAAAGGTGTGAAGTGATATCTCATTGTAGTTTTGATTTCCATTTCCTTATGATGAGTGATGTTGAACATCTTTTCATGTCTCCGTTGGCCATCTGTATGTCTTCTTTCGAGAAAAGTCGGTTCAGGTCCTCTGCCCATTTTTTTACCTGGATCGTTTGATTTTTTTGGTGTTGAGTCATATAAATTCTTTATATATTTTGGATATTAACCCCTTATCAGATACATCATTTGCAAATATCTTCTTCCATTCACTAGGTTGCCTTTTTGTTTTGTTGATGGTTTCTTTCACTCTGCAGAAGTTTTTTATTTTAATGTAGTCCCGATGGATTATTTTTGCTTTTGTTTCCCTTGCCTCAGGAGACATACCTATAAAAATGTTTCTATAGCCAGTGTCAAAGAAGTTACTGCCTGTGCTCTCTTGTAGGATGTTTTTATGTTTTCAGGTCTTTAATCCATTTTGGTTTACTTTTGTCTATGATGTTAGAAAGTGGCCCAGTTTTGTTCCTCTGCATGGAGCTGTCTAGTTTTTCCAGTGCCACTTATTGAAAAGACTGTCTTTTCCCCAGTGTATATTCTTGCCTCCTTTGTCATAGATTAATTGATCATAGAATCACGGGTTTATCTGGGCTCTCTGATATGTTGCATTGATCTGTGTCTATTGTTGCAGTGCTGTACTGTTTTGATTACTACAGCTTTGTAGTTTATCTTGAAATCTGGGATTGTGAAACCTCCATCTTTGTTTTTCTTTCTCAAGGTTGCTTTGGCTACTTGGGGTCTTCTGTGGTTCCACACAAATTTTAGTATTATTTGTTCTAGTTTTGTGAGAAACGGAATTGGTATTTTGGTAAGGATTGCACTGAATCTGTAGATTGCTTGGGGTAATATGGACATTTTAACAACATTAATTCTTCCAAACCATGAGTATGGAATGTCTTTCCATTTCTTTGTGTCTTCTTCAGTTTCTTTCATCAGTGTGTTAATCATTTACAGAGCACAGATCTTTCACCTCTTTGGCTACATTTATTCCTAGACATTTTTATCTTTTTGCTGCAATTGTAAATGGTATTGTTTTCTTAATTTCTCTTTCTGTTACTTTGTTATTAGTGTATAGAAACACTACCGATTTCTGGCTATTAACTTTGTATCCTACAACTTTACTGAATTCATTTATTACTTCTAATAATTTTTGGTGGAGTCTTTAGGATTTTCTATGTACAATATCATGTCAAGGAATGATAGGATTTTTTATGTGTCTCATCTCAGAAATGCAGTGCAATATGAAGAAAATAAAATAGAATCTAAAATAAGTAAAATAAAATAGAAAAATATAAATCTCAATATGGAGAACAGAGAAAAGGCAATATTTAAATAATTCTTCCATATAGGTGTCTGGGTGGCTCAGTCGTTAAGTGTCTTGCCTTTTGCTCAAGTCATGATCCCGGGGTCCTGGGATCGAGCCCTGCATTGGGCTCCCTGCTCAGTGGGGAACCTGTTTCTCCCTCTCCCTCTGCCACTCCCCTGCTTGTGTTCCCTCTCTCACTGTGTCTCTCTCTCTCTCTCTGCCAAATAAATAAATAAATCTACCATAAACATAAAAGTCAAACAAGTTGTATCTCAAACTTACACTCTCATCTGGCCCCCTCTACCAAGATGAAGTCAAGGTTGAATCATGGAGACAAGTAAGGAAATAAGGGTTCCCTCAGATCGGAGCTGTACTTAAAAAATCTGCATAATTATTAAAGCTATTATTATTACAACTGTTATTATAAAACCTAGAAAATAAAAAAAATTAACTGCACATTCAACTCAGAACATTAAAAAGGAATAAAATACATAATAAGGAGTTACGATCAAAGAAAACAACTACAATATTGTATCATAAATGTATTTTCTCTTTTTTTTATAAAAAGTAAGGTGTTATGATCAAAGAAGAAAACAACTATAGTATAGTATCATAAATGTATTTTCTCTTTTTTTTTTTTTGAAGGGGGAGAGAGAAAGCATGAGGAGGGGCAGGGGCAGGGGGAGGGGGAGAAAAAGAATCTTAAATAGGCTCCACACCCAGCACGGAGCCTGACATGGGGTTTGATCTTAGGACTCTGAGATCATGAGCTGAGCTGAACTCAAGAGCCAGATACTTAGTCAGCTAAGCCACCCAGGCATCCCTATTTTCTCTTATGATTTTCTTAACATTCTCTTTTCTCTAGACTACTTTATTATAAGAATACTGGGTATAATACATGTAGCATAAAAAATATATATTACTTGACCATGCTATCAGTGAGGCTTCTGGGTAACAGTAAACAATCAGTAGTTCAGTTTTGGGAGAGTCTAGGTTACATGGGGAGTTTCAACTGTGCGAAGGGTTGGTAATCCTAACCCCCATGTTGTTCAAGGGTCAGCTGTGGTTTGAAAACAGGAAAATAATAGACAAAAAAGTTTTAAAGTTGGTTCTTTTATTTAAAAATTCAGCAAATAGGAATGCCTCTAGAAAAATCTAATCAAGGAAAAAGTTGAAATTGAAAGACAATATTACATATAAGAGACTGTTCAATAGGTACAGAGAGTCTAACAGGAATATGAGAACACAGACCTTAACATTTGACCCGTACATAAATATACCCCACTATTAAAAATAACAGAAGAAGTGTGGGAGGTGTGGAAGTTGAAGGTAATATAACCTTGATGATTTTACCAGACCCACACATAAAATGAAACTTTATGTAAATCTCTTATGAATACAGAGCCAAAGTTCTAAGTCCAATATGTGACATTTGAATTCAACTGTGTGTTAAACAATCAACACCATGATCAGGTAAGGTTTATTTCAGGAGGTCAAATGTGAATAAAAACTGTTAATACAATTAACTATGTAAGGGAGAAAAAAACAATAGCAACATGTTAATTATCACTGAAACACTAAAAGTGTTTCCAAAATGTAAGAAATAATACAATTCAGGAGAGGCTACCTATTGCCTAAGATGAGGAAAAAAAACCAACTTATTAATAGATTTTTATAAAGATTTTATTTATTTATTTGACATCGAGAGAGAGATCACAAGTAGGCAGAGAGGCAAGCAAGAGAGAGGGGGAAGCAGGCTCCCCGCTGAGCAGAGAGCCCGACACGGGGCTCGATCCCAGGACCCTGAGATCATGACCTGAGCTGAAGGCAGAGATTTTAACCCACTGAGCCACTCAGGCACCCCTTATTAATACATTTTTATTATAGTTTATGAATCATAACAAAAGTAACGCAGGGTTATTGTTTTAAAATATTAAACTTAAATAATGTAGCCTCCCACAATCTCATTTCTTAGAAATTAACCACTACTAAAACTTCATGTGTTTTCCTCCAGGGCTTTTTTCTTCTTCAATTTCTTTTAATTAACAAATACATTGTTTTAAAAACTAAAATATTCCAACAATACATTGAGAATAAAAGTAGAAGTCGTTGGGGGTGGCTGGGTGGCTCAGTTGGTTGAGCATCTGACTCTCCATTTTGGCTCAGGTCATGATATCAGGATCCTGGGATCAAGCCCCACATTGGGCTCTGTGCTGAGCACTGAGCCTAGTTGGGTTCTCACTCTCTGCCCCTCCCCACGCTCTCTAAATAAATAAATAACTTTTTTTTTTTTTTTTTTAGAATTCCTTCTTATGTATATAAATGTATATATCTACACACGAAGACATGACACAAAATACGGGTAGGATAAGCTCAACTTGATTTGACCAAAACAATGCCAACCAAATAGTAAGATATTAATTCTCACCCACCAGGTTGACCAAGACTTAAAATTTTTAAATAGGGGTACCTGGGTGGCTCAGTCAGTTAAGCATCTGCCTTTGGCTCAGGTCATGATCCCAGGGTCCTGGGATCTAGTCCCCCATCTGTCTTCTTGCTCAGTGGGGATCCTGCTTCTCCCTCTTTGCCTCCCCCTGCTTGTGCTCTCTCTCTCTCACAAAATAAACAAGTAAATAAAATCTTTTAAATGAATAAATAAATAAAAATCATAAAAATTTTGAATAAAAGTCCCTAGTGCTGGTGAGACCATGAGGAAAAGGCATTTTTATTTTCTGGTGACTAATCTGGCACTATTTATCAAAGTTAAAAATTCAGTTTTCTTGTACATAAAAATTGCACTACGAAGAATTTATTCTAAGGGAAAAAGCCCTACAGGTGTGTGATGGTTAATTTTATGTGGGAGCTTGACTGGTTGAGACGCCCACATATGCACACACATGCCACTGCCTCACTCAGGCATGCCTCTGCTTTTCCGTTGGATGCAGCCCATCGAAGGCACCAGCAGAAGATTAGAGGGTGAGGGAGAAGGAGGTCAGGATATGTGTTTTCAGACTCTGTCTCTGTCCTGGCACCATGGCTTTGGCTATGCCTCTTCCCATTCCAACTACCTCTCCCATTAGGCAACCCTCTGGCCAGTTCTTGGCTCCAGTATTCACTCATTTCTGGTAGCTCTCATTCCTTTTTTCCATTTCCTGCCTAGAGGCATAATGCTTTTACTAGTTCAGGGTGTTTCACCATCCTTCATGGGTCGCCTTAAACCTGCCTAGACCTTGGGAAATATTACCTTCATTAAATACGCTTCCAAATCCCCATGAATGTGTGTTCTCTTTGTGCAATCCCTTAGAGAGTGGATGAACCCAAAGTTATTGAAAATTGACAAGATATAGTCTCGGTTTGCAAATTGGCTCCTATACATGGAGAAGGACCCAAAAAGAGAAGCAGACCACTCTTCATTTGTAGGTGGCAGGTTTAATAAGCATAGGAACTTACATTCAAGGCTTGTCTTTGGCAGCTGCATGATGAGTAGATGTCTGCACCCACCATCAGAATCTTAAAGTTTACGTAGTGGCCTTTAGTTTAGTAGTGGGTTTAGTTACATATGGCACCCCAGATGGTCTCAACAATACCTTACTCTTTCAAGGCTGTGTCCTTGAAACTGGCTGGTATTGTGGGGACTGTGGGCATAAGGCACATTCCAAGGACAAGAAAGGAGCCAAGGAGCCTCTGATTGCCTGGGATCCTGCTCTTAGGTCAACTGGTGATGGGGTCCTCTCCATGACCCCCTCCAATATATAGGAACTGCAGTCTCCTCTGAGTTGGCTTGATGAGATAGTCTTCCTAATCAGAATGATCCTTGTTGGAGGCTACCTATCTCCCTAATTGTTTAGTCTTCAAGTGACCTCAGAGAAAGTGAGTCATTGAGCTCTGGCTCTATCCAGATAGTACTCATCTATTGTTCTAATTCTCCCTAATGCCCACTCACTGGAAGAACTGGGAGTCACTGGGGTTGGCCATTAAAACCCAGATCTCAGCTGGGCTTTTCTTACTCCTCAGGACCAAGAAAAGTCTCTGATGATTCAGCCCCCACCAGACCTGTAAGTCTTGTAAATATTGAAGAGAAGCAGACCCAGTTATCATTATTTTCCTGTGAAGTCCAAGATAATCAATTAAAACAAAAACTATGTAGGCTTCCTGGTTCCATAAGAACCACAAATCATATCATTATCGATTCTTTCTTCTTCCTAATGTCCCACAACCTATAAAATACTAATTTTAGCAAATTTGGTGAACATTACTTGAATCCACCAGACTCCATTTTTGTCTTGAACTGCCCAAACTGTCCAGGTTCTAGCGGCAATCAAGGCCTCTCTACAATGGCAGTGACCTTAGATGAGGCTGTTGACATCAACAGCAGCCCCACAAAGGCAGCTGAGTTCTTGCCCTGCCAGCAGGGGGCAGCAGGCAAAGGATCAAGCGAACTGATAGGCTGAAAACGAGATGTACGTAGGAATGCATGTATATGAATGTGTGTGTTTAACATGAGATTCCAATAGGAACACATATGCTTTTCAAATGCCAATGACACGCTTACATAAATTGATCACATATGAGATTACAAAGATGACCTCAATAAATTTCAAAAGATAGAAATCATAGAGGGTACATTGTTTCACCAAAACAAATAAAAGCTGAAAATTGATAATATAAAATGGGGAAAAAAAGTTTCTAAGCCCTTGGAAATAAATACCCCTCTTAAAATGACTTGAATTTTAAAAAATAGTTTCCATTTTATGGCATAATTAAAAATGAGTCATTACCCTCAGAAGAAAGTAATGCGTATTATTATTTGTCCAAATTCCAGGTGCCCCTATTTTTTGGGGGGGATGGGGTGAGGTTCATTGAAAGAGGCTTCTTGGAGAGGAGGGAGAGAAGGGGATCAGTGTTCACTGAGCATCTCGGTGGTTGGTCTTGGAGCTTTGCAGATGGTCCAATGAACAGTTTTGAGTCAGACCTTGGAAGGCAAGCATTCAAATGAGGCATGCCCCTTAGGCAAAGGCCAATGTTGGAAGTGGTGCCAAGGGGCTCAACTGAAGCCCCAAACTGAAGATAATTTTTAGGCTTAACACTATTTAAAAATGAGTGCGATTTATAAAATGAAACATTTATTCAAAGTGCTAGAAAAAGATTCCTGCTAATATAATAAAAAGAAAAAACTGATATATATAAAGGTACTAATTAGATAAACTATAGAAAATCAGCATCCTCAGTTTAAAGGGGAAAAATACTTCTTTGAAATGACCAATAATTGGGACCTCCTGGGCAAGTCTGTCTGAAGAAGTTTAAAAAAAAAAAAAGGAAGAAAGAAAAAAAGGAGATGTAGGAAAAGAGAGAAGAAAATGCAAAATATGAATGAGGAAAAATATATCACCTCAGGTAAAAATAAGTTGCTAGGTTCAATATGATGCTATGTACCATTTTGTAACATATAATTTAAAAAATATAAATGAAAAGGGTTATTGTCCACACCATTCTAGAGCAGTAGTTTCCAATCTTCTTCACATCATAATATATTTGTAAATGATAACATTAAGGTAATAATGCTGTTTAAAAAAAAGATTTTATTTGTGCCTGGACACAACAGGCATTACGACTCTGGCCATCCCAGAACCTCTGGATTTCCGGTCAGCTGGTTGGAAGCTCTCTTCTAGAAGTCCTGGACAATGCCACATGCCAAGGTGAGGGTAAGAGGAGACAATAAGGAAGAAAATGTTGAAAGAAAGAAACAAAGTGACCAAAATTATCGTGTTTTTCAGATATTATGAAACTTATTATCTAAGTTGGCAGAGAAAAGTATGGGGAACACCCCAAGAAAGAACCAGAAGCCGAAGGGTTGGGATTTATTCAAGGGAACTCTAACCTCAGAATCAATACATAAAAGCAGAAGGAGGAGACATTAGGGCTAATTATAAGAATGGTTAATGAGGAATTACCAATGGTTGGTCAATCCCTTTTCCTCTGCTTTTGCTGAGCAATAGGCCAAAATCTCATTTTCTGTGAAACAAAAGCAGTGAGTGTGGGTAGTGGGAAAACAGACTCAGGATAGTTTTCCAGGTAGGATGGGAAAGCCATGATGGATGGATGCACTAGCAATCAACACAAATTTTAAAACCATTGACACAACTCCACACAGTAGCACGTTCTGTTCCTCCAAATAAATGAAGGGAAGTTCATCAGAAACCATGTCCATAGATAAATAAACTGGGATTTTCAGTCCCAAGGTGAGATGAAAATCAAGAAACACCAAGCACTGGAGGAAAGCCTTTGCTTTAAAAAAGAAGAACCCAATTTTATAAACAGAAGAGATAATACCTAATAACACCACAAAATGAAAAGATGTGAAAAATTATTTCAATTAATATCATCATACATGTTTTACAAAATAATGTTTCCACTAAATGAGAAATACTTTAAATTATGACCATTGAAAAAATATTAGAAAAGTTATTAGATAAGAAAGAGAATGGGCTGACTACGGAAGTGAGTAATGTCGAGGAAGGGATGGGTGGGCTGGAAAAGTAAGTCAAGTTATTCTCCCCCAAAAGCAACACAGAGAGACAAGATTTAGGGGAGTGCCTGCCTGGCTCTGTCAGCAGAATGTGCAGCTCTTGATCTTGGGGTTGTGAGTTTGAGACCCACTTCAGGTGCAGAGATTACTTAAATATTGAAAAATAAAAAATATTTTTAAAAAAGGAAAAGATTTGGAAAACATTTGAGAAAAGTCAATATAGGAAAGATATATCAAGAAACCCAAGGCCTCTTTGAGAGGAGTTCCACAAAAAAGCAAATAAAGACATTGGAGGAGGTGAAACAATCAAACTTTAAGAAAATCCCATACATCTGAAGAAACACTGGGTCCCTAGGTCACAAAGTCTCACTAAATAGTAAGTAAGTATGATGGATAGAGGTTCAAAATGCAGATATCATGAGGAAGTCTAGAGTACCAAGAATAAAGGGGAATGCTACAAATTTTTCTTGAGAGAAAATAAAATTTTACTCTGAAGAACTAGAAAAAAAATTCACATTGCTCTTCAGCAACACATTGTTTCAAGAACACAGTGGAGTTCAAAAATCTGAGGAAAGCTGATTTTGAACCTAAAATTTTATAACCAAATAGCACATAGTGGAGATACAAAATAGAGCATTTTCAAATATAAAAGAACTCAAAGTTTATTATTCTCAGAATCTTCCTGAAAGGACTACTCAAAGATATAATCCAGGTATACCTGGCTGAAGGAAGCTCTCCCCGCCACCTCGCTCTCACACACACACACCAAAGTGATAAATAAGAAACAAGTAAACCATACAACTCAACCCAAGTAATCAGTGCTGCAAACAATATCAACACAACAGATAATAATACAAGGTGAGGGAGTGGGTTTGGGGAGGAAGGAGGTAAGAGCGTACTAAGGTTTTAATCTTATTGGAGAAGGATACGGTAGATAGAGATGTTGGTGAATGATGTGTCAATCTAAAACACAAGTTGAAAGTTTTAAGAATTTAACTCATTCAAAAACTTAACTCACCAGTTTACATTGGGGTGCAAATTAGTACAACCACTTTGGAAAACAGTTTACCATTGTCTAGAAAAGTTGAAAATATGCATACTCTAAATGTATGCTTTCGACAATCACCTTATTTGATCTGTCTACTTTAATTTGGCTGTACTTTTTTCCTTAATTCTGGAGATCATCATTAAGAACAGATACTTTTCCTCCTAGAAATATCACTTTATTTCATGAGAGAGCATTTCAGAAGTTCTCTTCAGCTCCATTCCAGCCCCTTACTCCTCTTCACCAATCCGTCAGTTATAGAAGTGCAGGTATTATCCTAATCCCTCCCAGTCTGTCATCCCTGTCCCTTCTGCCAGCACCCCACTCACTGGGACAGCCTCATTAGTCAGGGGACGGGAATCTCTGCGTCCATGCTGGTTCCCTTTTAATTCAGTCTCTACTCCACAACTACCCAAAGACATTTTCAAAACACAGTCTGTTCGTGCCTGCCCTTGGCTTAAAATTTTTCAGCGTCATTGGGGTATACAAGACACTTCAATTAGAGCTGGGGTCACATGATCCAAAGCGACCTCTAATGATAACGCTTCACTTAATTTGGGGGTGGTTCCACGAATAGCCTTTACGTTCTTCTCCGTACTCCATACATGACCTATTTCTCACAGAAGAAAAACAGCCAAAGAAATCTCAAACCAAACCAAACTCAAAAGCAAAGCAAATCAACAGAACTTTTTCAGTAGCTTCTTTAACCCACCAGTAAGGTCCTACGTGCCTGGCTGGCTCCCGCTACTTCTCGAGCCACGAATCCCACACTCGACTTCTTTGGGTTCTTTTCCTGGGATTGGCTTCTTGCTGCTGCAGAGCCTTTGTTGTTTCTGCTCACAACATTCTTCCTACCTCCTGCCCTCCGCAGATTTTTTTGTGGTTTCCTACTTAAACTTCAGATATTAGTGCAAATATCACTTTCGTAGATGTCTTTCTTGACCTCTTCAGACAAGGAGAAGTGTGTGTGTGTGTGTGTGTGTGTGTGTGTGTGTGTGTGTGGTCATTGGTTTGCATTATATATTCCTTCAGGCACATCCTGACTTGTAACGATATGCTAATTTGAATTACATCTTTTGTGATTTACCACGGGCTCCATGTGGGCAGGGACACTGTACCGTGGCTCTATATTTTAGATCCTGGCACAGAGGGATGCCTGAGTACATAGTAGTTGAATGAAGAAGTCAGTAGGACCTGATGAGCATAGGCGGTGGTCAAAAACTCAGAATGTGGAACGAGAGGGAAAGATCCCCTATTTCCACTTTTGCCGCTTAGCCTTGGACAACGTATGTAAGCTGTCCACAGCTAGGTGTCCTCCTGTGTAAAAGGGGGGTCATAGTGGGGTCCAAGCCAGAGGATTGTTAAGAGCATTGACTAAGAGGGCTCAAAATCACTCCGTACCGGCCCAGCTCCTGGCAGGCACTCCAAAGTGTGATTTATTATATTTTCATCTTTCTTTATTTTTCCTCTTCTATGGTTGCAAAATCTTCGTGTGGAAATGTTCTCCCTGTCTGCTCAGATGCTTTTCAATGTGGTTTGCTGATCTTTCAAGTGCTCCTGAAACTCCCGTTTCGGGCCATCTGTAAAGCATTTGAATGACACTCAGTGACAGGAGACGGCAGCACTACCATGGCCAGGGTGCAGAGCGGGGGGGGTTCGCAGGCTGTAGCCCCCAGCACGGGCTCCTTCAGGGGCTCACAGCACATGCCCCTGAGGCGGGGGCCTCTATGCTCTGCTCTTTGTCTTTTTTTTTTTTTTTTACTTGTATTGTTTTCTCAGTGTTTTGTTTTGTTTTAGGTAATATAGAGCTGTGTTTTGCTTATAGATTTGTTTTGTTTTTACCTCAGATTCATGTGCTTGTGTTAGACCAGTCTGAAAGCCCGGAAGACTTAGCTAGGGAAAACTCTATTGCTTTCTACTCTGAGTTGAGATTGGCCAAGGTGTCGGAAATTCACAACTGACTGAGGCTGTCTGCAGTTTGGCCAACTTCTCCAGGATCAACAAGCGTTCGCGACTCTGACTTGTCAGTGGTGGCAGAAGGGGCTCAGTGAAGGGGAACATCTGGATTTAAGTAGACTTTAATTACATTGCCCATCGCTACTCTAGACCATCTTTTTAACTCTGGGAAGAAGCTTCAAAGCGTGGCTTCATTAGAAACGCAGGAGTCATTTTAACCTAATTGCTCCCTCATCACAGCTTAAAACTGATACCTAAACCTTTAAGAATAAACTCATAGTCCCTGGTTCCTGACACTGTTCGCCCTTGGTAAGTGTTCCCAGAGGACCTGAACGCTATTCCTAATTTCAGTAAATGTTTTCATGATTTCACTGTAGAGTTAATGTTTAACAAGTTCCACAGGAACCAATTTCCTGCTTGAGGAAACTTCCTTACCAAGTTCCCTAATTATTCCCAGACAGCCATCACCCTGTGGAATCCCGCCAGCCAAGGGAGGTTGTTAGTAGACTGCACATGGCAGCTACACTTTAGTTACCAAGGAAACAGATCAGCTGTACAAAGAGCCACGTTGGACCCCGGGGAGACCAGGGAGTTGTAAGCATGTGTATTTCTGCTGCCTCTTGTTTTCCTTTAGCCTGAGGAGGATGCCAAGTAAATCAGGGCATACATCCTCCTCTGAAACCATTGAGAAATTGTCTACAGTGAATCCTCTGGACCACCATTCTCAAACTCTGTAGTCTCAGGACTTCTTCATCCTCTGACAATTTATAGAGACCCTCAAAGCGCTTTTATTTATACAGATTATAGTAACTGGTATTTACTATATTAGAAATTAAAATGAAGACATTTTAAAAATATTTACTTTAAAAATATTAACTCCTTTAAAAATAACAATAGTGACCCATTCCATGTGAACAGAAATAACATATTTTGTTGGAAAATAATGATATTTTCAGAACACATTTAGAAGAGGGACATTGTTTGGCAATTTTGCAGATCTCTTTGATGTCTGGCTTAACAGGACATAGCTGAATTCTCATTCATTCTGCGTGCAGTCTGTTGTGATACAATGTATCATGTAGCTTCTGGCAAACTCTGTTGTTCATTTCTGAGAGACTGAGCGATAAAAGGCAAATAATATCTTAAGAGTAACTTTGACCTCACAGCACTCCTAAAAAAGGTCTCAGTGTCTGTCAGGGGTTCCCAAACCAAGTTTGAGAACCACTACTCTAAACAAAACTGCAATAACTGGTCACTGAATAGCTTTATTTCTAAATGAAACAAAGACATAGACCAAGAAAAAAAGGTTGCAGTTACTAAAATGGAAGTATCTGTGCCCTAATCTTGATATTTCCACTGTTTTTGAGCATCACAGCCTATAAGGCTGGGATGTTGCCATAATGGCACCAGGGAGGGTCAGCTCCTGTCTCTGGACAATAATCAGAAAAACAGAAATAGGCCCTCTAGAAACCCTAAGACAGAAACCAAGTTTGGTGTATTTTTATTTTGAAACATTGACTCGACAATCTGTAAATTGCCAAATATCACAAGTCTACAATGTTTATTAGCAAAGGCTAAAATGTTAGCACAAAAAAGGAGGTCGTACTTGGAAACAGTAACAACAGAGATTGGAAAAATTTTCATGTGCAATGAATGCCTGCTTTCCCCTTTTAAGGCCTGGTGGGAAAGTCGAAAATTAGGGGAGATGGGAACTTTCTAAAAAGAATTGCCTTTGTCTAGATCCCCAAAGCAACTATTTCTTGTGCCCATATTGCTCACATGGGGTGTCAAGAGAGTTGCACAAGGACCACGTGATGATCTCAGGTCTTGTCTCTCTAAGAACCGTCGTTCTGCCCACAGTCTCTGCTGATGACTGCTCTGAGACTGCAGGGCTAGCCAGCGTGGCCAGCTCCAGGAGGGGGCTCCAGCCGCGGAGGTACACTGGGACAGCAGCTCAGGGCACAGCCACAGGAGAAATGCCTGGGGCATGTAAGCCCAACTTGAGTGTTTCCAGTTCTTTTGCTTCCATCATGCAAGATGCAGTAAAGCAGCTGATGGGCCAAAAGCATGAACTCTGACATCCAAGAAACATGTGTTCTAATCCCACACAGATACAAAATAATCTTGAATCCTTAGACAAATTATTTAGTATTCTCAGCTCCTCTGTTAAATGGAATTGTTGTGAAGACTAAAATGAGCTCAACCATGTAAGGGGCTTAGTCAGATATGTAGTAAATGTCCAGTAAATACTGGCTGTTTTTAAAGTGCAGGTATGATTTTGTTTTTCCCTATGGAACATCCTTCAGTGGCTCTCCCATACCTTTCAACAGAGTTCAAACTCCTTTGTTTAGCTCATAAAGTTATTCGCATTTATTTATTTATTTTCTATCATTCTTCAAGTATTCTATGCAGCTGTCACACAATTCCACTCGAGATCTTAAAATCCATCATGCTTTTTAGACCAGCTTTTCTCTAGATGTAGAGACTTCTTTCTTGGTTTTCCCATTTAACTAATGCTTGTCAGTCTTTACAAACTATAACCACAATCATCTCCTCCAGGAAGCCTTCCTGGACTTCTAGTCTCGAGAGTCTTATCCAGTGAAGTCTCACAGCACAAGTGTTAACCGCAGTTCTAACACTCACTACACAGTGTTTATTTGAGAATTTGAGAGAGAGAGAGAGAGAGAGAGAGCGAGCATGAGTGGGGAGAAGGTCAGAGGGAGAAGCAGACTCTCAGTGGAGCTGGGAGCCTGATGCGGGACTCGATCCCGGGACTCGGGGATCATGACCTGAGCCAAAGGCAGCGGCTCAACCAACTGAGCCACCCAGGCACCCCTCACTACACAGTGTTAAGAGTTCATTTATTTGCTTCAGTCACTCAAAGTAATGTCCTAGAAGTTTTGTCTAACATCCCACACAGCAACTGGCACATGTTAGGTACCCATTAAATGGCTTTCATTTATTCAAATATTCAAATGAGATTGCAGATATAACCCACTATTGTGAATGTGTAATGTGTGGGATGTAAGGTAATGATTATGGTGAAGGTGATGGGTGATAGTTGTGCAGGTGGTGACGGTGGTGGTGAAGGGGGTAGTGACGGTGAAGATGATGGTGACAGTGGTGGGGGTGGGGGTGGTCATGGAGGTTGGGGGTGAAAGAAAGGAGATGGGAAAAGGGGAAGAATGAAGGTGTCCCTCAGCCTTTCTGCTCCTAAGCCTAACAAAAAAAGGTACATCTACACCTATTAAGGACATGAAACGCACCACTACATTTGTCATTTGCCCACATTCTTTGACCCCAGGGCTGATGTGATTGCTTCTATTACTTTGAGTGAGTTCACCAGAGATGCTATTGGCGAACCAGGAACAAGTTTAGCTCCCTGAGCTTTCCGCAGTGAGATTAAAGCAATTACATGCTTGAACCACTAGATGGCAGTGAGGATTTCGTCCATCTTTGGGTGGAGTTGACTAAATCCCTCCTGGAACTTTCATTCATTTAGGGTTTAGAGGCACCATCCTAAAGCTTCTTTCCAGATCTACTTCCTTTATTCCTGACACTCTTTCCCCAGTCTCCTAATATTAGTTCTTTTGTCTCTGGAATCCCTAAACTTCTCAGCTCTGCCTGCCTTCCTGTGGGATCCATGCAACACTTGGTCCATTTGTATTTCTCTCTGCCTCAGGTAGAAACATCTCAGCACCAGGCCTGAGACACACTGATTCAGTGCCTCTCTTTCTCTTTTGGATTCTTTCCATGTGACTTCAGACATTCTGGAGTCTCTCCATCTTAAGAAGACCTTCCCTGGATCATGTATCCCTCTCTAGGTGTTGCCCTGGAGCCCTATTCCCCTAATTCAGAACCTCCATTCCGAGCCTGACTTGTGTATCCCAGCAATCTACTTGACTTCGGTTTCACACAGACATCCTAAACTCCACACATCCAAAATTGGGTTTCTCCCCCCACATTCTTCCTTTCCAGTGTTCCCCCTCTGAACAAATGGAACCCACATCCACTTTCTGCTCCAGCCAGAAATCTGGGTTCCTGTTTCACTCCTCTCTCCCCCATACAATCCATTACAAAGTCCTGTCAATTTGATTTCTTAAGTTTGGGAAGAATCGTCCTCACTGCTCACCTTCGCTGCTACCCATCCCCCCCCCCCCCAGCCCAAGCACATCACTCTCACTTGGGCTGTAGCAATTGTCTTCTCCTGCCTAGTTCCACTCTTGAACCTCTTCCATCAATAATAAGCCGGAAAGACATTTTAAAACTACAGACATGTCCTTGTTTCTGCTCTGCTTAACCCCCTGCCCACCTGTCATTGGCAGGTGAGTTCAGAGTTCTTGTACCAACAAGTTTTTGCTTGGTCTGGTTTCTGCCTCCCTCTTCATCTCATCATCTCATTCCTCCCTCGCTGCGCACTCTCCTCCCTTTATTGGAATGATGTTAAGTTCCTTCCCATCCAGACCATCACACACGGCCCTCTTTCCACATGGATGACTCTACCCCCTCATACTGGAGTTGAGCCAGGATAACTCCTACCTGTCTTTGAGGCTCAGTTTCAATGTCACTTTCTCAGGGAGGTTCCTGAGAAAGTCATTCCCAATGCCACTGCTCTCCCCCCAGCCCCTCCAGATTAGATAAAGTCTTCCTGTGATGATCCCAGGGTATCTCATGCTTTTCCTGTTTCAGTTATCACTATTGTAATTGTGTTTTTAGTGTGTGGTTATTTGTTTAATAGTTATCTCTCTCAAAAGCCTATCTTGCTAAACTTTGTGCTCTCAGGACCTAGTACAGTGTCTGATATATAGAAGTCATTCAACAAATATTGTTAAATAAATAAATGATCTTCAAAAACAATCCCATGCTGCTTTCTAGTCACACACTAGGTGAATATACTCTTTTTAAAAATATTTATTTGTTTGTTTGTTTGACGGAGAGAGAGAGAGAGAGAGAGAGAGCGAGCACAAGTAAGGGGGGCAGCAGGCAGAGGGAGAGAGAGAAGCGGACTCCCTGCTGAGCAGGGAGCCCGATGCAGGGTTCGATCCCAGGAGCCTGGGATCATGACCTGAACCGAAGGTAGATGCTTAACCAACTGAGACACCCAGGCACCCTAGGTGAATATACTTTAAGGTAACCTGGTGAAAGCGAGATGTGGTCTATAAATTCTCTAAGTCCCAGAATAGAGCCATATGATCCTTTTGGTAAAGAACTGCTCTTTTCAACTCATACATCGAACAGATTTTCACTCAAAAAAGAAAAAAAAAGGCCCATCTCTTTATTTATTGTTTTCTTAGAGCTCAATCCAGTCAGTGGGGCAGAGTGTGTCTTCAAAACCAATCTGAATTACATTTTAAAAAAGTAATTTGGGCGGCCCCCAGGTGGCTCAGTCAGTTAAGCAGCCAACCTTTGATGTGATCTCAGGTCATGATCTCAGGATCCTGGGATGGATCCCTGCACTGGCCTCTGCACTCAGTGGGGAGCCCGCTTCAGGATGGTCTCTGTCCCCCCCCCCACTCTCTCTCAGTCTCTAAAATAAATAAATCTTTTTTAAAAAGTAATTTGGTAATATTTATAAATTTGCAAACTCACAGTTGCTTTGTCCCACTAAACCCATGTTATAAAACCTACTCTGCAGCAATTAAAGCTCCATTATTTATGTATATAAAACTAGTTTATTTAGCATACTGCAAGGGACAAAACCTAATGTAAACACCTGTATGGCCACCAATAAATGAATTTTAAAGACTCTTTTATATCTAATATTAATGAACCTTATACATTTATTTTAAAAAGAATAAAACATTAATATATGAAGATACCTCTAATATATTAACAAATACGTAGATATCAAGAGGTTAAGCATCACATAGCAAGAAATGCAAATGGTTGCCACCATTTATTAAGTAGAATTCAGTCAAACCGTGACGAAATATCACATGGATTCTCTAGCAGTCAGAATGGTTGTGAATCTATTTTTCTTCGCCACAATTTCATCAAAGCTTTTTTCATCTCACTGTTTCTCAAGCTGTAGATCAGTGGATTCAGCAGAGGTGTGAGAAGTGAGTAAGACAATGACATCAGCTTCTTGGTTTCTGGGGAGTAGCCAGATTTGGGTTGTAAATAAGTCATGCTGGCTGTGCCATAGAAGAGGGTCACAGACGTGAGATGGGAGGCACAGGTGGAAAAG
>CM052815.1:41295774-41341782 GCA_028533885.1 Nasua narica | reverse complement strand
CAGCTTATAAATGAAATGGACGTTTTCTCAGTGGAGAGGACCACCAGCATTTCAGGCATAGTGACTGCACTGAAACTCACGTCCACCACAGACAAGTTCTGAAGGAAGAGGTACATGGGAGTGTGGAGGCTCTGTTCCAAGGAGATGATGACTATAATGACGACATTTCCCAACAGAGTCACCAGGTAGACAACCAGGAAAACCCCAAAGAGCTGCTCTTGGAGTTCCGGAAAGTTAGAAAAGCCCAGGAGGATGAATTCAGCCACAGAGCTTTGATTGTGCCTTTTCATGTCAGCGGCAGAGAGCATTTTGTCTTTATGGACATTGTATACAAATCATGAAGTCACAGTCCAATAGCTGAGAGTTCAAGTTGGAAATTCTTGGCAGAAGATGTAATAATGAGTTCATTTTGACAGGTCTTCAAGTTGGCAAGTTTTGAGAATAGCCAATATATTGTAAAAGTGAATCTTTCAAGTACAAATGAATTGAATATTGGCTCAGAAATCTTACTTTTGAGGTTTGAAATAGCAGGCGTTCTCTGGCAACTTTTTTGCTAGGTTGAAAATAAATCCTAGTTTTAAAACATAGAATCCATTGTCCGTAACAATGATATATGCATCTCTGTTCTTTTTAATTATATTTCACATGTGATTTTTCCAATAGATTTTGAAATAAACAACAAGAAAGGACAAAATCTATAACTATTAATTCAAAATTAAAACAAATTTTGATAAATATTTATCACAAAGTCAAAGTTCAAAATATATTTACCTTGCCTTGTTAAAACTGAGATACGTGAATAATACCCAACCAAATATAGAAACACTCAAAAGGGATTGAATTTTAGGTGCACTTATCTCAGATGTAATTTGTTTCACGTATATCAATTTTTTGTTAGAATGGATCTGACTAATTATACTGAAATTTGCCTGAATAAAAAACTTCAGGGCGCCTGGGTGGCTCAGTTGGTTAAGCAACGCCTTCGGCTCAGGTCATGATCCCGGAGTCCTGGGATCGAGTCCCACATCAGGCTCCCAGCTCCACAGGAAGTCTGCTTCTCCCTCTGACCTTCTCCCCTCTCATGCTCTCTCTCACTGTCTCTATCTCAAATAAATAAATAAAATCTTAAAAAAAAAAAAAAACTTCAGAGGTCAGTTCTCCGTCATCCATCCTTGTGACCATAAAATGGATTGGGGGCTATACAAAATTCCATTTATAGCTATTCTGATCCTGTTATTTAAACTCTCTCTGGCTCTCTCTCTACCTCTCCCCAGCCACCCAGCACATACATATTATTAGCAAGTTCATTTAACCAGTAAAAATTCAGTAAACACTAATTATGCACCCACCAGGTGGAGCCTCTGTGCCCTCAAAGATATTTGTGACATAAGTTTGACAGAGAGGTCTTCCTTGACAGCATAGCATAAAATAGCAGCCCTTATCCCATACTCCAACACCCTGTGACTCCCATCTCCTTGGTTTATATTTTGTTATAACACTTGTCACCAACTGAAATCACACATGCGTATTTGGGTTTTATGCTTATTATCTAACTTCCCCTTCTGGAATGTAAGCTCCAGGAGGACAGGAACTTTGTTCTGTTCTTTGCTGTCATCTTAGTGCCTGAAACAGATAATAACTGATGTAATAGATGCTAAACCAATATTCGTTGAATAAATGGAAGAATAAATATTAAAATTTGGAAGTCTGGACCCTGGCCTTAAGGAATCTGGTGTCTGAAGGAAAAATAAATCAAGGGAATAGAGAGCCCCAGAATTAATCCATGGCTTTTGTAGATGTTTGCAGCCCCTATAGGATTGGAAATACCACCGGATTAGATAGTTGGGCCCTAATCTTGACTCTGCTACTACTGCCAGGATAGTACTCTGGCTCTTCCTTTATTCAAGTTCTTCTGTGTGGTTGGGAGTAGGGCATTCCTTCTGGACCTGATATGGTTGTTTCTCTGATTTGTTCATAGAAAAATACAGAATTCTGCTCCATTCAGATGAGGGTGAGGCTGAAGAGAAGGTAGAAAAGTGGTGGGTGGACACATAGGCACACATGCTGTCTGAGTCCTATGCAGTGCCAAGCATAGCCAGCCCTCTTCCTCCCCATCTAGCTGCTCTTCTGAGCCCCTCTCTGGGTGGGGGGGGGGCTTGTCCCCTTTCTTCTCCCCCTTTTTCTCCCCAGTCACCCAGACCAACTCTTCTCTGGCCCCAGCATCCTATATTCACTTTCAGGCCCACAGGTCTTTAAAATCTGGAATCATGGCTTCTTTTCTTCCTCTGTTCCTCCCCACCCTCATCATTTAATGGTCTTCTAACCAGCTTCTTCATGTTTTGTGACTTCTCTTCCAATCTGTCCCTCATACCTTTGCCAAAATAATATTGTCCTCCCTCCCAGAACCTTCAGGGTCTCCTCTTATTGGTAAAATAAAATGCCCACTTCTCAGGCTGCCATTTAAGGGAAATTAGATGGGAGCAAGTTCTTTAGAAATTTTAAAAGGAAAATTACTTCTGAATGGAGACGGGAAATAAACAACCATAATCATAGGATGTCATAGGTGGAAGAGCCAGAAAGTCAAAGGAGGAAGACAGAAGGAGGCAAGCAGACTTATTCAAATTAAAGGTGCTTGATGACATCTTAGTACTAGAATGGGGGCTTCCTGGCCTTTGGAGGGTGCTTCGAAAACTGGCAGAATTTAACTGTGGGACATGAAGAAGGTAGGCAGACAGAAGGAGAAGCAAGCTGAGGATATGTATTGTTGTCTTAAGATCAGATTATTAGGACATTAACAGATAGTAAAAGGCAGGTTGATTTAGAGAGTTTAACTATGGTGATAAATATCTGTATTAACTTTAATAATTATACTTTAGATATCAAAAAATCTCCTAAAATTAGTAAGGTGGACTCTGCTGGAAAAAAATTAAGTACCATATGTAGTAGAGAAAAATATATATTAAGTTCCAAGTATATAAAACCAATAAGTTTTAAAAATATGAAACTTTAGAGTATCTTATTAAAAATAGATGAACTTCAGGGAGCTGATAAAGTTTTGGAACAAATCTAAATCACTTAAAGAAGAAAGAAGAGAGGGAGAGAAAAAGAAAGAAAAAAGAAAAGAAAGAAAGAAAAAGAAAAGGAAGGAAGGAGGGAGAGAGGAAGGGAGGGAGAAAAGGAAAGGAAGAAAAGAAAGGAAGGAAGGAAAGAAAGGAAAGGAGGAAAAGGAAAAGAAGGGAAGGAAAAAAAAAGAGGAAAGGAAAGGAAAAGAAAAAAGAACAACTGAACCTGAATGCTCCATCTTTTCCTTTTTGCATGAGTTACCCTAATGCTGACTTGATGATTCAATGACATGTTAACTTTATGTAGGACCTTGGACAAATCACTCCTTTCTCTGGGTTTCATCTTTCTGCATGCCTGTCCTTATTTCTGCCCACCTCCCCCCCGCCCCCAGCTACAAAGCTCTGTGAATCGATGATTAGTGCAAGCAAACTACTTAAAGCTCTAATTATTGCCCAAAGTTTTATGTGACTATGAAAGGCAGAGTGCTTGACATTCTCACCTGAGCACTGATAAGCATCTTCAATTATCAGTGAGAAGATCTATAAATGGAAAACCTGCTAACAGGTATGCAAGCAGAATCTTTAGGTCCTTACCTTCAGTTCCTTACCTCTGACTTTCAACCCATTTAATCACGTTTCACCTCTTTTGTGAAAGAACGAAAGAGAGAGAGAGAGAGAGAGAGAACTCTCCCATAAATACAACTCAGTGATTTAATGCACTAATTTTATACCATTATATGGCATTGAATTCTTGCCCTTGGAGAATTGTTCTCTGGAGAACTTACACTGAAAATTATATAGACTTTCCCCTATGGACATAAGAAAACTCAACTGCACTAACTTGAAACAACTTTCTTCCAGGTTTCTATAGGGATAAATACCCCTTCATTCAAGAGACTCAATTCCATCATGATGACCCCCCCCCCCATTAAGGAATGAAAGCAGAGGATGAGTGAATGTTAGTAAACAGAGTGAAGAAGAGAGAAAGGGATGGGGGCATGAGCAAAGGCAGGTTTATCTAGATTGACTGCATGGGATGGACAGTTTCTACAGTGGTAGGAAACATGTTAAGACAAGCAGGTTCAAGTTACTTTGTGGGAAGCCCACATGTCATTACCAATTTTTTTTATATTTTCCAGTAGAAATATGGAAATACTGAAAATTTGGTGGAGGTGAAGGAGCATTAGTCATTCAGGTGATTTTATAGTTGGTGTTTTTTACCTTGAAGAGAAAACATCTGGACTAACTGTATGACTAAGCAAATATGTAACTTCTCTGGCTCTATTACTTTTCTGCTAAAATAAGATTACTAATCTCACAAGGTATGTAAGAACGAAGGGACTCATAGATTAGCTTATACTGACTTGAACAATCAATGAGACCATTGGCTCAGTCCCAGCAGAATGTAGGGATGAAGGACTCTGCAGGCTTGGGTTTATCCTAAACTAAGATAAAGTGAACAGGATCCGGGTTCCCTTTCTCTATTTTTCATCTCCGTTTTCGTAGAGTAGGTTCCATTCTCCAGGAAGCTCTCCCCTCCTAGAGACAATAAGGCTGCCAACACTTAGAGTTACAACCTCGCTAATCTGTGCCCAGTGGGAAACATACCAGTTATTCCGTGGGGAAAAGCTGTTTATTCACAAAAAACAATTCAAGGACCCTTCCCAAATCATTTGTTGTGGTAGGAGTACATGAGAAACCATGAACCAAACTATGTGACTGATGAGGACTGAAAATGCTGTCAAATATGTACTTTGTGGTACTTACCCTATAACTGAGGATACCATCTATCCCAACTGTGCATACCTGAAAAGTTTAATGAAAAAATTCCCTGAGAGAAATAAAGGTATTATTGGCAAAGAAAGGAGACTAATGAGTAATGATGAGTCAACACTCAAATGCCTCTCTCTCTCTCTCTCTCTCTCTCTCTCTCTCTCTCTCTCTCTCTATATATATATATATATATAAAGGCACATTGTCTACTTCTAATTATTGCATGAATATAAAGAAACCCAAACAAGGGGCGCCATGGCTCAGTGGGTTAAAGCCTCTGCCTTTGGGTCAGGTCATGATTTAAGGGTCCTGGGATCGAGCCCCATGTCAGGCTCTCTGCTCAGTGGGGAGCCTCCTTCCCCCCCCCCACCTGCCTCTCTTTCTACTTGTGATCTCTCTCTGTCAAATAAATAAATGAAATATTTAAAATAAAAAAAAAGAAACCCAAACAAATTGCATTAGTTTAGTTTAGTTTTTGCAAGACAGACTGGAAAGAAGTATAAATAGGATGGAATGGGTGAGTAAAACAAGAAATATTGCAGAGGGCACGTTGATTGTCCTGAAGAACATGGATGTAGTGGGTGAAGAAGACAGGATTTCAAATCTTGGCGAAGGAAGGATGGAGAATAAATAGAAACAGGACAAGGGAAGTCTGTAAATGAATCACTTCAAGGGTTTTACATATTTTGGGGTCTGGTCCTCAAGCCTAGAAGTGAAGGGGAAACGATTATAAAAGAAGTCAAGGGGTCAATAGTTACACATCTACTAGGGAAGAGACCTTCTTGAGAGTCACCGTCCTTTCACTCAGGCTGAGTCTGACTGTAAAGAGCATTGCTAAGAGCACAACATGGATGTTGTGAAACATAGATATTATCATCTTCCTGAGAAGCATGTTTTGTTTTGTTTTGTGTGGGGGACTTTTTTGTGGGGATTTTGGGGGGTTGGTTGTTTGGTTTGGTTTGGTTTGGGTGAGAAGGGAGTTGCATTTCTGCCAATGCTCTGAAAAGGGAAGAGGAAACTCTAACTTGTCTGCGAGAAAGCATAGTCAGTGACAACCATGATGAAAATGGATTTGCACACCAATCCAACCTCAAAATTGCCACAGAGTTATTAACACAGTCTTTTTCCAGCAAATGTTCTCCACATTTTCCCAAGAATACTCACATTTTTAACCTGCTTAGGAGTCCCACCAGTTTGTGGGTTCTACAAAAGGCCTCTTTCATTTTAAGAGTCCAGAGAAGGGGAGGAGAGACAGGAAAAAATATCAGGACTGTTTGGAGCTAGAGCAGCCGATATGTTACTCCATGTGGCTCATAGCTACTGCTTGCTCCCCTGCCACCCTCCTCTACTTAGGGTTGCCAGATTGAGCAAATGAAATATAGAATGCTCAGTTACATTTGAATTTCAATCTTGTTTATCTGAAATTCAAATGTAACTGGACATCTTGTATTTTTTCTCATGACCCTCCTCTGCCTGCCATTCTCAAACCCTACTCTTTCAGAGGGGGTGCCCATGGCTCTTCCCTGGGGACAGTGCTCTTCCGTTTGACCACAGCCTTCTCTTTCCCATGGTTTGTACCTCCCACTCCCCAGAGGGAGGCTAAGTCGGCACCAGGGAAACCCAGCATTTCTCTGCTCCTGGAATCACTGCTCCCTTCAACCACTAAACCCATTCTTTCAGACTTCTACACATAGGAGTCTCATGGCCTCTTCCTCTTACCACCCCCCTCAGGGAGCCCCAGACCATCAGATACACCTGTATTTGTGTAACGTCTGTGTGACATATTATTCTATCTACTCAGGATCCTTTCCTTTGGGGAGCCACTCTCCCATTCCATACATTTCAGGAGGTGTTGATCCTTACTTATTTAGCGCGGGGGGTGGGGGCGGTATGACCTAGGCCATCAGACTTAGGCCTGTCTAATCAGGGAAGTTCATCTTCCAGACCACAGTGGTTGTTCAAGACTTGGTACATACCCAGGGTCAGGTCAGAAGCCACTCCCAGTTTCTCTGCTAGACCTGTTGATAAAGATGATTCTGTTCTTTTTGGGTTGCTGACTGTAAGGGTCGTTTAAGTTGACACTCCTTATGGCCATCTTCTCTGACACATAAGAGTCATTCTCTGAATTAAGAATGAAAGGGCAACTATAGAAAGAGTAACAGAGGGAAGAGAGAGTGAAAGCCTGGTGGTGGGTATTGAGAAGGGCCCGCATTGCATGGAGCACTGGGTGTGGTGCATGAACAATCAATCTTGTAATACTGAAAAATTAAAATAAACATATTTGGGGAGAAAAAAAAGAGCCAGATAGGGGCGCCTGGGTGACTCAGTGAGTTAAGCCTCTGCCTTCGGCTCAGGTCATGATCTCAGAGTCCTGGGATCGAGTCCCGCATCGGGCTCTCTGCTCAGCGGGGAGCCTGCTTCCCCCTCTTTCTCTGCCTGCCTCTCTGCCTACTTGTGATCTCTCTCTCTGTCTCTGTCAAATAAAATAAATAAAATCTTTAAAGAAAAAAAAAAGAGCCAGATATACCTGAAACTAGAAATCAGTTATCCTTAAAAAATAAAGGGGGTCACTTAATTTTTGCTTCAGCTAGTTTAAACTGAATGTGAACCCTAAACAAAATAACGTGTCTAAACCTCAATTGGATGTTAGATCCATGTTGTTGTTGTTGTTTTTTAAACAGGCCTCCTTGGCCCCGTGAAAATCCAGCAGTGTGGCTGGGCACCTGTTCCATTGCGCTCAAATTCTCTATGACATTCAGGAGCTGGTCTGCTGTGAACATCTAAGCCCTTGGGCGGCAACACAGCCTCGCTCGCTGGACCAGCCAGCCTCTGTAGTAATGCAATACAAATTGCTCTTCAAATAAGTACATACACATGCATACTGTTTGTTACACATATTCTGGATACAGACACCATCTATGTGTTCAATATGCTTTGTATCTAATTATCAAATGTGGAGCCACCAAACTTCCTGTGTGAAAAAGAGTTAATAATAGTGTTATGATATCCCAAGTTGACTACCCACAGCTAAGTTCCCTTGGATTCAGACATCTGGCTGTGTCCAGCAGATGGCTGGAATTGGTACACATGGACTTAACTTTGAGGAGTCATGACAGAAATAAAAATGTATGAAAAGCAAAATGAGGAGTTTCTATAACCTTTCAAGGGTGCACTGAGGGCCCAAGGCAGTGCTGGCATTCTTAGATGTGCTGACACCACCATCACCAGCTGGGGCGGGGGTAGGCTTTCGGTACCACCAGGTCCTCAAGGGCCTCCACCTGGCTGGCTGAGGGGCAATAACTAAGAGATCTCTCTGAGGAACCCCAGAAATTGATGGGGCTCCTAACTGAACTTCAGTTTCCTCATCTATGAAAAGAGAATGAGGAACTGACCCCACCTACGTCTAGAATTCCTTTGAATTCTTCTTGTTTTCTATACAGAGGGAGTTGGAGCAGAAAAAGAGATTAGAAGTTATCTCCGGGAACTAACTGGTCTTTCTAAAAAGGAAAGGGAGGTAATGGCATCACTAGGGACAACAAGTGACATTAGTACAGAGCTAGGTCAAGTCACAGTAGAGTTTTGAAGACATATGGTTCATTTCCAAAACAGAAATTCTAGAAGTTTCTAGAAAGATGTGAAGCTACTATTAAGCAGCCAATTGATCACAAATACAGAGTCAAAGGAATATTCCATTAAGACACAATACAGTTTTCCTTTAAATGTTGATAGTGATATGCTTCACATTACCCAATCTTACAGAAGGAGCACAATCCACAGTTTATTATATTTAAAAGTTTATTTATTTTTTTAAAAAAAGCCCAATCACCTGTTTGGTCACTGACATTAACATTAACATTAAATTCCACAGTAGAAGAGGTTATAAACAGCTTCTCTAGGAGAAGGAGATGCTAAATAACTGAATTTGAGCCACTGAAGGTGAATGTGGTTGTTCCGAGGGACTCAGTCCACATGGCCTTTCCCCATAGCCTATGTTCCAAGTTTTCCGATCCCATATTATCTAGTTTTCATTTCTATTTTCTCCCCTGCCCTTCCACTCTTTCCAGTACCTATTAATTCAATCTCTCATCACCCATTCCTTTTTACACTCTGTCTTCCCCTTCCCCTCCCCCCTCCTGACCCTTCAGCTCTACGGACCCATTTATCTGCTTCCCATCCTACTGCTCCTACCCTCCGCATCTCTCATTTCTCCTTCTCTCTGCCTTTTCCATTAGAAGCCTCCTTTTGTGTCTTTGCTATATTATCTTTGTCCGCAACAGGACATTTCTGCTTCTCTTTCAATCCGTCCTTCAAGCTGGTTTTGACAGAAAATGGGTTCCTGTTGTGGGATTTCTTTTTATTTGACTGTCCCACCTTTACCGATATATCACTTATCTGAACGCCCTTTACCAGATTCCTTATTCGAGACGGATTTAGGGAGAATTCCAAATCCCAGGCCCCTTTATGCTTTCTGGATTTCATTTGTTCTTTAAAATACATGAACTCCTGCTTTACCAAGGGAGAAACTTTGAGGAGGAACTTTAGCTCGAAGTTCGAGGAGGTCTCTTTTTTCAATATGTCCAATAAAAACTGCATACTGAGGGTCATCTCCTCGTTCTCTGATTCCCTTTCTTCATCCAGAAGCCTATTTAGTTCTCTGCGGGACTCTTTCCCCAGCTGACTCTGATCCTCTTTGACCAGGTAGGATATGGCATGAAAAAACTCTTGGAAGCTAACGTGGCGGAAAGTATAGAATGTCTTCGTATCATCTCCCTCTTGGTAACGCATGCTGCTCAGGAAAGCGTCAAGGCTGGCCCCATCTAAATTGTGCTTCCTGAGGTCAGCTTCTTCAAACATGAACCTCTGGTGCTGGATCCCCTCGGCTGCTAAAGAGCACAGACCACTCAGGAGCCTGTGCCCCGTAAGCTCAGCGCAGCCTTCATTGTCACTGGGCGGCAGGAAGGTGGAGACATACGCCATGAAGATGTCCGTGCCGTTGCTGGGAGTCTCTGCAATCTCTCTGCCCCTCTCCATCCGCTCCTTGAGCCAGGAGCAGATCACCCAGCAAAGGCCTGGAATTTGACACGATTTGTAGAGTACATCATTTCCTTGCACAATGTCAAAGGCGTTTCTGGCTTGCTCCTCGTCGGGGAAGTAAGAGCTGAAATACCTCCTCCTCTCATCCTCAGAGAAGCCTAGGATGTGAATATGGTACAATTGCTTCAGTAAGGGCTTCAGATTCCGCAAAGCCACGGGCCGGGTGGTGATAAGAAGGGAACACCTGGGAAACAGCTCTCTCCTGATTAGACGGTGCAGCACGTTCTCCGTGGGGTTCGGACTCAGCCTCTTCAGGCCCTTTGCAAAGGGCGTCTGCAGTTCGTCAAAGCCATCCAGGATGAACAGCAGCCGCTCCTCCTCCCTCAGGATCTCTTCGATGGGTGCCTGGTTGTCCCCACAACACCAGAAGAGGAGCTGGTCCGGTCTGCCCTCCGGCAACAGGACCACTTCTCTGCAGCTGACATAAAAGACATAATCAAACTGGCCTGGGTACAGGGTGCCCGTGGCCCAGTCCAGCACCATTTTTCTGGCCAGTGTTGTCTTCCCAGTGCCCGCGGACCCCTGTAGCACCACTGTGGGCGGGGCTTGGTAGGACTTCTCTCCTGGATCAAACAGAGTCTCCACTGAGACAGACTCCAACTCCTGCTCAGGGAGGGGGCAGGCGGATGCATCTGCACTCTCTGGGTTAGACCTGGCCACCAGGATCAGCTGATTGTAGCTGCCACCACCGAGTCCTCCCTCTTGTCTCTCCTCTAGGCAGCGCACGTGCTCTCGGTACACTTCTCTGTAATCTGAGCCAGACACATGGGGGGTTAGCCGGTTCCACGAGAATAGAGACTAAGGGGGCCCTTCAAACTCTGGACTCTACTCTCTAGTTTCATCTCGTCTGCTCTCTAACTTGTACCTTCCTTAAGTTTATACTTCGTGCTTCGAGGGGAGGGACCCCTGGATGTGTGTATGTACCTGCACGCAGACACACGCATGGTGTGTGTGCACGCACATCCGCATGAGTGTGCAAGCGTGTTTCGTGTGTGCGCGTATTGGTGGGGTATGAGTGAGTGCTCGTATCCACACAGGCTCATGAGAGTACGCTTATGCAAGCGTGTGCATTTTTGTGTGAGGAAGGTGTTGGTGCGCATCAGCAAGTGGGTGTGAGAATATGTATGTGTGCAAAAGTCTTGGTGTGTGTGAATGTCCGAGTGTTCCTTTGAAATATCCCCATTTGAAATGGTGAGGACAGAGTGGTGAAAGGAAAGGGAAGCTGGAGGATGGTGAAGGAAGTAATAGGAGCCTGTTCTTGGCAATGATCAAGCCAGGCGCTGGAGATAAACCAGCTCCCAGTCAGAAGCCCGGACTCCCATGTCGGCAGGGCTCTCGGGTGTGGCACGGGCCTATGGGGGGAGCACAGGTTTTCCTGGCACCCCACAAGAATAGATAGGAGACCTCTGGGTTCCATGCCCACCCTGTTCTCAAGGGCAGTATCGATCTACCAGACCCTTGAGAGAGCAGGACGCCGGGGCAGGCTGTCCTCTGTGGGAAGCAGCTGAGGAAAGTTGTGACACTCCCCTACCCCAATGCCATTTCTGCGTTAGTGGAAACCCCTTCACCAACACTACCCTCAATCTCTAAGCCCCTCTCCTCTACCCTCCTCTCTCTGGCATTACAACCAGAGGTAGGAGGTGGGACATCATGGCCACAAGATAACTGTAGTCTTTCTATAAGACCCCACCCTCGACTCAGGCCTTCCCCCAACAACTGTCAGAGCCTTCAGCCGGAGACCACCAGGACCCTGGGCACTGGTGCTCCTCGGCACAGACAGAGGGCAAGAGTGAGAGACAGCATCCACTACAGGCTGCGGGCGTCTCTGGAAACGTCATGGGGATGGGGGAGTCCTGGGGGCACCCTGAGCTCCCCTTGTCTTCTGCTGCACTCACCGTTCAGACAAATGTGGCTCAGCCAGTCCACGAGTTCCAACAGGTTCATGACCCTCAGGACGCCGAGCACCACCTTCACGGCCTCCCATGCTCCGTACAGGGAAATCAGCCGAGAAGCCAGGTCCACCGGGGTCAGGCTCTCCAGGTCCCCGCGCGCCAGCAGCATCTTCCCCTCAAGCAGGCTCTTGTTCCGTAAGTGGAACTTGAAGAGCTTGAAGCTTTTCTCCTCAAGGTCTCTCAAGGCCCAGAGCAATGCCTCCTGAGGGGTTTGGGTCTGTGCCATGGCGCTGGGGTGAAGGGCTGAATTCAGACCAGTGACCGGGAGAAGCAGGAGAAGGGGAAGAGAGGCAGGCACTGAGGGGAGAGCAGCCTGCAGGCCCCTCAGCCACTCAGCTTTCTGGGTGCTTAGCAAGCTGCTGAGTGCAGGCCCAGGAGAGACGAGAGGGATGCGCGCCGAGTTCCAAGAAAGGCGAGCAGGTGGGACAGCAGGGAGTTTTCCTACTCATTCCCCACGGTGCCTCTTTGTGAGCTGACATGTGTCTGTGCCAACAAATACGAAGGCAGGCATGTGGGTGTGTAGGTTCTCTCTATCTCTCCATCTCTCTCCCCCCACCTCTTCCCTCTCACACCTACTGTTTATGAGGCCCTAAATGCCTGCATAAGTCAGTTTATGTTAAAAATGCATACCTTCTTTAAGTTCTACAAGTGAGCCCCTCCCTGACTTTGTGAACCTATACAGAGTTGGAGCACATTTGCTGGGACTGCTGAGGAATGGCGAGAAGGTAGAAACTCTATACTCATCAGCCCCTTGGCTTCACACTGGATTTCAAAGCTGGAAGTCTTCTAATTCAGATAAGGAGACAAGTTCAAATAATAAGAGGAACAGCCGCTTTGAGGGCTCACTGATGATTATCTCTTTTGATTGTCACAGAAACTGCCTCAGGGATTGCTCCAGATGAGAAATTTGACAAAGAAGAATGGTTTTCCAGAACTTTCCAGAGCTGGACCAGTGGTCAAAGAGGCAGGATTTAAATCACAGCCTCTGACCTGGTTAAATAGGGAGAGAAAGAGGTGAAAAGACAAAAGCAGAAGCAGAAAGCAGGTCGTTAGACTGACTGCTATCCCACACTGGAGACATGTGTAGATATGAAGCAACAGTGAAGGGAGAGGAGGATCTAGAGTTGTGTTTAAAATACAGAACTGGTACATTGGTGGGGTGGCAGTCCTCAGAAGAAGAGAAGCAACTCCTGGCAGAAACTTTCAGAGTCCAGAATTAGCCTTCTGAGCTATAGGCGATGGGGAATCCATCTCTGTAGCAAAATGTCTGAGAGCTAGAAAAAGGTATCTGGGAACAGGGAAAGTTGCTGAGATTCAAATTCAGCGTTTAAACTACGCATCAAAAACAAAAAAAGTTAGGAATATGTTAGAATACAAGGGACTTTGGGAACAAATCATGGGGTAGTTTGCAAAAGCAAGCCTGTTGACATAGGAGTGATTTACAATAAAGCCTCAGACTCCCCTGAAAATCTCTGCTGTTGGCAGAGCTAATTCAGGAGAGAGCAAGAAAAGATGGCGTCAGAGGCTGCCAGGGAGATGAAGCATATAGGCTTCGGGCCATTTGGACTCAAAAGAGCTGGAGGTGAGGCCAGGGTGACTCCCCTCCCTGGTGCAAGAGCCCCACAAGCCAAGTCCTGGGGACTGAGTGAAAACAGATTTTTTTCCTGGTTCAGACAGACCCCAAGTCAAGCCTAGATCCACATCACCCAAACCCATAGTTCACCTCTGCTTTGTGGTGCTGGTATTAAGAGGATGGGCGAGGGCTCCTGGGTAGCTCAGTCAGTTAAGTGTCTAACTTGATTTCGGCTCAAGTCATGATCTCAGGGTGGTGAGACTGAGCCCCGTGTTGGGCTCTGCAGTGGGCATGGAGTCTGCTTGAGATTCTCTCTCCTCTCCTTCTGTCCCTCCCCCCATACCTCTCCCTCTTAAAAATAAAAATAAAAAGATAGGTGGGACAACCCTGACATCTCCCCTTTGATACCTGGTACATATGGGACTGGAGCAGACCAAGCGGGGCTGGACCCCCTCGGAATAGCACAGACGCTCACGCAGTCCATCTGACCATCAGTGGATGAGTGTGGCTCACCAGAGGAGAACTTGACCTCATTCCTCCACATATTGCGCTGAAAAACAAAGGAGGGGCCAAAGGAAAAGAAAGAGTGCAGTAGCCCCTTCATCTCGTCTCTGAACCCCCGGCACTCTCCTACAGCTTGAGCGGAGCCAGGCCGGGGCTGTTTGACTTAAGAGACGGAGGAATTGAGATGCTGTCACCATCACGTCCTCGGCCGGGGCACCATTTCTTTAGGTTGTTGAAACCACTGGAGCATGTGCTCAACCAAAGTGAAAAGGGAGAAGGACAGGAGTTCCATGAAACAGGAATCCAAACGAGGAGGAAGACAAAGTCCCTCACGGCAGCTGATCAGAAGACTTAGAGCACCGTGATAGGACAGAAGCCCTGACTGAGAAGAATGGGCGCTCAGACCATCTCCAAGGGAAGAAAAGAACTGACAGGTTAACCGGTGCTGCCAGGCCCTCTGCAGGACCCTACCGAGAGGCTACTAGAAGGTATGCAGAAACCGACACTGAGTACCAAGAAAACTAGACCAAAGAAAGAAATCACTAGTTCTAGGAAAAATGAAAACCAAGAAAGAAGTTTACGAAAGACTAAAACTACAACACTCAGGTGTGAATAATTTATTTGCATAGAAATAATAACAGAACGACTGAATATTGATCTAACTAAAATGTATAATATAACCATATTGAAAGGACAGTGGTGGAATGTTCTGGAGTGTTCTAGCATAGGAAGCCAACAGATAATGCATAAAATTGAGGAGTCAAAAGGTATCAGTAGTCATGTATAATTTAGAAGTGCAAAGATGCGGGAAGGAACAGTTTAAATATATAAGCAGCTGCTTCAGAGAAGAGAGACCAGAGGTAGTACTGGGCGGGGTTGGGGAGGTGAACCAGGATAGTACGGGATTTTGAGTATAAGCTTTTTAATGTTAACTGACTTTTTAAACTATTGAGCATATATTACTTCAAAAAAAAATAGCAAAAAATAGCAAAGTAAGACTAGAGGATAAAGAAGTGAAGATAGTAATACTGTATCACATATTTGAAAGTTGCTAAGAGTAAATCTTGAAAGTTCTCATCACAAAAAAGTTTCTGGAACTATGTATGATAATGGATGTTAACTAGATTTATTGTGATCGTTTCACAATATAAACATATTGAATCATAATGTACACCTGAAATCAGTACGATGTTGCACATCAACTAAACTTTAATATGAGAGAGAGAGAAAGGAAGGAAGAAGGAAGGAGAGGAAATAAGGAAGGAGAAGAAAAAAAGGAGAGGAAGGGAAGAAGGGAAAGAGAAAGGAAGGTAGGGAGGGAGGAAGGGAGGAAAGGAGGGAAGGAAGGAAGGAAGAAGGAAGGAAGGAAAGGAAAGAAAGGAAGGAGGGAGGGAGGAAAGAAGGAAGGAAGAAAATAATGCGTATAGACATATCTTTCAGGAAGCTTGGCAACAAAAGGAATTGAGAAGTCCTGAGAAAATGTGGGGAGAATGTGGGACCAAGAGAAACTCTTGTTTGTTTTAACATGGGAAAGGGTGGGAAGGATTTGAATGCTGACAAAAATCATCCAACAGTGAGATTGGGTTAGAAACACAGACGAGAGAAAACTACAAGAGGAAAGAATTGGGCTGTGGGTTGAGGTAGGACCCAAAGCAAAGGCATAAAATCGGCCCCTGACAGGAGGATGGAGGGAACATCCTCCATCCATGCCTGGGGAAAGCAACAGGGTCTTTGGCAGAGCAAGGCAGGTCTGTGGATTTTGTGGTCACATGAGGGTACTCATGGCTGGTGGTCCCTGTATTCTCTATGAAGGATGAGTAAGAGCATCTCCTAAGGGTAAGAGGGCTGGAGAAGAGGGGAGAAGCCATGAGGGAGAAGCTTGGAGCCTCTCTTGTGTACCTTTTCCTCCCCCTCCAAGGCCTCCCATGCCCAGTACTCAACGAGTTCTACCAGAGTGCAGGAGAACAAGCAGGAAAGGGAATTGGTTTCTCCCAGAGCCTTAACCAAGCTGAGGCTAGAGACAGGAGCAAGACAGCAAAGAACCAAGCCCAAGAGACAAAATGGGAAAATGGGAGTGAGACACAGCCACAAAGATCATGTGACACAGAGAATGGAGTCTGCTAGCTGAGAAGTCTCTCAGATGGGCCTCCTCTAGAAGGTTCCAGGTCTGGAGGTGATGGGTCAAGGATGGAGAGTCACACCCAAAGGGACAGAAACAAGATGTAAAAAAAAAAAACCCTGATTTTAATTGAAGGGTGGAGGCAGGACATGAAAAGAGGCTTCCCTCCCTATTCACCCTGGCTTGGCTGTGGGCAGAGCTGACAACTGGAGCAACTGAATCCCAGAAGGGAAGGGGTGGAGGCAAAAGAGACAGAGCTCAAGGGTGGAAACAGAAAGGAGACACCAAAAGAAAAGAATAAGCAGACAAAACAAAGTGTGTGAGAGAGAGAGAGAGAGATGAAGCTAGCTGGTGGGTATGGGTCTCTCACACACACACATGCACACACAGTTACATACTCATTCTACAAAGAGAGTCTTTCTTAACAGCAAACTCTCAAGTATCAAGAAAAAGTAGAACTATGTGTGGAGGAATTGGAGTCTCTGAGCCAAGCCACCAGAGTCCCCCGCCTGCCTTGTAATCTTTCCTCACCCATGGAGACAGAGGCCAAGGCAAAGTTGAGTCCACATTTTTACCCTCCTGCTTCCAGGCCTCTTTGTGCTTAAAACAGGCAGGGACCCCAACCCCAGACCATCCCTTCCATGCAAGGGACTCTTTGAAGGGACGCCTTCTTGTCCCCACAGTGGTCACCACATTCTCCTTTAGGGCTTGGTCAGTTCTGATGAAGTTAGCATGTGGGGCTGATAAGTTTATTAAGGTCCTCTTGAGGACCCTCGTGGCCATTTGGAAGTATCCAATAGCCACTTCCCTCTCCTCCTTAAATCCACTCAAATCTCACATTCTCACTGTTACCTATCCTAACTCCTGAGTCCCCCTTATTCCCCGCTAATTTTTACTTTTTCATAGCACTCATCACCTTCTAACATACTAATGTGTTTGTCCCTCTCCACTAGATCGTGAATTCTTCGAGGACAACGATCCTCGTTTTGTTCATTGATGTATATTCCAAGCGCCTAAAACAGCGTCTGGCAGATGTTCAAACTAGTGAATGAGTAAGTCACCGCACTGACATCTCATGACGCTGGCAAGAAGTGTCTTTAAAAGGCACTTTAACAAATCCCTTCGAAGTGTGAAAACAGGAATTGCGACCCATTCTCCGCTCTCTGGGTCCATCTGGCGGCAGCTGAGCAGACGAACATGTTCCTCTTGGGTCAGCGCTGTCCCAAGTTTGTTCGGAACTACTTAGCTCGATTCCCACTGAGTACTCATCGGACCGAAATCAAAGAGCACAAACTCAGAGCAGGAAATTGTAGCGCAATGAGAAGCATCATCCGTAACCAATAGGCGCAGAGATCTAGCTCACGTGGTGCATATTCAGCCTATCGTGCTCCTAATATTCTTCAACTCACCCCCTTCCGCTCCTAGCTCCTTCTCGCTCGACAAGATGGCCACGCCGGCGGCACCGGCGAGTGCTCCTGCTGCGACTCCAGCTCCAGGCCCCACCCCGGCCGCAGTCGCGGCCCCAGCTTCAGTCCCAGCCCCGGCCCCAACCCCAGCCTCAGCGCCGACGGCGGCGCCGGCTCCAGCGCCGGTCCCAGCTACAGCGCCGGCTCCAGCCTCATCCTCAGACTCGGCTACTGCGGCGGCCACGACTGCGGCTCCGGCCCAGACCCCGGCCTCGACGCCAGCCCCAGCGCAGACTCCGGCGCAGTCTCTGCCGGGTCCTGCTCTCCCAGGCCCTTTCCCCGGCGGCCGTGTGGTTCGGCTGCATCCAGTCATTTTGGCCTCCATCGTGGACAGCTACGAGCGACGCAACGAGGGCGCTGCCCGAGTAATCGGGACCCTCCTGGGTACGTGGCCAGACCGAATTGACATTCTCTTCTACCTCCCAGCTCCCCTTTATCTTGTTCACTTCTCGTCCCATCTTCATTGACCTCTTACCTATTTCTCCATCCCACCTTCTTGCTGCTATTTATCGCCTTAAGGATCTTGAACTTTCTTGCCAGATTGCTGTCACTTTGGTCGACATAAAATACGTAAGCTGTGGTGAGTTATTGAATAAATACCATGTGCCGAATGATTTAATTTTATTTTTAAATCTTCCCAGTATTATTTCAAGTCAAATGTGATTAGTCCCAGACTACCAAAAATGAGTTCAGATGCTGACTAGGAAGTCAGAAACATTTAACTTCCTAAACCCAGTGACCTCCCCCCCTCCCCCACCAACCTCTAGGGACTGTCTTTTATCTTCCAGGTGTTTACAAAGACGTTTTTAACCAGTTGGCAAAGGAGTGGTGACATCTGTAAAAAGACTTCCCTTTGAACCAGTAAACCAGTTTGGCAGAAACTCATTTAGGGTTTCCATAATATTCTGCTTTCTTACACATTTAATCCTGGTCTTCTGTTCTGTAGTCTCCGTGAAAATGTTAATTTGTAAAACTGAGAAGCAGTAAAGAAGGATTACGGATAATATGCCCCTTTCTCTGGGGACTGCTGATCCCATCAAAGTCATTTTCACTCCATCTCTGTCACTAATTTTAGATACCTTTGTGAATCCACTCTAGCCTCATTCCTCATTTTTCTTATTCTTAAATGTGTAATTGTCCTTCCACCATAGAAGACAATTGGTGCGTCGCAAAGAGGACAAGATTTGTAGGTAGATTTCACAAAATATTAACCATGTGCCTTGGGACAAATTACCTAAAGTCTAGTTCTTTCAGGGGCTACTTAGACTTAGTCTTTGCAAGAACTAAATTATTTCCAAAAGCATCTAACTGATGGCACAGATTAGGTACAAAATGGCTGTTGGTTGCCGTCCACCACATCAGGGCTATACACACACCCCAGCAGCACGCGCATGTACACACATACACACACTCACTCTCTCCCGCTCTGTCTTTGAAGATTTAGCATTATAGAAACTTCAATTGATCCATTATCTTCCAAACATTGTCAAGATTTTCCTCAAACCAAGCCTTTATATTCATTTTGCCCCAAGTGCCTTCCCTGCTCTCCCTCATTTAAGTTCCACTCATTCTCCAGGATCCCAGGAAAAGTGTTAAGTGTCAGTACTTCATCTTATACTACGACCCTCACCTCCATTCTTAACCTCCCAAAGTGTAATAGCATTCTGTAACTGTGTCCGGCTTTGAGCTTCTGTTATAAATGATTTTTGCAACACTAACTGGCACTTGACAAATACTAATTTACTCTTTTAGCTGCACTGACAAATGTTCCAGACTCACTGGAGCTGTTTAAAGAAACAGTTCTTCACCCGTGGAGACCACTAAGTGCCCCAGATACTGTAGTGACCCTAGTTAGACCAACTATAATCTAAATCTTTAGATCTTTCTTCCAGAGTGGGATCATGGTCCAGTGCTAGGTGTTAGGAGACAGTACTTACTGAAGAATGAAACATAGACTGCTCACTGGAAGCTTAAAATTTTCTCAGATATTACTTGGTGGAACATACTTAATTCGGTTAAATAAAGTCACTGGAACGTCTTAAGTAATGTAAAACTGTTAGGTATTTAGAATTCAAAGTTGGATAAAACAACTTCTACTCTAACCTTAAATTCAAGATGAAGGTCTCCTCATATATAAATATTAGAATACAGTGTAATAAATGGTCGAATCGAAGGGTACCATAGTGGCATGGAACCATAGAAGAATTAAAACTGCTTCAGAAATTTGAAATGGTCAAGTTTATTGAATGCTGAGAAGTCAAATAAGATAAAAACATTTACCCACTGGGTTTGGAGACAGTTTCAGCTATGGGAGCAGAAACCTTAGTGAAGTGGAATTAAACAGACACAGGTGTGGCAGCATTGTGGTCTGTGGCAGAGGGGGAAGTGCTTGAAGCCTTGTATGGGTGGTGCCAGTAGGTTAGAGAAAGATGGAAAACTGAAGGGACTAGTAGTCCTAGGTCAAGAAACAAACATAGTAGGAGTAAAGGTCTCAGAATAGAATAGAAGCCTGTGGTAAAAGATTGATACTGATGTTTAAGGTTCACAGGTAGAAGGTTTCTGGATGATGATGGGGTTAAAGTTATGACCATGGGACTAGATGGCTGAGGGGAGGTACAGGCGAAGCTCCCTAAAATTGTACTCTGAGGCTAGGCTTCTGTATGGGTGACCTATGTGGACATTGTCAGAATTTTCCAGGTAGTTTTGTGGATTGAATTATAAGAGAAAGTCTAGTGGCAGGAAAGTGAAGGTCACAGAGTGAGAAACTGGCACAGGACTGGTAGCAGGGAAGAACAGATAGCAGAAGAGCTTGTGAAGGAAGAAGAGACCCATTCATTGGTGGTTAAAAGAAAGAGATCACTTCAGAGCTTCAGTTCTCTGGAGAATTCTGGTTCCACTGATGCACATGGCTGGACTTGGAGCTTGAGTTCAGTTTTTTGCTCATTGACTTTGAGGAAGCCTCTGAAAGCATTTAGAAAGTGGTCAGAGGCTGTTCAGAGCTCTCAGGTTTTGTAAAACTTGGACAATTCTCTCTCACAGGAACCGTTGACAAGCATTCAGTGGAGGTGACTAACTGCTTTTCAGTGCCGCACAACGAGTCAGAAGATGAGGTGAGTGGGAGCTTGAGCTGCCATTGTGTGATCTATACTTGTTAGTTCACTAGGCTCTCCTTAAGCACAACATGTTGAGCTCGTAACTAGAAGTCCTACAGCTCAAAGAGCTTTTTTTTTTTTTTAATGTATACATACTTACGGGTCTTCTTTTGTCTGCTCAGGGTGGCCCCTTGTCCTTTTCTTCCATTTTTTTTCTATGAACTTCTAGCTTCTTAGCTTCCTTTTCTGCCTGCCTTCGTAGGTGGCTGTTGACATGGAATTTGCTAAGAACATGTATGAATTACACAAGAAAGTCTCTCCAAATGAGCTCATCCTGGGCTGGTAAGTTGGAATGGGGAGAATGGAAAGTTTCGGTGATTGCCAAGGTTTTTTTGCCACCAGACTAGGCATTATGTACTGTCTTTTGGAGACAGAATACTAGAAATGTGTTACCTCAGGGATCTACAAATTTAGTGTTTTGCTGGCCATTCTGGTCTCATGAGGCCAAGAGTATTTACTTTGAAATGTAGCTTTTACTAGGCAAATATTTTTGCCTTGCTGGTGACTTACAATGTTGCAAGAGCTCTGAGAGTCAGCCTCTGATTTGATTTGATAGAGTTTTTGGTGTATTTATTATTTTTACATTTGGGGTGTCACTGGGGGTAACACTACCATAGGAGTGTCAGGTACCTAGAGATACCCATGTCACCATCGTGTTTGGTCTTAATGTCACATGTAGGCATGAGTCCACACTGTGTTCCATTTTCTAGGTATGCTACAGGCCATGACATTACAGAGCACTCGGTGCTGATCCATGAGTACTACAGCCGGGAAGCCCCCAACCCCATTCACCTCACTGTGGACACGAGCCTCCAGAATGGCCGCATGAGCATCAAGGCCTATGTCAGGTGACCAGGGTTTTGGGACACAAGGGCATAAAAGGGACCATGCCTAGATGACACCCACTTACACCCAAAACAGGTTTAATCTTTCAGTGTGTATCTCATTGCCTCCTAAGGAAGCCCATTCCTCACTCTCAGCAGTTATCATTAGAACGGCTTTACTTCCAAATGAAATCTGTCCCTGAAATATCCAGTCACTGATACCAGTTGTGATACCCAATTTCTTAATCAGTTTCAAATGATAGCCCTTTAAGTATTCGCACAAACTGTCGTGTTTTTCATGCCGTCTTTTCTATAAACTAACATTTCATGGTTCCTATAGCTGACCCTCACATGGTATTTTGGTCACGATCCTTCACCATGTTCTGTTTTTCTGAGCCCCCCTTTAGTTTGCCATTATCCCAAGAACTGAACACAAGACTTGGAATAGTACAAATTAAAGGTTGATTGTCCTTGTTTGTATACATCTAATACCCCAGGGTTGAACACAGTTTTGATGACCATAACATTATAGTTTTGACACACTGGGCTTGTAGGCAGTTAAAATGCCCATTGATGGGGGAAGTTAGGAAAGGCTCCGTTGGCATGCTGAAGAAGGGGCTGCTAGAGGAGTTGGAGGGATTATCTTTTCTGATTATAGAGTGAAGGCATTTGTTAGTGCCTGTCTTACTGAGTTTGACTTCGTGCTGTGTATGTATCGTGATGTAACCAGTTAGCCATGATGCAGTGAGACGATGGTGGATGCCAAGTGCTTATGGACTAGTTGGTGTACCGCTAAGCTTTAGTCATAGCCTGATTTCTTAGCCTTTCCAGATATTTCAGACTCTTCATGGCCCAGCTGAAAATAGTATTGTTGACATAGTAAAGGCAGTTACCTTTAGTGAGATGACTGATAGCATCCAATCTAGTCTTTGTGGGCTGGAGTCAATTGGCTTTTTTCTGTGCTGATGAAGGGCTCAGTCTCATAGAAGACCTGTTTATTTCTTTCCATGGGGGTGGATATCTGGGCAGCCAGCTCTACAGGGAAATCCAGTGTCTTGTTTCATCACCGAGGTTGCAGTGAGTGAAGCAGTCCCCTGAAGGGACAGGTCACGTTTGAACGCTGAGTGCCCTCTCCCAGGCCAAGGTTTGTGTATGGAATGAGCTAGAGGAAAAAAAGTGACTTGCTTCCATGAGATCTCGGGTTTAGGTGGTTTCGGCCTTCTTATTTCAGAACCAGGGAACCCGTACTCTCGATGTAACTGCTTTCCCAGTCTAGAGTAGGAAGCTCTCTCCCAAGTCCATTTTTTTACTTTGACTTCTCTCTCCCCAGCACTTTAATGGGTGTCCCTGGGAGGACCATGGGGGTGATGTTCACACCTCTGACAGTGAAATATGCGTATTATGACACCGAACGCATTGGAGGTGAGTAACCTTCCCATACCTTCTTTTGAAGTCTGGCATTTTTCAGGGGAGGGGTTTGCCACTCTCTAACAAGTGGAGGGCTTTGGGTGGGTTGAAGAGGAACCATTGATCTAAGGTTTGTGATTAAAGTCACAGTCATTCTCCTTTATAAATGGGCTTCCAGGAATTATTTGTGGAATTATTAGAGGTGGAAATGATCAGCACCAGAGGCTATGTGGCCATTCATGTAAGAGCAAAACCAGTGATTAGCATACTGGATACAGAAGCTGAGCTCTAACCGGAGGAAGAAAAGCTAATAAGGGCAGAGCAGGGGAGTTTAGAGAAGTTGGCTGTGTCCGGAGGGAGGTGGGAAAGAGAATGGTTAGAGATCCTCTCTTTCCTGGTGGGATGACTGAAACCTCTGTGCCTCTTCTATTCCCCATCCCACTCCCCCAGTTGACCTGATCATGAAGACCTGTTTTAGCCCCAACCGGGTGATCGGACTCTCAAGCGACTTGCAGCAAGTGGGAGGGGCATCAGCTCGCATCCAGGATGCCCTGAGCACAGTGTTGCAGTATGCAGAGGATGTGCTGGTGAGGATGGGGAAGGAAAGAAAGGAGGGCATAGATCTCCACTCCGAGATCCCTGAGAGGTGTGCTGGCAAATGGCAGTCCTCGGTGGTGAGAATTAACTGTGCCTCTTTGAATCTTTGTTTGGTGCTCAGTCTGGAAAGGTGTCAGCTGACAATACCGTGGGCCGCTTCTTGATGAGTCTGGTTAACCAAGTGCCCAAGATAGTTCCTGATGACTTTGAGACCATGCTCAACAGCAACATCAATGTGAGTGCTGTCCCTGGGCTTCTGGGAGCTTGTGTCTTCCCCCACCTCAGCTCATGCACGAACGTGAAGGGAGTTGGAGGAGATGACCTGGAGGGGAACAGAGGAGGAGGGGCTTTGCCTTTGGCCCCTTGCAGTCCAGGTTGGGCGAAAGGAAGAGATAGTACCTGTGCTTAGAGATGCCCCCACCTTCTCTTCCTTGAGTCCATTATCTCAGGAACTGCTGATACTACTGGGACTTGTTTTCTAGATTCATGGTTGAAAGAAATGCTAAATCCAGAGGTTAATGAAAATGCAATTTCTTACTTTCCCTGTCTGAATTCACAGACACTCCCCCCTCCATATTCTACCCATGGATCTTGGCTAAAGCACCTCAAGTTTATTAGTGTATCAGTAGAGATAAAAAAGTATTCTCAAACATTTCCTTCTTATCCTCCACCTTTGACTCTTGCCCAGCCTCTTCCTGAGCTGTCATTTACCCAGGACTGTCCTCATACCCAGTGTTCACCATGGAGCTGGCCAACCCCAGACTTTCTTCTCCCTTTCCACCCAGCCCCTCACTTATTGTGGCTTCTTCCTCTTCTAGGATCTGCTGATGGTGACCTACCTGGCCAATCTCACGCAGTCACAGATTGCCCTCAATGAGAAACTTGTAAACCTGTGAATGGGCCCCACGCAGCACTCCTGCCAGTCTGGGCCACCCTAGGACTCAGAATGGAGTGAAGTAGAATGGTTTTCTTGTGGTTTGAGTCACACTGAGTCAGTGTGACTCTAAATAAATGTAGCCTACCTTTTGTAAATGAATCCATCTTACATGAGTTTACTGCTGGGTGGGGGAAAAAAGCTGTTCTAGAGCTCACACAGAAACCAGGAAGTGAATACTCCGGGTAGAAGTTGGTTGCGAGTGAAGGCAAGTGGGTATCAAAAAGGCCTGGTCCTGATTCTGGTTCTGAGATCTGTAAACTTAGGAAAGACAAAATCTGAGGGTCATCAGGTGCAGATCATAATAATACATAGCCCGTTAGAATATTGTGTGAATTTGATGCAGTAATGAATATAAGGCTAACGTGTAGACTGTAGCACCTGATAACAGAAAGCAGACGGGAAGTGGTATCTATTATGTTTAAACTAAAGCTGAGAACAGTTCAAAAGTAATAAGAAACCTATGAACCCCATCCTGGATCCCAATTCTGATACATAACCTTAGAACATACTAGTTCTTGGAGTTGTAAGACATGTATAGTAATAATACTTTTTTACATGTCGGCAAACGTAAGTACATGAGATGATAAAAGTTATGCCCGATTGTGAGGTTAACAATAGCTTGCACAATGGGAAAAGGGTTGATCAGAGTTCAGGTGTTAGTGTTCTATTTTTTGGATGGGTGGTTTAATACCAACTTAAATTTTTTTAAATATGCATGCTAAAATGCCTAGGTTGATCACTGAAAACATCTATTACCTCCAAATGAAAGGAAATAACGGGATAAGAAAAAGGAAAGAAATTTTTTAAAGTTGAGAAATGAGAAAGTATGAGAAAAGTGGGTAAGGTAAATTAATAAAGATGGCAAAAATAAGTCAAGATACAGTAACCACAATAAATGTAAAAAGGATTAAAGTAATGAGGGAAAAAAAAAGATTGAATTTTAAAGCAAAACAAACCTCTGCCATTCTTTGTTTGTAGGAAACACAACTAAAACATGGACGCAGAGAGTTGCCCTGCAACTGTAAGCAGGACACCATCTTAAAATGTTGAATAAAAAAAACTGTCTCAGGGAACAATGCATATTGCAGGGTCACAATGCAAAATCTAACCCTTTCTCTTTCCTTAGAGGCGGCTCAGAGCCTGGTACCTTTGACCGTCCTGAGAAGCATAGGACGGGACAAAAGAAATACCATCGCTCAAGAAATGAGCTGTCTTTAAGCAGGGACAGCCAAAAGTATTCCTTCTGGAATTGAGATTATAAGCCTACAGAAGCCCAGAAGATTTTCACTGAGGAGGTAAACCTAGACCCCAGGAATGGAGCTTGAAAGATGGCAAGGAGGTGTTCTCTGGGAGTGAGAGCAAGCTGAGTGCAGCAGAGGTAGACAGACTGTGGCCTGGACACAGTGAAGAGACATGGTGTAGAGGATGGCCAGCAAGAGAGTGGTCGATGCAGGCTTACCAGCACCAGAATAGCTTAGGGAGACCTCTATGAAGTTTCTCAAAGGGACAGGAGTAGCTTTGAGGGTGATACCGTTGGTGATCTGAAAGGTAGGTGGAGTGGTCCAGGTGAGAAATGCAGGTAACGTAAAGTAGGACCGTAAGAGGCCCAGGAAACGAGGCAGAACACATGAGAAACAACAGCCTGGCATGCCTTGGTTCAGCACACGATACAGGGTTCTTTGCCACCTGCCCTGCCTGTGGCTGCCACACATTCCTGTTCCATACTGAGTGGGATGTGGAAGCGGTGACCGCCAGCAGTTCTCAGGTTCCTGTGACTGGAAGGAGAAGCAGCAGTCCGTTGGGAACAGTTAGGAAGTTAAGGCTAAGATGGGACTTCACAGTCTGAGCAAAAACTGGAACAAGCCTATACCAATGAAGATAATGTTCCAAAGCTGGCAAACTCCCCACCCTGCCTTTCCACCCTGCCACATGAAGTTCCCTGTTGAGGGCTCATCTACAATCTTAGCCAAATTTTCCCTCCCGTACTCAAACAGCTTTCTGAAGAACACCCCCCCCCCCAGCCAGTTCCACACATTTCCTATACTAGAATCTTCAAATAGTAACCCATCTTACTTATCCCCCAAATCATCTCCAAACATTCCACAGACCCTAGCTACCCCAAACTAGTTCATTCTTTCAATCTTACAAACCACGCCAACGAACTAGCCCTACTAAGCCATGGACCCACCACCCCTCCCATTTCTGAATCCCTCTTCCCCACCACAGCGGTTCAATACTAGTTTACCCAGTTTCAATCAGCTTCATTCTGATGGTTGCTCTGATAGAGAACATTAGCTTCATAGGCATAGATGGCATATTCCTGTACCTTCTTTTCACCTCCCTGTAAATCTTCCCGATTTACCCTGAGATCATGAGCATTTTGACATTAGGAGAATCCTCAGTGGATGGCCTAACCCTAAATAAAGTACTCTGAGCCCTTGGACATCTGGGTCCTAGAAGTACTCATTGACTCAGAACAGATCGACCCCACAGGAGTGCATCTTCTAGTATACTGAGCCTCTGGACTTCATCCTGTAGGAACTCTGATTCTGGACCCCTTGACCCAATGGGCAGATCGATGCAAGTGGCAATGAGTCTCCGAAGCTATCTCGTTGACACACTAAGAGCAGGTAGGAACCCCGTGTACGCCATTTGCTGTGTAGTCACTGTTTACTCATTTAATGTTAAGATTTTAGTGTTTGTCGAATATCATGCCAGCACTAGGTGAACAATGTGCACTCCGTGTTACTGGCATTAAGGAGTTCACATTTCGGTGGGAAAGCAAAAGTAAATAATTAGTTGCAAAACAGAAAATGAGTGCTGGATCTAGTACTTACTGAGCACCTATCTTGTTCGGTCAATGCATATTACAGAGGGAGCTGGACTCAAAGAAGTTGAGTACATTACTTAAGGTAGGGAACACAGTAAGTGATTAAACAATTCTAATTTGGGTCTGGATTTTTTTTTCTCTGTAGCCTTCTACTTCACAGTTTAGTGACCCAAAGAAATCATTAATGTGGGGAAATGCAACATAAAAGGAGCATATAACAAGGATTGACTAGCTCTGTCGTAGGAAGCCCGGGAAGAATCTACCCAGGACATGATACCTGAGCTGGCCTTTTTTAAAAATATATATATATATATATTTTTAAAATATATATATATATATTTTTTACTTTTTGAAATGGTTTATTATTTTGGTCTTTATTTTTAATAAGGAAATTAGGATAAATGTGGCAGAGGAAACACATTTAAAAAAGCTTAACCTGTTCAGAACCTAAGGGGACTAATGCAGGAAGTAGACCATAAAGGCCCTCAGACTATAGAGATTGGCTATTATTCTAGAAGTGGGAAGACCCTAGACAATTAGGGATTTCAGGAAGATCATCTGGTAGTGTAGAGGAAGGATGGAAAGGGAGAAAAGCAGGAAGGAAGAAGACAAGTCAGGGCCTCTGTGATTGCTCAGAAGAAAGTGGCAGTGGGGATGGTGACAAGACTTGAAGTGGTTGGTTATAAGGCAGATTCAGGATTGTGCAGAGACTGGTTGAACTTGGATGATGATACATGGGAGTCTAGCATCCTGGTTTCTGATAAATATGATGGAAGGGATGATAGTATATGGAAAGCCTAACTACTAGAGTGGCAGAAGTTTAGAGATACAGAAATGTGTCCAGAATTAAGGTTAGATGGGTAGGTTGGAACCTGTTAAAACCCAAAATGGAGCCATTTACCCTGCCCCCCTGCAAGATTTAATTAGTTTCAGCCTATCCCAGGAATGTCACCTTTGAATAGTCAAATCTGAAATTTCCTGACCAACACTAGTGAGGCATTCTGCTTGATAAAAAACCCTGCCATTTCTTTCTCCTCCCTCCAAAAGGATATGTCTCGGCCTGAGCCAATCCTTTTATTTGGCCCATAACTTGCCCCACCCTCTTTCCTATGAAGACCTTCCATTTTGTACAACGCCTGGGAGCATCTCTCCTTGCTAGGTGGGAAGCTGCCTAACTCATAAATCGCCTAACAAAGCCAATTAGATCTTCATATTTACTCAGTTGAATTTTGTTCCTTAACAGACCAAATGGTGAAGTCTTAAATGCAGCTAAGTAATTGCAATGTCTTCGATAAGCTGTGGGGCTGCGCCAAAGCTTTTGAGGAAAGTCAAAAGAATTTACTCATTTGAGCAAAGTAATATTCACCAAATGCCAACAATATGCTATGCAAGGGGTCCTGGTGCCTGCTTAGAACCTACTGGAGGGGACAGACAAGTAAAGAGGTGACTGCATTGGAAATCACAAGGCATTGGATGTTATGGACGGCTTCCAGTTAGGAAGTAAAATCCAAGCTGGAGGAAACAGACTGAAAAAGGAGAAAGAAGAAAACCACACTCTAAGCACAGAAAACTGGCAAAGGCTCAGAGACAGTGTCAACCATGTGGCTTCGTTGTTGCTGACTCTTGGCTAAGGAGCTGTTCGTAAGGAAAGAGCACTCTGCCTAGGTTGACGGAAAAAGGATGTACTGTATTTTTTTTTAACAGCCTGTGCTAACATGTGCACAAGTTTGTTTTTACTGTGAATGTGTGTTCACACATTCTCTTTGTGGTTTTGCATATGCTAAAAACTTCATAATGTGTCTGGGTGAGACAGACAGTATGTGTTGTCTAAGTTCTAAGACACCACAGCCCTGATTTTCTCCCATCCCCTTAGTCCCCATAGTCTTTTCTATGCTTTAGCCTGGTCCTTCTGATGTAGGAAAGATGTTAGGGTTGGAAGCCAATGGCTAAGAAAGAATTCTTGAGATGTCTTTGGTGCAAAAAAATGATTTTATTAAAGTATGGGGACAGGACCCATGGGCAGAAAGAGCTGCACTGCAGTCACGAGGAGTGGCCCTTTATATACTTTCAAGTTGGGAGGGGATTAGAGCGTAAGCCTCCCGGGTATTTTGGAAACAAATTTCCAGGATCCTGAGGTGGCTAGCTGTTGTTAGGAAAAGGTCATTTATTACTGTTTAATAAAAACTCAGTCAGGAGATGCTTCAGATGTATATCAGTGGGCCATATACTTGGAGGATGATTGCTAACATGTATTTTAGGGGTGGGGTGAGGAGGAGTAGCAATAAAGGAAGTTTCCAAAGGAATTTTTATATGTTAAAGTAGGCTTACAGGATCCTGGGGTGGGGGGTGCTAAGGGGAAGGCAGTGTTCAGGCTAGGATTACCTTTTGCCCTTAGCAAAGTATTAACATTGAGGCAGCTGAGTTCCTAGAAGAAGGTCACTCCGCCTGTTTCAAGGATTGTCAGTGGGTTGTAGATAGTAAAGATATTTAATAATTTTTCTTCTGCCTTTGTTTCCCACATCACTTCCTCCTCTGAGCCTCCCTTAAGGTTTCGTTCCCCCAGGCTTCCATCCTGGGCCTCTTCACTGTCTACTCCACACCCTGTGCCGGGAAGATTTCCTAGAATCCTTTGACTTCCATTGTTGGCAGTTGGTTAAAGATGTCCATTCTTCAGCCCTAGTGCTGGCCCATATTCAGAACTGATTGCAGACTAAATAAATGGACACCAGATATTTCACCTGGAGGTCTCAAAAGCATCTTAAACTCAATATGCTCCATATTGAACTGATTGTCTCTTCCTCTCCCACAAATCACCTGAATTTCCTTTCTCAGGTGATGACACACCAGGTACAATATTGTCAAAACCAGAAACCTTGGATGAGTCCTTGATTCTCCCCTCCCTTTCCACCCTCGTGATTTAATCAGTCATGCCTATGAAAGGAGGCTTCCATAAGAACCCAAAGGACAGTTTGGAGAGCCTCTGGGTTGGTGAGTAATGCATCTAGGAACCACGTGCATGTGGGGAAGTTCCTGTACCCCAAACTCCAGAAATAGGAGCTCCTGTCCTTGACACCCTTCCAGACCTCACCCGATGGATCTCCTCACCTGACTGTAAGTCAGTGATGGTAAGTAAACTTTTCCTGAGCTCTGTGAGGTGCTGTAGCAAATTAATGAAACCCAAGGAGGGGGTCAAATGTATAGTTGGTATGTCAGAGCTTGGACTTGTCGCTGGTATCTGAAGGGAGTAGAGGAAGGCAGTCTTGTGGGACTGAGCCCCTAACCTTCAAACCTCACACTCTCTCCAGGTATATAGGGTCAGGATTGAGTTAAATTGTAGGACACTTAGTTGGTGTCTGTGAATTGCTTGAGGGAAAATTACCTTCACATCTGGTCGCAGACTTGTTTGATGGGAATAGTAAGTGCAGAGTAGAGCAAAAGTTATCCTGTTCATTCTCTTGAATCCATTCTCGTCACAGCCCAGGATAAAGTCCACATTTACTACCACAGCTTGTAAGTCTCATCATGATCTTTCCTGACTCTCTGCCTCCATACCTTACCTTCCCAGGCTGGGCTTCCTTTGCACTTGCTCTGTCCTCCACCTAGAATATGTGCCCCCTTATCTGGCTTCCTACCATTCTTCCTATAGGCTTTAGGTGTTGCCTCTTCTTGGAAGGTGCTCCTATACCATGATTGCATGACAGGCTCCTATCTTACTATTTATCTCACCATTTGGACTCATCTGTTTACTCTCATTAAACAAAATTCAGGGGCACTTGGGTGGCTCAAGTCATGATCCCAGGGTCCTGGGATTGAGCCCCGCATCGGGCTCCCCGCTCAGCGGGAAACCTGCCTCTCCCTCTCCCACTCCCCCTGCTTGTGTTCCCTCTCTCGCTGTGTCTCTCTCTGTCAAATAAATAAAGAAAAATCTTAAAAAAAAAAAAAATCGGGTGGGAGAGGGAAAAAAAATTCAGTGAATTTTAAGGATTTTATTGATTTTATTCAATGATTCAGAAACCAAGTAGCATCCCATCTAGCAGATAGAAGGGAGCTCTGAGGAGCTGTACAAAATGAAAGACTTGTGGGCAGAAGGAAGTGAGAACAAGGAATATACTAGTGGGTTGATGGATTTGCTGTGGCAAGATCAGTTTCCTTTATAGATTGGCCGGGGCAGATTACCTCACTAGTGCTGACCGGGTGATTCCTGGTCTCATTTACGAGTCTGTTTCTGGGAGAGGCCAAAGCTGTAATGGAGTCTCAGGAGTTTGGTGATTAGCACATGCTAAGTGGGCTTGGCATAAGTGACTATTTTGGACCTGTTCTGTTTTTAACATTCTCTATAGGAGCACAAACTCTGCGAGGTTCAAGGTTGCCTATCGTGTTGATTGTTACATTCCTAGATCCTAGAGCCAACCTAGACATGATAACCTTCTCAATAAATGTCTGTGACATGAATGAAGGAATACCAGGTGGGTTGCAGGATAATTACCACAAGGCACTCTGGACATGATAATTCATTAGAAGTCATCAGGATCCTTTGGAGAGGGCCTAGGGAGAGGGAGCACAGCAGACATTAGGTTATTTGTTTTACTCATTTATTCTACAAATATTTAATGATGCCTGCTCTGAAGCAGCCATAGTGTTGGGCACTGGGGATTTAGGGGTAAATAGACTATGCTGTCTGCCATCTGTGGGTTTCAGTCTTACAGAGGAGATGCGCAAAAATAATCATGACAAAATGGAATAATTGCTATAAAAGAGATAGAAACAAGTCTTGGGAAGACACAGTACAGAAAATGTTTAAATCTGCCTGGGGGTCAAAGAAGGGAAGAGACAAAGGTAAGTGCCTAGGCACAAAAGAGGAGGAAAAGCTTTGAAGGAGTAGGGATGAAGATCAAAATATTACTCTTAATTTTACAACGGCCCATATATGGAGTGTTATGCTTCCTAAGATACAACAGCCTAGAGGTAAAATAAGGTGGCAATATCAGCCACAAGACAGCATCTCTGTCGCCCAGCTCCTGCTTTCTGGGAGTGGGGGGCAGCTGGACACCCGACTACAGATCCTCCAGAAAGTCGTCTGGGGTAGCTTATAAGTTCTCTGAACTTGGAGTTGACTTTGTATTTTGAAATTTTACTGAATTTTACAAAATAACTTTTTAACATAAAGTAATTATCCATGTCAGTAAATTGTTAAAAATCTTATTTTGGATAGTTTCATAAATTTCTATTATGTAGACAAACTCTAATGTATTTAAATAATCTTTTAGTGTTGAACATGTAGGCTGTTTCCAGCTTTGTGTGAATATATCATTCCATGGTGAACAGCTATGTGCAGACATGAATGTCTTGAGTTTCTGTTTTTAGAATAATTTTTGTCTTCTACTCTGTGTGGCACATTGTCACCTGGGAAACCCACACAGAGCTACCCAAACTCTGCATGTGAAGGAGACCATTGTGAAAATACATCTTCAGCTTCTGCTTGCTCTCTTTCTACTGTAGAGGAAGGGAGTGGGAAGCTGAGAAGGGACCAGAGAAAATATGATTCCTCCACCCTCTGTGGGTCCATAAATGCCACCAACTTTTCCTCCTCCATCAGCCTAAACCAGAGTCCCTGTGAAAACTCAGAGTAGCTTTGGAGAGCAGGGGATTCTAGGGATGTGGGAACCTGAATGTGGTTCCCTTTTATCAACCCCAACCCATCTGCTCTCCTCAGCCTACGGGCTGCTTGGGTACAAGAGAGTCTCTTGGCAGGACGCTTGAGTGGCTCAGTTGGTTAAGCGGCCGCCTTCAACTCAGGTCATGATCCCAGGGTCCTGGGATCAAGTCCCACATCGGGCTCCTTGCTCAGCAGGGAGCCTGCTTCTCCCTCTGCCTCTGCCTGCCTCTCTGCCTGCTTGTGTTCTCTCTCTGACAAATAAATAAAATCTTTAAAGAAAAGAAAAGAAAGTCCCTGGACTCTGCTGGAGTCCTGAAAGAGAGGATTGCTTTAGGGCTCTGTCCCTGGTGGGCCAGGGAAGTCCTGGGAGACTGATATACAGCCATCCCTAGCAAGGCTACGGCACAGTGATCTGTGGACCCTTGAGGGAAGCAGGTGTGGGCTCTTAGTGGATTCCTGCTCTGGCCAGGAGTAGTTGAGCAGGTAAACCTGAGTCTTCCTGTCCCCTGAGGCTGAGTATATGCGACAAGGGCTTCACTGGGGGGTTGGCATCTTACTTGCTCATCCTCGATGGAGAGACCCATTTCACCTTCCGACACCCACAGAATAGCTAACAGCCAGACCTGACCCCAACAAGCCTCACTCGGTCCTTGAAGAATCAAAGGATCCGTTCTTACTGGAGGTTTACTTGGCGCAGCGTATTACTATGATATTAGCTTCTAGCAGAGCTGATGAAGAAATTAACATTTCTCCCCCATACAAGCCATGGTCAGCATTTCCAGAAATGTTCAACTAGGGACAAATCACTGGCATGCCATTGCTTCTCAATGCAGTGTTTAGGAAGCCGTGCTCAGTAATGCAAGTCCTTACCGGGCTAACAAAATTCCAGTTGTCTCCCTCTACCCCAGTGTCTCCCAGAAGGGAAAATAATTGCATTTGGTGATGACCTAGGCTGTGATTAGGAAGATCTGTCTTATATGTCCTGGTTTATCTTCTGCCTCATTGGAGTTGCCAGCCCCATGCTTATATTTCTGTCCCATGTTGTTGGTGATCGCTTTTCAACGGTCCTCTGTCCCACTGTCTCGGTCCTCCTCTCCTATCTGTGGTAAAAAGGAGTACAGCTCTAAGCGTGAGGCCTTCTGAGTCTTGGCCACTAGAGGGCTGCCTTCCACCACTTAAAGGCGCTTGGTTGCCAGTTCACATTCCTGGTTCCTAGGTTTTCCAGGAGCCTGGTACAGAAAAAGGATCTTCTTTTTTTTTTTTTTTTTTTTTTAAGATTTTATTTATTTATTTGATACAGAGAGAGAGATCACAAGTAGGCAGAGGGAGGCAGAGAGAGAGGGGGAAGCAGGCTTCCCGCTGAGCAGGGAGCCCGATGCGGGGCTCAATCCCAGGACCCTGAGATCATGACCCGAGCTGAAGGCAGAGGCTTTAACCCACTGAGCCACCCAGGCGCCCCAATATCTTCTGCTTTGGATGGGGTAGGTTGGTGCAAATGAGTGACCAAAGCTTCTAGAGTTGCTTCACCGCCAGAACCACCTTTGGTCACCTTTGACCCCCAGAGTGATGAAACCAAAGTATCTTATCTTACTCTGTCCCCACCCCAAAATCACTCTAAACACATACTAGTTTCCAAAACATGGTTTGCAAACAGTTTTAAGTAAAACTCCTAGGGCCCACTCTCCTGATCAGATTGTAAGATACAAGCCCTACTATACAAAAATCCTGGAGCTGCCACTTCCCAGGATAAACCCTGGCCCAGGACCTAAGACCAAAATGAGATTTCTGGGGCTTTCTATCCGGGGTAGGGGTGGTACCGGAGCTAGTGTACAGTCCCAGGACCCCTATAAAAGAATCTGGCCTTTCTACATGGCACTAGACTTTTCGGCAGGTGAGTGAAGGACCCTCATCAGATTCTGGACGTTAGAAGAAGGAGAAGGTGCAAGGCAGGATCATATCCAAACTGTCCCAGTTAAGACTGCTCAGCCGATTGAGGGGGCAAGAGATGGATTGAGGCAAGGGTAAGCTGGGGATGGAAACCCCAAATTTAGACCTAAAAGTTCAGCTGGAGGGGGAACATACTTAATTTGGGTCCCCTGAAAGCAGAATATGCGACAGGGACTTGGAGAAAGAAGGTAGTTTATATGGAATGTGATCTGCGTTAGAAAAAGTACCATGAACTTGGTGTCTTAGAATGGTAGAAATTTATTCTCTTACAATTTGTAGAGGCTAGAAGTCTGAAATCAAGGTGTTTGTGGAGCCATGACCCCTCTGAAGCCTCTAGAGGAGGATCCTTCCTTGTCTTTTCCAAATGCTAGTGGCCCCAGATGCTCCTCGGCTTATAGCTGCAGCGCTTCTGTCTCAGCCCGTCATCATGTGGCCCCCTTGTGTGTCTGAGTCCACATTTCCCTCTCATGAGGACACCAGTAATATTGGATAGGGCCCACCCTAATGACTTCATCTTTTATTGTATCTGAAGAGACCCTATTTCCACTTAAGGTCATAGTCACAAGTGCCAGGGCTTAGGCCTTCAGCATATCTTTTGGGGAGGATACAATCAACCCGTAATATGATCCAAGAAGCAGAAGTGAATGAAGACAAGGAAGGGTGGAAAACCAATACAATCAAAGGTTTTAAACTAGTTTTCTCCATTCCACTGAAAACCCTGTAATGAACCGTGTAAAATAGCCCTTAGAATTCTGAAAGACTTGAAAACTGAGACATTTAACCAGTTCTCCCATTGGTTGAAGAATTTTTCAGGAGGTTAACTTCTTCCTACTTGTAGGCTCCATCCACAGGTGGGCTAACTGTTCTTTCTTAGCTGGTTAGGAGAACTTAAGATGACATGAGAGCAATGTGCACGAAACTGGCCAAGTGTGGAAGTCAGGAGGCCCCATGCTATGGCACAGGGCAGTGAAAGTGTCTGCAAAGGTACACTCTGCATTGCTAAGACCTCCTCCTGCTCTGCTTTGTCACTGACTAAGGCACTGGTCAGCTTCAAGCTTTTTTTTTTTTTTTAAAGAAAGGGCTTTCGGTAGGGTGTTAGTTCCCCTGCTGCAGCTACTTCTAAGGCACAATATTCATCATCTCCTCCCCCTACAAATCCAACGTCAAAGCTGGTTGGGGCTGCTGATCCTGGAGGGCTGAGCCCTTGTCTGCTTTGCCATTACCAGGCTTTGTTGGCGATGATTGCCTAGTTACCATCATCCCCAGGGCTGGAAGCATCGAGACACTCCAGCACACACGTTTTAGATGAACGTCCCCTGATCCCATTATGCAGCAGCATCCTTAGCTCGTCTGGACAGTCAGGGATGATTGCTCCCTTCAGTATAATAAAACTCTTTTTACCTGATGGTCCACTGCCTTGAGGAGCCCAAAGTGGAAAAATTCTGTGTTAACCAGAAGACGTCCCCCAGAGAATCAGGATCTCTGATCCAACACAGCCAGTCACAGGGATGGCAAACGGTTCTGTAAAGTAAGCTCACCAGAGTGATGATGAAAGGAGCCAATCCTATTTTCAGCCCTTGGCTACTTGGCCCTGTGTGTTCCAACTACTGGGGACAGCACTCTATGTGACCCGATAGATTAGTGCATATCCTACACCCTGGAGGACAGTGACCTATTCCACAGGATGTCACTCCAAGCTGGTTCCTTAGCCAACCCTTTAATTTAAAAGGCCATTCCCACCTTCTACCCTTTGTTTCCAAGTAATGAAGTACATGGTAAGACCCTTTGTTTTACAAAACCATTGTTGCACATTCTTTACCATAAAATACACCCTTTCAGCTGAGACCTGACCACACAGAATTCCAGGTGATAATTGGATATTCCGTAAGCCCCTGGAGAAGCACTACAGGCATGGCAGATAAATCCATATTCCAAAAAGATTTCAGTTCCAGGAAGAATACACTGCTGCCCTCTGCAGGGTGGGAAGAGTCTGATGTAATCAGCTTGCCACCAAGTTCTGGGGCAGTCTGCTCAAGGAATGACGCCATACTGAGGGTCCAGCCTCCGCGAGTGCAGGTCGAGCCTCAGCAGCAGCAGTAGGTAAGTCAGCGTTGGTGAGGAAGAGCCCGTGTTTGGCGGGCCCATTCAGGACCTCCATCTCTGCCACACCCCCACTCGATTCATTGGCCCATGCGCTTGGTTGAGACAGAAACCAGCAGACAAGTCATTCTGTGTACCTGGCTATCGATGCTTCCTCTGCAGCAGAAGCTTTCCGGTGAGCATTGACATGACGCTCAAAGGTCAGCATACTCTGACAGCTGTCCTACTCGTCCACCCGTGCACCTTTTCCTCAGGCTTCCTTCTCTACTATTCCAGTCTTGCTTCATCCAGGCCTCTGACCAACCAATTGAGTTATTCTCCACTGCCCAGAGTCCACGTACATTCTTGCCTCAGGCCATGCCTCCCTACGTGCAAAGTTGGTGGACAAGGCTACTGCCCACTAGGAGGATTTCCCTCACCACTCGCCTTTAGCCCTTGCCCTCAGTGGGTATGTGGTATGGCTACAATCCGTTTTTGTTTTGTACCATCGTATGAAGTCAACCATACTCCAGGCTCAAATTTTTTCCCTCCTTTGACAGTGTGTAGGGAACACCCCCACAAGCATGAATATGAGCTAAGGCGCAGGTGGGGGCAACAGGGCAATATGGCATGGCGTCTAAATCACCTTTTCATGCCGCTCACTTGCTCTCTGGCCCTGCCCGGACCCAATTCTGCGTGTACCGTTGTCATCACACAATGAACTGCCCACTTAGGACTGGTGAACTAGTCGACATAAATCATCCATTTTATGACTAGTGGCCCAGATTACAATGGGCATTTCTAGTCATAAAGTGTCTTGATATCCCATCATCAGGGATAAATGTCTCTGCTTGGGCCCAGCACACCCTGAGCTGCGTTTTCAGGTATGAGTCATTCTGTGCTGTAGAAGGAATGGCTTAGCTGTCAAGCCTAAAAGATCTATTGGAATTTTCCACAGACTCCACACAATGTTCTTGTCTAATTGGGACCTCTGGCACTAATGGACCATCAGGTCATAGAAACAAGAGTTAGGACAGCTGGCACCTCCTGGTACTTAACCAGACTTCACCGCATATACGATCTGACTCCTGCAATTGCTTTTAAAGTCTCTACCATGAATTTTAAGACCATTTTGGTGGTGGTGATGGGGATGGTGGTTGGTTGGTTGGTAGGTGGGTTGGTTTTGGAGCTTAATGGCTGAACATTGACATTGATTTACAAGCAGCTGTCAGCCCTGCCTGGCCCCTGCTCGGGTTTCCCCATAGTCCAAAGCAAGCATCTCCCAATTCAGTGAGAGCCATAGTTAGCAACTGTGGAACCACATCCCTGGGGATAAATAAAGGCCTGTTCCTGCGTTAGATAGAGTCTGGGATGTTAAGAAAGTTTATCTTAGATCTCTATCTCCACCCTCTTTGTTCACATTTAGAAAACCCTGAGGACTCGAAGTAGGGTTGAGAGGGTGTTCTTGTCCTCTTGCCAGTGTCTGGGATGGATAAGAAGGGAGGGGGAGGTTAATGGATGAGACTGTATTGCAGTTGTTCACTTGGGCCTATAAAGGTGAAACTAGGGGAGTAGGGATGGCCCGTCACATCAGTGACATCATTCAAAGTGCCATTTACCTGGGGATGAAGCCCATCTCTCAGAACAGAAAGGGGTATCTTCACCTCCTGATGGTGGGCATGCAGGTGCCGGGATGTCTAGGGAAGAAATCCTAGAAGAGAGTCTTTTGGAATCTGTACGGACATCTGTAAATGGCCGGGGCAATGGTGCATGGTCCTGCACCCTGCATTTATGTATTTCATGTGATGGTTCCTTTTTTTTCCTGTTGTCTTTCCTCTAAAATTAATGAAGTCTTTAAAGATCTAGCCTGTTCTAGGTACACTGAGAGAACATAGGGATTGTGTCCAGCAGGACCCAAGCGTTAAAGGGGAGCATTGCCTTTTAGGGCAAAACGTGGGTGATAGCATTGGGAATTGAAACTATGGGGAAAGGTGGGCCTTGTGGGGACAGTGTAGTGTCTACATGGTTCTGGCCAGCAGTGCTTTTTTTTAGAGTCGGACTCTGGAGAGTATGGAACTTGTTGTCATATGAGGAGTCATTGCCCTTTAGAGCCTTCCACCTCTGTTGCACCAGAGGAGTTTTCCTTCAGGGTTTATTCACCAGGGACCTAGACTCCCAGGCCCCTGTTCTCATTTTGCCATAGTGACTCTGGATCCTGAGTCCCAGTTTTGGGTTTCTCCATTGCTTGTTTGCTCTCCCAGAAAAGTGCTAGACAGTAGGGCCTCACATGGTTGAGGGGTCCTACTTTGCTATAGGGTAGCCAGGACCCTACTTCCAGGACCACTGTCTACAGCCCATATCCTTTTATTTGGGGTAGTCTAGAAAGCCCTCCCTAATATGCCCATGGATCTCCCAAGAAGGGCAGGTCTGCTTTACATTCTGGCTCCTAAATTAATTCCCCATCTCCAACCAGTTGCTTGGCTTGCTGTCCTCCTCCTGCTCCCCTTTGTCCCATGTGTGGACCGTGCCCTGCCTGCCACACTCCCCACACGTCATTCCGAAGATGTGGTGGTGCGTACACATCAGACTTCTCCTGGAGGTCTGGGGCTAACAGCGGCACCGGAGAGCAGGAGTCAAATTATGATAGCATTTTATTTTTTTTAAGATTTTATTTATTTATTAGAGAAAGGAAGAGAGAAGGCACAAGCAGAGGGTGTGGTAAGTAGAGGGAGGGGTAGAAGCAGGCTCCCCACTGAGCGGAGAGCATGATGTGGGACTCGACCCCAGGACCCTGGGATCATGACCTGAGCTGAAGGCAGACACTTAACGGACTGAGCCACCCAGGTGCCCCATGATAGCATTTTAGATACCTTTGTTCCTCAGGTTCCTTGCTCAGCCCTGACTGGGAGTTTCTCACCAGCTCTTTTCCTTTTCAGACTCTAGCCCTCTGCCATTTCACCGTCTCCACTCACCCAGCCATCTTCCTTCCAGCCATCAGTTAGAGGACAACTCCTGCCTTCCTGTTGCTTTACTATGCAGAACATTCGAGTTTCCTTGTTGCAGCTCTTCTGTGTAAACTAAATGGGACCCTCCCTCTCACAGCCAAAAGACCCATTATTCAGCGTTCAAGGAAAAAGAACCAGCTCCCCTGAGATGAGTTCTGCCTGTCTGGTTATCTATAGTGGGAAGCAACAACTGGTTTTGTGCTCTCACGGGTTTTCTGGGTCAGGTCAGGGCACTCACAGCTGACTTGTCTCTCTTCCATGATGTTTGGGGCCTCTGCTGGGAAGACTCAAGCAGCTGGAAATGACTTGAAGGGCAAGGGGTTGTAATCTGCCACAGGCTTCTTTCTCCTGTGTGCGGTGCTTGGGCGATGTGAAGGCTGGGCTCAGCTGCGACTGTCGACGGAAGCATCCACATATGACCTTTCCTTGCAGGTTAGCCTTCCTCACAGCACAGTGGCCACAGGGTAGTCGGGCTTCTTTTGTGGGGTCCCTTCCAGTAAACTGAAAGGCCATTTATCACAACCTTGGAAATCGCATAGCATAGAGCTTTACGGTGAGGTATCATAGACCTTACTTCTCAGTGAAAGGAACGTCAAAGATGCAGCGACCGTGCTATAAACCCGCCACAGTCTCCCTCCCGTAGAATGCTGACACATGGCTCCTGCCATTGATAAGGGTCGAGGGTCCTTTCTCTGGGGCTTCGGTAGGCTCTTCCCTCTGCCTAGCCCAGGGCTCCTCCAGGGACCATCCCAGAATGTAGCTTTTCCACAGCTCTCGGCCCTGGCTCAGGGCACCTGACTTCGGGCTTCTTATCTGTACATTTAAGGGTGTCAGGATTTGGAGGCAAGGGTCCGGGAGCCTGGCACACCTGGCTCTTATAGCTATAGTCCTCCTGCCTTGTGCCGACCGCCCGGTTCCCGGATGACGTAGAGTGCTTCTTCCTACTGCCTCCCGCGGCCTAACCATGGCAGGCTGCCGCGGCCTGGCAGCCAGTGCCCGGTGTCAGCCTCACGGGGTCTCTGCGGCTCCTGGCTCTGAGCCGGCATGGGTTGGGGTGGGGCGATGCAGGACCTTTCTTCTTGAGGGTGCCTCCCTCTTAGGTTCTATTGCCCTTCCATCAGTCCTTCGGAGAAAGAATGTCCTCCGACACTTGTCTAATAACATGCGAGTCGGCAGCTGTGGGTTTTGGTTCTGCAGTGACTGTGGAAGGTCCCACAAACCCCACATTCTCCAGATAGGGGCATTCTGGTTACCCAAACAGTGAAGTAAGTCTTCACACACTTGTAGCAAGTTGATTCTGGAGTCCCAATCCACCGCTCCTGAGGTCACAGACATGCCAAAAGCGTCAGCATCAAGATGTGGTTCGGAAACGGGGGGGTCTCCTTGGGAGTCAGTCCATGCATGTCGGTCTATAAACCCCACAAGGGAGGGACAATGTCTGCTTGCTATTTACAGCTCTTTGCTGAGGACCAGATCCTTGGTAAATACTGGTTAATGATGCATTTGCCCAATTCCCAGGGCCACGGGAAACCATGGGTTGGAGAGAGGACGGTTGCCCAGGGTGGCAAACTCCAAAGCTGCAGGAAACAATTCTATGAGTGAAAGCAGCTGGCTGCCTGGGGGCTGAGGCCCGCAGCAGAACACGTGTTCCTTGTAAGGAGAGCACGTGCTCCTGTAGGCAGAGAAGCCACTTCTTGGCTATGCCTGCCATACTGCAGGCCGGTCCAAGGGTTGCCAGATTTTCTTAGTTTTCAAGAGAGGACAAAAAGGCCAATCTATTAAATCGCTCCGTTAAGTGTTGTCATCTTAGTCAATGAAAAGCAAAAGCACATTTGTGGGCCGGATGCCACAGGTGTGCTGCCACTTGGAAGCCTGTAACCACAGGGTTCACAGCAAGTCTGGTTTCAGGGAGTTGGCCCTGATCCTTGGATTTGTGTAGCCCCAAGGCTACTGCCCAGCACCACCCCCTTCAGGGAACGCTGACCCCCTCCACCCTGCTCCTGGTCTCAGCCTCCCCACAGCAGCTGCACCGAAAAGCCCTTCTTAGGCTTCCACGACCTCTGCAAGAAGATTATACCTGTAAATCCCCACAGCCAGCAGCCCAGGGTGGGGGAAGGGAGGGGAAGGAGGGGCCAGCCCCTCTCCCCAGGGCCTTCCCTGGCCCGGCCCCTTCCAAGTATAGACGAGTTGAGCCAACACAGCTGGATTTTTTTCCGAAGTAATTTTAGTAGTAATGAAGGGAAAGCACAAGGAAAGTAAACAGTGCTGGCCTAGAAATGAGTGTGTTGTCAGAGCTTGGTCCTCCCAACCCAAGGGAGCCACTGTATGCTAAATAGCCGGGCCAAGGGAACCGGGGGAATAGGGAGGGAGAAGTGGGTTTTCATTTGGATAACGAGGGGGCGGAGTCTCAACACTTTAAGGAGAGGGGCACTCTGAGAAAGGACTTATGTGCTTGGGGAAAAAGGCCTGGGTGGGGGCAGAAGTCCTCAAAATTCCGGGGGGGTGGTATTTTCATTCCTGAGAAGGAAGGTAATTGAAGCGGAAGGTTGGAGGGAGTGAATGGATGTGACTCCACGCCAGAAAGGAGGAGGCTCCTCTGCAGAGGGGGCCCGAGTAGGGCGAGCAGAAGGGACAGCCTCTTAGGAACCCCGGTCCCGGGAAGATTTGAAAGCTGCGGCGCCTTAGTGACGCCGGGGAAGATGGAGCGGTTGCCATGGCGACGCGGGGCACACAGCGGAAATAAATAAATAAGCAGCCGGGCTGCAGCAGCCGCGCCCCCGCGGGACCGGAGCGCGGGGGAGGGGGCCCTGCGGGCCCGGGTCCCCGCAGCCCGCGCGTCCCCGCCATTGGCAGAGCCCGAGGGGGGTTCACGCACACACACCCCGGAGGGGGGGTCGAATGGTACAGTCCTCCGCCCGCGCCCCTGCCGGGCCCGCAGCGATTGAGCGCGGAGCCCAGCGCAGCCGCCGCAGCCGCCGCGGAGCCCGGAGCCGAGCTGGAAGGCGGCGATGGAGGGAGTCAGCAGCCACCGGACCCTGTCCTACAGCCGCTGGAGCTACGACAGGTAGGGCGGCCGCCTGCAGAGTGGGCTCCCCGGCTCTCCCCGTGGCCCTGCGTGGGCGCCCTCCCTCGCGCGCACCCCGGCGGGAGAAGCGGCGCTGGCAGGGAGCGGACCCCCGGGCTGCTCCCGGACCCTCGGACGCCCGGGTCGTGGGAGCTGGGAGCCGCGGATATCCGAAGCCGGGACCGGCGAGCTGCCCCCCACCCCCATCCCAGTCCCGCTGCCCTGCGGTGGCCCCCCAGCGCCGCAACCGCACGAGAGAGTGTGGAGGGGCTGCCGGGTCGGCCGCGCAGTGGGGCGAGAAGGGACCCCCACGGCGGGGGGAGCGCCCCCGCTCGCCGCCCGGACCTGCGGGTAGCCCGCCGCCTCCTCGGGGGAGCGGGAGGGCAGCTGGGGCCGGCTGTCGGGGCGCGCGCCGTGTTGCCAGGCTCCCCGCCCGCCCGCCCGCCCGGCGGGGACCGAGGCTGCCGGCGTGGGCGGCTGGGCGCCGAGCTCCCCACGCGATCGTCCTGCAGGGAGCAATCATCCTTCCAGGTGAAATGAGAAAAATGAGGACAAGGGAATGAGTTGGTCGTCAAGCGGAGATTTATTCTGAGACTTTTGTCCTTTCTGCCTATTTTTGGTGTGTTAAATGTCACTTCGCTTTTTAAAATGAAGCCATGATGATAGGAGATAGGTTTTTGTTGTTTTCAAAGTTCATAACTCGATGAGGGTCTCTGGAGTTAGAATTTCTGATCCATGGCCCTAAATGTTGAGAGCTGGAAGAGAAACTTCACGAACTGGGCTGCTCGCTCTTCCCTCAAGTCCTGCTTTCTGGCGCGCTCCTTCCCTTCACTCTGCTGAAAACCTTGCTGCAGCTCTGACAGAGGAACAGGTGTCTCTCCTGCCCCAGCTGCATCCCCTTAGGACCCTATTAACTCTCTCCCAAGTGATCCCATCTTTTTCCTTTTTCGTCTCTCTGCTGTCGATCTCTCAGCCTGTAAACCTACTCAAGCTTGTCAGTCTCCCTCGTCAAGAGGAGTGCAGCTGGTCCACCCCTTTGTTTGCTTTCAGAGTCGTCTTTGGCGTGAAATGTGGTTTGAATTGGTTGATTCTGTTTCCTCCTAAACCCTGTACTGCACAGTCCTAGCTATCTGCTTGCTGCCTACCGCCCAATTCCAGTGACGGTGCCCTTCTGAAAAGTAGTGTTTTCTATGGATAGGAACTCTAAAATGATCCGAGCATTAAACGTAAAATAACAAAGCCTCCAAGCTTGTGTTCAAATCCCAATACACACACATTCATTCACTTAGTCAACATATTCGTAGACTGCAAACTATGTTTGCTGGAGCCCTGGAGATAAGGAGATAAAAAGACACAATTCTGGGCTCCTGGGTGGCTCCGTTGGTCGAGCGACTGCTTTCTGCTCAGGTCATGATCCTTGAGTTCCGGGATCGAGTCCCACGTCGGGCTCCCAGCTCCACGGGGAGTCTGCTTCTTCCTCCAACCTTCTCTCCTCTCATGCTCTCTCTCACTTTCTCTGTCTCTCAAATAAATAAATAAAATCTTTAAATAAAAAAAAAGACACAATTCTGTCCCCCAGACGAGCTCACAGTCTAGATTCTAGCAGAAATCAGTGGTAGCATATGCCAAAGGCCTAATACATATATGGGAGGGAAATTTTAAATTGAGGTAATTCTATATAATAAACTTTTTCCCTACAAAAACAGCAAGATTCTGGAATCAGACAGCCTGGGTTCAAATCCTGACTCTACCCAACTCACCTGGAACAAGTCACTTTCCTTCTCTAGGCTTCAGGTTTTTTTCTGTGAAATGGGAAGAATTAGAAGGATTAGATGAGGTAACATAGTAATAAGTGGTACCCATTGCTCTTTCATTCATAAATATTGTAAATGTCTCTGAGAGCATAGAGGCTTAGTTTGAAAATCTTTGTTCTCTTTTTTAGATTTCTAAATCAGGACCTTTCCTGGGGTTCTGTCCTCAGCGTGCTTTTCTTCTCACCCTGACAGTCTCAATGCCTGGGGAGCCATGGGAAGAAACTCACTTCCCTGGCCTGCGTCCAAACGGAATCCAAATCTCTAGACGCGGAACTCTGGAGTCAGGATTTGTGTAATCCTTCCCAGACGGCTTGGTGGGGGCTGGTTTGGCTTTTCCTTTGGAAGCATTGGTCTACATCACCCACCTCCATTCTCCAGTTAGTACTTAGTTCTTAAAAATTCTCAAGAATTGAGTTATTTAAAAATTGCACAGTCCTCAATAAACCGTTAAAAATACTATATAAACAACAAGTGTATATAGTATCCAGGTATTAAAAGTGGAATTCTGTGATCCTGCTGCCCCCACCGCCACCCCCTAGAAGCAAACCGCCCTGCTGTTAACAATTAACACTTTCTGACCCTGTTCTTGACTTCTGCCCCTACCACATCTATGAACCTGGGGAACCGCTCTCCTCCACGTCCCTATAGAAGTTGACCTCTCTACATTATATTACCTGTTCTTTTACCTACTTCCACCTTTGCTTTTTAGGCCAGATATGTATCCGTTATCTGTTGCCGTGTAAACACATCACTCTTAAATTTAATGACTTAAAATACTAGTTGTTGTGGTTAGCTCGAGATTCAGTGGATCAGCGATTTGGGCTGGGCTCAGCTGGGCAGTGTTTGTGGTCTGGCCCAGGTGTGGCTTCTCTTGGCACTTGCTGACACGGGTGGTGCCTCAGCTGTGGAGGTTAGCCCGTCTGGGGCCTCTGGGGGTGGGGGGAGAGGGAGAGAGATGCTCTCTCATCTTCCAGCAGGCCAGCCCGGGTTTATTCACATGCTGGTAGAAGATTCTCGGAAAGTAGAAGCAAGAAGGTCTCTTGAGGCCTACGTTTGGGACGTGCACATCACTCTGCCACATTGTACTGGTCAAAAAAAGTCGAAATGTCAGCCCACATTCAGGGGAGGGCTATCAGCTTCAGCGCTTGAAGGG
>CM052815.1:41268344-41295674 GCA_028533885.1 Nasua narica | reverse complement strand
ATCTACCCCAATATGTAAAGAATTTGTGGCCATTTTTACAATCTACCCCAATATGTAAAGAATTTGTGGCCATTTTTACAATCTACCCCAATATGTAAAGAATTTGTGGCCATTTTTACAATCTACCCCAATATGTAAAGAATTTGTGGCCATTTTTACAATCTACCCCAATATGCGGCCTCCATTTCCTTAATTGCTCACTCCTCTTGGTCCCCACTGTCCCAACGTGAGCACATGCCAAAATTCTCCTCTCTTCCATTCTATTCTGTTCCATTCTATTCTTAGGCTGTACCCTGGTCCCAGTTATCACCTCAGTGCTTTTAATTTAGAAATCCATATCTTCAACTCCAATCTTTTTGCTGAGCCTGAACCTCACATCTCTCAATGCTTGTGGACATCAGGTATATATTCCACAACACCCTGAACTCAACCTATTCAAAGCCAGACCCTGCACAGATAACGCTGTATTCTCCATTAGGCATCCTTCTAGCCAAATGAACTTAAAACTTTGACAGTGGCCTTGAACTCTCCAAGTCTAACTGTTCCATCTGTCTCTTTTTATCCATATCCCCGATTGTTATGAAGATACAATGAAACCATGTATGAAAGATGACCAGCACGGAGTACGTACCCTCAGATCCGTGTGGTCTGAGGAGCTCGGGACTCGGTTAACCTTCTTGCCTCCATTCAAGCTCCAGTCATGATCCCAGAGGTTTCAGGGCTGATGTACATTACCAACTCGCACTCTTCACTCACAATTTCTGGACCTTCGCCATTCTAGAAACTTCACTTCAGTTACTCACAGGATACATTCCTAGATGTTGGCCCCTGAAACTGCCTCACTTCTGATACCTTACACAGTAACATCCCAATCTCTGGCCTTCTGCACCTCCCTCATACATTCTTCCCACCATATTATCGAATCGTGCGGTGCCTTCATGTCTGCTTTTTCTCCTGCCAGCCTTTTCTTGGCTTCTCTCCTTCCTTTCCCAGCCTGGACCACATGGGAGATCATGACTCACTCATTACCCTCACTTTCTGTCTCTTGCACATGCTCACCGCAACTCCAGCCCTGCATGGACCAGTGGTAGAACCCCACCCCTTTCATCATCATGGCATCGGGATCCTGCCGCAACTCCCGCGCGTCCCTGCTGACTGTCCCCATGTTCAGGGGCTTCCTCTCCCTGTGCCGTCAGCAGTCCTTCCCTTGGCCTTGCTTAGCTTCACTCCCATCCCCCACAGCAGCTCTTCTGCCTCATACTCAAGACCCCTCTTACCAGACCCTACTCCGCACCCTCAAACCCGAAACAGATGATCGTACCTCCTGCTCCTTAGAGAAAAATTGATCACATTGGACTAGATCTTCTGTAACATCCTGACTCCACACCACTGCCACTTCCCCTCCATTACTCCCTTTTGGGGGACTTTTTTGTCATTTCCAATGCTTTCTTAGCATAAGTAATTCCACGATAAACATCCTTATATGCATAATATTTTTCTTTTGTGTTGGATTATTTGATTAGCAAAAACTCCTTGAAGACAGGTTGCTGGGGTCAGATTTGGGTGACTGTTGCCCGATGATCGTCTAGAGGAGCGAACTGACCTGTGTTCTCATGGTCTGGTCCGAAGCTCTCACTGCGTTGTTTCATGGCGCTCTCTTTGAGTCTGGCCCCCTGGGCTCTGAGATGATAAACACAACTGCTTGCAACTTGGGTTTTGGAGTCACCGTGACCTGATATTGAAGCCCAGCTTCCTCGATGATTGGTTTTGTGACTTTGGAAAGCGACTTAACTTCCACCTACAAAAGGATACTAAGAATAGTAGCTGCCTTTGAAGGTGGTCTATTCAGTCAAAATGTATCTTCTTTGAGCACCTCTGAATGACAGAGAAAGTTATAGGTGCTGGAGACAGAGCAGTGAATAAAACAAACTCCCTAGTCCCACAACTCTTACTATCTCATGCGGGGAGATAGACACGCACCAAAACGTGCGTATGATATGTCATGGCTAAGTGACTTCTCTAGTAGGCTAAGTGCAAAGAAGAAAAATAGAGCTGAGCAAAAGGGAGAGAATATGACTATGTGGAGGCTGGGATGGGGGTAAATATGTTGTGTTTTATTGTCTAGTTGGGAAACTTTCTGATAAGGTGAAGCAGAGATCTATAAAAAGCAAGGGAGTGAATGGAGAAGAATGTTCCATGGAAGGGGAACAGCAAGTGAAAAGGTCCTAAGGTAGGAGTGTGCTTAGTGTATTTCAGTACACTGAGGAGGCCAGTGTGTCCTCATGTCCCTTTGTAATACTTCCTTCCTGCTCCTCTGCCAACCCATAACCCCCTCAGGGAACCACTGATCTGATTTGTTTGCATATTCTACAATTTTATATAATTGGAATAATTCGATGTATACTTTTTTTTGGTCTGGCTTTTTTCATGCAGCCATAGTAATTTTGATATTTTTCCATGTTGCATGACTCGGGAATTCATTTCTTTTTTTGCTAAGTAGTATTCCATTATGTGGAGATGCCCCTGTTTGCTTACCCATTCCTCCGTTGGTAGACACTTGGGTGTTTTCCACTTTTGGGCCATAACAATTATATATAACCTTTGTGATTGTTTATGTACAGGCTTTTGTATAGACATATGTCTTTTCAATTTCTCTTTGGTAAATACCAACGAATGGGCTGGCTGGATCACCTGGTAGGCGTACATTGGGTTTGTTGGTTTGTTTGTTTTTGGTAGGTAGGCATTTAAGTTTTTAAAAACTGCAACTTTTCCAAAGTGGTTGTACCGTTTTACATTACCCTGAGCAGTGTGTGAGAGTTCCAGTCTCTCTGTATCCTTGGAACAGCTTGGTATGGTCAGTCTTCTAAATTTTGGCCATCTAATAGTTATGTAGCGGTGATGGGTTATTGTGAGTTTATTTGCATTTCTTTAATGATTAATGATACTGGGCGTAATTTCATGTGCTTATTTGCCATCCATGCTTCTTTTGGGGGAGGTATCTGTTAAAATCTTTTCCCCATTCTTTATTGGGTGACTTGTGTCCTTACTGTTGAGTTTTGAACATTCTTCGCATATTCTGGATGCACGCCCTTTATCAGATATGTGACCTGCAAATATTTTCTCCAAGTCTATGGCTTTCTTTTCAGTCTCTTATATATTTTGAAGAGCAGAAATCTTGCTCTCTGCAGCCCAATTTGCCAATGTATTTCTTCTTTATGTTCAGTTGGCCAGCATTTAGTACATCATAAGTTTTCGACGTAGTGTTCAGTGATTTCATTAGTTGTGTATAACACCAATGCTCATCATGACATGTGCCCTTCTTAATACCCATCACCTGGTCACCCCTCCCCCCACCCCCTCCCTTCTGTAACCTTCAGTTTGTTTCCCAGAGTCCCTCATGGTTCGTCTCCCTCTCTGATTTCTTCCCAGTTTTCCATCCCTTCCCCTATGGTCCTCGTGCTATTATGTTCTACAGATGAGTAAAACCATATAAAAAGTGTCTTTCTCTGCTTGAGTTATTTCACTTAACATAACCCCCTCCAGTTCCATCCATGTTGATGCAAATTCATCGTTTCTGATGGCTGAATAATATTCCATTGTGTAAAAGTACCACATCTTCTTTATCCATTCATCTGTTGAAGGGCATCTTGGCTCCTTCCACAGTTTGGCTATTGTGGACATTGCTACTATGAAAATTGGGGTGCATGTGCCCCTTCTTTTCACTACATCTATATCTTTGGAGTATGGATTATGCTTTTAGTGTCTTATCTAAGAAATCATGGGCTAATGCAAGGCAACAAAGGTTTTCTCTTTGGAATTTTCTAATTTTAGGCCTAACATTTTAGGTCTGTGCTTCATTTTGAGTTAACTTTTTTTTTTAAGATTTTTTACTTATTTATTAGAGAGAGAGAGACTGAGAATGAGAGGGGAGAAGGTCAGAGGGAGAAGCAGACCTCCCGCAGAGCCAGGAGTCCGATATGGGACTTGATCCCGGGACTCCGGGACCATGACCAGAGCCGAAGGCAGTCGCCCAACCAACTGAGCCACCCAGGCGCCCGAGTTAACTTTTGTATATGGAATGAGGTTCATTGAAAAAAAGAAGGATATCTAATTGTTCTAGCACTACTTGTTGAAAAGACTTTACTTTTATTTGCACCTTTATCAAAAATCAGTTGTCATTGTATTTATTTCACTACTGTCTATTCTATTCCATTGATCTATTTTCTTTCCTCGATGTCAATACCACTCTATCTGGATGACTATACCTTTGTAAAGGGTCTTGAAATCGGGTAGTTTCAGACCTTCAACTTTGTTGTTGTTGTTTTTCTTCTTTTTCCTCCTCTTCCTTCTCCTTTTCCTCCTCCCCTTCTCCTCCTCCTCCTTCCTTCTTCTTCCTCCTTCTCCCCCAAATCAGAAGACCCATTTATTAATCTAGAGTTGTGAAGATATCTTTGCAGTTACTGCAGTGCTTATGGCCCTGCCCAGGGCCCATCCCCAATCCTCAAACTACTTGGCAAGTAAAATCAAAAGTTTGCTTGGTGAGTGTGGGGTCAAAGCAAGATCAAAGGAATGACTTGGGGAGTCATTCACCGAAGCCCTGGAGAAACCAGGATGGTCCCCTTCAAAGCTGTTTGGTTATTCTGGGTCCTTGTTAATTTCACCCACAGAGATTTTCAAGTTCTGCAAAACCAAAACAAAACGGAAGCCTGCTAGAAATTTAATTAGGATTGGGTTGAATCTATAGATCAGTTTGGGGAGAGTTGACTCTTGGTAATGTTGGGCTTTCCACCTATAAACGTGATACATCTTTCTGTTTATTTAGATCATCTTTCATTTCACTCAGGCACATTTTGTAGCTCTCAGCGTATAAGTCTTTTACCTCTCTTATAAGATTTATCCTGAAGTATTGAATATTTTTTCAATGATATTGTAAATAGTATATTTTTCATTCAATTTCCAGTAGTTGTTAGTGTATAGCAGTATGGGTTTTTTTTTTTTTACTGTAGTCATATATAGAACATAAAACTGGCCATTTCCTTCTTTCTCAGTGTCCAGTTCAGGCATCAGGTACATTCACAGTGCCGTGTAACCATCACCACCATTCCAAACCTCACTCATCATTCCAAACACTTTGTACGTAGTAAGAATTAACTCCTCCCGGGCTCCTCTCCCCAGCCCCCGTTACCTCTAATTTCCCTTCTGTCGTTAGGAAGTGCCTATTCCAGATGTTACATGTAAGTGCCATCATACAGTATTTTTTCTTTTGTGTCTGGCTCCCTCACCTAACATGAAGTCTTCAAGTTCCCTCCATGTTGTAGTGCACACGAATGCATCATTCCCTTCTTGACCGGACGATACTGCTCTGGGTGCGTGTACCACCTTTTGTTTCTGCCTCTGTTGATGGGCACTTGGGTTGTTTTCACCTTTTGGCCATTGTGAAAATGCCACAGCAAACACTGGTGTACAAGTGTGTGTTCCAGTCCCTGTTTTTCACCTCTTTGGGGTGTATAATAGGAGTGAAATTGCTCGATCATATATGAGTTCCGTGTTTAGCTTTTGGAGGAAGCACCCAGCTTGTTGTTTTTTTTGTTTTGTTTTGTTTCGTTTTAGATTTTATTTGAGAGAGAGAGAGAGAGAGAGATTATAAGGAGGAGGGAGGGTAGAGGGAAAAGCAGGACCGCTCCCCTCCCCGCTGAGCAGGGAGCCTGATTCAAGACTCAATCCCAGGACCCTGGCATCATGTCTGAGCCGAAGGCAGATGCTTAACCGACTGAGCCACCCAGGCGCCCTGCGCAGCCGTTTTTTACAGCAACTGCATCATTCTGCCTTCCCAGCAGTGGTGCCTGAGGTTCCCATTTCTCCACATCCTCGCCAACACCCGTCATTTTCTGGTTTTAAACCATCCTGCCATGGGCAAAATGGTTTCTCGCTGTGGTTTGGATTGACATTCCCGGATGACTGATGTTGAATATCTTCTTGTGTGCTTCTTAGCCATTCGTAGATCTTCTTTAGAGAACTGTCCATTCAAGTCCTTTGCCTATGTCTTTTGTTTGTTTTTAAATGAACTCTTAATTGAAGTATATAACCCGCATATGGAAAAGGTGCACAAGTCCTAAGTACAGAATTTGCTGAAACGTCACAGAGTGAATACACCCTTGTGATCAGAACCCTCCTTAGCCCTGCCCTCTAACACAAGGGCCGCCTCCATCCTGACTTCCATTAGACTGACTTCTAACTGGGGAGATGAGTTTTGTCTATTTTTAACTTAAGAATACTGAGGCTACTCTTTTGTGTCTTCCTTCTTTAGTAACAGTGGAGTCATCCATGGTTTTGCATGACATGGCATTTTGCTCACTCCCATTGCTGTGTAATATTCTGTATGGATTTACCATAACTGATCTATTCCACAGTGACAGGTACTTAAGATGTTTCCCAGCATTTGCTTATTAACACTGGACATTTTATTTATTTATTTTTAAAAATTTATTTATTTATTTAGACAGACAGAGAGATCACAAGTAGGCAGAGTGGCAGGTGGGGGTGGGGAAGCAGGTTCCCTGCTAACAGAGAGCCTGATGCGGGGCTTGATCCCAGGACCCTGGGATCATGAGCTGAGCCGAAGGCAGAGGCCTTCAAGCCTCTGAGCCCCCCAGCCATTTTTATGGACACTGGACATTTTAATGCATGTCTTTTGTTTGATATTTTTTGGTGGTTGAATTTTTTTAAGCTTTATTGAGGTATAATTGACACATAGAAATTATACATATTTAAAGAGTATAACTTGATGTTTTGATATACGTATATATTGTGAAATGGTGACCGCAATGAAGCTAATTAACATACCCATTAGCTTACATACTTACCATTTCTCCTCTTTCTTTCTTTCTCCTTCTTCCCTTCCTCCCTTCCTTCCTTCCTTCCTTTCCTGTATGTGTATGATGAGAAAACTTAAGATGTATCCTCGTAGCAAATTTCAAGGATACAATACAATATTGTTCATGACAGTCCCCATGCTGTACATCTGATTTCTAGAACTCATTCTTCTTGGATGACTGAAACTTTGAACCTTCCGACCAATGTTTCCCCATTTTCCCCATCTATCCAGCCCCTGGAGACCACAGTTCTACTCTTTGTGTCTATGACTTTGACTATTTTAGATTCCACATAAAGTGAGATCATGCAGTAGTTGTCTTTCTGTGTCTGACATATTTCACTTAGCATCGTGTCTTCCAGGTTCATCCACGTGGTCCCAAATGGCAACTTCCTTATTTTTTTCAGGCTATTTCATTGTGTATGTGTGTGTGTGTATAATATATACACAATATTATACACACACACACCCCACGTTTTCTTTATCCATTCCTCTGTCAACAACATTTCGGTCATTTCCATTATATGGGCTATTGTGAATAATGCTGCAGGGTTCATGGGAGTGGAAATATCCCTTTGAGATCCAGATTTCATTTCCTTTGGAAATATGTGCAGAAACAGGATTGCTAGATCATGTGGTAGTTCTAGCTCTATTTTTAATTTTTTGAGAAACCTATACTGTTTTCCATAGTGGTTGTACCAATTTACAGTCCCACCAAGAGTGAACAAAGGTTCACTTTATTGATATGCCCTTTGAAGCAAAAGTTTCTAATTTGGAGGAAGTCCAATATATCTTTTTCTTTTGTTTCTGCTTTTGGTGTCATATTTACAATTTCATTGCCAAATCCACAGTCATGAAGACTTACCTTTTTCTTCTACATGGTTTTAGAGCATATACTTAGGTGACTAATCTGTTTTGAGTTCATTTTCGTGAGATGTGGGTCTAACTCCATTCCTTGGTGTGTGGAAATTCAGTATCCGGTTGTCTCATCACCATTTTTTGAAACACTGTAGAATGGACTTAGCATTCTTATGAAAAATCAACTGGCCATAGATGTATTAATTTATTCCTGGTCTTTCAGTTGGTCTGTATATTCTTATACCAATATCTCACTGTTTTGATTACTGAAGCTTTGTAATAAGTTTTGAGAGAGGGGCGGGGGCGGGCGGAGAGAGAGAGAAAGAACGTGGCAGGGGAGGGGTTTTGTATTAAGAAAGGGAGAGGGAGAGAAAGAATCCCAGGCAGGCTCCATGCTCCAGGCAGAGCCTGATGCAGGGCTCGCCGCAAGGCTCAGTCTCAGGATCCTGAGATCATGACCTGAGCTGAAACCAAGATTCGGATGCTTAACCAGCTGCTCCACAGTTAAGTTTTGAATAGGAGCGAAGGGCAAGGAAGCAAGACATGACCTGTGCAAAACCTGTCTAGGGTGGGCGGGGGACTCCCAGGAGAAGGGATCACTGAGATGGCACAGAGCGGGCAGTAGAAAGAGCTTGAGCTTTGTTATTAGACCTGGCTCAAATCCCGGCTCCACCTCTTACTGGCTGGGTAAATGTAACCCACGTGGGAAAATCTTTATTGTTTGCATTGATGGTAAAAATCATGTGCGCCACTTGTAAAAATAGAAGAGACAAAGTTGAAACCGTTTAGAAGTGTATCAAGTAGATAGTTAATATCCTTTAGTCTCAGTTTCCCCATCTGTAAAATCGGGGTGATGATTTTCTTATAGTGAAGGGTCATAGTGAGAATTGAAATGTGCACACTCTCAGGTAGGCTGTGCATTAGACCACATGCATATCCACTCTAAGGTGAGACAAAGTGAAGCTCCTAATTCAGTTGGCCTGGAGCTTCTTGGTGACAAGGGGACCACAATGGCCAGGAGTCTCTACAACACATCTTGGTGCAAGTTTCTTTTGGCTCCTTGGTTCCCACACAGGATGCACAGTGCTGGCTATACTCTCGGCAAAGGTAGGTTTCTGCCACGTTGAGAAAGGAGCCAAATTCTTATGATAAGAGTAGTTGTTAGTACTGAGTGTCCGAGAGTACCCGGCATTAACACAATGTGGGCTTCTGTTATCAAACTTCAGGCTCTCTTCTCACGAGAGAAAAAAACATTAAGCTCCCCTCGTTCTTAAACCAGTTTGATGTCAGCAAAGCCGCATACTTTGGGCCGGGGTGGGGCTAGGTGGGAGGGCAAGCCAGCCAGTGTCTCCATGCTCCCGAACAATGGCTCCGGGCTTCGGCTTCCTAGTGTTCCAGAAAGTTGTTCCTTCACAGTATTCAAAGCGCTGGCGCCGTGCACACGTGACCTTGGGAAAGCTGTTTAACTGCCGTGAGCCTCTGTGGCCCCATCACTAAAATGGACGTAATAGTACCTACAGGAAATCATACCTATCATTGTGAGGACTCAGTGACTTAGTATTGGTAATGATTTAGTATTTGTAAGGCTTAGTAAACAGAGTGCCTGGGACAGCGCCTGGCACGTGGCGAGCCCTCTTTACAGGCCGGCCGTGGTTATGAGCTGACACATAGCAAGACTTCTCTAAGAATATCCAGACTTTTCTGTCCAGCTGAACCTGCAAGTTCGGTCGTTCTTAGAACAGGGACAGGTGTGGTGGCGCAGGCAGGCCCCGGCCAATGGTGGAGCTGTGTGAGGGGAGGAGGCTGAGCCACCGAGGGAGGTAGTTCAGGGACCGAAGTGACACGGTGAGGACCTGCTGGGTGCCAGTTGGGACCAGTTGGGTGAGAGGCACACTGTGGCAGGACCTCCCTGGTCAGATGGGAATTCGGGGGCTGGGCACGTTAAGCCAGAGCCTGAGGCGCGGGTGACAAGGTTCAGCTTCCTCGGGCAGGCCAGGCATTGAGCCCCAGTGAAGAATTCATGAGCACATCAGGATGCTGAAACAGACCCTCGCCTTCAGACTGGGACTCAGGCCCCAGCTGCCGAGGGATCACCTGCAGCGATGGCGAGCGGAGACGCTGGGCGGTAGGGGGACAGACCGGGCCTGGGGGCAGTGGGCCGACCACTGTGGCGGGTAAGTTCACAAGCAGCTTACTCTGTGATGGAGGTGATGCTTTTCCTGGGCTTTACGAAGCAGGGACATACGTTGGACAGAGCCCTGTGAAGGAAGCTTGTAATCCAGGATTTCATTCTGGCTGCTCCATGAATTCCCATTCTGGCTCTGGGCAAGTCAGTTGGCTCTCTGTGCCTGTTTCCCCCGAAGTTGAAGAGACTGCACTGCTTGGCTGAGCACTCCTGCAGTTCTGTGAGCACGTGACCCACGGCCCTGCCATGTGTGCTGTGGTTGGCAAGGCCGAGGTCGGGGGGCGAGAATAGGGCCGGCTGGGATCAGAAGTCCTGACCATGGCAGCGCCAGCTTCTGGATTGCTGGCAGGGGAGGCTGAGGTGGACCCCCGAGACAGGTGAATGGAGGTCCTGGTTGTTCCAGAGCTTTTGGAACATAGCTACTTTTCTTCTGATGTATTTATGGCTAAATAGGACTAGACTGTACTGGGTGGGGCCGATGGGAGTGGTGGCGCAGGGGGGCGCGGGGAGGTGGTCTGTCTCCCCGATGGGAGTGGTGGCGCAGGGAGGCGCGGGGAGGTGGTCTGTCTCCCCGGCAGTTGCTGTGATTGCGGCTCGGGGTGAGGAGGGAGTAGAGACAGGAGCAAGTCATGGAAGTGAAGCCAGGATTTCTTGCCCACGCTGAGGTTTGAAGTCATCAGGCAGTATGGTTTTCCAGATGGGGTGACAGGATGCTTTTAAACAAAAGCAGAAAGACCCTGGGGACAGGGACATCATTTCTGTGGCCAAAGATAGAAAGAAAGACAGTCTGGGGGACAGTTTTTTTTTAAAGCAGGGACTCACAGGAGCCCCTTGATACCTGACTCCTTCATTCTGAATAATCTTGTGCCCTGATAAATGCCAAGCCTGGCTCTTGTCTGGGGCATTCTGGCCCAGCAGGGACTTGGGAGAGCTGCACACCTTTTCTCTCCATCCTGAGCAGTGTGGGCTCTCCTGAGGTTGGAGCAGTTAGATCTCCTGGCTCAGGTGTGTGTTCCTAACCAGTGCCCTGCTCTGAAACTCTGAGCAAATGTTTCCGTCTCCTCTAATATGAAGAGTAACAAAGAAAACCCTAGCTCTGTGTGTGTGTGCTGGGCGTGCTGGTGAATGGCAGGCCCAGCTATGGGGAAGTCAGTGGGCCTTGCCCATGCTGTAGCCGGAGGAGGCAGGTTTCTGCACATCTAATGAAGTTAGAGAACTGTGCTAGCCAACTGGAACCTAGTGTCGCAATGAGCGGCACAGAGTCGGGCCGGGGGGACGAGGGCCCTGCATCCAAGAACCTGTGGTATCTGGCAGGGCCTGCATCAGGGTAACGGGGACCCAGTATTATCTTCTTGCAAGGTCACATTCCTCAGCAAAGATTTAATCCCACCCCGGCTTTACCTCTGGGCCCTCTCCAGCCCTGCAGCCCCGCTAATCACCAAGCCGGAATGCCACAGTGCACCAAGAGGGCACTGTCCCGGCGCCGGCCCCTCCCTCCACAGTCTGGGTGGCCCCGGGTGGGACAGTCTGGGTCACATTCCCTTCTCTCCATCACCAAGTGTCAGCCGGCACAGTGATGGTCTGGGCCCCTCGGGGAGAAGGCTTCTGAGTGTGTGCACCAGTAGTAGTATATCTGGGGTATGAGAACGTTGTGCCAGGGGGTGTGTGCACACCGAGTACACATGGCTGAGTTTGTGCACCTTTGCAGGGAGCTGCCCGTGTGCCAGCAGGAGTGGCGATGTGGACATGTGTGTCATGTGTATGAATGGAAGCAGGTGGGCCAGAGAGAACTGATGGCGGGGGCCTGGGGAGGGGAGACTGGTTTGCTCTCTCCCTCCTTCTTCCCCTGTGCCTTGGGAAGTGGGGGGGAGGATGGGTATCCCCCCTTCCCCTTGTGCAAGACTAGGTGCAGTGAGGGTCATGATCCTGGGCGGCTTCTGTGAGGCTGGAGGGCTGCAGAAGTACCAGGGACTAAGCAAGGCGCTGGGGCACACGGCTGTGTGACCTCGGGTGATGAGCAGCGGGGGAGGGCAGCGGAGGACCCTGCCCTGTGTTCCCAGCCCAGCCGAGCTGGGAGCAGGAACCCTGCCTCTGCCACGAGGGGCTCTGGGGCAATCCGGGGCCGCATCAATGTTGGATGAGCCCGCGCTGCCTTCACGCGGCCTCGATACCATCTTCCGTGGTCTCACTTTTAGTGTAACTGGAGAGCCCAGGGCTCAGCCCGAGCCTGCCACTGGCGATCTTCTCACCACAGCGCCACCCGCGGGGGGACGGCAGCTAGGGTGGGGAGGCCGGGCTGGCTCTGGTGGACTGTCCCAGGACTGGGTGGGGGCCAGCCGGTCCGGCCTCTCTGGGCAGGGGGGTCGGTCGGTTCCAGTCTGGCCTCTCCGCGGCCCCTGAGTCCCCGTGCTGGGTTACACCTCCTCCCGCCTCAGGCCACCTCGCGCTCCCTGGGGTGTCATCTGTCCAGCGACGACGTGTTCTTGGGGCAGTTCAGTCCCATCCCCCCCTCCCGACTCTGGGGATTTCCTGCTCAGGAAGGGGCTGGAGGGGCATCAGCTAGCCGGGCAGAGACCCCCTAGGGGAAGGAAGGGGAGTAGTGGCGACGGCGCCGAGCCTCCCACTGCAGGTGAGTCTCCGGAGCCCTGAGTGCATGCTGGGAAAGGGGGAGGGCAGCCCTGGGGTCTGGGGGCCCAACCGGCCATGCTGCTCACCACTCTGACCCTTTCTCCTCCAGCCCCCGCACCTTATGCCTTGTGACCTCACACCCAGCCTTGCCTTAAGAGGCAGCGCTGGGGAAGCAGGCCGGCGCTCCCGGAGCATCTGGTACAAGTTGGCATGTTGGGCTGTGGCCTCGGGGGTCCAACATGGACAACCGCCGTGGCCGGAGGTGGGGTTGGATTGGATCAACAGCCTGTTTTTGTAAACAAGTTACCGGGACACGGGCGTGCCTGTTCGTTTACATATTGTCTTTGGCTCTTTCCCACCTCGGCCTCAGAGCTCCGCACGGCTCAGCTCGCAAGCCCAGGCTAGGTCCTGTGTGGCCCTCTAAGAAAACGCCCCACAGTCTGCAGTGCTCGTTCCTCCTTACCCTACACCCGGGCTTCCGTCCTGCCTTCCTCCGCAAGCCCCATGCCACTGGCCCACCGAGGCTCAGTGCTCTCCACACCCGAGAACACAGACTTTGGGGACCTCCGCTTAGTGTCTGGTCACTACTACTTTCTCTGGCAAGAAAGGAAAATAGCTGGGGCCACAGGTATTCCCAGACCTGATAGGTTACCTGAGAGCTGAGGGTCGAGCCCCTGCAGCGCCCTGCCTGACCCCAGCTGAATGCGAGCCAGTTCCTAGGCCGCAGGAGCAGGGTGGGTGACCTGAGCGCGAGCCCCTAATTCTGGCACCCGAGAGGCTGAGCAGGCCAGTTCTTGGTGTGGGCTTCCTGTCTCCTCTGCCCATGGGCCAGGCCAGGAGCAGGTGATAGCTGAGGTCCCAGTGGAATGGTGGGGAGACAGTACCGTGTGAACAGATCATTATAGGGCACCGGGAGGGAGCCAGGGGCCTTCCCCTGCCTGCTGTCTTAGAGCTTCAGACCCCCGGGGCACATTGGGCCCTCTTTATTCCAAGCCTCAAGCCCTTGTGAGCAAGGCTAAACCCTGTTCCTCGTTCCTGTTCACACAGCCCAGGTCAGGGGAAGAACAGGAGCCGGGAGCCCAGGGAAAGCCCAAGGGCCCTGGAGGGAGCGCTGCATTTCTGCTACGCCATCACTAGGTGGCACCCTCGAGGTGCCGGCGCCTGCTGGGGAGGGCTCCGCCTCTTCTGACCCTCAGCTCTTAGTCTAACCACAGCTTGAATCCGGCCAGGCCTGCCCAGCTCCGTCTGCTCCCTGAGGCAGTTCGTTGATACCTCCAGACTCTGTACTTCGGGGCATTTTTACCTGAGATTCAGAAGGGGCTTTGGGGATGACCTGAAGTCCCAGTGATTATTACCGTCTTATCCTCATCCTCCCCAGGGCCCCTGAAGGCAGGGACTGTCTTAGTCTCGGGAGCGCAGGGCTGGGCACAGCAGAAGGTGTGTGGGGGGAGTGATGGACACAAGAGAGTGTTGCTATCCTTGCTCACCTCCAGAGCAGGTGCTGGAGAGAATGCACTCTGGGGGGTGGGGACTGGCTTGCTCTCTCCCTCCCTCTTCTTGCCCTGAGCCTAGGGAAGTGGGGGAGCATGGGAACACTACCCCTTCCCCTGGTGCAAGACTAGGTGCGGTGGGGGCCGTGAGCCCGCTCCGCCTCCGCCTTGCAGTTTGAGCTGTAGTTGAGCTAGTGAATGCTCTCTCCCGTCCGGGTGTCCTAGCTATCCTGCTGGGGAGCTGGGCAGGGGCTGGGAAGAGAGATGCTTTAGAGACAGGAGTAGCCTTTTCCCCTCTGGTCTGGTTGGGGCCAGCATTCTAGGGGGCCTCTAGGGAGGAAGAGGTGCCCAGGAGACACAGGCTAGGGCCATAGGAGCCTGCTTGTTTCTGGGGAGAGTTTCCAGGCATACCTGCCATTGTCTGGCCCTGGGAGCAAGCACATGATCATCGGGAACAGAGCTAGGGGCTGGGACAGACTCTAGCATCGGTGGTGGCCTTGCCCCTCTCACCTGGTCCCAGCTCAGGCCAGTCCAACAGCGCCCAACTGTGTGGTCGTCCTAGTGTCCCAGATGGAGGTTTGGAGGGCTGCATCTGTGTTGGGGAGCACAGCCACTGCCTCCCCCAAGCAACTGCTTCTGATAGCTAGGGACGATGTCAGCAAGGGACCTGCACCCACCCCAGGGCGGACGGACAGTGCGAGCAAGGCTGAGCTCTGGATCCTGCCTAGAGACTAAGGATGATTGTCAGGCATCCCTCCCCCGCCGCAGTTCCTGGGAAGAAGGGTGGAGACCCAGTCCCACTGAGTCAGCAGAGGCCAGGCCAGCTTGTGCTCTTGAGTCTGACCCTAGGAAGGGGCCCCTTCCAGACTCTTCTGCCTGACAGACTGACACGCATTTCTGCACCTGGAACAGGCTCCACCGTGAGACTGGCATCGTTCACTGGGGTAATTACTGGTTTGGGTTCGATTTCCATTCAAAACAGTCATCCCAGCCTGAGCCGGGTGTCAGATCTGAAGGTTGATTATTAGTAACATTTATCAACAGCCTCTCTCAGCTTCAGGCAATTACAGCTAATCTGCTGCTCCTGCTCCCTGTCGCAGGGAACTGCCAGCCTCTTCCCCGCACGCCCCCTTGTCCCCTCCATTCTCCTCTCTCCTTCTCCCCTCCCCTAAGCAGCCAGCCCGAGGGAGGGCAGGAGATGGGAGCCATCTTCTGAGTCACCGTCACCCCCACATCCAGGGGCCCACGGGCACGCTGGGCACCTGGGCTCTTCATCGGCCGTCTTCGTGTTGCCGGGTCTCGGGAAGTCTGAATCCGATTCTGTCAGAACTGAGAGGAATCCCTGCTCCTATGATGTATTTCCACCTGCAGCAGGGGCCCTCTTGCCCCTGACTCCTCTGTCCTCCCCTTCAGGCCCGAGACTGGCGTGAGGCGCGTGGGGCCTTTATTTACCTCAGGTACAAAATTTAGGGGACCACTGAAAAAGCTCAGTGGTTGACACAACTAAGATTTCAATGCAATACTTTTGAAAATCAAAGTTAATGCAAAAACATCCGCAATGAACGAAATCAAAATGTGAGTAGGGGGTCCAACCCTTGATGGCAGGACTTGGCCTCACTGCCTCACACGGATTCCGGCGGCCCCTGTAGAACCCTGTCATTGTTTAAAATGTGGTTGTGTGAATGGGGGGTATTTTCGCGTTCAGTTCAACTTGAAATATATCAATGGCTGAGTCTTTTGGCACCTCGTTGAGCTCCCCTTCACTTCCTGCTGGGCTCTAACCCCTACTCCTTCTGTTTCTTCTTGTCTGCTACCTCTGGTCAGGGCTCAGCTTCTCTCTGAGTGGGGCCCCAACCCTGGGCTGGCCTTCCTGGCGCCCAGCCCCTCCTCCATCCCTCAGGACCTGCTTCAGCCTTCAGACCCCTCCTGGAGGCCCGCAGGTTGCCACGGTAACTGCCCTGCCACGGTCATGGGGGGACAGGGCATGGAGGTCTCCCTCCCGTCCCGTGATCGCGTGCAGCCAGGGCGGGGTAAGTGCCCGCGTGCCTGACAGAGGCCCTGATGCGCGAATCTCAGAGGCCGCTCACACGCTGCTGCACGTGTGTGGAGAGGCAGCGGGTCCCCTCTTTTGGAATTCGTCCCAGGGAGAGGACAGCATGGAGCTGAAGAAAGGCCACGAAGGTCTGCTTGTGGCAGGGCGGCAGAGGGCCGAAGTAAGCGTGGCTGCTGGCTAAGCAACCTCCCGCAGAGGGCGGGTCTGCTCCCCTGAAGGGCTTTCCCTTGGTGGGGCAGAAGCCGTGAGCCGAGCCCCCCCTGCGGAAGGCTGCCCGCCCTCCCCTTGCCCTTTCCTCTCACCCCAGCGCGGGCTCAGCTTGCCTCAGGGCTAAACAGACATTTCAGGAAGATCAACGCGGGAGGGGTGCCCAGGATGCCCAGTTCTCTCCGGGTCTTCGGGCACTGTCATGTCAAGGTTCAGAGCCACCAAGTTCAGCCCCTCGGTGTCCAGTTGCTGTCCCTGGAGGAGGCCCGAGGGTCTCAGGGGAACCGTGCCAGAAGCACTCCTGCGGGCCTTCCCAGGCCTCCATGGCGCCACAGAGTCGGCACACTCTCTGTCACCCGGCCTGGCAGTCTGTCACCCAGCGCCCGCTCTGCCACTTCCTGGCCAAGTCACTTCCTCTCTCGGCCTCAGTTTCCTCTTGTGGGAAGTATGGATGACCGTGCCCTCCCTAGAGGGTTGTGCTCACCGGTAGGAACTAACCTATGTAACAGGGCTTTGACCTGCAAAGCACCATGACAGATGGAAAAGTCATGCTCTGTGGGGCTCTGGAGGACAGAACTGGAACCAAGGGGAGGTGTGTTGGGGCTTGAAGTGAGGAAGAAATGGCCAACGGCGGAGATGGAGGGACCATTCTAGAAGGAGTGCATGCACTGAGGCGGGAAATGCGCATGGAGGATTTTCATTATCACCTGTCCATCAGCTTAGCTTCCAAAAGACTTCCTGCCCCTGGGTGTGACCTTGAGTGTGACTTCTCTAGGATCCAGAAGCCACCCCACCCCACCCCACCTCCACCCCTGTGAGCCTGGAGGCGAGGATGCTGCTTCCCCGGCTTTTTACTGTTGTGCATTCCCTGCCTTCCTGTATGGACCAGTGTAGAAACTGGAGAACTTGAGCGGGAGGGAGAGAGTAGGAGGACCTTGTGTTTGAGGAAATACTGACCTGAGCATGGGTTTGGGATGCCCTCTGACTGGAAAGTTCCATTCTGCCCACCGTAGGACAGAAGGCATCTGAAAGAGAAGTTTAGGAGGTGGAGGGGCAAGGTCCCCAGTTCCAGACGGGCACACACATACGCTCCCCTACCTGGAAACTGCCCCTTGCCGCACATCTTCGCGCGAACCCTACATGCTCACTTCCTCACATGGGCTTTGGAGAGAACGGTAGGCAGAGAGTTGGGAGACCTGTCTTGGACCGTCCTCCCTCTGAGCCTGATTTTCCCATCTGTGACATGACGGAGAGGGGTTGAGGTGCCCTCTCAGCTGACCGTCTGGGATCTCCTGCTTTCTGGAGCCCGTGCGAGTTGTGTCTCCTCTGAGGCCACTTACGGTGCCTCCATGAGTCTCTGTCTGCTGGGCAGACCTCTAGGGGCCAAGGCTTTCAGATCTAGTCAGAGTGGGGCCGGCAATGTCTGGGTTTGCATCTAGATATCATTTCCCCCTCAGAAATTTGAAATTACATTCCAACGATTCCTCATTATCGATCGAGGCACCTCATTGAAGGTCTGGGTATCATTTTTGTGAGAACATGGCCAGGGATGGGCAAGAAAGGGGCAGAAGTGGGGTGGCGAAGGGAGGGGAGGGAGAAGAGGTGATGTGAGTGTGGGCGCCTGGTCCAAGGTGGGCTGGAGGGGCCCGCAGGACTGGGGCGGAGCACGTGGGCTTAGCTTCTGCCCTGAGGCTGTGGGGAGCTTCTGAAGGGTTTAAGCCAGGGTCTGGAGACAGGATCAGATTTGCATTTAGAACTGTTCCTCTGGTGCCAGTGGAGGAGGGCCTTGAGGGGAGCAAATTGGAAGCAGAGACCATCCTGAAGCCAAGATCTGGGCAACAGGGACGCCCTCGTGAGGATGGGGACCCAGGGGAGGGAGTGGACAGATGCTGGCTGGCTGACATCAGAAGGGCTTCATGATTGCGGGCCTGGGCAGGGGAGGTGGAAGGAAAAAGCAGGAAGCTATGCGGGCGCCTTGGGGGCCTGCTGTGTCCCTCCCAGAGACGGAATAGTTAAGATCAATCTTATCTAGACGATGCGGCTCACAGGAAGTCCTAAGCGGCACACCCCAGTGTGAGCGGCTGTGCGGGACATTCAGGGGGATGTGTCCAGAGAGCAGGTGGATGGAGGGTTCTGGAGTTCAGGAAAGGAGTGGGCCCACCATGCAGGCGTGGACGTTCTTGGGTTGTGGGAGGTGGGGGCGCCTGGATGGCTCAGTTGGTTGAGCATCCGACTCTTGACTGGGACTCAGATCATGATCTCAGGGCTGTGAGGTCGAGCCCTGCATCAGGCTCTGTGCTCAGATTCTCTCTCCCTCTTCCCCTCCCCCCCATGTACTTGCTCTTTCACTCTCTCTCTCCCCACCCTCTCTTCTCTCTCTCTCTGGAAAAAAAAAAGGGGGGGTGCCTTGGGAGGTGAAGCCCTGTGAGGGGGAAGTGAGGAAATCCTAGGTCCCCCATCGGTCTCGCAAAGACACACCGGCACAGAGCCTGCTTCCACCCCAGGGCAGGCCGCAGAGAGTGGCAGCAACGCGTTTTCTGGCTGTGGTTCCTCCAGATGGGGACTTTGTCCTCCGTGCACCTGGCTCTGCCTGGGTTGCTATAGTAACCACGGATGCAGGCTTACAGGGTCTCTGTGTTGCCATGGAAACGAGCAGCTGGGTGTCCCTGAGTGGCAAGGCCACTGAGGCCTTGGGGACTCGGGCTGGTCCTGAGGGCTTGGGAGGGGACCCGTGACCAGCAGAGAGTTTCCGTGTCCCAGTGAATCCACGGCGGTGGTTGTTAGTGTGACCGTTGCCACGGTGATGGAGGGAGACCCGAGGTGGCTTGTGGCAGCCTCAGTGGGGAGCTGAGTAGTAGAAGGAATGGCAACAGGCTCCAGGTCCTCGGTGCAGCCTGAAGCAGCACTGGCCTCCGGACTCCCCCCGGCCTTTGGCTGCCATGGAGGGCAGGACCCTCTGCTTTCTTCCCGGGTTTGCGGACTTTCGCCGAAACAGGGGTTTTGTTCCCAGGAGGCACTCCCTGGCCCATGGGATCTCAGCATTCAAAACGACACAGGAAGCCCGGGCCCCTGAAACGGGGCCACCGAGGAGATCGGTAAGCATTCGGCACCCCTGCCTTTAGCCCAAGGATCCCACCCTTGGGACGTCCCTGCCCACCCACCGTCATCGACCTCACCCCTTCTCTGTCACCCCATGGGGTCCCACAGCCTCAGGTTCTAGACAGGTGGACAGGGAGGCTCTGCTCCTCCTCCTGCCCCAGATCAGAGGGGCTCCCCCCACCATGGGAGCGAGGCCTCAGCCTCTTTCTCTTCTGGTGGGCTCCTCGTCCCAGCCTCCGCCTGGCCCCCTGATTCGTCCCCGGCTCTGCTCATTACTGTCCTCATTCTGGGCTGCCAGCTCGCTGTCCCAGCGCCCCTCCGTCCTGATCCCATTGGCTTCCCAGCTGAAGTGGCCAAGACCAAGGTCCTGAGAGAGGACTTGAGTGGCCACGGCCTAGGCAGGCAGGGGGCAGGAATGAAGAAGTGAGGGGGCAAGGGCGTGGAGTCACCCCTTCTTTCCCCCCCTCAGGAGAACAACCAGGAGGAAGTACTGGAAGGAAGGAAGGGAGATCGCTCGGTGAGCTGGCAGGGGCAGAGGGAGTGCTGGCTGGGAGAGGGCCGTTCACAGGAGACTATGGGGAGGGGGAGGGGAGGACATGGGCAGCTCAGCGGTCGTGGACCCTGTACGCTGGGGGGTGGGGGGTGAAATGGGGCCCAGGGCAGGGGTGACCCCTGGCAAAGGCTGTACTCCCTATGGCTCTTGTGACCTTGGTTTGATCCTCTCGGATCCCTCTCTGGTCCTTCTGCCCCGCTCCAGTCAGGCGGTGCTGCCCAGAGGCCCGGGCTCTCTCCCCAGCCTGTCCTGGGACTCTCGGCCAGGCCTTCCCCAGAGAGGAGGTGTCCTCAGGCTGTGCCTCGGGACCACTGAGGGAATTCCTTCCCACTGTCCACATCCCCGGCCCCCCATGCGACCCGCACCAGCCTGGCAATCCGAGCCTGTCTTCCACGGTCACGAAGTGAGTCTTTCCCAAGACTCCTGACAGGACCCCATTTGTTCTTCACCGATGTCAAGGACCCTAGGATGTATCATTGGCCCAAAGGATAGGCAGGATCAGCTACTTTGTGAAGGAGGGGGCTCAGTCCTGGGTACAGATGAGGCAGCATGATGGGGTCCCCTCACTAGCTGCAGCATGGGGTGCTGAGGGTTCCTGGTGCGTGAGTACTCTGCCTGCCTTCCAGGGAGCAGGCCAGAGAAAGATGGGGGCATCTGGAGCTCTCGTGGATGTGGGTCCTGGGCTTCTGATGGGGTTTGTGACAAATGTGCCCTGAAAGGGAAGCTCTGTGGAGGGCCATGGGTCTCTGGTATGGCCGCATGGCCTGGGCCTCCCGTGTTCTCCTTTTCAACATAGAGCTTCAAACCAGGTTGACCTTTCAGCCTCAAGAAAGTCTCTCGAGAAGAAAGATGGGAGGCACGGGAGTGCCGCTTGAGCTTACTTGGGAGGCCCTCCGGGAGAAGGAGGAGGGATACAGGGAGTGAACCCCAGAGGGTTGCCTCTGCACGTGACTCTCGTGAAGCTCGAAGACTTCTGCTCATTTGTCCCCTGCCGGCTTGTGCCTTCTGAGCGCCGCGAGCTGATGAGCGTCCCCTTCCTCCACCCACCGCCCTTAGACTGTCAAGGCTGTGAGAGCTGCGGTCTCACTGCCCTCGTTGAGCAGGCAAACCAAGGCCTCAGGGCAGGGTCACACTGCAAGTTCTTGGCAGAGTCGGGACTCGAACCCAGGCCCCTACTCAAGGCTCTTTCTCTTCACTGCAGGCCAGGGAGCCAGCCTTGCTGGATGGGACTCGAGGGGCTTACTGGGAGCGCGTGGTCTTGCGGTTATGCCCTTGCTGCTTGTGGACGGAGGCTTGGAGCATACCGTGCCTGCATATCCGGCTGAGGGCAAGCTGGCCGGCGCCCCTGGCCGTGCTGGGTTTCTGGGAGTCGGTGCCTCATACCCCAGGCTCTCAGCACTGCTCTGGCTCTTCCGTGCTTAAAGTCTCTGCCCTTAAAAACTATGAAAATCAAGATGGTGCTAAGAAGCGTGATGTTTCACGCGTGGCCAGTCCTGTAAGGGCCCGTGAGGCTGGGACTAGGCGGAGAAGGGAGGTGCGGAGCGGGGCAGCCCCAGGGATGAAGGCCGAGGAATAAGGCTGTATCTCCGCAGGCCGGGAATAGTCAGAAGGAAGGGCAAAGCTAGGTGATCCAGCTGGGTAGGGACCCAGACAGCAAAAGAATTTTGTCACGGAGTTTTTGTCCTCGGTCCTACCATCATATCAGGAGCTTCCACGTCTGCAAAGACAGCCTCTCCAAACCCTGGCTTCTGAGTTCCTTGTCTTCAACTCACTGGCCGTCACGTCTATTTCAGCAACCCATGACCGCCATCTGGCCATCATTTGACACCATTCTACCCCTGAAGTCTTAGTCTCCGTGTACCTCCTATGTGCTCTGTCTCCCTTGCCTCCACCATATCTGCTCATAGAAACCTTCAGGCTCCTGCCTCTTACCTTTTCCCCTCACCCCGAATCAGCTCTTGTTCCCCTCCAGCCTGGACGCTACGGCCCGTTACTTGAGCTGTTCACCGTTCACCACCTGGGCCCGGAGCCTCCCACCCCACCCCCAGAACGTGGTGACTGCCTGCCCTCTGCAGTCCTGGCTTATTATAGGGCTGAGATGGGGGGTAGGAATCCCTTCATGAATTGACACTTGTCCAGCTTCTTGGTCCGTAGCCTCAGCGGAGCCCCAATAGTCCTGCTGTCTACATCTACCCCAACTGCACCCCGCCCCGCCCAGCTGTTTCAGAGCTCTCACGTACCCCTCTCCTTTTCCACACCACAAGCTTCCCTGCACCTCTCACTCCCAGCCGCTGACCTAGACTCTCCCTTTGCAAGGAAAAGAAAACTTAACCAGGAGGTAATTTCTTTAACCTCTGCCCTGGGCTCCAAACTGGCCTGCGTCCATGGCCATCCATGCCTCTGGCCCCATTGCACTGAGAGACAGATGTCCCTCTTCCAGTTAGCCTCTCCACCGGATGCCTGGTAACTCTCCCCTCGACCCCCACCCAAGTATCCCCTTCTGTTACTCGTTCCTTGTCCCCTGGATCTTCGCCGTCTCCACTCTCCTGGCTCCTTCAACTGTAACTTAAGAAACGAAACAAAGATACCTTGATTTTACGACCTCCTCTGTCTCCTACTCTTCTCAGCCAAGCCTGTTGAAATCAAAATGTGGGTTTATTATCTCCATCTCCTCAACTCCTGCTCAATCCACTCGCTTCCGTTCCCGCTCTCCACCCGCATTTCTCAAGCCCGTGTCTCCAGGGAGCCTTCCCATAAATCCTGCTACAGCCTGTGAGGTCCTGGTTCATCTCTGCAGCATTTGATGTAGCTGAGCACATTCTGCCTTTTGAAGCGCCCTCCCCTTGAGTTCCACGACCTCACGCTCTCCTCTTCTACCTCCTATTTCTCGGTTTGCTTCTTGAGTTTCTTCTTCTGTTCACCCCGACAGTGCTGAAGTGGCCCAGCGTTCTGTCCTGATGTCTTTTCTCCCATACACTCGTTTCTGCTAATCTAACTGGTAGCCATGGCTTCAACTCCCATCTCTAAGCGGATGACTACAGTGCTCGCTTCGGCAGCACATACATTCTAAGCGGATGACTACAGCTGCCCTTAGACGTTTCTCCTTCGTTTCACTTTTTTCTTTTTTGATCTATCACCTTTTGCATCATGTGTTTTGAAGCTCTGTTCTTAGGTGCACAAACATTTAAGGTTGTCATATCCCCTCAAGAAGTTAATCCCTTCATTAATATGAAATGTTCTTCATCTCTGGTAATATTTCCAGTGGGTCTGTGTAATCACTCTAGCTTTCTGCTGACTAGTGTTTGCATGGCATATCTTTTTCTATCCTTGTACACTTAATCTCCCTGACTTTACATTTTAAAGGTCTTTTTTTTTTTTTTTTAGAAAGCATGTAATTGTGTTATTTTTATCTAATTTGACAAATTTGACTTTTTAATTGAAGTGTTTAGACCGTTTGCATTTAATGTTATCAATATGGTTGATATCTTGCTATTGGTATTTTATTTGTCATACTTGTTCTTTGTTCCATTCTCTTCTTTTTTGGCTTTCTTTTAGATTGGGTGGGGGGGGGGTTGGTGCATCTATTTTAATCTCCATTTAAGCTTATCTTATTAGTTGTAATTCTTTGTTTTTATTAGTGGTTGCTTAGGGTTTGCATTATACTTCTTCATCCTTAAAATAATATATCATCCATGAGTATCATTGAACACCTTACAAAAGTACACTTCATTCCTCTTTCCTTTCTTTTGAGCTATTGTCATGCATTTTGCTTTTAGCTATGATATACACTCAACAATACTTTTTTTTTTTTTTTTTTTTTGCTTTAAGCCATCAATTGTCTCTTCTTTAAAAAGTAACATCTTTCTTGGGATGGAATTCACATAACATACAATTCACCCATACGTAGTGCACAGGTCAGTGTGCAACCATCACTACAATCAGGCTTAGGACATTTTAATTATCTCTTCCCCCCAAAATGCTGCATGCCCATTAGCTGTCACTTCCTTTCTTCTACCCACCCCTAGCCGTAAGCTAATGCTAATTTCTTTTCTCTACAGATTTGCCTATTATGGACTTTTCATATGAATTAAATCACATAATATGTGGTCTTTGTGACTGGCTTCTTCTTAGCAGAATGTTTTCAAGGTTCATCTATGTTGTATTACGTCTCAAAAGTTCATTTCTTTTCATTGCCAAATATTCCATTGTATGGGCACACACATTTTGTTTATTCATTCATCAATTGATGGATATTTGGATTCACTATTACAAATGATGTTGCTGTGAAAATCTGTGGACACATTTCATTTCTCTTGGGTATTTACCTGGGAGTAGAACTTCTGGGAATCTAACATTCAGCCTTTTGAGGAATTGCCAGACTGTTTTCCAAAGTGGGTGCACCATTTCACATACCCACCAGCAATGTATGAGGTTTCTAATTTCTCTACATCCTTGCCAATAAATGTTTTATTTGTGGTTTTTATTATAGCTATCCTAGTGAGTGTGAAGTGGTATCTCATTGTGGTTCTGACTTATATTTCCCTGATGACTAATAATGACTAATGATGTGCCTACAGGCCACTTGTATATCTTTGGAAAAATGTTCAGATCCTTTGCCCATTTTTAAAATGAGTTATCTTTTTATTACTGAGTTGTAACCACTTGTTAGGTATTGTAGGTACAAGTCCATTATCAGATAATGATTTGCAAATGCTTTATCGAATTCTGTGGCTTATCTTTTCACTTTCTCCATGGTGTCCTTTGCAACACAAAAGTTTTAAAATTTTGATGAAGCCTAATTTTTTCTACTGCTGCTTGTGCTTTTGATGTCATATCTAAGAAATCATTGCTTAATCCAAGGTCACAAAGATTTGTGCCTACATTTTCTTCTAAGAGTTCTACAGTTGTAGTGCTTACGTTTAGGTCTTTGATTCATTTTGAGTTAATTTTTGTATAGAGTGTGAGGTAGAGGGTGCCAGATCTTTCTCATTTTAGATACTCAGTTGTCCCAGCACCATTTGCTGAAAAAACTATTCTTCCCACCATTATATGGTCTTGGCATCCTTGCCAAAAATCAATTGATTTTTAAATGTGAGTTTGTTCCTGGACTCTCAATTTACTGACTTGATTTATGTGCCTATCCTTATCCAATACCACACTGTCTTGATTATTGTAGCTATGTTGTAAGTTTTTGAAGTCAGGAAGTGTGAGCTCTCCAATTTGTTCTTTTTTTTTTTCTTTCTTTCCAATTTGTTCTTTTTAAAGATTGCTTTGGCTATGCTGGCTTCCTTGAGTTTCCATATGATTTTAGGATCAGCTTATCAATTTCCAACAGAGAAACTAGCTGGTATCCTGATACAGATTGTGTTTAATCTGTAGATCAATTTGGGGAGTATCTCTATATCGCTATCTTAAAAATATTTAAACTTCTGATCCATAAACACAGGATGCCTTTTTATTTATTTGGGTCTACTTTACTTTCTTTCAAAGAAATTTGTAGTTTCCATTGTAGAGTCTTGCACTTCTTTTTTAAAATTTATTCCCAAGTATTCTTTTTGATGTTCTTGCAAATTGTTAATTTCATTTTTTGGATTGTTCACTGCAGGTGTATAGAAATATAACTGGTCTGTATCCTGTAAGCTTGTGGAACTTGTTTCTTAGCTCTAATAGTTTTTTGGTCGATACCTTAGATATTCTTTATACAAAATCTTGTCACCAATGAATACAGTTAGTTTTACTTCCTTTTTAATCTGATACCGTTTATTTTATTGTCTTGCCTAATCATCTCAGCTAGAACCTCCAGTACAATGTCAAACAGATACGTTAAGAGTGAGCATCCTTGGTTTGATCTTAGGGTAGATAATACGTTCAGTCTTTCGCTATTAAATATGATTTCAGTTTTTGGCTTTTCATAGATGCCCCTCATCAGGTTGAGGAAATCCCTTTCTATTCCTGGTTTATTGAATGATTTTATCATGAAGAGGTATTGCATTTTTTCAAATGCTTTTTCTGCATCTACTAGACAACCATGTGGTTTTTCTCCTTTTTTCTATTGATACTGTATATTGTATTAAGACTGATTTTTAGATAAGGCACCTTTCCATCCCCGGAGTAAGTCCTACTTGATCACGATGTATAATCTTTTTTTATATGTTGCTGGATTCAGGGTTTTGTTTTGGGTTTAGTGAGAAAAACCTTTCATGGGTGCCTACATATTTACCATTTCTAATGCTCTTCATATGTATATGTGAATTATCCTCTAGTATCATTTTCCTTTTCCCTGTAGGACTTATTTTAACATTCCTTATAGTGCTGATCTGCTGGTGATGCATTCTCACAGATTTTATTTGTATGAAACAGTTTTTATCTTGCTTGCCTTTTTGAAATCACTTTGACCAGAAACAGCATTAAAATTGACAGGGCTCCCCCCGCCCCCAGTACTGTAAAGATATTGCCACACTGTTTTCTGGTTTGCATTATTTCATGAGGTGTGTGCTACCCTTCTTTTCTTTGTCCCTATTTGCAGTGTGTTCCCTTCCCCTTTTCTGGCTGCTTTTAAGATTTTTTTCTTTATCACTGGTTTTCAACAATTTGATCATAAGATATCTTGGGGTAGTTTTCTTTATATTTCTGCTGTTTGAAGTCTTTTGAAGTTGTTGGACTTGTGGGTTTACAATTTTCATCCAATTTGAAAAGATTTGGGGTATTATTTCTCCAAATATATTTTTCTGCCTCCCCCACCCAGTTCCTTTTTTCCCTCCTAGAATTCCAATTACATGTATATTGGACAATTTGATACTGTTCCACAATTCACTGATAACTTGTTATCTCAGCACTTTTTTTCTGAGCTTCATTTTGGAATATTTCTAATGCTGTGTCTTTGAATTCATAATTTTTTCTTCTGCAATATCTAATTCTACATAATGTATTTTTTTGTTTAAAGTATCGTGTTTTTCAACTCCAGAAGCTTGATTTGGGTCTTAGCTACATCTTCCATTTTTTCTCCTCATTATAGTCCTATTTTCTTCTGCCTTCTTTCCTATGTGGAGTAAGTCTATAATAGCTCTTTTCACATTCTGGTCTGCTAATGCTCTCATCTCTGTCATCTTTAGGTATTTTCCTCATGACTGATTTTTCTTTTAATTATGTGTTCAATCCTCCTGACTTTTTGCATGTCTGGTAATTTTTTTTTATTTTTTATTAACATATAATGTATTATTTGCCCCAGGGTACATGTCTGTGAATCATCAGGCTTACACATTTCACAGCATTTGCCATAGCACATACCCTCCCCAATGTCCATAACCCTACCTCCCCCCCCCAACCTCCCAGCAACCCTTAGTTTGTTTTGTGAGTTTAGGAGTCTCTTATTGTTTTCTCCTTCCC
>CM052815.1:41167383-41259544 GCA_028533885.1 Nasua narica | reverse complement strand
GTGTGCAGCTCATACAGCCTCAGAGGGGGTCGGATTCTATCATGTGGAATGAGGGACCGTCGAAGGATCCTTGTCAGCAGATGATAGGCTCAGATTGACTTTGGAAGGTGTGTGACCTTGGAGGGGGCAGAGCTGCACGTAGAGAACCTGGAAGAGGCTGGAGATGCTGGGGAAGGGGCTAAACCCAGACTGAGGTGGGGACAGGGGCAGGGGCCCACAGAGGAGGCCGCAGGTCCATGAACCGGGCTAGAAGGAAGGATATTGTGGATCTGGGCTCCTGGGCTGGTGGTGGAGTGCACGGCAGGGCCTGTAATGTTGCAAGAAACGGGAAGAAGAGCAAATCTGGAGGGAGAGACCTGCAGCTCTGGACTCGGAGTCTTGTGGGGCAGTTTTGGAGGAGCCCCAAGGCATTAGGAACTCAGGGGAGCCCCAGCAGGTAGGTGGGGCAGCTCTGGGAGTGGGCAGGTCACCCGGGAGAACACAGAATGAGAGTCTCAAACAGCTGTCCAGATTTGGTCCCAAAGGGTCAGGAATTCAGGTGTCTGTCTTGGTCTCATTTCTGGAAGGGGTGGCCCAGTTGCCAGGTCCCTCCATGCAGGAGAGCCAGAGGGTCGGCTAGAGAGGGCCAGATGAGTCCAGGACCGTGCGCGGGCAGCTGGCTGCCTTCAGTGAAGAGCTGGAAGCCACAATGGTTAGGAGTCATGGGCCCCCTTTCCAGCTCCAGTCCTGGCTCTGCTACCAACTTGCTGTGTGACCTTTGGCAAATCACTGCTCACTCTGGGCCCCCGCTGCTTCATCTGCAAAAGAGAAGCTTGGACCAGACCGGTGACTTTCAAATGACATTTGGAGCCCCAGGGTCACCTAGAAGCATCCCCAAGAAGCGCTGGGGGGAAGGGGAGCAGCTGAGAGCTTGGTATTCTAGGCCCCCCACCCTACCCCAGCTTCATCCGGAGCCGCTTGCTTTTTTGTTTTCTATGTTGGCTTCTGGCTGAAAACCACTGGGTCAGAGGATCCTGAGTCTGGGAAGCCTTTTCAACAGAGACACTGATGGGGACGGAAGAGTAATAAAACATAGTGAGAAACCAAGGATCCTCTCAGGGACACTGTGTGGGCCGCAGTGCCCATTGCCCACGTAGCAGAGTCATGGTTGTGCCCACAGTGACAGGCCCCAGCTCTGCCTGCTCATAGGTGATGGCAGTCGTGGGTGCAGCTCAGTTTGCTTCCTCCTCCTGACTGGCAGGTCCCCAGCCTCCACCGACAGTGTGTCACCAGTGGAGTCTGTGTGAGGCAGGCCCGTCTCCGCTTCTCCCAGGCCAAATGCAGCGTGAGGCTGGCCGGGAGCAGGAGGTCAGTCCCCTTGTCCTTTGCTCTTCTCTGTCCGTGGTCTCTCTAGAGAGCACAGGTTCTCAGACCAGGACACGAAACACTTGGGTTCTTCCCCAAGCTTGACCTCCGTGATGGCACCCACTGTGTGCTGGAGGCCTCAGCAGGGTAGGGCCCTGGCTGCCCTCCGCCCCCACCCCCAGATCCCCCCAGATGTCCCTGACATCCAGGCACTCTCAGCAAACCGGAAGCTAGTCTGGGTCCCGACGGGAGTGTGGGAGGGTCCCCAGAGGGGAGGCCCTAGAGTGGGAGCAGAGGGAGGGAAACCAGGGAAGCCCGTGCCTGGCTCCATTCCCTCAGGGCAGGTAGCCCAAGCTCACGTCCCAGCACATAGACCATCCCACTGCTGGGAAGGTTGTTTGGCCCCTGACCCTACCCCTAAGGGATAAAGGGCACATGGGGTCTCTTGCTACCTTAGGAATAGTTTGGAGGAAGATCTCAGCAGAAGTGGTCTCCTTACTGTCCTCTCCTCAATATCCTAGATGCGCTCAGAAGGTTTCTCCAAGGCACTGAGAGGAGCCCCCCCCAGCCCCTCCCTAGAGTCCCTCCCTGTTCCTCCCGTGTTCTCTGGGTTCCCCAGGACTGCAGAGGCCCCTTGGACCAGCTCTCCCTCTGCAGGGTGGTTGCGTGGAGGCAGGGGTGACGACTCTCGGTGTTTCCTGACAACAGGCTGGGGGACTCAAGCACCAATGTGAAGCTGAAGAGTGTCGTGGAGACAGGGGGCGGTGAGACGGAGTCTGCCCAGGCCATGCCCTTGGCTGGGGTGTGGCCCTGGGCCTGGGGAGGGTCGCTGTTTGAGAGGAGGACGCAGCTTTATAAAATGACTCCGTAAGTATGGCCTCGGGCGGGCAGGGCCGCAGGCCCCTACTGCCCCCCACCCCGGGATACGGGCATGGACCAGGAGCGCCTGCTGCAGGGTTGGGCCTCTGGGGACTGGGGGAGCCCCATTGCTCTTGGGGGCCTGTGGCGGACCCTCCCCAGTGTTCTAGGCCACCAGGCTGGGGTCTTCCCTTGAGCATTGTGTGTGTGTGTGTGTGTGTGTGTGTGTGTGTGTGTGTACGCACGCAGTGAGGGGCTATGGACTCTGCCGTGGCTACTGACTTCATTGGCTCAAATTCAGAACCCTCTGAAATCAGGAGTCCGGGAATGCAGGCCCATGTCTCCTTTCTTAGGCATCAAAGTCTAGAAAAGCGACTTGCCTCATATTAACCTCTGGGATGGTTTAAAAAATGCACATTCCCAGGTCCTCAATGGGGCCCAGGAATTTCCATTTTTAAATCCTCGTGGTGGTTTTGATAGACAGCGGTAGCTAGGTGAGGAAACTATTGCCGTAGGGGGACGCCTACCGGGCCAGTCTTCTCGTAGGCATGTGGAAGGCCAGGCCTCCGCCTGCAGTGCCGCCATTAGGCCCTCCAGCTTTGCCCCCGACAGATGTTCTGACCGCCCAGAATCTCACGCAAGGGGAAGACCAAATGGGCTCTTCAGTAACCTTCCTGGGGCACAAGAGGAGAAAGAATGGTGAACTGGGTGGGCCCGCGTGGGGGAAAGACTTAGGAAAGAAAGGGACGCAGGCCCAGGAGCCTCGGGAAGAAGGGTCCTTGCATCCCAGTGTCTGGGGCTCAGCGTGCGAGGGCCACCTCGCCCCCTGAACTGCCCCATCCAGCCCCACCGGGGAGGCTGGCTCGGGCTGGACAGACATCAGAGGGAAGGAGAGTAGGGGTCAGAGAGCGGACTGCTTGGAAGGTAGGCGTGCCAAGGAGAATTGTGGAATTCTGTTGATGGAGTTGCTTTTTAACATTTTTAATGTATTTAAAAAAAAATTCACTTAATTTAAAGTGACCCTGAAAGCCTTCATCATTGACACGAAGGCTCCCGAGCACCGAATCAGCAGGAAGTGACCGCCGGGACCTCTGGTGGCGTCTGAGTTGGGCCGAGCCCGTTCCTGTCTCGCCCCGTGGGGCGCGCCTCCCCCTCCCCGCCTCCCGGCTGTGGAGCGGCTGAGGTGCTCACTTGACCCAGTTCGCTCGTCAGTCCCCAAGTGCTGAACCTTTGGGCTCTTTCCAATTCCTTGCTATTATAAATATCACTGCTATGAATATCTCTGTGCAAATTACTTTCTTAGTATTTGGCTGGGAAGCGTTCCCCCAAGTGGAATTACGAAGTCAAAGGGCATGAGCAATTTTGTAGCTCTTGTCACGTGTTACTGGAGAGTTCTTCAGAAATCCTGAGCCTGTTTACCATGACACCAATTATGGATGGCTGTCCCTCCAGCCCTCCAAGATTGAGGTTCCTTGTTGGTCTTTATCGGGAGCTGCGTTGCCGCGTGCCGCACTGGGCCGGAGGGGCGCCGTCCGGTTGGTTTCAGCGTGTAGGACCGTAATGACTGGTGACGCCGGGTATAGTCTGAAGGGCCCCAAGGACCCGATGGGCATCATTGGCCCTGCAGGGATTGTGGGGACCAGCTCTGAGTCAAAGCCTGGACCAAGGCCAGGAAACAGAGTTGTGGTTCCGTAGGCTTACTCAGTCCCCAGCAGTCGGCCAGCATGCACCCCAGGACCATGGTCCCGAACGCTCTGGTCCTGAGCGTGCTTTGCAAGCAGAAGCACTTGACCAGGGGAGAAGGCTGGAATGAAGGGGCGAGGGCACCCCGTTGGCCCTGTGGTCGTCCCCATCCCAGCCCGCCCCTCTGCTGGGGGCGACCCAGCCACCTGCTCAGCCGTGGCCTTCTGGGTGCACGGATTACCATGCTGTGTGTGTGCCTGTGGACTTGGGGAGAAACCAGATTTGAGGCTTTGTCATACACTTAGCTGGTGTCTCAATCCTGAAGATCCTGAGGGGAGCTGCACTCTCCCACCAGGGTTTGACCAACGGCCAGCTGGGCAAGACCAGGGGCGTTGATTGGGGTCTGGGCCCTTGTGTCTTGGCTGGGTCCAAGCATGGGGAGTTTGGAACAAGAAGGGCTTTAGGGAACATTGCCTCGAGTCAGGGTCCGAGACCTTGGCCTGCAGATAATACAGAGAACGGGGATCAGTGCAATCCGGGACTCAAGACAGAGGTAGTGAGGTTCGGAGGCACGATGCCCAGGGCTGAAATCTGAATGCCACGGTGGCTGCAGGCAGGGCCACGGGGTACCCTCTGATCTCAGGACAGACGGGTCAGGAGAGGACAAAGGGTCCCAGCAGACGTGGCTGGTGGACAGTGGAAACTAGCAGAGCAGGCTGATGTCACAGCGGCAAAGGACTCCGAAACCTTGAGAACAAAGAGATAAGGACGTTTGAGGGTATTCTGGGCAGGATGGAGCAGGAGGCACAGTGTAAAACCAAGGGGATCTTAGAGCTTCTGTGCCAGGGGCCTCTCCATGCAGAAGCAGGATGCTGAGGGAGGGTAGGACACAGGCTCAGTATGTGGTATAGATGGGGGGCTCAGTCTCTTGGAGGGGAATTGGCAGAAGCTGGGCAGGGGATCCTCATTCCAGCCCAATGGCTGCATTGGCTCCGGGCTCCTGCGTGCAGAGCGCAAGCCCAGAGGGAGGGCATCAGGTTGAAGTTGAAGCATGCCCGCCATTGGGTAGCAGGGAGCTCTCCTGGGCCCACCAAGTTCTCCAGGCTTGGGGCAGGCAGCAGATCCCCTTTCCCTCTCATCCTGGCCTGCTGCTCGTGGGGCCAGCTTGGCTGGGGCTGGGGCAGGTGGGCCATGGACAGAAGAGACATGGTAGATACCCCAGGCCGCCCAAACAGCAACCAGACAGAGTTGAGACATGGCTGGGTACAGGAGTATGGACTTGACATTCACACAACCTGGTCCGATGCCAGTGCTACCCTGTGAGCTCAGTTTTACATTGCTGAGCCTTGGTCTCCTGTTCTGGAAGATGGAGATACTCAGTATAGTGTGGCTGGGAAGAGTATGTGAAACTGCTCTGCACAGATAAACGCGTGTCCTTCCTTCTGCCTCCAAGCAAGTGCCTGGAGTCGACTGGTTTCTGTGGCTGCTGACAGCTGTTGACCTCAGAATCGTGCCGACAGGGGGAGTTTCTCTCCGGGACCCCAGAGCCCAGCTTGGGGTTTGAGAGACACGGACCAGGGCGTTCGCTGTGGTTAGTGCTCCGGCTGGTTCCGTCTGGGCCTGGCCGATCGTGTCATCCTGGCGTTGGCAGAGGAGGGAGGGCCCGGCGGGAAGCTGCCCTGAGGTCCCGGGGCCCCAGGGGTGTGCCGGGGACGCTCAGCGGTTCTCCTCTCTCGCACACGGGATTCTGACAGGGTCAAGCGGCAACCAGCGTGCTCAGGCTCCGGGCCCAGGGTCTGGCACCAGGCAGGACAGCCTTGTCCCTGCAGGAGCCGTTACCGGAGGCAGACAGCACGGAGATGAGAGGTCTGGGGGGTACCGAGTCCAGGGCAGGAGTGGGTGAGGATCAGGGGAACAGGCAACTCCCTGCAGTCCTGGGGGAGCTGGCCCTGGGTTCAGTTCCTGGACAGGCCAGCTGCCTGTGCCCTGACCCTGATCCCCGGCCTGGTCCCTCATTGTGCACAGGGGTTGGACCTTACTCCTCTCTGGATGCAGGAGGGCCATGCAAAGGGTGCAGACACTGGGGCAGAGTCAGGCTATGGCTGCTCCAGTCTTCCCCTGGGGCCACCTGCTCTGGGCACCATAGCTGGGGGGGCAAGAGAATTCTCGATTCTGAGTCCCATTCTGTCCCCTGCAAGCTGGAGACCTTGCGCGCTCCAGCCGGTCTGATTGAGTCCCTGTCTGGAAGAGGCCCTCAGGTGTCCGGCACGGTGCTTGTGCTAGGTGTGCACCAGGGGGCAGAGTTGGACCAGGTCCCCTGGAGCTTGTGACCTAGGACTAGACTACTTGTTACATCAGTAATGCTGGCAGTGTTTGGGGACTTGGGCCGGGTTCCAGAAGCCTCTGAGGGGGAGTAAGATAGCCTGCACAAGCTGGGTCCCTGCGGGCCATACAGCCCTGCACCTGCCAATGGCCGGGGACGACCCCCCATCTGTCTGCACTGCCTGGATCCCCTGGGCAGCCCTCCTCCTCTCCCCAGCGTGCGCACACCCACATCTGCCAGGAGGGTGCGTCTCCTTCCTCTCGCTCTGATGCTGATGTCCCTTCTGAACCTTGAGTCCCTACAGTCTTTTCTCCTGCTTTCTCCTCTGCCCCCCATTCTTACATCAGCTGGTCTCACAAGCCACTGGTCTGTGAACGACCCCACTGAGTCTGACCCTGACTAGGTCCTGCTTCTCTGGCTCTTTCCTCTGGCTCCTTCTTCCACCAACAAGATTCACCCTTTACTGAGCACTGGGGAGCTAGCACAGTGGGATTGCTGGTGAGCTGGTGCCCCGCCCCCCCTCCGTTTCCTTCCTGCTCAGCCAGTGACCCAGGGAGCACCTCCAGGGATCACACAGTCCTGGGTTTGGCCCCAGGCTCTGCTCCTTACTAGCTGTGCCTGAACTCCGGCAAGTTGCGTCACCTTTTGGAACCTGTTTCCTGATCTTTAAAAGGGGAACCTTCCCTGTATGGCTGCCCGAGAGATTAAATGAGACCTGGCATGTGCAGCTTTTAGCATACAGTAGGTGTTTAATACCTGCTAGCTTCTGCTGTTACTTTGTGCCTCACATTCAGAGTAGATGGCTCATTTGTTCACTCTGCAAATTTGTATCAATCTTCTGCCTCCTTCCAGGCTCTTTCCCAGGTCCAGGGGGACACAGCAGGGAGCAAAACAGGGAAATGCCTGCCCTCAGGGAGTTGAGATTCTTCTTGTTTCCACAGCTACAAACTGGAGCCTCTGCCTTGAGCCCTCCCCTCCTCCCAGTCTGCATCTTCCCTGCAGGACCCTCCAATTTCTGTCTCCGGACCCCTCTTCTCACTGAGTTCCGTGGGCCTGTCATGCCCACCTAGAGCGCTGTGTCCTCAGGGTGCAGGAACCTAGCACACCTCTAATCCCCAGACTCAAAGCTGCTCCCCCTCTGCTTCCCTGGGGAAGGTCCCAGTGCCCTGCAGCCCCGCCTCACCTGTGGGGCGTCCCCCATCTCCGTTTTTATCACTGAGCGCTGGCCCTGTCAGGCACAGTTCAGAAGCCTTTCAGGTATTAAGTCATTTCCTCTCTTGACATGCCTAAGAAAGAGTTCCCATTATTTGCAGAGGAGAAAACTGAGGCCAGGCTGGTTAAATACATACATAGCCCAAGGCCCTACCGCTGGTGAAGGGCCCACCCAGGCTGAGAAGCCCAGGCAGCCCGGCCTCAGAAGCTGCCTCCAAAGGATGGGCTTTTCGCACCCCGGTGGGCTCGGGTCCTGTGGGCTCCCCTGGACCCCACCCCGTCTTCTCTGCCCACTCTGGCCTGGGCTACTGAAGAGCCCACACACCGCACCCCTGCTCCAAGGGCTGCCTGTGAGCTTCTCCCTCACGGGGCGGGACCGCCTCATGTCCGTCCCCAATGCCAGCAACCCCTGGGACTTCTGTTGCTAAAAGAGTCCAGGCCAGACACTCAGCGGGGCACCAGATAACCTCCCCCTCTTCCCCCCACTCAGTTCCCGCTCACAGGTCCCAGTCACACCACCCACCCCAACACACTCCTGCCTCCTGTGTCTCCCCCGCTACCTTTATCACCTTCAGTCCGGCCTTGAAGGCCACCTGTGCTGCAGAGCCCTGCCTGACGCCCGTGCACCCCCTCCCGCCCTGCACCCGAGCCAGACTCCACCACTCTCCCCCTGCACCCACAGGGCTCTGGACCTTCTAGACCCTCGACTTCCTTCCACCTGGGATTACCCTCTGTCGCCTCTGCGGCCACCCACGCCACGTCCTCCACGGGCTGGCGCCTTGCCTTACTCATCTCCGGGCCCCAGTGACTGCCAGGCTGAGGGCAGAGCGAGCCTCAGCGCTGACAGGATCAGAGCGGGCCTGGGGTGCCACCTGCTGATTTGGGGCAGGGAGGGGCCGAAGGTCTCTGTCCTCCCCTCTCATCCATTTCTGCAGAAGCCAGAAATGGGGGATGATTCCCACACGGTCAGATCCCAGAATGGCTGAACCGGAAGGGCCAATAGAGGTCATCTGCGTCAATCCTTTCTATTTGTAATGTTGGCCCTGACAGGGAGTGGGGGTTGGAGGGGGAATCCACCCCAGGCCTGGGGCGGGGAGGAGGCTGCGACTCAAATTCAGCCCCCAGCCTTGTGCCCAGAGTCCTTGCCGTGGCTGAACGGCTCTCTCTTCTTTGCTCTTTGTGTCTGTGAGCTGCCTGCTGGGGTAACGGCAGTTACTGCAAGTCAGCCCGGGGCTCCTAGCTCTGCCTCGGCCGCCTCCTCTCCGGGTCACTGTGTGCGCCCCCTACACCTTTGTGATCACAATTTCGCATTCTGGTTTTCTTATTTCGTGTTCTTTTTTGGTAATTGACATTTAAATTCAGTTCTTGTGGAGAATGGGGTGTATTTCTGGGTTGCTTCTGTTCTTCCCTTGATGTTTCCTGTGTGATTGCCGTCCATCACCACACAGTTTTAGTTGTGGTAGCTTTATAATGTATTTTACTGTCTGGTGGGACTGGTCCTCCTCTTGTTAACCATCATTCTCAGAAATTTGTTTTCTTACCTACTTTTGTTTTTGGCTTTCAGAATATTTTTGCCTGGGTTATCTAGAGAAATTAAGGGCAGTGAATTAAGGGCAGTGAATCAATGGAATTGAGCACTCTTAATTCCGGCCTCCAAAAACGGAAGAGGCCCATTGAAGGGGAGCGGGAAGAGGCAAATAAGGAAGTAGTGTTACCAACTCCCCGACTCCCCACTCCCTCACCACTGTCCCCAGGTCTGCTGTTCTGGGACTATGGCTTTCCCTGAGAGTAGGACCTTTGGGTGGTGGGGGGCAGTCCGGGGAGCAGGCCCTCCTTACGTGTCCTCTGAATGGGCACGGCTATGCCCTGTTGCATTCCCACCAGCCGGCAAGGACCCAGGCTTCCCGAGGAATCCGTCTAGATATTTTTGCTTTGGTGCAAGAGTCTGCCCCTCACTGCCCACTCTTCCAGAGGGTTGTTAGCTCACGAATACCTTACCTCAGGGTACCTGGGTGGCTCAGTCAGTTAAGCCCCTGCCTTCGGCTCAGGTCATGATCTCAGGGTCCTGGGATTGAGCCCCGCATGGGGCTCTCTGCTCAGAGGGGAGCCTGCTTCTCCCTATCCTTCTGCCTGCTGCTCCCCCTGCTTTGTGTGCCTGCGCGCGCTCTCTCTCTCTCTAATAAATAAATAAATCTTAAAAAAAAAAAAAAACCTTACCTCTTCTTAGCCTATTTACTCCTTAAAAATGCTCATTTGGGGTATAGAGTAGACACCTAATTATATCACTGACCCAACTGCTCTGTGAGACAAAATTCAGCAACACTGGTGACTGATGTGAACAAGTCAGGGTGCTCCCTTCAGCTTTCTTCTCACAGAGCCCATGTTCACAATTGGCTTGCTCACCCCCTTTCTCTAGATCATCATCGGAGAGAAACTTTTGAAATCCCTGCACTTTATCAAGCTTCAGGATCCAATGGTATTTTGCTTTGAACAAAATGAAATCTAATTTCGGAAGAATTACTGTCTTTAAGATAATCTTCTTATCACAGTCTTATGTGACTATACTAGGAGTCTCCACTTATTCAAGTTGTTTTTCTAAATCTCAAGTATTTTACATTTCCTTCGTATGAATCCCAAATATGTCTCATTAATACTATTTTAAAACACTTCACGTGTAGTCTTGTCATTGTAAGTGAAATATCTTCATTATCATTCATTATCTATCTATGTTATTTTGTAATAATAACAAATTTTATTGGCTATTTTCTTTTTACCTTTCTCTCCGGCAACTTTTTTGAACTTTCTGATTCCAGAGGTTTTCTCATTGTTCCTGTATTTCTTCTCAGGATTCCCCCGTACAGTGTATCACTTAGAATAATATAAGTTATGACTGCTTTCAAATATAGGAGACTAGTGACTGTTCATCAGTGTTGCCCTCAGGAACTCTTTAAAAATACAGGTAGTTGGGCCCATTCCATCCCCTCAGAACTGCAGCCTTGGGCTGGGCAACAGGGCTTGGGACTGGGACCAGTAGGTTCCAGACGGAGATGGCCCCCGCGGAGCCAGAGAGGGCGTGAGCAGGGCTCGTCTGCAAGCAGGCCGGCATGGAGAACAGCAACGTGGTCGGCTTCATAGACGCTTGAAAAGGTTTGGTCCTTGAGCAAGGGAAGTCGGGGAAGAACTGGAAGTAGCAGGTGACAGATTTGCACGGTGAAAAGAGCACTCTTGCTGCCCCGTGAGAAGAGACTGCAGGGCGGCCGGAGGGAAAGGGGGTGCGCGCCATTATGTAACAGCTAAGTCACACATCGCCCTGGGTCCCAGGTGCTGCTTGCAGTGGCTCGTGTGTAGCAACTCTCAAGTGCCCGGGCGCACAGGCGGTTTGTGGCAGAGCCTGGTCCGGAACCGGCAGCTCCGGCTCGAGTCCGCTCTGAGGCACCACAGGCCGTCCGGTGCCACAGGTGGCGCAGTTGGGGCCATGGTGGTGGCCTTGGAGGTGGGGCGAAGGGACCAATTAAAGAGATACTTAGTGTTTAGTATCAACAGGACCTGGCAAGGGACTGGATACCAGGATGCGGGGAGATATCAAGGTACCCGTTTTCCCACGTGTCTGTGGCCGTTTGGAGTTTCTCTGGGACTTGTCTGTTCACCTTTCCGTTGGGTTGTTCGTATGTGCGCATCACGTCTACTCTTTCTCGTGGGGAGGGACGAGGGAGGGAGGGAGGGATTCAGACTCCCTTGCTGGGGTGCATTCTGCCCTTTCTGTCTGCCTTCTGAGTGTGTGACGGGGTAAGGCATAGGTCTCTGCTCTGGTGTCTTTTGCTTGGGGGCTGCGAGAGCAAGGTGCGCCTGGTCTGTGTGCTCTACTCTGCTGTCCAAGGGCAATTGGGATAGGAGGTGAGAAACGCGTGTACTTTTCCTCTAAATTGTCTGATGGGGCTCTAGGTAATGGAACTCTAGTGATCTCGGGGGCCTAGACATCAATCCACCCCTCATCTTATAAATCGATAGGTCAAGGCCAAGAAAAGCGGGATGGGACTCGTCTGCTGTCACATGGGAGGCCAGGGACTGACACCTGGATCTCAGATTTCCCAACATCCAGACATGAGCAGCATTTATGTGCAAGGGAGGGTGTGGCCAGCCACGGCCGCAAGTGTCTGGTCACCTGTGCTGGTAGGGGTGGGGGTGGGGGAGGATCCTGCAGTGTCCCAGCCCGGGGGCGGGGGGGGGCAAAGCTGAGAACGAGTTGGTGGGGCCAGGGGAATGGGTAGGGATAGCTCTGGAAAACCAGATGGGCTGCGGTGTGAGAATGGGGGGCTGGGACGCAGTGCAGAGACCTGGGGGATTTGGGAGCAGGTGGTCAGGAGGCTGGGGCAGAGCGGGTGAGTGACTAGCGCCTCTCAGGGTCCTGACTCCTACGGAATGGAGACCTCCGAAGTCCATTCGAAGGGCAGGCCCAGCTTGCCCGTCTCCAGGGGGACCCCAGGAGTCCTGATGAGTGTGAGGGCCAGGATAGGGCCAACTGGCCTATGATGACCAGGTCAGAATCCAGGGCCTTGTCCTGCTGAGCGGAATGCCTGTCCCCATGGCACCCCTCCCAGCCAGCCTCAAGGCAGCAGGGTCAGGAGGGTGCATGCTCTGTGCCCGCGGGGAGGGTCGTACCCACAGAGGAGCCGTGCAGGAAGCTGGGCTATGAGGGGGACCGGAATCGGGGACAGAGGCAGACAGGTCCGAAGCAGCCTGGAATTGGAAAAGGGCAGAAGTGTTGGCTGCCCCTCCCAGGCCCACCAGCCACTCGGCCCTTCCTTCATCCAGAGAGGCCTGGAAGGGGCTCCCCAGGGCCTCCTCTCTGTACCAGAGCTAGGTGACAACACAACAACACAAAGGTCTAGGTGGCCCTCTCCTCCCTCCTAGAGCCCAGGCAGGGCAGCCGCCCCTGGGACTTCTGTCCTCATCCTCAGCCGAGGCTGGGGAGGTGGGGGGCGCTCTGAGGTGCAGTCTTTTGCGGGGACTATGAGAGCCAGAGCGCTTCTGCCTCCCTGGGGGAGGGGGGGCTGGCTCCTCGGGGTGCCCCCAGCCGTCACCGAGATAATGCAGCGCCCCTTAGCACAGCGCCAGGGGCCGGCAGGTGTGGCTCCCCAGGTGGGAGTTCTCACTGCGGATCCTTGTCACCTCTCCACCTTGCTTCCCACTCCCCAACAGCGGTCACACTCCTTCGCTCAATTCTACTGTTCACACCCTGTGCAGTAGGCAAGACGTGTGTTGTCCCCACTTCACAGAGGAGGAAACTGAGGCAAGTCTGGGCCGGTGGTTCCCGGCCACTCAGTGAGTTGGCAGCACAGGGAGGACAAGTGTTGTTTCCCTATATCTAGCATGTTTTCACTCTTGTCCATTTCTTCTATAAAATACGAGACTTTTATCCTTACTTCAGAGTTGAGCAAACATAACCATCTTTTGTCTCCTAACAGCCCTGCTCTAAAGTCAAAATATCAGAGAAATTTAGTGCTGGGAGGTAGCCTTCAAAGTGGTTCCACCCCCTGATTTTCATGAGGCACAGAGAGGGTATATACTCACTCAGGGTCACACAGCACATTAGTGACAGAGCCAGCACTGGAACCTGGGTCTGGTGCTCTTTCCTCCATACTCACTACTGTTAGAGGTGTCGGAACTTTTATCCCCATTTCAGAGATAGGAAAACTGAGCTGGAGAGTCAAAACTATCGACTCCAGTCCCATGGCACTGCCTTTCAGGACGCTGCATCTTCAGTAACCTGGTGGGGCTAGTCTGGTATTTATGAACCATCCTCAGCAAGAGGGAAGGCCATGGAGCGGAATATTGGTATATTGGGAGTAATACACTTGGCAAATAGTTCAAATTGCATTTCAGGGTCTGATTCCTCTTGCTAGAGAGATTGGGTTATGAATTCAGAGTAGGATTGTTTAAAATGCATTTCACATTTTAAATAACCAAGGTTTTCTTAGGTGAAGAAGAATAACAGGTCAAAAAACGCACACTCAGAGGCTTTTCTGAAAGGTTACAAAATAAAATGTTCTTTGCTGGAGGATATGAAGGCACCGGCTCTCTGTTTGACAAAGGAGAGGGCTCTGCTAGATAAATCCTGCATTATGAACAAATGAGAGCTCTGTCCCTCTCTTCCTGATCAGCTTAATTCCTTGTTGCTTATCTGCAAATCCAATAATGCTGGGAAAACAGACCCCTCCCGCAGGCTGAGCACCGGGGCCTGGCCGCTCCTTCTCAGAAGCTTTTTTGTGTTTATAACCTCGGTCCCTGCTCCCTGGAGAGCAGGGCCTAGAAACCCTGTCAGGAAGTGGAGGCTGGGGGGTGCTTATCTGGGAGGGACAGCCTGTCCAGGTCTGGGCCGCCGAGCGCCCTGCCTCCCTGCCCCCAGCCTGGGCCCTTGCAGCACAAAACTCAGCAGATTCTCGGTGGAGCCGGTGAAGGGGGCACGGGGTGGCACCCTTCCCCCACATCCCCTGTGCCCCTCCAAGATGAATAACCTTACCCCAAATTGCGGGCGTTTCCAATACCCACACACATCACCGTGCGGCCCCCTTGGGGGTCGTCCTGGTGACAGATCGTGCTCCACTAGGTGACTAAAGAGATGTCAACTGCACAGCTTTCAAAATACTTACAAAATTCACTGTGCATGGACGGTATTTACTGTCCCTCTCCACCACTCCCCACCCAGGGACCAGGGGTGTCGTCTGGTCTCTTGGGGTTACTAGGCCCTCACAGGAGCCGAAAACCAGAGATGAGAAGAAGCCAACACCTGGAAGAGGGGCCAGCTGCAGAGAGGATGGGTTCCTTGGGGGGCCTGGCGCTTGGCCCTCGACTGTGTCTGCCTCCCCCCAGGCAGCTTTTCCTGAGCCCACACATACACGTGCCAGCACGCGGGGCTTCTTGGAGCACATTACTAACGGCAGTATCGGACCCCATCTCGTAAGCCTGCTGCTCTGTCGTTAACCCCCCCTCTCCGCCCCCCCCCCAGCCGTAAAGATGCCTGATGATCCCGTCCTGTGAAGGCAGAATGCTTTACTTAAAACCAGGTCCCGACCCACAGACGTTTCGTGCCCCCACCCCTGCCGATTTCTCCCGTTAGAGATAAAGCGGGGCCGACGATCTCTGTTCATAAACTTTGGACTCCCGTTGCAGGTCTCCCCAGCTCAGGCTTCTAGAATGGGAACGAATGGGTCAAAGGGCTGAGGCTCTTGTGCTCTGGTTTTCTCTCGAGGACCGCGGTTAAGCCTGTGGCTCTAGAACTCTTTGGTGCCCGAGTTTGAATCCAAACTCTCCCACTTATCTGTGTGACTTCGAGCGGGTTATGTAACCTCCCATTTGTTCACCTGTGAAATGGGGATGATAATCGTGCCCACTCCGTACCGGTGTTGTGAGGACGCAGTGGGCCGGGCCATGTGTACCGGTGAGGTTGAGCAGGCACGGCTCATGAGCCGTAATCATAAAGCGAACTTTATTTTTGTCTCCTGCGGTCTCTTTAGTTTTATTCTCTGGGACTGCTTCCCCCCCCACCCCCAAACCTAGATGAAATTGAGGCTAAGTCCCATGACTTATCTGGTCATTTCCAGGTAACCAAAGGTTGTCCTGTCAGTAATTAACATGTCTGATCTGTTGTAATAAAAAAATCTTTAAATTTCAGATTTACACTAACTCTTCTTGCCCGTGAGTGTGGGCTGCGGGCAAGCCGCCTGCGGGAGGGGGTCCAGCTTGACGTTCTGACCCTTTCCAGGGTCCAGCGTGAAGGGAGGGAGGGGAAGAAGAGAGGTGAGGAGCGAACCCCTCCCGAATCTGGGTGCTTTGGATGCCACTCCGTCGCTTAGGTGTCCCCAGAAGCTCAGCTCCCTTGCTGGAGGTGGCCCTCGCTCCCCATAGCTCCACAGGACACTGTGGTTCCTTTCTCAGGCCCTGGGAAGCCTGGGCTCATCCCCTCTCCCCACTGTCACCTCCTTCCACAACCAGGCCCTCTCGGCTGAGACCTAAGATAACCACATCTGGCCCTCATGCTGGGACGCACACTGGTCCACAAGAAAAGCTCACGTTTCTTGAGGCCACAAACCTGACCTTGAAGCAGCGGCGCCCTCTCGGGCCTCAGGCAGCCACCCCTGCCTGCTCTTCGTGTTCGCAGGCCTGGATCTGCTGCCTGTGCCCCAGGACCTCAGGACCATCCTGGGGGCGGGGAGAGGGGTCTCCTTCAAGCCCCTCTTTCTGGATTTGAGGGGAAGGCCATGTAGCCTTCCCTGCTTCCATGGAGGGCCCACCGGACCCTGAGGCTCTCTCTAATTCCTCTTAAGCCTCTAGCAATTTAGAGGTAGGCGTCAGCTAATGGTATAGACCTAGGTTTCCACTGCCTCGCTTGCAATCCCTGTTTGATTGGGGTTGTCCCACCGCACTTGGCAGTGCGGTATCTATCTACTCAGCTGGCGCCTCCACCGAAGACTTGCATTTCATCATCCTCTTGCCCATATTTGCTTCCTATGCAACCCGGGGAGGGGTGCCTGGCCCAGAGCGTGCACTCGACCAGTGGTGATCGTGTGTGACCCCACCCACAGGCCCCCCATTCCATCACTCTGACATTGGGCTCTGTCCCAGTCTTATGTTTTCTTTAGACTCTGCTTGTGGTGGTGATGACGGTGGTGGAGATGGAGATTTTAATTTGCTATTATCTCCTGCCGTTACTGGGAGCGCTCCCCTTACATCTTCTCAAATACATCAGTAAGCCTGTTTCTCTCCCTTGAGCCAGGTAGACATGGGGCAGTGGTCTTCGTCTAATCCACAGTTATTTAAATGGGGCTTTTGGAGGCCACTATCCAGCCGCCGCACGTAGGCTGCCATCTGCCATCATGTCAGCTCGATGGCTCTGAAGAGGCCCGGGGCTCTGGCTCCCAGCCTGCTCGTCTCCATCCTGGCCTGGCCCCTTGCCCAGCCAGCGGTTGTCGACACGTCTGGTCTTGTCTCCCTCCGTCTTCCGTTTGGTTCCCAACGATACCTTTCTAAAAGTACATCTGGGCAGGCTTTAGTGTTTCCCTGTTGGCTACAGGATAAAGTTCAAACTCCTCAGCCTGGTGTTCAGGGTGCCATGTGATCTGGCCCTGCCTTAACTTTCTAGGCCCTTCTGCTGCCATATGGAACCACTCCCCTCCGTGCTACCATGTGGGGTTGCATTTTGGTTATCAGCTGCACTGGTCACATGTTCTCCTAGCCCCGGGGCTTTGCTCACGTCACCTTCTGGGTCTAGAATGCCCTTTGGTAAGAGATGCCAGCTATAGAATCTCAGTAACTGGTAAGCACCTCCTTTCTTATCAGTCTATCAGAATCCTACTTATCCTTCAAGGGCCAATTCAAGCGTCATCTTCTTCACTCTCAGGGCAGATGTGTCCTACCCGGACTCCCTCCCCCTGCTCCCACTGGCTGCCCCTCCTCTGTGCCCCCAGCACTTGGTACACATGTGTTGTAACCCTAGCACCTGGGTGCTCGGCGTCTCTCCTGCCAGACGGAAAGCTCCCTGAGAGCAGAACCGGGCCTGACATTGGCTGGAGCCGCGCGCGGACCTGCGAGCCCGGGCGGATCGAGCCCGTCGCCTTCGCCAGCCCACAGGGATGCAACACTGAGCTCCGAGGCAGGGCACCGTGGGACTGGTGCCCCATCTGGATAGATATTCACTTATCGTTCCTATCCTATTGCTTCCAAAATTGATTAGAGATGGGCCACACTCAATACAAGTGTTAGATTAGAAACAGAAAATTTAAAACTGCACATGGAAGTGGCAAGGTGCCGAAAGAAGATGCGAACCTTCTTTGTTGGGTGAACTAGTCTTGCCGAGAGGAGCTTGCACTGGGGCCTTCCGGCTGGGGCGACAGATGAGAGGGTCTCCTTCGACCTGAACTCTTGCACTCCCCTCACAAACCGTGGCCATGTTTGAAAATGTCTAAGAGGTGGAACTCCTGGGTGGCTCAGTCAGTTAAGCGTTTGCCTTTGGCTCAGGTCATGATCCCAGGATCCTGGGATTGAGCTCCTGCATCGGCTCCTTGCTTGGTGGGAAGCCTGCTTCTCCCTGTGCACTCGTGGTCTTTCTCTGACAAGTAAATTTTTTAAAAAAAGATTTTATTCATTTACTTGACAGACACAGGGAGAGAGGGAACACAAGCAGGAGGAGTGGAAGAGGGAGAAGCAGGCTTCCTGCTGAGCAGGGAGCCCAATGTGGGACTCCATCCCAGGACCCCGGGATCATGAATTGAACCGAGGCAGGTGCTTAATGACTGAGCGACCCAGGCACCCCTAAAATCTTAAAGAAAGAAAGAATACCTAAAAGGCAACAAGGAGAATTTGAGTCCACCCTTGCAGGATTTGAGCAGGTGGCGAGGCAGGCGTTGGGTTAGCTATGTGGCGGCATTTTGCTGGAGCTCGCCTGGTTCCACAGGCTAACCTTTCTCAAGGGTCACCCTATAGCACAGTTGTATTCTAACCATGGCCCAGTGCAGTCTACCTCATGTGGCTTTCTGGAGTGGCTTTCTGATGGAAGCCAAGGGCATACCCTTAGAACGTCACCCAGGGAAGCTCTTTGAGCCAGAAAACCCATTGCCAGGTCTGAGTTGAGTGCGAATACTTACACCTCCCCTTAGAACTCATAGACGCACATACTGAGATCCTCGCCACGCACACCAACACGCCATCCAACAAAGGTTCTCGTGCAGACCCGTTCAGCGGCAGGGACACCTCACACACACACACTCATGCACACTCATGGGGACATGGCACACAGTCCCACTGGCTCCCGCACATCCCATGGGCATGCGCACAGCCTCTGCCGGAAGAGACATGGGGAGCTGTCTTATTTCTGCACCTCACTCTGCCTCTAGATTTTGCTCTCTTAGGACAGAATCTAAAGTATCTATTTAATAGATTCAATTACTTTAGGCTCCTGAGACCTTCCGACTTGATTCTGATTGCTTTAAGGTGTCAGATGATTCGGGAATAAATGGGGAAAGCATTCACATTCTTGAAGGGGAAGTCTTGCAGGCTCTAGTCCTCACTGAAGTGGTAGCCGCTGATTGCAGTTTGGGGAAGGATGGCCTGGAGGGTGGGACCAGCCTCATGTTGGTAGGCAGGGCTCTGTCCTCTGGTCCTAAAGGACAGAGGCCCTCAGGGTAGTGCTTTGGCCTCCAAGCCAGGGGCCAGTCCCTTTCTGCAAACCTTCCTGGGTTAACCTTCTGCTAACCTGGAACCGAGGCCCGTGCCAAGTGTTACAAGAACCGTGCTAGGCAGGAAGGAGGCTAAGCGCAAGGGCTGTGGGCCCAGACTGCTATGTGCGAATCTTAGCTTCACCTACTGAATGGTTCTTTGACTTCGGGCAAGATCTTTGCCTTCTCTGTGTCCCAGTTTCTTCTGCTGTGAAATGGGTATGATGAGAGCCTCTACCTCCTCCGGCAGTTGTGAGGATGGAATGAGTTACAGTGTAGAGAGCACCTGGAGCCCCGCAAAGGCTCTGGACATTTTGGTTATTGTTTTTATAGTTAACGGGGAAGGCCAGGCCAGGCAGAAAGGCTGAGAGAGTCCTGGGGTGGGGAGTCCTGGCTGTGGGCCTAGGGCAGCAGGATGGGGCCCTCCCTCAGCCCAGCTGGCTCTTCTCACACTCTCTCCCACCCAGTCATGCTGCCCTGATGGCCTGTTTCATGCCAGAGAATCCCCACGCGGACCTGCACGGTTGCAGGGTCTCTGTGCTCTGACTCCAGGGTGCGCGTGAGGACACCCACGGGGAGTGTAGAGACTGTGCAGACCCCCGCCCCATCACCTGTCCCCTCCTCCCCGGTGGGGATTCACTATTCTTCACCTCATCATGCATGGCTTGCTTTAGAGTTGGTATGAGTCACAGCCAAGACCTCCTCAGCACCCAGAGACTTTTTTTTTAAGACTTTTTATTTGACAGAGAGAGATCACAAGTAGGCAGAGAGGCAGGCAGAGAGAGGGGGAAGCAGGCTTCCCGCTGAGCAGAGAGCCCAATGCAGGGCTCGATTCCAGGACCCTGAGATCATGACCCGAGCCGCTTTAACCCACTGAGCCACCCAGGCGCCCCAGCACCCAGAGACTTTAAGATGACCTTTTAAAAGAAGTTTCTGCCTCCTTTTAAGTAGGGCCCCTAGAAAGAGCTTTGGAGGACGGAGACCTTGGTTTCATGTCAGCTCCCTCTTTGTAGCTTTCTGTCCTTGGGCATCTTAGCATTACTGACGCTTTATTCTCTGGAAATAGGAATAAAATACTTGCCTCTCAAGGCTGTTGTGGAGCTTAAATAATATTAATTTATAAGGGCTGGGAATGCAATGGACAGCATAGGTTGTTCTCTTGACTGCTGCAGCTTAGAGCAGAAAGACCAAGGGCTTTGAGAAAGCAGCTCCCTTACTAAAAAAACAAAGATTCGCCTGGGGCCTGTGAGGACGGGGGTGGGGGAGTGGAAGGGGCAGAGAGGGGAAGGCAGCCTCCAAGCTTTGGACCTGCAGGTTCCCAGAGACCTCTTTTCAGGCCTCAGCCCCTTTCCGCCCCAAGGATCCCAGCTCCCACTGCTCCTCCCACCCCTCATCTAAGCGGCGGTTCCCATCCCTTAATGGAGATAGGTAAGCCAGGCAGGCAGGTAGGAGTTAGAAATATCCCCGCTTCACAGAGATAGAAACTGAGGCTCGGAGGTCTGGGGATCAGGCCCGCAGCAGCGGCCTTAGCCCGGGGTGGGCGCGGGCGCGGTCACGTGTGCGGCGCGGAGCCCCCGGGCTTCGGGGAAGGAGCGGGGCGGGGGCTTTTGGAACGCCGGCGCCGGCCGGGGGTGGGGTCTCCGCGAGGGGCGGGGCGAGGGGGAGAGGGAGGGGGCGGGCCGGCGCCGCCGCCACGCTGCGCTCCGGGCCCTCGGCGGGGACCGAGCCCCTCCAGTGGCGCCGGGCGGCGCGGGCCAGCCTCTGCTGCCTCCACGCGCGCGCACGCCCGCCGCGGCCCCGCGCAGTCCGCCAATTCGCCCATCGCGCCGCGCAGACAGCCGCTCGCCAAGCCCGCGGCCGGGGCCCTGGCGTGCAGCGCGGGCCTCGGCGGGGCCCAGCGCCCTGGCCCGGGAGGATGCGGCCCGGGGCGGCCCGGGAGCTGAGCAGGGCCCCCGCGCCGTCCCCCGTGGGCCCGGGCTTCCAGAGCCGCAGCTGCCGCCCCGCCCCCGGGAGACATGACTTCCAAGCCGCATTCCGACTGGATTCCCTACAGGTAACGGGGGCGCCTGTCCCACCTCCCCTTCAGCTCGGGGACGCGGGCTCGGCCCACTCCCCTCCAGCGCTCGGGGCGAGCGGCGCTCCCCACCCCGACCCGGGACGCTGGGCCCCTGTACCCATCCCATCCCATACTGCGGGCGCGGACTGGAGGCTCGGGGCCTTGTACCCCAACTTTGGGCGGCGGGCGGACTGAACTGGCCTGCCCTGCCCCATCTCTCGCCTGCCGGGGTTGCTGGAAGGGGCCAGTGCTTTGGGCCTGTGTGGGCCGTGTTGGGTCGGCAAGCGCCATGTGGTCGCGCAGGGAGGGAGCGCACTGTTCAGAGCCCCCTCCTAGGCCCCGCACACCGGGTCACACGCCGGTATAGCTGTGCACAGATACCCGTACAGCTGCAGGCATGCACCCCCCGCGGGTGCAGAGGGCCAGAGACGCTCCTGCCGGTCTCCTCACACACGCAGAGCATGAATTCCTGGAGGCAGTTATTCTGAACCAAGAGCGCAGGCCGCTCATAGACACATGCACCCCGCTTATCTCCACACATGCTGATTCTCGGTCTCACCCAGGTGTACTCCTACTCCCTGTGCCCATACACATCCTGTATTTGGACGATACCTGACACCTGCTACCCACTCAGAGGTACTACTCCTATCTATTGGGGACTCAGAAATCCACTTGGAACAGGTCTATTCCTGGACACACACCAACTCCCGATAGGTAGGCTGCCTTTACATGCATAAGAGCACTCACGAAAGCATGGCTACCTACCTGGTGTTCCCAGACTCTGTGGGCTGGCCCGTGGATGGATGGGCTTTGCCGTTTGCGTGGTGGTGGTCGGGGAGGGTTGTTGGGGGGTTCTCACCCTGCTGCGGGCCTTTCTGCTATCCACTCTTCATTCTCTCCATTACCCCTGGAATAGAGCTCATCGTCATGGCAGCGCCAGATCCTTGGCCACCTATTGGCTCCTGGTTGCCATGGGCTACAGGGCTGTTTCTGGGCCTCCCTGAGAGGCACGTGTGTAAAATGGGTGCTGGACTGCACCAAGGGCCACTATGTCACTGCCTGCCTAGGTAGGAGCAGACCCTCAGGACCTGCTTTGTAACACAGCCAGCTCTCGGGAAGGGACCTGATTCCAGTCACCCATAGAAAACACTTCTGATGGAGCTCTTCTAGGAGTCTGTCCAGACAGCATCCAAAATGGAATCCAAATGGAAACCGCCTGAGGCTTGTTAAAAGCAGATCTTTCTGCAAACAAGCACCTGTCACTGACCTGGGGATTCAGGCTTTCTCCTTGAGGATTGTTGTCTCCCCGCTCCTTTGGGGGCTTTAGAGCTTCCCAAGTGAGAATTTGTGGGTGCCCCTCCCAGCAGCATATGCACGTGCACACACAGAGTCAACCATAGGGTTTCCTGCTGGCATTACGCAGTCGCACCTCAGAGTCTCCCATAGATCGGGGAGATGCCCCCATCAGGAGACTGGGGCTTTGCTGACTCGAGAGCCGTTACCTTCACTGGGCGTCCAGGCTAGGGGCACAAGGAGTTTCTGGAATTCCGTGGCTCGGCACGTCTGCGCCAAGGACCTTCTAGAAGACTGGGTAGCCCCACTGACTGAGTACCATCAACCTTTTCTAGCCACACAGCAGAGGTGCCTGCCTCTAATACTGTGGAAGTCCGAGTCAGGGGGACCACGTGCGGGTGGTGGCCGCAGATTAACTTCGGAGGGCAGGAAGGGACAGCGCTTATGGCTGTAGATATGATGCTGTGCTTAGGATCTGGCAGACTGGGGGCCAAGCCAGATCATGCTTAAAGGGAGTCTCTCCCAGGAGCCAAAGACCGGAACAGTGTGTAGAGTAAGTGCACAAGTCTCAGAGAAAGTCCGCCTCTAGGAAAGGGGTCCCTCAGGAGGTGGGACCTTGTCTCTGGGAAATGGCTTTGTCCTCCAGCAGTGCCCAGGGCACTGGCGTCCTTCAAGGGGTGATTTGGCACTTGCCCCAGCCTAGGCCCAACCACCCTATTCTCCCGATTCCTTTCTTGGGCCCGCACACACCACCTGGAAGACAGAATCCTATCCCTGAGGGGCAGCTTGGCACCCTGTGGCCCTACCAACTTGTGGTCCCATGGCCCTGTCACCCCAGCCTTGCTGTGTGGCAGGGAGGGTGGGCCTCGAGCTGGGGGCCCACTATAGTCCGAAGTTGCCAGAATCTCTCCTGCCTCGTTGGGGTCTTTCTGAGTGTGCCCTGAGCCTGGGAAAGCACTGGCCTTCAGGTGTAGACTTCCAGAACGGGGAGACCCGGGCAGAGAAGAGGAGATGCAGATTGCCTCTCGCATTAACTGGGCTGCTGATTGCAGTTAAAGCCACATGCCTGCGTGATCGCAGAAAACTGGGGCAGAAGACAGGCGAGGCCGTTTCCTTGCAGATGAGGGGGATGGGCACGTGGGCACGGGCTCCGGTATGAGGTTTCCCCAGCGTCACAGCATGTCAGAACCGGAACGTGTCCTTTGGTTTGGGGGAGAGAGGTCGGTCGATTTCTTGTTAGCTCTCCTGGTGGGGGTTTTCCTCCCTCTGTGACGGCTGCACCTGCGTTCCCTAGGCCTGGCTCATTTTCTTTGAAGCAACTGCCAGTTGGCGATAATCTTCTTAAGGGTAATTGTGGCTCAGTTTATAGTGATCACGGAGTAATCTCACATCCTGACTCAGAAGGGAGCCATTTAGTTTATAAAGTTGAACAATTGGAATAATGTTTTGCATTTTGATGTTTGTCTATTATTACTAGCACTAATAATTTTCATTTCTGCCATTTTCTCTTCATCTGTGTTCTTCTTGAGTATTGAATGCCCCTCCTTCCCGGCTTCGCAGCCCTTTATGAGTTGCAGGTGGAGCATTAAGAGCAAGGGAGCGACGACGGGCCTCGTCCTCTGTGCTCTCTCTGCACTGTGTCCCCCTGAAGCCGGCGGCGGACTCCTGGAGAGCAGGGACCCCATCTGGTCCTGGGCTGTGTGTCCAGCGCAGCCCAGCATACACAAGGTGTGCCCTACCTTGAGTCCGAGAGGCACCCCCAGACAGCCTTGTGGACTTTCTGGCTTTCCGGGCTGCACACCCGGCTTCTCGGCACAGCCAAGGGAGGTAGTAGTCTCCCCTCAGGAAAGGGACTAGTGCTGGAGAAGCGTGGCCCTGGGTCAGAGAATGAGCACCGCCGCTGGAAGGGCCCACACAGGCTGTCCAGTCCTCTGTGTGAGTGCTCCCTTCCCTCGGGGCGCTGTGACCACTAGAAAGCTCTTCCTTGCCTCTGGGTTTTCCTTCCTCTTGGCTCTTGTGAGGGTCCTCCCTCCGCACGTTCTAGGGAATGCAAGGACTGCTGACCAAGCAAGGCCTGGTTCTGTAGGCTCTGCCTGGATGGGAAGCCTCTGGGTGCCCTGGGGGCTCTGGCAGCAGGGAGGGGGAGCCCCAGCGCCCTGCTTCAGGTGGAAGGGGCAGGAACGCAGGGGTGATAGTGACGGGGAGCAGGGAGCGTGTGACTCCCATGAGGTTGGTCTCTGCCCTTCAGCTCCAGGCCTGGAGCCCCCTGCAGCTTCCTGGCTGTGGCCTGTCCCACACCCAGCAGAGGGAGGCTGTTACTTCCTTGCTGGGGGCCCTGCTCCCGTTGTTGACCTTTGTCCTCCCTGTCATGGGGGACAGCTTTGGCTCACCAACTTGTCCTCTTGAGGCCTCCGTAAATAGAACCCCAAAGTCTCATCAGGCTGATGTCAAGCCCTGTGTCCCTCGTGCTGCCTGTGTGGGGCAGACCTGGGTTTGGGGACCCACTTGAGAGACGTGACCTTCTGTTAAGCATCAGTTAGACTCTGCTAGTTCTCCAGTGTCTTCTGAAGTCACACTGTCGTAATGAGCAATTCGGTATCACTTTGACTTTGTGTCACCTAGAAGTCTGCGGAGAGGCCCACCTTGTCTTTAGGTCATCAGTAAACACGCCAAGCAAGGGAAGCAGGACCGTGGAAACCTCTGACTGTGGCATGTCTTATTGTTGCAAAAACCTTTGAGGGTCTGTCTCCTTGGAGGAGCACAGCACTCAGATTGCTTTATCCTGCCCACGAGCGACTGTCCCTGGTCCTCGATTCCATGCGGAAGCCTGGCTGCGCCGTCCTCCCTCTGTTTCCGGAGAGGTCTGGGGCTCTGCGCCCTGACTCGCGGGCGGACTGGGCTCGAGCCTGCTCGTCACTGGGTCTTCAAGCTCCTCAGCGAATCTGCCCCTTGATTTGGGGCCTGTGTAAGACGGATTGGTGTACAGACTATGCTTGCCTCCCCATCTGAACAGAAGGCTGCATTTGCATACTTTCAGCAACTCTCCGATTTCTTTTTTGTTCTTTGGAGATCACCAGCTGTGGCTTCTGGTCCTCATTTGCATGGTTGAGCATTAAAATCACCTATGTTTCTTGCTTGGAAAGAGAAAATGAGGCGAGGGATTGATTCTGGGGTAACTTCCCCAGCAGTTCTGAATCACTGAGTCAGGGCCCCGTACGCATAGCAGTTTTAATGATTGGCTAAGTTTGGGAGCCTGTGGCAGGAAGGGAGAAGGCCCATCCTGGGAGGCTGGGACTCCTGTGAGCCCTGTGGGATTCTCCCTTCTGGGGCTGCCCCTGTTCCCACCGTACTGTTTCCCTGGCTTCCAGGCAGCCGCTAGGGGCAGATCTGGGCAAGCCGGGGTGGGGGTGGGGGAGTCTGGCATAGGTACAGGGCTTGCAACCTGGCCCCGTGGGTGGCCTTTCCTCCTCTCACAACCTGGGTCCAGCAGGGGCAACTTCCTTTGTGACTGAGTGGAAGGAATGAGGGCACAAAAGCAGAGGGTGAATTGGGCGTGGAGTACGGACCTGTCCCTAGGTAGCCTGGCCCCCAGGCCTCAGGGCGGCTCTGGTGGCTTAGCTGAGCACGCACAGTGGAGTCTAAAGAGAGGCAGGGGCCCGGCTTCCGAAATACGTTGTCCACGGCTGGCTTTTCCATCCCATGGGAGAAGTGCCCCTGCTCTCACTTACTGTCAAGCATGGTTTTCTGTTTCGACATCTGTTGGGTGGCTTTCGAGAAGCAGGAAGCTGTGGAGGGGCTGTCTCCCTGGGAGGTGAAGGGCCCCCTCCTTGGGCCTGGGCAGAGTGGGGGGATTGATGGACGCCGCAGATCGTGTGTCTCTGACCCTCAGGAGCCCGTGGCTGGTGCGTTCCTGGATCTCCCGGTCCGGTCCCCAGCAGGAGGTGACCGTGGCGAAGGAGCCGCCAGGGTCAGCTGGAAGACCCATCCATCAGTGCGCTGTCTCCTGTCCGAATCTCCTGGCGGGGCCACAGCTGGCAGCCTGGGCCTGGCAGTGATTCCATAATTGGAGCCCGAGTTGTTAAAAAGCCATTACTGTCTCTTCTGTGGTTATCATTTAGTGCTGCCGAGAGCAGGGCCCATCGGGTGCAGGCAGGCTGGGCGGTGTGGGCAAGAAGGGAAGGAAGGTGCCCTGGTGGGAGCTGAGGGGCAGGGCCGCCTGCAGGAGTGGGGCCGGGGTGGGGCCTGCCCGGGAGGGGAGTAGGCTTTCCTTGACTCCCTGGAGACAGCCACCCTTGTCCCCGTGGTTCTCCGCAGCCGCTGGGACTTGCAGGGGTTTGTTCTCCATCAGGGATAGATGTGCGCCTCAGACACGGTGCTGTCGGGCAGTCGGGGTCTGTCCTTGCCGGGGACCGGGGACCGTGGTCAACCTCAGACCTCTGGGGCTTTCCTAGAAACAGTTGCAGCGGGAAGCTGCTTTTGTGGACGCTCTGTAGCCCACCCTTGGAGCCACCGCTCGGAGGTGCATGGACTGCTGCCCCTCCTGGGGGTCCTGCGCGGCCGGGCATGCTCTTCCTCACGGGGCTCAGTGCTTCTCCCAGCCGCGCCCCTGCCCCCCGCTGCCGCAGTGTGCCCGGTGGCCAGGGAGCTGGGGGCTGGCTCTCCAGGGACTAGCAGGCTATCCGAGTTTCTGGCATCTCTTTAGAAGCTTACCCCTTGTTCATCCGTCTTTCCGTGAGGGCCAGAGGTCAGGACCATTCCACCTGTGATCCAGGTGAGCAGCGGTACTAACGCCAGTGGCTCGCGCTCTTTCTGCTTTCTGGAGGTGGGACCGGCGGAAGAGGAGAGCAGCCTCCTTGCCCGCGTGTGACATGTGGAGAGTCCCCGGCAGCGGGACAGTAGCCTGGGCTAGGAACGCACCCCCCCACCCCCGCACGCCTGGGAGACCAGAGGCACTGGGCGGTGAGGCCACCATGGCCGGAGCCGCCTTTGTCCATCGAGCTGCCACGGTGACCCAGCGGTTCTGGAGGTGGCTTTGCTCCTGTCAGCTCGCACGCGGATGTCCCCTTTTCTGAATGACCCGAGATGTTTGCGCCACAGAGGGCATCGTCTGTGCCCTGCTCACCGGGCTCCGTCCCGGGATGACCCGGCTGCCCTGGCCCTGCCCCCGAGGAAAGCGCAGGGGACCGGCATCATGTCGGGGAGCCACGAAGCTGCCCCGCCTGCTGGAAGCCGAGCCGGCAGTCTCGCGGAGGCCACGTGGGCTCCTACGGCCAGGCCACCTTTTGACGATGGCGCTGCCAGCTGCCTGTGTGGACCCAGGAGCAGAGCACAGCTGGGTTTCCGGCCCCATTGCTGCCGGCCGCTGGGGCCACGTGGAGTCCAGAGGGCCGTTTCTGTCCGGATCCGGCGCGTTTTGAAGGAATCCGTGTCACTCATGCCTCTGACCCCGGTGGACGGTGGTGTTTGTGGACTGAGCCCTGGAAGTCTGTGGGAGCGATGCTCGGCCTCGACACTGTCCAGTCAGGTCACTGACTTGGGGTGCGGAGACCAGCGGCAGGCTCGTAGCCTCTCAGCCCTGGCGGGGCCCCCAGGCATCTTGCTCTCCCGACTAAACTCATCCTCGCTTCAGAACTCTGGGGTGCCTCCCGCCTGGGGTGCCTGCTTTCTCTGATGGGGCACTCCCCGTTGCGGCCCGCTCGAGGTTTAGGAGCAGGGTCCCTGTCGTCCGGTCCTGGCAGCGCCCTCACGGAGTCCCCCACGCAGCCGTGGGCGGTTTTAGGTGGACTGAGGCCTTGACTCAGAAGCACGTCTGCTTAGTAGTGTCTTCGCTTGTGTTCTGGCAGCCAAGGCTTCGGAGCGTCAGGCAAGGCCTTCACATAAGGAGGACAGCTGCCTGGCAGTCGTCTCAGGCTGTGGCCGGGGAGAGGGGTGGCGGACCGTGCCCTCCGTGGCCGTCCTGCTGCCCTTGGCTGACTCCCCCAGCGCACGGACGCAGGGGCCGTCTGGCTGAGCCGAGGGGACGTGGAGGTCCGTGACTGTTCCGGCTAGAAAGAGCTCCTGTCATGGGGGTGGCGGCGGCTGAGCTCGTCAGTGGGGTGACTCGCCCTCGTCTGTCCTCACGTGTGTACTATCCTCGCCCGCACACAAGCACACCCGCCTCTGACACGCACGTTCACCTGCATAAATACGCAGTTGTGTGCTCACACGTGTAGATGTGTTCATGTTTGGATACCTCCCAGCGTGTGCACACGCGTGACACACGGAGAGCTTCACGTGCAAACCCGATGCCCTCAGTCGTGCCTGTTCAGGGGCAGGCGCCAGCATCACTGGGCCAGGGTCGTCCGGGGGTTCCCGGGGCTCAGATCCTCAGGCTCCAGCCCTGCCCTCAGCTTTGGCTTTTATAGAGTCTGGGGCTACGGCTCATGGATGTATCTTGGCCTAGAAGGAATGCTAAGCGGTTGGAGCTCCCTAATTTCACTTGTCTTCCTGGGAGACAGGTCCGGTCTGTGTGAGAGGACACTGTCCGGTCCAACACCTTGGGGACGCAAGGGTTTGATGCCCTGACGCCCCCTGTTGGCTGGTCGCTGGGCTGTGCACGGATGGACTGTACCTGCCTGCACGCTTCCCCAGCCAGCCCTAGCCCTGCCCTTGGGGACCGGTTGGTCTTCTCATTTCACTCTCCCAGATGAGGGGACCCTCAACCTTCCTTAAGAGGGGAAGGGGGTGGACAGTGTTGGCACCTCCATTCTGCCACCTGGAGAGCCAGGAGTTTGACTGGAAGAGGAAAGAATCTGCCTCCAAGGATCCAGCCTCCTCTAGGAAGGACGGTGGTGGGGGGGGGGGCGGGTGGAGACCGGGGAGGAGCTGGTGAGATCTGAGAGGGACCTGGAGCGGACAGGCGCTTGGGTCCGCAGCCCCGCCTTGGGCCTGGCTTGCACCTGATGCCTCTGGGCAGGCCCCTGCATCCCAGGCATGTGCTTACTCATCGGCCCAAAGGGAGAGTCTCCTGTCCTGATTGGGGCCAAGCTGACCAGGAATCCCCTGGGTCAGCAGGGACCCCAGCAGGAGAAAGCTCCTACAGTGGTCCTTTCCACCTGGACCATTTCCAGGTAGTAGCTCCACCCTTCCTCCCTCTCCCGTGTCCCCAGAAGTGGTGACGGGTGGGGTTTAAAGAACCCGATGTGGGGGGAGGGGGTTCTGGGCTCCCTTGTGGCCGCAGGCCGCCAGGCCCTGAGTGCCCCTGTCTCCCTCTGCAGTGTCTTAGATGATGAGGGCAGCAACCTGAGGCAGCAGAAGCTGGACCGGCAGGTGAGTGCAGCCGGGGCCGGGCGGGCGGGTGGCCAGCACTTAACTGTCCTGGGGAGGAGCATTGTCTCCCTTCCTGGGGTGACCCTGGCTGGCCGGGAGGACACCCTCACAGAAGAGAGGCAAGCCCTCTCTTGACCGGCTCAGCATCAGCATGGCCCCAGAACCCAGGGCTTTTTCGGGCAGGCAGCTGGTGCTGCAGTCGGAGCACTGGACGTCGTGTCGTGGTCCTGCCGGGGTGCCTGCCTCGGCTGACTTGTGCCTCCTTTTCCTGGAGGAGCCTCAAGGTGCCAAGGGCACAGAGCCTTGGCCCAGAGCAGGCTGTGGACCACCCCCCCCACCCCCCGCCCAGAACCGAGCTGAGCGATCCGGGCCTTCTCTCTGGTCCTTGGGAGCCTGCCCGTCCAGGTGGGAGGGACAGGCTGCGCTCTCGGCCCGCCAACTTGAGTGCCTCTCGGGTGCCTCCGCAGCGGGCCTTGCTGGAGCAGAAGCAGAAGAAGAAGCGTCAGGAGCCCCTGATGGTCCAGGCCAACGCGGACGGGCGGCCCCGGAGCCGGCGGGCCCGGCAGTCGGAGGAGCAGGCGCCCCTGGTGGAGTCCTACCTCAGCAGCAGCGGCAGCACCAGCTACCAAGGTAGAGCCTGCCCTGGGGTCATCCTGGGGAGTTCCCCGTGCGGTGGCCTTGCCCCCCCCCCCCCCGCCCCGCACCGCTTCGGGGGGCCTCCCTCGGGCCAGTCGACTCCCAGCCCAGGTGGAGAGGGTGGGACCTGGAGCCCGCGGCCCCCGCGGGCCCCTGCACGTGCTCTGGCATCCCGAGGCTTTGGTGACCTTGGCGGCTGTTCCTTGAGCCCCGACTGCACCCCGGGGCAGGGCCAGGCCTGCAGAAAGGCTGCAGCCCCTCTGGAGAGAGTGGGTCCCACCCCTGGCAGAAGACAGTTTCTGCTCACTTGTGACTCTGAGCAAGCCACATACCCTCTCTGGGCCTATCGTCTCCCCTCGTAGAGTTGAGGAACGTTCTGTGTCTGTGGGCTTTGAAAACTGCAGCGGCCGTGGTGTGTCGCAGGGTCCCATCAGCTGAATGCTTCTCCTGCTGAGGCCGCAGACTGGGTGGGGGGCGGGGATGGCGGGCGTCTTTGCCCACCTCAGGCCCTGAGCGTTTGCTGCTCCAGGGGCTGGCTGACCTGGGATGGGGGTCCCAAGGGCACCTCCCGTCCTCGCCTGCCGCTTCGGCTGCCTCTCTCGCCGCCCTCTGCTGGCTCTCTTGGTAAATGCAAGGCATCGTTTCCGGAGGCTGAGAGGGGGTTTGAGGTCAGTGAGAACGGTTTCTCCTAGCAGTTTTTCACTGACCATGCTCATTCATGTTCTCTATTCATTTCCTAAGTATTTGTTGAGGGCTTACCGTGTGTCAGGCTCCGGGTTAGCGGCTGAAGGTCCTGGGGAAGCACAGAACAGGTGCGCTCTCAGGTCGTTCGTGGACCTGGAGGTCCAGGAACGAGAGTTCGTTCAACAGGGAGTCACAGGTGTGCTTGGCAGAGGGAAACCAGCTCTGCGAGCGAACGGCAGAGAGACGGCTCGCAGACGAGGGCCAGAGAAGGCCTCCCCGAGGAGGGGACACCTGAGCTGGAAACCGCAGGTTGAGTGGAAGTTGAGTTGGGGTCGGGGGCCAGCATGCCCAGTGAGGACAGTGCAGACAGTGGGAAAACAGCACCCAGCCCCTGCGGCAAGAGGGAGGATGCTCTGCACAGGCCTTGGAAGGGTTGGTGGGGCTGGGACGCGGGGCGCGTGGGAGATGAGGGGTGTACCGGGAAGGCCAAGGCCGAGTGGAAGGGAGCTGAAGGGGCCAGACTTGGGGGAGAACGCTGGTCTTCGTCTAATGAACGAGAAGTCTTTCAAAGACTGAGCAGGTTGGGGTTCTGATGTGTGGAGACTGTGGAGGCCACGCACTGTGACCCTGGCGAGACCTCTGTTGGTGTGTGCGGCTCCTGGTAGCCCAGGATTATCCTCCCACTCAGGGCGCTCTGGCGTGTCAGGCTCCTGCAGGCTCGTCCCGCGCGGGCCGGGGCAGGCGCCCTGGAGTGCCTCCCCTACGAGTTCTGGGCTCCTCTGGGAGATGCAGCCTTTTCTGTCTTCGGCACCTTGAGTGACCCACGTTTTCCCAGCTGCTCTCGCTCCCCCTGCCCAGCCTCACACAGTTTGCCGGCCCAGAGCGTTGACTGTAGTGCTTCCTGGTCGGTCGTGCCGTGGGCCAGCCCGTTGACTTTATCACCCTGGGCTGGGGGAGCCGCCTCGTTCCTTTGCCTTGCAGAGGTGCGTGCTGCAGAGGCCCTGGTCGGGCTTGGGTGGTGGGGGGGCCCTGGGAAATGTGCTGACAAGTGAGTTCCACTTGGAGCTCTGGTCCCACCTAGGGCCCATGTTTCTCTCCCTCTCTCTCCCTCCCTCTCCTTCCCCTTCTCCCTCTCCCTCTCTCTCTGTCTCTGTCTCTCTCGGACTCTCTCCTGAGCAGTTCAAGAGGCAGACTCACTCACCAGTGCGCAGCTGGAAGCTGCCCGCCCAACAGCACCGGCCTCAGCCAAGAGAACCAAGGCAGCCGCTGCAGCGGGGGGCCAGGGCGGGGCCTCGAGGAAGGAGAAGAAGGGGAAGCACAAAGGTTGGCTTTCTTTCCCGACAGCCCTTCTCAGGAGGCCTGGCTCCCACTGGAGGGTTGGGGGAGGCTTCTCCTGCAGACTCAGGAGGTAAGGGACAGGGTGCCTTCACGAAGGCACAGAAGGGCACCCAGACCCCCACCCAGCTGGCTCACAGGCTTCTCTGGCGCATGGGGCTCTGGGGCTGGCCTGTGGGCACAGGCAGGCTCCCCACACCGCCAGGAAGTGAAGCGCACCTCGCCGGTGTCCCTCGCCCACCTGGCATGAGCCCTCTCTGTCGCTGTCCTGCCCCAGCAGTCTGCGCCACCCTTGTGCGGTACTCACAGTTGTCACGTGGGCTTTCTTGCCTCTCTGCTCTAGTCCTCACTCTACCCGCTGGGCCCACAGACCAGTCTGTTCTCTCCGGTCCTGTCTGTCCAGAAAAGATCCCCAGAGATCAAGGACCATTATGGTGGCCCCTGCCACGAGTCCTGTCTCTGCTGGCTAGACAGCCTGTGTGTCCAACCTGTGTGCGTGGGCGGTGACTCCGAGGCGTCTGGGACGTGCTTGGACAGTGGCATGTCAGGGTTCCTGGGTCTTGGGAGCTGACTGCAGCGTTGGGGGGCATCGCCCAGCCAGGGAGGGCGACTGCCACCTGTGTGGGCCAGGCCTTCTGTTACTTGGGCACCTTGGGCAGGGTGACGCAGAATGGGAGATCTTCCACGTGGGAAGGGGAGCGTCTGCCAACCTCCATCTTTTTCAAGGGGCCCCACGTGTTTTGAGTGACATCTGTGAGTTGTGTATTTGTGTGTATGAGAGAGAAGATCAGCACTGATAACTGGGAGTTGGCCGTGTCTGTGAACAAGTGGTGGCCTTGGCCTTGGTCATGATCGATCCTTGTTCTCCATCTTGTCTTTTTCACCGTGCAGTTGGTCTTGTAGATGGCTGTCTTCGGCCTAGGGATATGAGGCATTTCAAACCAACCCGCAGCGACTAATTCGGGGGAACAGCAGAAGAATGAAGCCCATGTCCCTTTGTAACTTGTTGGTCATTAAGAGGCTGGCCGTCATTAGTATTTTCAAAAATCAGTTTTGCAGAGGGTTCCCCCACACTCATCCCTCACCCACTTCAAGGATGTCTGAGAATCCAGGCTCTCCCCCCGAACCCCCCATGGGACTCAGGAGTATCCATGGCCTGCAGGCACCAGCGGGCCAGCAGCACTGGCAGAAGACAAGTCTGAGGCCCAAGACCCGGTGCGGATCCTGACTGTGGGCCAGTCAGACCACGCTCAGGACTCGGGGGAGACGGCAGCCGGCGGGGGCGCACAGCCCAGTGGGCAGGACCTCCGTGCCACGATGCAGAGGAAGGGTGAGCCCTGTGGGGGTTCAGTGACACCCCCAAAGCTCAGTCCCAGGTTCTCAGATGCAACTTTCTTGGGGAACATGGCCCTGGCAGGGGGCGAGACCAATGAGAAACTTGGGTCTAGGGGTCCCTGATAAGGCCAAGTTCAGGGCAGTCAGTGTCCGCTAGGGAAAGCGACCAGTCCACAGCCCAGCCCCCTCTACCCACCTCATCTCCTGTCCCCAGGGAGGCCCAGGTTTGGAGACAGTTCCTTTGGTTCCTTTGAAAAAGGTCCTTTTGAAAGTTTTTCCTCTACATCTCCTGAGCTCAGGGAGCAGGGCCAGAACGCCAGGAGGCAGGGCAGATCCTCCCAGGAAACCTGCTGCCCAGAGAGTTTCCCCACCAGGAGCCCCGCCCCAGGGAGTCCCTGGCATAGGGTGGCAGAGGGAAGCCCGACAGGGCCACACGTTCCGAGAAATGAGGTCAGGACTGGCTTCCTGAAGAAAGGGCCGTCGAGGCAGCAGGAGGCTGGGGACAGCATTCCAGGTGGGGAGAAATGTGTAGACAGAAGGCCCCAGGCAGGCTGGGAGAGGAGGCAGTGGGCCATGTGTGTCAGGCTGGGGGAGGAGGGAGCGCAGCCTGTGACGGCTGAGGCCCCGAGTAGACACGAGGGCTCCCAGCACAGGGTCAGCTGCACTCGGGCCTTGCTACCCAGGAGACTGGGCACTGACTGCTGGAGGCGGGGGAGGGTCTCCCGGGAGGACGGAGCTGAAAGCTGGGGAGGGGGGTTTGCACCCTGAGGATGGTCTCCAGCCCCAGCTCATGCGTGCACTGAGGAGCATGTGTCCTTGTGTGTACTTGGACGTGTGTGTACGTGTGTGTGTACATAGGGCTCCGTGTGTGCAGGTGACTCGGTGCTTTCGAGCAGGTGTCCGGGCGTGTATATGTGACCGCTCGGCCCTTCCCATTCCTCTGCCCCGCCCAGGTGTCTCCAGCAGCATGAGCTTTGAAGAGGAAGAGGAGGATGAGGACGGAAATAGCTCCAGCTCCTCCCAGCTAAACAGCAACACCCGCCCCAGCTCCGCTACCAGCCGGAAGTCCGTCAGGGTGAGGCGCTCTGCTGCCCGGCGGGAGGATGGACGGCCACCAGAGGTCTGAGCATCCAGGTTGCAGGGGGGACGGGTGTGAAGAAACGGAGGGTTGCCTCTCTTGGGACTGGGCCTCGAAACCGATCAGGAGCTTTTCTGGCTGGGGCTCTTGTGTCCTCCTCTCCTCTCCCTCTTCAGCCAGGCCAGGAGTGGGGGGCTTGAGTTGGACAGGGTGGCCCCCAGAACCTGTCTGCATCCTCCGTTTCCACCTGCAGGGACAGCGGAGGTGGGGGAAGGGCCGAGGAGCTAGTTGCAGACCCTGGGGCCAGGCTGGCCAGGTCCACATCCCAAGGACCTTGTCCCGGCTCCCACCACCACCACCGCCCCATCAGGGGGCAGCTTTGGGTCCCAGACCACCAGTTGTAGCTGCTCAGGGTCTCTGGGGCTCGGGCTCCTACTCTCTCCTGTGCAGGAGGCCGCCTCAGCCCCCAGCCCGACAGCCCCAGAACCCTCAGCGGAGGTCGAGGTCCAGGATCTTGAGGAGTTTGCACTGAGGCCGGCCCCCCAGGGTATCACCATCAAGTGCCGCATCACGCGGGACAAGAAGGGGATGGACCGGGGCATGTACCCCACCTACTTCTTGCACCTGGACCGCGAGGATGGGAAGAAGGTGAGGTTGGCCTGAACCTGCAGTTTCACCGATGCAGGCTTGAGGTCCTGTGGGCTGGAATGTGACTAGAAGCCTCGGGTCCAACACTCACCTTTGAGTTTCCCAAAGGGACAGAAGCTTCTGTGCCTGGTCAGTGTCTACCTTTATGTTTGCTGTGTGTGTGTGTGTGCGCGCGCACGCATATATATGTTTAGGAGCTGAAGCCAGAGAGAGTCGTGTGTGTGAGTGGCACCCCTGGCTGTGTGTGACCAGAGGCTAGGCCTGGAATTTGACCTTGTTCCATTCCCCAAGGTATTCCTCTTGGCGGGAAGGAAGAGAAAGAAGAGTAAAACTTCCAATTACCTCATCTCTGTGGACCCAACAGACTTATCTCGAGGAGGGGACAGCTACGTCGGGAAACTGCGGTACTAGCACTGCCCTAGGAAGCGGGCGGGAGGGCCAGGGCCAGACTCTGGAGAGGGCAGGTCTCGTCCCTGAGGGAGATCGAGCTCAGGGATCAGATCCTCTCATAGAATCCTCTTTGTCCGTCAGCTCCAACCGTAGGCCCGGCTCTGTCAGCCTAGAGCCGCACTTGGGAGATGGAGCTCACATACCCTACCCTGAGCTGCTCTGGGTAGGTGAGGGGCATAGCCTCACCAGGAGGGACACATCAAACCTCAGGAAGTCACTGAAGATATAGGCCACTGTGGAAGGACTGCCTTGGCCCCATGGTGTGAGTGAGCGCTGAAGGGAAGAGAGCACAACCTGGGGCTCGGGGGAAGGCTCTGAGCTAGGCCTCAGGGAGTGTTTGCCGAGGAACGGAGTGCCAGATTTGGGGAGCATGAGTCAAACTTAGAGGTAAGGAGCTAATGCTGGAGATGGGGCTAGACTGACACAGGCTGCACGGGAGAGAGGAGGTCGTCTCATCCCCTCTCCATGGGATGTTGAGTGCCTTTTGCAGTCTTGCCAGATGCCGTCTTGCTGCCCTCCCATGAGGGGAGCACTCCTGTTCCTCCAGGGAAACTGTGGAACCCTGACTTAACTCCTAGAATCTCCCTCACTGAGTAAGATGCCCTTTGATTCTATTCAGAGCAAGTCCAGGCCTTCTACCCCATGAAGGACCCTCAGAGATGGGGATGCAGTGTGCTCCCAGGTCTGCTCCTGGCCCAACCCAGAATGCCCTGCAGGCGGCTCATCGGACAGACTGAGCTGTTCCCTGCCCGCAGGCAGAGGGTGCATGACCCTCTACCGATTGCCTGTCCTTCAGGTCCAACCTCATGGGCACGAAGTTCACCGTTTATGACAATGGAGTCAACCCTCAGAAGGCATCATCCTCTACTTTGGAAAGCGGAACCTTGCGTCAGGAGTTGGCAGCTGTGTGCTACGTGAGTCGTGCACGTAGTCTTCTTGGGTCCCTGGTCTCCAGGTTAGACAGGACACTGAGGACTTGCCCAGTCTGTGGGCTGTCCCATCTGTCTCTGTGAGTAGACAAGATTGTACAGAGTTGGAGTGGCCCTGTCCTCACAGCTCCGACCACAGACAGCCATCTGCCTGGGGAGCTCTGGGAACCCGGGTGAGCTCTATGCAGCCCGGCCTAGGAACCTCCCGAAAAAAGGTGGCTGGAGGCCTGAGTTCTTGTCGGTGCATCCGTTCACCCCTCCCTCCAGTACCTGGGCCGTGTGTGGACTATAAGGCCTTTTGCCTAGTCATCTCACAGAATGCATGATGTAAGAGCACAGTCCTCTATTTCCTTTACTGTATAGAGGAGAAAACTGAAGCTCAGAGGCTGGGTCACTTGCCAATGTCATACAGTGCATAAGTGACCAAACTGGAACGTAAATACAGGGAATTTCTCCATGTTATTTTAAAATGAGAGATTGGTACCCCCTTTAATCTGGGCCCAGGTACTTGGAGGCCAATTGGGAAAGCCACAGCTGTTCTGTATGAGCCTATGGTGCCACCTGCTGGTCACCTCTGGGAACGCAGCCCAGATCTCTTCAAATGCTTATTGAGCCCCAGCTAATACCATTTGAGGCACTGAGGGTACATTAGTGAACAAGACATAAATTTATACCCTTCTGGGACTTAAACCCCTAGTGGGGAGACAAGGTATAAAACAGATTTATAGGCAAAAACAAAGAAATGTGAAGAGGAAACAACGAAGCAGGGAAATGAAACGTTCAGGTGTATGTAAGCATTTAGTAGGATGGCAGGGAGGGCCTCCCTGAGGTAGCCCGCGGGTAAAGCCTAGGAGGGAGGGAGAGCCGGCCACGTGGGTGTGGAACCCACCGCCCGTGCTAACGACCTGAGTGACTAGCATGTGTGGGGAATGGCGAGGGGGGGGCAGGAGAGGAACGTAGTGGGGCCACACTATGTGAGGCCTTGCAGTCAAGGGTAAGACCTTCAGCTTTTAATCCGCATGAACAGTGGAGGCAAAGGATGTGACTTAATAGGACAACTCGCTGCTGTGTGAGCAGACCGGGGGCGGGGAGGGGACAGGGCAAGGTCAGAAACCAGGAATCCAGATAAAGGCTAGTACCATGACCTCGGGGAGAGATGGTGCTGGTAAAAAAGTGGTTGAGTTCCAGATGGAATGTGAAGGTCGAGGTGACATCGTCTACTGATGGATTAGAAGTGGGCCATGAGCAAGAGAGCGGAGTCGAGAATGACGCAGTAGGTTGGCCGAGCGAATGGAAGAGCTGAGCTGTTAAGTGAGGAGGGAGGTCGGGAGGAGGTGGTTTGGGCAGAGTGGAGATTCGGGAGCTCAGTTCTGGAAGGGGTAAGTGTAGAGGTGCCTGTTAGACATTCAGGTGGAGAGGGTGAAAACTAGCTCATCAGCTTTATTCCCATCCTCCCAGTTTCTCCATTAGGTGAGTAGAGTCCTCAGATGGCCAGTGTTGAGGTCTCCCTCTCTGTTTCCCAGGAGACAAACGTCTTAGGTTTCAAGGGCCCGCGGAAGATGAGTGTGATTGTCCCAGGCATGAACATGGTTCACGAGAGAGTCTCCATCCGGCCGCGAAACGTGAGTCTCCCCCCACCCCGTGGCCCCGGCGCGTGTGCGCCCTCCTGGGATCGGAACCGCAGCTGCGGGGTGCGTGTGTGTAGGAGACACAGTGTGCGAAGCCCCGGGGCTCTAGGTGGAGGTCCAGGGAGATCTAAGGACTCCGCCCCCTGGGCAGATCCCTTTTAGGGGGGGGTTGTGCGGCAAGGCCTGGGGCCGGGCCTGAGCCAGTGAGGCTGCCTTCCCAGGAGCACGAGACGCTGCTCGCACGCTGGCAGAACAAGAACACGGAGAGTGTCATCGAGCTTCAAAACAAGACCCCTGTCTGGAATGACGACACGCAGTCCTACGTACTCAACTTCCATGGGCGCGTCACACAGGCCTCCGTGAAGAACTTCCAGATCATCCATGGCAATGACCGTGAGTGTTTCTGCCCTTCCTCAGGACTGTCCCCATGACACCCAGGGCCTTTGGCTCAGGGTTCAGCTCGCCCAGCCCGGCCTTCATAGGCCAGAGCTCAAGGATGTGGGTTACGTGGCAGCGATCAGAGGTCAGAAGTTGTCTGACCCTATGACTGGGAGGCCCGTGGAAGAGCTCCTTGGGAGCCCTAACCCTAGATTCTGTGCACTCAGCAGAGTCTCAGTTGTGGGAATACCATCTGAACAGACTTTTTCTCCTCTTCCCTGTCTCTTGGTATCTGTGTGCCTCACCTCCTCCTGTCATCTACTCCCTCTTTCCCACCACCTCTCCCAATCATCGTACCTCCTCTGGGCCTTTCCGCCCCCTGTGACGTGTCTGTCTGTCCCATGCGCCCGGCTGCAGCGGACTACATCGTGATGCAGTTTGGCCGTGTGGCAGAGGATGTGTTCACCATGGATTACAACTACCCGTTGTGCGCGCTGCAGGCCTTTGCCATCGCCCTGTCCAGCTTCGACAGCAAGCTGGCCTGCGAGTAGAGGGCCTCCTTGTGCCCTTTGGGGTTGCCCAGCCCGGAGTGGAGCCGTCTGCCTGCGGAGACGGCCCTGCCTCCCCTCTCTCTGTACATAGGCCTGCTGCCAGATGAACCTTCTGCTCTCAGTGGCTCCCTGGCCCAGCCGGTCAGACATGGCCGCTCTGCCTCCACTGCCGAGACAGAGGACTGGGAGGGGGAGGTGTGTGCGTGCAAGGACCCAAGGTCCAGACCCACACCCCCGCTCTTGAGTTCGTATCCTGCTGTAGGCGTTTGCCAAGCTGGGCAGCCTCTTCAGCTGGGAAGATAGGAACAGAGGGAGAGGAAGCACAATGCAGGGCTGTTGTGACCCAGCCATCAACTCAATCTGGGAGTCAGGTGACCCCGGGTCCCCCACAGTGAAGGGCACAGTGTGGGTGTGTTCGTGTGTGTTGGGTACACCGATTTTACATAGTAGGGCTACGATCGGCTTCCAGGCCCTTGGCTAACTCCAGAAAGTCCTCTGGCTTTTCAGCTGTGGGAACTGGCTAGTGGCCTGGGGATCCTGCTCGTTTGATTTCTCTAAGGTTTTCTCTGTGCGCACAGAGGCAGCAGGAGGCCCGATGTTAGCGGCCGGGCCACGCAGGACACAGGCGCAGGACCAGGGCTATGTTGGGAGTCCTGGCAGCGGCCTGAGGAGCTTTCCTCGGAGTGGCTCCTGCACAGGGCCGGGGTCCCAGAGCGCAGCCAGGTAGGTGTGCCTGGGCCTACGACTGGCAGAGCACCGGTCCTAAGCCACGGCCCGTCCTAGGAAGAAAGTCTAGCTCCAGGTGCTCTGGCCTGTGCCTCGCACCCTGTGCTCAGCCTAGATCGTGGCTGCTGAGGACTCGTGTGTGTGGTTCTTCTGGGGTGGGAATGAGACGGGGAAGAAACACAGGGAGTACATTAGAACCCAGAGAGAAGAGGTGGCAAGAGCCTTAGCGATGAACTAGTACAATGCGTCACTTTAGATGAATCACATTTAGAAGATGGACTTGCACCGGGTCACCTGGCTGGTGAGTAGCAGAGTTCAGAACTTGTGCTCCTTTGATTTCTTTGTTCACACCCTCCCCGGAGAACCTGCTCTCTCTGGGTCTCTGGCCTTCCTGGGACCCTGGTCTTCCCGTTTCAGTGGCAAAGTAGGCCCTTCCCTGCTGTAAGCTGGCAGTTTGAACATAGCGGTCAGGACTGCCCGGGTCTGGCTTCTCCCCAAGGGCGGGCCTCGCCGAGGCCAGCGTGCCTTTCTCTTTCTGGGCGTGATGGGGGGGGGCATGAATGTTCCAGGGCTGGGCCTGATTGCCGCCTCCATCCTCCTTGGATGGCACCCTCTACGTTGAGCACTTGGGAACACTAAGCCCTTGCTTGTCACTGACCCTGGCAGAGGCTGCTTGCTCAGATGGAAGTCAGAAATCAGTGGGAAGCAAGCAGGAGTTGTTCCTCCCTTCGGAGTAGATGTGCTCGGAAAGGCTGCATAGTAATTTTGGTTGTAAGTCCTGCTTGAAATGTTGGATTGAGTGAGGGGGAGTTGTTTTGACCTCAGTGGAAGTAGCAGTGTGTCCTCATTTCCTTAGACGTGAAGATTTCCTATGTGGGGCTCTTGTGTGTGAGGCTCCTCTATGGGTCTAGTTTCTGGACCTCTCTTGTGGTCATGCTGAGGGCACGAGACTTTTTTATACCGAGGCTGGTCCACTTTTGCACAGTCCTAGTTGGGCTCTCAGTCTCCTGACTGGGAAGAAAGCTGCTGACATTTGGGATGCTGGAAGCTAGGTCTCTGAAGTCTGGTCTAAGCCGTTTCTCTGGGTCTCGGATTTTAAAGTAGAACAGGCTGATTTCAGAGCCCAGAGCGAGGGAGGGAAGCCTGGCGGGCGTGTGGAAGAGGCAGAAGCACGAGGGCAGACTCTCGCACCCTCCGTTCCATCGAATACGTGGGGGGAGGGTGGGGGGACTGTGTTGGGAACGTGGCTTGAGCTTCCCGGCCCGGACTATGGGGAAGGTAGTGCAGCAGCACAACTCTGGGCGCTGAAGGATGAGAGCAGTTGAGGCACCTGCTCGAGACCCAGCTTCACAAGGTCTGTTCTTAAGACCCCATTCCTGGTGATGCGGGTTTTCCCTGACCACTAGCCACAGGCCCAAAGACTCAAAAAGCTGCCAGGTCCCCTGGAGACCACCTGGGCTCAGCATCTCCCAGGGTCAGAGCTCTTGTCCTTCATACCCTCTACCCAGGCGGTACCCTTGAGTGGGCCAGGGACTGGATGATAAAGCAAGCAAGCCCTAACGGTGGGGGGCAGCTGGGACCTCAGGCAGCCCCTCTGTCACTGCTCCTGGGGCCACCCCCACTTCCCTCAACCAGCTCTTCTGTAGAGCTGTGGCGTTCACTCCCCACTCTTCTCTAATTCTAGCTTTTCTTTCCTTCTGGCTCCAAGGTGCTCTGTGTCTGTCTGTGTGTATCTATGTTTGTGTGTATTTGGGGAAAAGGGCAATCTGCAAATCACCAACTAAGGTTTCTTACTATGATCATATTTCTAAGGATGAGTGGGAAAGGAATAAGGATATTTGATCACCTGTGGATTTTGTTCATTTCATGCTCTTTGGTCAGAAAGTAAACCTGGGAAAATACCAGCTCTTTCGTGGGAGAAAGAGTAGGAGGATACTGTCCAAGGAATTTTAGTTATCAGTTCCATTTTGCATTACCTGAAGAAATTGGTATGTTAAATGCATGCTTTTGGATGAATCTGAACATATTCTAGTGAATGTGCCTTAAAAATCACGACACTAGTTCAGAAGGAGCAGTTTAGGTCCAGACACCTGCTGAAGACCAGTGTTAGAAGCCAGAAAGTGTGAAAATTTTGAGTCTGTGTCCTTCAGTGACAAAAAGGGCAACAAAATTGTCTTTGGCCTGGAAAGAGCATTTACCTCTAAGTTAGTTTAAAGTTGGGGGAAATTCTAAATTTAGCAGTGGAGATGATCTCAAACCTAAAAAGGATATGCTTTCCTCACAGGGGGGTCTGCAGTGAGGGGAGACGCTGGCCGTGGCCGTTATGCAAGCACAAATTCTCTCTCTCCTAGCTGGAGTCCCTGGTGTTCCCTTGCTGCGGTAACACCAGCCTTCCCCTTTCCAGAATTCTTGGCCCCAGCTGAGCTCTAACTGTGACCTCAGGATACCAGGAGGCCCTCAGAGCACACTTTCCCAGAGAGCTGAAGGAGTCTGCTGTGTTGTGGGGCTCAGCACTGAACGCTAGTGGCCCCAAGGGGAGGGCCCTTGTTTCTACTGGTTCCCCTTCTGTACCTCCAGTTTGCAGTCGTGTCGTCTCAGGAGACGGGGGCAGAGGCATAGCAGAAGCGTGCATCTAGATTGAGTTTAATTTTCTGACCAAGTTGAGAGGAAAGTTGGTCTTCGGTCTTATAGAGAACACTATTGCACTTAGTTAGCTAAGTGATTGTGAGCAAACCACATGATTTTCCTAGGTTGTTTTTTCTCATCTACACACTGAGGAGGTTGGGCTGTCACAGCTTTCAGTAAGAATCACGGTGAATGAAAAGTGATCCTTGCTTTCGTCACCTTTTCTGGCTCATCACTGTGCCTTTTTTCTTTCCTCAGAAACCTGTCACACCCCTTCCTCTCTTCTGTTCAACTGTCCCTTCCCACATCAGGGTCCGGGTGGAGCTGCACCTTAGGCCAAGATCCAGAGTTTCCTAGAGTGTGATTAATTAATTTTGAGTGGCTTAGAGAGGGAAGCCTGACTCTGGCCTCTTTAATCCTGCAGCGTTTCAAAGGGGACTTGGTCAGGACGGGTGGCACTTCTCTTGCCGGGAGCATCCATTTAGCCAGTTTTCCTAACGCCTAGAATGTGTATGTCCATTTGCACAAGATTGTCTTTTCCTATTCTGAAGTGGTCATTTTTATTTTTGGTCCAAATTATCTGGAGTTTTAGACAAACTTGCAATTGCAAAACTGTGCTTTTATTAAGTGACTTTTTGAATAAACTCTTTGGTATTCTTGAGCAAATGTATTTATTTACTGGTATGTGCAATGACAAAGTTGGTATTTTCCCATGTTGACATTATATATGTTATAGAACTTAGTGTTTGTCTAAGTAGAGACCATATAGCAACAAATTAAACTTGAACTGTTTCAACACTACTGTGTACTTTTTTTCCTATAAAAGGGGAAAAAACATTTCTTACCTACAATGGTTTTCTTACACCATTCGTTCCATCTGTCCTGAGAGCCTGGGAATGGGGGGTGGGTAGGAAGGGCTCATAGCTTGTTTGGAAATCTACTGCTGTCCTCCCTCTGGCCGAGCTCGTCAAATTTAAGGCTGGGAAGGGCTGGATAGAAGAGACTTCGGTTAGAGTAGTTCTCTGCAAGCAGGGGCAGTTTAGTGCCTCTGTATGCCCCCAGGGGCCTGGTTCTTAGGACAAAAGTAAGTAGAGCTGGTTTATTTCTTTACCCTAGATTTGGAGTTTTTATGTGGCCAAGATCCTGCCAAAACCATGGCCCAGCTCCTTGGCTCTGTGGGAAACAGCAGATGCAGGTTCTGACCAGAGGTGATTGTTGGTGAGTGGTCAGATGAAAGACGAATCTTTTAAATAGCCACAGTCAAAGTAACCATAGGTCCAGGGCAGTCCTGGTTTATACCTTTTGTCCTGGCATCATTCTAATTAAAGCTCCCTTTTCTCAAGGTGTCTTAGTTTGGACCATGAGTTTATCTGATCACCCAAGCCATAGAAGGTACAGAGAGAGAGAGTGGTTCTCATAGGCCATCTCTTCTAAAGGTCAAGTATGCCTCCATTCTTCAACATGCTTTCCTTCCTGGACCTAGTTTTCTTTTTAGAGGATGTGCACTGCGAGTCCTGGAGCTCACAAGACACTCTTGTGCTCCTCTTAGGACCAGGAAAGAGGGTCTCCTGACTGGCTCGCCCACCTGACTTAGCCAAGCATGGTCCCAGGGGAGGCCCTTGTTTCCTAGGCCATTTATCCATCCCCACAGCTAGGACTTCATGCTCTGTGCCGGCACTGGGGCACTAGGGACCTCGTACCTCAGGGAGGATCAAGTTCATAGCCCAGGCCAGTCCTGAGAAGTGAAGCCCATAAGGAAAGAGCACCTATGATGACAAAAACCAGTCCTATGATTTTGGTCATCCTGGGTTGTATATACACATAATTGTCATCCCTGAAAGATAAAGTACTAATGTAAATGACCAAGTACATCAAAATTTATGGAAGATGATAAATATGTTAATATATCCCAGCTCTATAAGCCAACCAACAACAAGGGCAGCAGGCAGCTCTTAGTACTTCTGGCAGGAGATGGTTCCATAAGCCAATCTCCCCCAAAGATTAACATTCCAACTAGTTGGTTACACAACACCTTACATACCAGTCTCATAAAAATACCTGGACATCCACATAGTTCCACACTTGTCACTGTTTTTGTCCAACGCCACTCTTTCTGCCAAGAATGACTGTTCTCTTCGTTGGCCACCTGGAGAAATCTTAGCGTGCCTGAAGATGCAACTCTGTGGTGAAGCTTCATGGAAGTACGTTGGCAAACATGATCTCTCTGTTCCTGTAGATTTGGGTCCATGTCTCAATTACAGCATAAAACCTTGTACAATAAAAGTAAATTAGCTACCACCTAGTGAGTGGTTAGCATGGAGAAGATGGGAGGGCCAGTGCTGTTTTACATGCACTGATTCACATTTAATCCTCCTGGGATCTTGGGAGAGCTGGACTTCAACTCCCCTGCGTCAGACAGAAGGTCAAGGCTCAGGAGGGGTAAGGAGCCAATAAGAGTCTACAGATAGAACAGGCAGGGATGGAATCATGACCAATATTTCTCTGCCTGCAGATTTCACAATCTTGAGCCCTTTTACAGTTAATCATTCATTTAAAAAAAATTGGACAAGGTTCCCATTCCAAACTTTGTTTCTTAAAAGGCAGGAATTGAGGCTCTGTTCCTAGTGCCCAGCTCGGGGCAATGTCTGCTAAATGAATAAATGAATGAATAAGCCAGAAACACACACACACACACACACACATCTCTAATAAGGGAACCATATATACTAAGGCAGAAAAGGAGGAACCAGGAACCCAAGACTCTATAAATCAACCCCTCTTGGTAAAAAAGGCGAAATACCAGGGAAAATGATTTATCAAAACAGTAAAGAACACATACATTCTTTTTTTTTTTTTACCTTGAGCATTACATCTAGATCACTTCCAGCACATTTTAAACTATACTCTTTAAAGTGAATCAAAGGTTCCACACAGATGGATATACCTTCCTATATACTCAATCTTCAATGACTTCTCTGTAACAAGAAATGTTGATTTCATTAATAAGAAAGTGCCTAGTAGTAGCTGACATATTATCTAAATATGATCCCCATAACCTTCTGACAGCAGTCTGTATGCTTATGTTTGATTTCAACTATTTTTCTGGCATTTTAGTCTACCAGGAACAATGGAACTCCAAAAGTCCTTTCAACCTTTACATCATTTCTTAGTTTTCAAGTCTTCCACATTCCGTGCTGAGGAATGTTCTTGGGAATGCGTCCTCTTTAAACTCTTAGGGCTTACATGTAATCTGAATTCGCTCATCCTTACTGGACAGGATACATGGGTGCCATGTTATCTCAAGACATCTGACATGTGCACCTTAGAGATTAGGCCTTTAGTTTCGTCAAAATCCTCCCAGTCCTGACCTTCCTCCTTTTCCCGGCTTTCTCAAAAGACCCAGACACCTGAATATAGAATAGTCTCTTCCCCTGGGCACAGCTATAGGTTCTCTTTGACAGACACACACTGCAACCTTCCTTTCAGGCTGGCACTTTGTCTATAGATGTATGCATCTATAGAGGATATAGATGATATAGATGAGGAGGACGTTCTCCTTGGTAAGAACAAATTTCCCAGAGGGCACAACATTTAGAAATAGCTTCTAGGCAAGGACTGGCCTTAAGTACACGGCTCTCTCCCCACCCCTGGCTCTCTGACCTGAGCGTCTTGTGGAGGTCCGTGGAGGACCACCACCCTGTACACAGGGTTTTGTGTAGCCTCACCAGCCTCCAACCCTGGCTCTGCAGGACAGGGATTAAAGTCTCTATTTAAAGCTTCCTCTGGCCCCTGATGCTTCTGGGCTGGCAGTTCTGTGAAACAGAACAGGGATAAAGGAAGCTAGAGACCTAGCAATACTAGAGTAGCAGTCCCTCAACTGATCCCTGCGCTCATTCACAGCTTGCGGGGAGCCTTCTGCTACTCTGGAGAAAAGCGGGTATCTGAGGCAGCAACAGTACTCCTAAAAAGGCCCTCACTGGGAGGAAGGGGCTCCAGTTCACACAGCAGTCTGACCCTGCTCTGGCCCCATCATACCCACTAACAAAATGTTCTCTTCTTGAACCCAGGGGACCACTAACCTGCTCAAGGCCCACAGAGTAAGGCATCCTGGACTCTCTAATCTTCACTTCTGCAGCCTTAAGTCCTCGTCATGTGTAAACTGATGTTTGTTCACAGGTAAACCTCTGCTACTCCGAGCACGAAGAGTCAGACCTCTGCCCCTGAGTGCACAACAGATCAAACACAATTACTCAGTGGATCAACTCTCTGGTGGAGGGAAGGCATGGAGAGAGAGAGCGAAGCCGTACTGCGTTCTCACTAATTGCTGTGTTTTACAAGGTGACAGGTGTGTGAGCACCAGGAAGGATACATGATATCCATGGTAGTGGCCTGATTAGCTAGGATATTTAAATACAGAATGAAGTTCAGGGCACAGGGCCAAGGATGAAATCTGAGGAGAGAAAGGTCACCTTGGGCCTAGAGTAATGGATACTTCCCCAAACCAGCTGTTTTCAACTCAAAACCCTGGGGGTTCCGCTTCCTCAATGTGCCACCTGTATGTACTTTATCAGGGCTGATGCCCAGGCCTTCATCTCTAAGGTCTTGAGGCCATACTTCTTTGGTGGCTTCCTCTTGCTCAGCGTAAGAGTCTGCACTGAATCCAGCATTCTCTGCCAAGACCACAGGATCCTCTTCTTCAAGGAAGCAGCAGGAACAGGTTTGTGGCTTTGGGTCACATGCGGTAACAGAATTCTCTTCCTGGGCTTTGGGGTTAGTGGGGATTTCCCAACCCAAATGGTCTGATTCTTCACCTTCTAGCACTCGGATTCTTTCAGCTAGTTCTTCAGCAGAGGGCTCCTTGGGGTCAGGGTAATCCACCAGGATTGTTTCTTGCCTATGCTTGATGCAATCTGAAAGGTCATAAATTGGGTAAGTCTCTTCAGGGTAACCTAGAGGAAAAAATAGCACAAAGTCTTACAAAGAATGTCTCTTCAACAGAAAGCATCAGGCTCAAAGAGTCTTCTCAAGCAGCAGCCAACCCAGCCCAACAAATCCACTCAAGAAATCGCTAAGATGACTAACAGTTCTGAAGTTTTGCTTGAGTAAATTCTTAGTGATCTGGCGGACTATCCCAGCGTTTTTTGAAATACAAACCAACTTAGAAGACAATCCTTTCTCGAGTCCAGGGTGATTAGGGCAGAGTAGAAGTCTCACCCCTCTGGCTTCTGCAGTAGTGACGAAGATTAAACAACATGAGCCATCAGTTAAAAAAAAAAAAAAGTACCAAACACCAGATGGGGAGAGCTTAGCTCAAGGCTAATGTTTATAATTTCTATTTGGATCCATTTCTAAATCTTCCTGGGGCCGGTGGGGTGGGGGGGAGGGTAGTGAGCGGAGAAAAGGAAGACTAAGCCTTTGGGAAAAAAAAAAAAATACCACAAAGCCTCCAACTAATGGCAACAACTGAAATGACTCGCAAGTGTCAGAAAGACAGAGCACACTTCAGCAAGGTGTGCCCAACATCCCGAAGGACAAACACTGCGTTTTCACAAGGCCCAATTCCCATTGTTGGCTTCTTCATCCTCACAAAATGGAACAAAAGACGACAACAAACCGATAAACAAAATGAGTAATACTGGTACTGAATCCCAGCTAGGATAATGAGAAAAGACAAGATGTTGCCAAATTAAAGAATGAAATGAAATAAATCTGTCAGTCAAGCTGCGCGGAAAGCACCAGATGGCCCTCGCTGGGGCTCACACGTGGGCCCTGGCCCAGCAGCCGGGTGCCGTGCACGATGCCGGAAGCCGGAGAAGCACAATCCATTTGCACACTATGATAACTGGCACTGGCAGGTTCAACCTGAATGCCAACCACTTTTTGCCTACAAAGTCTGAAAAGCAGCTGTCTTTTTTGATGCAGCGTAGAGTGTGGAGAGACATATTTTAACAACATTTACTGTTTTTTTTTCCTGATTATAAAAGTCATGCAAACTCACTACAGAAAATTTTTAAAAACAGAGGAATTTTAAAAGGAAAACACAAGTCACCCAGAATCTCACCACTGATAATAATTTGTTGTGTTACTTCTGGCCTTTTTATCATATATAAACATCGTGTGTAAAATGTTATACTCTGATTTTTTTCATTCCACATTCTATCATGAGATGCAAAATATCCCATCATACAGCTACATAACTGACACGACTGGCCGTCTCTTGTAGATGACATGTAGATTCTTTCCCATTTTCTTTATTATGGTGTTACGTTAGTCACCACACAGTAGTACATCATTAATTGTTGATGTAGTGTTCCATGATTCATTGTTTGTGTATAACACCCAGTGCTCCATGTAATACATGCCCTTCTTAATGCCCATCACTGGGCTCACCCATCCCTCCCCCCTCAAAAAACCCTGTTTGTTTCCAGGAGTCCATAGTCTCTCATGGTCCGTCTCCCAATCCGATTCCACCCCCCTTCATTTCTCCCTTTCCAATTTCCCCTTATTATAAGTAAATGTAGGAGTTAAGATCTCTGAATATAAATCTATGTCCACTTCCCTATTTCTTTAAGATATACCACTAGAAATGAGAGGACTAAAGGAATTAGACATTTTCAAAGCTTGTTTTTACACTCCATCAAACTGCTTTCCAGGAAAATGTATATTTTCTGTCCTACCAGTGACGTAAAAAATTGCCCATCTGATCACATCCTCATCATCACTGCCAGTGTCATGTGAAGAATCTTGCCAAGGCAGTGTCTGTCTGCTGGCTTAACTCCCTGTGGATGGAATGCTTAACTACCCAAAGCCCTCAAGGGCAAGGGCTGGAGACGCTTACTTGCTAGTTAGCTCCCAGCCACTGAATACTTAAGTCCATTTTCTTCTCCACACCAAGGATAAAGCTTACCTTTGGAGTTCCATGGCTATCTGCTTTGGTTTAATAGGGGAAGGCCTGCTAAGGAAAACAAATAGTGACTCACAAATGGGCTGCTGAGACTGCCCATTATCAGCCAACATCATTGGTTATTCAAGGACTTCATTAAAAATACGAGCAAGCTATAAAACTCATTGATCCTATGAGAAAGTCAGCAGGGGAACCAAACTAAGCAAACTGTATAAACGGCCCCTAAAAAAAAAAAAAAACAACAATGTCGGAAACAGGAGTTATCTGTAACTCCTATCTGTAACTGATACTCCCAGTAATATTCAAAATACTACTGCACTGATAAAACCCAACCAGACTTCAATATAAAAAGGGAAGCAAACAGGAAATAAGAGCTGTTAGAAATAGAAAACAAAACTCGAGAAAGGGAGAAAATAAACTAAAATGGACAAGGCTAAAAGCCAAATTAGTATATTAAAAGTATAGAAATTCTTTTTTTTTTTTTTTTTAGAAATTCTGCTAAGACAAAGGTAAAAATGACAAAGAAATAAAAATTGTGAGAAAAAAAAAAAAACACAGACTACATTGAAAACTGATACAGGACATCCAATCTCCAAATTACTGGAATTCCAGAATGAGGGCAGAGTAGGTTAAATGGAAGCAATAACCAAAAAATAGTTATAAAAGAAAATATCATTTAGCTGAGGAAAGACTCAAGTCTTCAGATGGAAAAGAGTCACTAAATGCTAGGCAAAAATACTGTGAAAAATCCACATACACACATTCAGATATATGCCAATGAACCTGCCCAAATGCAAATGTTTAAGTATTAAAAGATTGTTTCCAGCCAGAAAACTAACTTAAAACAGATTGCCTACTGAGAAAAAGAATCAGACTGTGATATAAGATTTCTCATTTTCAACATCAAAAGAAAGATGACTTACAGCAGACTTACAAAGAAAAATGGTATGATCAAATAATTATTTGTAAAAGGTGAAAAATGGTATGTGTAGATACCCAAGTACTCAGAAAGTACACCAATCTAAAAGGGAGTAGGAGGGTAGGAGGTGAAGGTACTTAAGAATTCTGAGAAATATGAAAAAAAAAGTTAAAAATTTTGAGAAAGAACATACTGTACATGAGAAAGTGGTAAACAATAAATCAATAAGAATTATCAATGTAAACTTATTTTGATAATGGGGTTAGAAATTTAATTACATTTAATAGTTAGAATTTCAGTATTAGAAATTGTTGAAATACTTAAAATAGGCTAATATATTTCAAAGTTACTATCACTTGGAGCTAAAATTCTATATACTTTCAATACCACCTGAGAGGAAGACAGAAAATAAACATGATAAAGATTTTTACCTTATTTGGGAACAAGGTTATATAAGAAGATTTGCAATTTAGAGGAGAAAATGAATTCCAATTTTCATTTTTTTGATTACTCGAGAGATTAAAATACTTTTTAATGTTTTGTAGCAAGGTGCATTTTTTCTTTGGTGTACTGCTTACACAGGAGAATATCTGTGTTTTATAAATTATAGAATGCTTTATATATTAAGGGTATCAACTTCTTTTCAGTCATTTGTCACAAATACTTTTTCTAGTTTAGTGTTGGCTTTAAATTGTGTGGTATTCTCTAATCTACAGAAAGGTTTCACATATTTAAGGTTACATTATCCTTTCCCTTACAATTTTTTTCATTGCTCTTAAAAAATTTAATTGCAGATTCACATGTAGTTGTAAGAAATATATAGAAATCCCATGTACCCTTTATCCAGTTTCTCCCAATGGTAATATCTTGCTAGGCTATACAATAGTACACAACCAGGATATTATTACTGACAGAGTCAATATACAGAACATTTCTATCATCACAAGGATCCCTTATACCCTTTTATTGCCACACCTATTCCCTCCTGCCCCTATTTCCTTCCTAACTTCTGGAAACTACCAGTCTGTTCTCCATTTCTATAATTTTGCCATTTCAAGAATGTTATGTAATTGCACAATATGGAACTTTTTGGAATTAGACTTTTTCACTCAGTATAATTATCTGGAAATTCATCCAGGTTGTTGCATGTATAAATTTCTTTTCATTGCTGAGTAGTATCCTAAAGTATACACAGTTTGTAACCATTCACCTGTTGAAGGATATTTGGGTTGTTTGCAGTTTGGGGTGACTACAAATAAAGCTGCCATATATATCCATGTATAACTTTTATGTGAATTTAAGTCTTAAATTCTGGGATACATGCCCAGGAGTGCAACTGCCAGGTGGTATAGTAGTTGAAGGTTTACGTAACTGCCAAAATGTTTGCAGAGTAAGGGTACATCCCCACCGGCAATATATGAGTGGATCTAGTTCCTCCATATCCTTGCCAGCATTTGGTGGTGTTACTGTTTTTTATTTTAGCCATTCTGACAGATGTGTAGTGGTTATTTCATTGTGACTGTAATCTTCAGAGAGAACTCTTCATGTTTTTAGCCGATTTCTGCTCTATGCATATATATGAAAGAACTACCCAAGGCCAGGAGAAGAACAACTGAAAGCATTAGGCCTAAAAATTCTTGGCATTCATACAAAGCTGGGAATAGTTCATGTTCCCACTAGCCACAGTAGAAAAACACTGTAGAGCATCAGACAGAATCCTAAGAAGGGTACTGCTGTACCAGTGGGGCTAAATTAGCCAGAGTATAGGCTGCTCTAGACCCATTCACACAAACCTTAAAAACAAGCCTTAAAGGAATCCAGCTGATTTTGATAACTGTGGGTCAAGAAGAAGTCCAACAGGGGCGCCTGGGTGGCTCAGTGGGTTAAAGCCTCTGCCTTCGGCTCAGGTCATGATCTCGGGGTCCTGGGATTGAGCCCCGCATCAGGCTCTCTGCCTACTTGTGATCTCTCTATGTCAAGGTAAATAAATAAGATCTTTAAAAAAAAAAAAAAAAAAAAAAAGGAAGTCCAAAAACTATTTAAAGTACTAAAACAAAATCCAGAATCCAACAATGTAAAATCTGCAATATCCATCATCCAGTCAAAATTTACTAGGCATTGCAAAAGGGCATGAAATTAGGGCCCACAGCAAGGAGAAAAATTAATCACTAGAAATAGACACAGATGATAAGATCAGCAGCTAAGACTGTTAAAGAAGCTATTATAAATATGCTTCATATTTTAAAGAAGGTTTAAGACTATAGGAGAAATGAAATATTTAAGGAATCAAAGACATAAGAAAAACCCAAACAGTCGTGGAGGTTGAGGAAGAGAAATAAAACAAGATGGGATGGGGAAGGAGACAAACCATAAGAGACTCCTAAACTCACGAAACAAACTAAGGGTTGCTGGGAGGTGGGGGGGGGGGTAGGGTTATGGACATGGGGGAGGGTATGTGCTATGGCAAATGCTGTGAAATGTGTAAGCCTGATGATTCACAGACATGTACTCTGGGGCAAATAATACATTATATATTAATAAATAAATTTTAAAAAACCCAAAAAGAATGTCTAGAAATGACAGTACAATATCTGAATTAAAAATACATTAAATGAGACTAAGAGCAGATCATATACTACTAAAGAAAAGATTAGCAAACTTAAAGGCACATCAAGAAGAATTATCCAAAATTAAGCATGGCATGAATTAAAGAACAGACTATACACAACCTATAGGGCAATTTCAAAGGTCTAAACAAATGTGCAACTGGAAAATCAGAAATGGTGAGGACAAAGACAGAAAGAGAAAGAGATCATTAATAAAATAATGGCCAAAGTGGTGGTGGGGGGGGGGGGAATCAATCAAGGATCGAGGCTGCCACCTTTAGAAACTAGAAAAAGAAAGTGCAAATTAAGCCAAAAAAGTAAGCAGAAGAAAGAAAACAGCAAAGAACAGAAATCAAGGAAATAGGAAACCGAAACCAAAGTACAGTTCTTTGAAAAGATATAAACCTCTGGCCAATCTGATCAGGAAAAAATTTAAAGAAAGAACAAATTACCAGTATCAGGAACAGAACAGAGAACATCCCTACACATTACATACATTAAATGAATATAAACAACTTTATACTAATAATACATTTGACCTTTTAGATGAAATACATAAATTCCTTGTAAGAAACAAACTATAAAAGCTCATTCAAGAAGAAATAATCTGAATACCACTGTATCTGTTAAAGAAATTCAATTTGTAGTTATGTAAGTCTTACCAATAAGAAAAATCTAGGCCCTGATGGTATCACTGGAAAATTCCATATTTAAGAAAGGAAAGAGCGGGGCACCTGGGTGGCTCAGTCGTTAAGTGGCTGCCTTTGGTTCGGGTCATGATCCCAGGGTCCTGGGATCGAGCCCCACATCGGGGTCTCTGCTCGGCGGGAAGCCTGCTTCTCCCTTTCCCACTCCCCCTGCTCCTGTTCCCTCTGTTGATGTATCTCTCTCTGTCAAACAAATAAATAAAATATTTAAAAAAAAAAAAAAGGAAATAGCAATTCTATACAAACTCTTCCAGAAAATATAAGGAACACATTACAATGCATTACCATGCAATCAAAATCAGATGACAAGAAAGCAAAAGCACAAACCAATATCCCTTATAAACACAAAAATAAAAAGCCATATAGAGCATCATAACAAAGTAGAGTTTATCCCAGGAATGTAAATTTGTTTAAACATTAAAAAAAAAAAATCAATGTAATTCACTGGATTAATAGATGAAAAGAGAAAAATATGATCTCCGTTAACAAAAGGCATTCCCCAAAGTTAAATATCCATTTGTGATTAAAAACTCTCAGCAAAGTAACACTAGGAGGAAGCTTCCTCAACTTGAAAAGGAGCATCCATGAAAAGCTAACAGCTCACATCACACTAATGGAGAACGTGTGAGTGCTTCCCCCTAATATCAGGAAAGCAAGGATGTTTGTCCTCACCACTTATATTCAGTACTGTGCTAGAGTTTCTGACAACTGCAATAAGGCAAGACATATAAAAGAAAAATAAAATAAAAGACATATAGATTGGAAAGTTAGAAGTAAAACTGTCTATTCACAATTTTATTCTCTATGACGAAAATTATATGAAATTTAATCCTAAGAGATCCAAATTTTAAAAAAGCTACTAGAACTAAGTGTGTTTAGAAAGGTGATAGGAAACAAGGTCAGAATACAAAAATAAACTGTATTTCTACATAGTAACAAGCAATTAGAAATTTTAAAATAAACATATTATCTTCAAAAATATGAACTACTTAAACATAAGTTTATAAAGCATGCATAAGATCTATGCATTGAAAACTATAAACTCTGCTGAAAAATTGAAGATCTAAATAAATGGTGAGATGTAAAATGTTCATGTACTGGAATATTCAATATTGCTATAATGTTAATTCTTCCAAATTGATCTAAAGGTTCAATATGATGCCAATCAGAAGCCCACTGGGCTTTTTCATATAAACTGACATACTGATTCTACATTTATGTGAAAATATGAAGGGCCTAGAATCATCAAAATAATTTTGAAATAAAAGGGAAAAAAACCAAGTTGAATTTGCACTCCTTGATTTCAAGACTTACTATACAGACACAGTGATAAAGACATTGTGATATTGTTTTATAAGCACAGACATGATTCCACTCCTATGTGAAATTTAAGAAACAAAACAAAGAAAAAAAGAGAAACAGGGGTACCTGGGTAGCTCAGCCAGTTAAATGTCTGCCTTTGGCTCAGGTCATGATCTTGCGGTCCTGGGATCAAGCCCTGCATCAGGCTTCCTGATCAATAGGGACTCTGCTTCTCCCTCTCCCCTCCCCTGCTCATGCTCGCTCATTCTCTCTCTCTCAAATACATAATAAACTTAAAAAAAAAAAAGAAAAACAAAAAACTCAGACTCTTAAATAGAACAAATTGGTGGCTGCCAGAAAGGTGGGTAGGGGATAGATAAAATAGGTGAAAGGAATTAAAAGTCGTCACTTATCATGATGAACACTGAGTAATGTATAGAATTGCTGAATCATTATACTGAACATCTGAAACTAACACTGTATGTTAATTATACTTAAATAAAAAAAATTTTTTAAAGATTTTATTTATTTGACAGAGAGAGATCACAAGCAGTCAGAGAGGCAGGCAGAGAGAGAGGGGGAAGCAGGCTCCCTGCTGAGCAGAAAGCCTGATGTGGGGCTCGATCCCAGGACCCGGAGATCATGACCTGAGCTGAAGGCAGAAGCTTTAACCACTGAGCCACCCAGGCACCCCTAAAAATTTTTTTAAAAAGAGAGAATCTAGAATAGACCCACCCATACATGGTCAACCGATTTTCAACCAACATGCCAAATTAATTAAATGTTACAAAATAAGTACAAATAATTGGATATCAACATGGAAAAAAAAAATTAACCTTAGTCCTAATACCTCACACCATTTATAAGAACTAGCTCAAAATGGCTCCGAGGCCTAAATGTAAGCTAAAGCTGTAACACTTCTAGACTTCTAGAAAAACAAAGCATGGAAGTCAGGCAAACCTTGAGTTAGGTAAAGATTATAAGAGAGAAAAATGATAAACTGAATTTCATTAAAATAAAAATTCTGCTCTTTGAACGGTGCCACTAATAAAAGAGGAAGCCACAGTTTAGGAGAAAATATTTGTCAAATACATAACTGATAATAAACTTATATCCAGAATATGTAAAGAACTCTTTTAAAAATCAATAAAAACAAATCAACCCAATTAAAAAACTGGCAAACAATGTGAACAGACACTTTACTAAAGACACACAGATGGCAAATGAATAAATTAAAAAATGTTTGTTATTAGTCACTGGGGAAATGCAAATTAAAGTCACACTCACTAGAATGGCTAAAAGTAAAAAGACTGACAATAGCAAGTGTTACCAAGGATGTGGAGTAACTCTAACACACATTGCTGGCAGAAGGCAAAATGTTTTTTGGAAAACAGGTTGGCGGTTTCTAAAAATGTTGAACATACACTTAACATAAAAGCCCAGAAATAAATCTCATTACTAGGATATAACCAAAAGAAATAAAAATATATGTTCAAACAAAGAAGTGTATGCACAAGTTCATAGCAGCTTGATTGATAATAAAAGCTGGAGACAACCCAAATGTTCTTAAACTAGTGAATAGAAAAACAAACAACAGTATGTCCATGTAACAGAATACTACTAAGCAATTAAAAAAATATTGATAACATTCAATGCATGCTCTCAAAAGCATTTTGCTTAATTAAAGAAGCCAGAAACAAAAGAGCATGTGCAACATGACCCATTTATGGTATAACTGTAGGGACAGAAAGTGGTTACATTATTGCCAGGGCAGTTGAAGGGATTCCCTCCAAAGGGGAAGGGAGAGGATGGAAACATTCTAGATCATGATTGTGGCATAATTATACTACTCTACACATTTATCAAAACTTACCCAACCAGACACTTAAAAGTGGTGAATTTTATTATATATACATTATGTTAAAAAAAAATTTAAGATCTCTTTTCTGGGCTGACAGCTAACCAAGAAATGACAAGACAATGTTTACCTTCCCAGTCCTCCATGTAAGGGGCCTCCTCAGCTTCTTTCTCTGGAGTGGGTCTGTCAGTGAATTTTCCTTCTTTTATGACCCGGGTGATTTCTCGGAGCTGATGCAGCAACCGTTTTTCTTGGTCAGAAGTCACAGTCTGTGTTCTGCTTAGAGATATCAGACAACTTAGCCCTTTAATGGTAAATGAACTCCTGGGCAATGAACATAGACATCACTATAACCTTTCTGGATCCTAGAATAGGATGTCCAACAGTAGCAGGTAAGTATTCTAGAAATTGGTCCTGGAAATGCACAGCTGAAAACTAGATATGTTAGTTCAATGTTGTGATTTTACAAATGCGGAAACTAAGGCCCAGAAAAGATTAAGTGATTGCCCAAGGTCCCACAATGAATTAAGGTCAATACTGGGACCAGACGCCAGATGTTTCAGCTTTTAGTTCAGTGTTCTTTCAGTATACCTCACTGCCCTGATATTCTAATCTCCAAGAAATTTCACTGTTACTCTTATTGCCCATTTACTATAAACCACTTTTTTATGAAGCAAGGTCATCAAAAAAAAAATGTACTGAGTCATTACACTCAACCAGGGAAAAATATCCTAGCCCAACCCTGGAATCACTAGGCTGCATCTACTTGCGCAGAAATGAAGATACAGGGCTGCCTGAGTGGCTCAGTTGGTTAAGCATCTGCCTTCGGCTCGGGTCATGATCCCAGGGTCCTGGGATCGAGTCCCGCATCGGGCTCCTTGCTCAGCGGGGAGCCTGCTTCTCCCTCTGCCTGTTCTGCCTGCAGCTCTCTGTGCTTCTGCTGTCTCTCTGACAAATAAATAAATAAAATCTTAAAAAAAATAAATAAAGATACACCCATACATTTCAGAGCTGATCATTCTGACAAATCAGTCATCTAGACCAGAGAAACTGAGGCCCACAGAGGTGAAATTCTACATTTATTCCTATTGCTAGTTCATGTCAGCACTTGAACTAAAACTAAAGTCTCCTGACTTCCAATAACATTCAATGCAATTCTTAAAGCACAATGCTCAAGTTCCAGTTAGAAAACCTGGGTTTGAGTCCCAATTTAGCTGAATAACTCTGGGCAAACGTGTACAAAAATGAGGCTCCAGATTAATGGTAAGATGATTTTCTTTGAGAGGGAAGCTCTGTATCACACTCATTCAGAGGCAGACAAAGTCCTACTCAGAAGACTTGAGAACTGGTTTGGGACCAGTTTTATCTAGTGGCAGGATTTAACAGACAATACTTATTCTCCTCTTAAAAAATACAAATCATGCCAAAGCAATATAAATTCATGAAGGAAAAATGACCTTTAATACCAGCCTCATAGAGGTGCCATAATTTTTTCTAATCAGCCAGTCTCCAGTCTGCGTTCCTGTTTATGCTTAGCCTAAAAAACGTTAGCCTTAATGACTACCGAGAAAAAAGTGGTCCTCCCTCCAGTGTTAAGATGGTAAGTGAGGAAAATGAAGGTGCAACATTTCTACAGACCTCAGTGGGAAGAAAACAGAAGCACCATGAGCTCCATTTCTTCCACACTAATGGGCCTCAAAGCCAGGAAGAAGCCTGTCTGTCCCGCATTCGGCTAAAATCTTACCTGTAGCAGACCTCTTACAGCTCTCTTCTTCCTATCAGTGCAGGAGTCCTGACTTGTCGCAACTGCTCATCTGCTCTACAGAACTCCTAATTCTTACTATTACAAAAACCCACCTTGTGGGGAGCTTCTGACTCAGCTTAAAGAGCCTATGTGTTAGAATCCAAAATACAGAAAGAACTTATAAAACTCAACACCCAAAAAACAAATAACCCAGTCAAAAAATGGACAGAAGACATGCAGAGACATTTTTCCCAAGATGATGTATAGATGACCAATAGGCACATGAAAAAATGCTCCAACATCATTCATTACCAAAAAATACAAGTCAAACCCACAATGAGATATCACCTCACACCTGTCAGAATAGCTAAAATCAAGAACACAAGAAACAACAGGTGTTCGCCAGGATGGAGAAAAAGTAGAACCCTATTACACTGTGGTGGGAATGCAAATTGGTGCAGCCACTCCAAAAAACAGTATGGAGGTTCCTCAGAAAGTTAAAAACAGAGCTACCCTATGATCCAGCAATTGCACTACAAAAAGATACACAAAGGATACAAAAATACTGATTCAAAGGGGTACATGCACCCTGTTGTTTATGGCATCATCATCAACAATAGCCAAACTATGTCCATTGATTGATGAATGGATAAAGATATGCTATACATATACAGTGGAATATTACTTGACCATAAAAAGAATGAAATCTTGCCATTTATAATGACATGGATGGAGCTAGAGAGTACCGTGCTAAATGAAATAAGTCAGAGAAAGACAAATACCATATGATTTCACTCAAAGGTGGAATTTAAGAAATAAAACAGATGAACATAGGAGGGAAAAGAGGCAGACCAAGAAACAGACTCTTAACTATGGAGAACTAACTGAAGGTTACTGGAGGGGAGATGAGTAAGGGGATGGGTTAAATGGATAAGGGGGATTAAGGAGAGCACTTGTGATGAGCACTTGGTGTTGTACGTAAGTGGTAAATCACCAAATCCTATACCTGAAAGTAATATTACACTGAATATTAACTGAAATTTAAATAAAAACTTGGAAGGAAAAAAAAAAAGAGCCTATGTGCTTATCACAGAGTTCTGGCCCTTGGGATGCACGTGTTACTTCTCTGGACTGTACTCAGTGCATTTTGATTTTTACTGAATGAAAGTCTTTTTTTTTTTTTTTTTAAGATTTTATTTAGTTATTTGACAGAGAGGGATCACAAGTAGGCAGAGAGGCAGGCAGAGAGAGAGGGGAAAGCAGGCTCCCTGCCGAACAGAGAGACCGATGCGGGGCTCGATCCCAGGACCCTGAAATCATGACCCAAGCCAAAGGCAGAGGCTTTAATCCACTGAGCCACCCAGGTGCCGCTGAATGAAACAGTCTTGACTCTGTTGCCTAACTCATGGAAAACCAGAACTCCTAATTTTAAAAGAGATAGCTTGGTTGGGAGAAGCAGAAATAGGCAAGTGAAGCTTTCTCAGAGAATTTTAAATAAAAGCATCCTCTTTTACCTCTGAACAAGCATATTCCTATTGTCCATATCATGCACTGGGCAATTAATCAAGATGCTAGAAAAATAGGTCAAGTTGGAAGATACCTGATCAGACTCTGAATATTATAAACCCAGAGGAATCATCAAGTTCTGAATCCAAGAGTAAAGCAGAGAATGAAAGTTTCTTACACCACCATTCACGATTAGAACGGAATTCAGACCAGCAAAAGACTGCAAGCTACTGCCACACAGTATGATGCACCACAAGAATTTGATCTCATCTTTCCCCATGGCCCTTACTTACCTCCAGCCAAATGACTTCCAAACTTGTGTCCTTGGTCCTGACCTCAATACCCAAACTTCCTAGCGTTGTTGTATAACGTACACAGATGTTCTGATCACCCCTCAACCATATTCAAAGCTGAACTCATGATCCCTATATCAAAGCCCTGTCTTCTTTCTCCTCTTCTGTTTTTATCTTGGTTGATATCATCGTCTTCCTGGTCATTTGAATTACAAATCTCCAACTCATCTTTATATCTTTCTTCTCTTTCATTGCTATTACCTAGTTTTCCTTTTGGTGAACCAACCCCTCTTCTGCTCATAGTGCAAAGGTTAGAGAGAAGCTATCCATTCCCTTACCTCTCCTTCAAGGGTGGCCACGTGGCCCACAGCCAATCATCACACTCAATCCCGTAGCTGCAGTGACTGATTCAGTGATACACACAAGACCCAACTTAAACCAACTGTACTTTCTCCTAAAACTGGTGTTAAATGCAATGAAGCCAGATCTGAAAACTGTTAATTTTAATTCATCCACGTTAATTCATTCTGACAGCAGTCCTTGAAGAACCTGTCCATTTGCTTCTGTCCTCTAACTCCCCAGAGCTGGAGGAGCTGCTCTGGTTCCCCCTCTTTCTGAAACCTGGATCTTCAGCTATTCCTTTGATATTATGAGCTACCCCATACTTTTCCAATAAATTCTGTCACCTTCTCCAAATTTTGGCTACCCAGAGTTGGCTATTTGCTGCCAAGGATTCCTGAAAACAGCTTGTGATTTTTAGAAAACTTTTTATTTGTTCATTTATCTAAGTAATCTCTATACCTGACATGGGGCTCAAACTCAAAACCCCAAGATCAAGAGTTACATGTTCTTCTGACTGAGCCAGCCAGGTGCCCCCAGCCTAAATTTTTTTTTTTTTTAAGATTTTATTTATTTGAGAGTGAGTGAGTGAGTGAGAGAGACCGCACGAGTGGGCGGAAAAGGGCAGAGGGAGAGGGAGAAGCAGACTTTCCGCTGAGCAGGAAGCCAGGACTTGATCTGAGGACCTTGGAATCATGACCTGAGCCCAAGGCGAATGCCTAACTGACTGAGCTACCCAGGCGCCCAACAGTCTGCAATTTTTTTTTCCTCCCTTCTGTCAAGTCCCCTTGATTTGCTGGAGCTTTTTCCGTACCGTCTACCATGTAGCTCCTCTACCTATCACTAGAAGAGTTACTTTTCTGAAGTACAGCAGATCACGACATTCCTCCTCAAAAGCCTTTATAGACATCCCACTATAAAGACAATGAATTTCAAACGTCTCGACCTACCATTCAGGGCCTTCCAGTCTGGGTCCAGTTTACTTTTCTAGCTTTTTCTCCCCCTACTTACCTCCTACCCATTTACTCCAGCTCTGATATGCTCTACTCAAGTGACTCAGGACTGCATACTGTTCCAAAAACATGTCTTGACTTCTCACCTTCTTTGCTCTTTGCACTACTACCTTCTCCCTCTGAAATGTCCCCCCACCCCAAACTTTGCCTGAGGAGATCACTTCATCCTGCAAGGCTTATTCAAATTCCTCCTTTATCCCAGACAGAATCATGTTCCTTTCCCCATTCCCCAAGAAAGTCCACATCCTAATCCTTGGAACCTATAATGATATTGCTTCATATATAAGAGGACTTACAGCTATATATAGATTCAAGGTTGTAGATCAGCTGGCCCTAAAACAGACATTATCCTGGATTATCTGTGAGGGTGCATGTAATTTTAAGGGCCCTTAAAGGTGGAAGACAAAGGCAGAAAAGGTCAGAGTAACAGATGTAAGAAGTTTGCAACCCACTGCTGCAGGCCTTGAAGATGGAGGAAAGGGTCCACTGAGCCAAGGAATGTGGGTAGCTTATAAAATCTGAAAAAGGCAAGGAAATGGATTTTCCTCTGGAGTTTTCAGAAGGAAAAGCAGTCCTGCCAACTTGATTTTAGCACAGTGTAGGACATCTAACAGATCTGTGAGATGATAATGGTGTTGTTTTAAGGCATTATGTTTGTTATCATTTGTTACGGCGGCCACGGAAGACTAATGCCATCCCTGGAGTACACTTGCTCTGAGATACAGTTCCTTACAGAGAAAATAATACCTGCCATTGACAACCACACAGAGCTGCAAAAAGCAAATTAAACTAGGTGCCAGAGAAGATATTATTGCTATAACAACCTGCTTTATTTGAAATACTCTCTTCAGATTTACCTCATTCATTCTTTCAACATGTACTGACATTGTCAGTGCACCAGCACCAGGAATACAAGTTTGAACAATGAAAATTTCCTATCTTCAAGAAGATTACAGAATGTTAGGTAGCACAGAAAAGTTAACAGAAGATCAGAAAATAAGAGGATGTTTACAATATTCAGTCAGCCTAGGTGGCATGGGAGCACATCAGACACCTAGCCGAGTTTGAGGTTCAGGAAAGAATGCTAAGAGAAAATGATGTTTAAGTTGAGACCTATAAGAAAGAGGTAAAATAAGGGCATATGGGTTGGGAGTCAGGGAGACAGTCAATAAAGGAAAGAAGTTATCTGCAAAGTCCTGGAAGCAAAAGAAGATCTATATTTTAGAGGAAAAGCAAGTAGTCAGTGCGGCTGGAGCACAGACAGAATGACAGAGATAGGTAAAGCAACAAAGGTTCGTGGGTGTAGGGCCATGTATGGCGATATGGCCATGTAGGGCCATGTCACCCAAGACCATGTAAGCCAAGCCAAATTGAAGATTCTATTCTTTACCAAGAGCAACAGGGACCTGTTAAAGGATTAAAACAAACAAAAAAACACAATCCATTTGTTTGGAAATGAAAGTGAATTGAAGAGAAACAAAATTAGAGAAAAGAAAACCACATGAACTACCACATGAGACGGTCCTGACTTATGTCAAGAGTAAAGGCCTCAGGGCAATATCCCTGATGAACAAAGATGCAAAAATCCTCAGCAAAATATTAACAAATTGAATCCAATCATATGCTAAAAGGATCATCCACTATGATCAAGCGGGATTTATTCCAGGATGCAAGTATGGCTCACTATCCACAAAAACATGATAAATACATTAACAAAGTATAAAATTCACCTGATCATCTCAATAGATGCAGAAAAAACATTTGACAAAATTCAAGATCTATTCATGATAAAGTCTCAACAGTGAGCTTAAAGGGAACATACGTCAATATAATAAAGGCTACATGATGAACCCACAGCAAACATCATACTGGAAGCTTTTCCTCTAAAATCAGGAGTAAGACAAGAATGGTCACTCTTGCTCCTTTGTTCAACATAGTACTGGAAGTCCTAGTCTCAGCAATCAGATAAAAAAGAAATAAAAGGCATCCAGACTGGTAAGGAACAAGTAAAACTGTCCCTATTTGCAGATGACATGATACTATAGATGGAAAACCCTACAAACTCTACCAAAAAACTATTACACCTAATAAATGAATTCAGTAAAGCTTCAGGATACAAAACTAATATATAAAAATCTATTTTATAGAAACCTGCATTTTTATATCTAATAATGAAGTGGCAGAAAGAAAAATTAAAACAATCCCATTTACAATTGCACCAAAAAGAATACCTAAGAATAAATGTAACCAAGGAAGCGCGTGTGAACAAAACTAATACCATCTTGCACAAATCCGCCATGATGACCACTCTGTGACCTGAAGCCTTCTTCAGTATAGTGCTCCCCCCCCGGCCCCCCTCAACACATACTCTTTGTTTGACTACACTCTTTAGGTACACCCTTGAGGTATAAGGTCCCGAATATTCTCTGGAGATAAGACTGTGATCCCAAAACATTTCCTCCCAGGTTTCCCAGCATATACTCCCCAATTTCTAAGGATATAAAAGCAGGGCTTATGGTAGGTGGGATTGTGGAGATCTACTGGTCTTGCAGCCACCCACAACACACTTCTGCTCCTAAGTACCTTTAATAAATCTTTTGTTGGAAAACTGGGATTCTTCAGCCTTTTCCTTCCATCTTTTTTTTAAAAAACTTTATTTATGTATTTATTTATTAGGAAAGAGAGAGAGTGAGAGAGAGCATGAGAAGGGAGAAGGTCAGAGTGAGAAGTGGACTCCCCATGGAGCTGGGAGCCCGATGTGGGACTCGATCTCGGGACTCCGGGATCATGACCTGAGCCGAAGGCAGTTGCTCAACCAACTGCGCCACCCAGGCGCCCCTTTTCCTTCCATCTTATGGCTCCTTAGGCCCTTGGAGATCATCTTGCATATGCCTCCTTTTCATAGAACAAGGTAAAAGACCTGTACTCTGAAAACTAAGACACCAATGAAAGAAATTGAAGACAACACAAACAAATGGCAAGATATATCACATTCATGGACGGAAGAATATTAAGATGTCTATACTACCCAAAGCTATCTACAGATTCAATGCAATTGTCTGTCCATCAAGACACCAATAGCATTTTTTCACAAAACTACAAGAAATACTAAAATCTGTATGGAACCACAGAACAGCCCAAAGAGCCAAGCAATCTTGAGAAGGAATAACAAAGCTGGAGGTATCCCAATCGCAGATTTCAAGATAAACTACAAAGCCGTAGTTATCTACTTTGGTACAGTTAAGGTACTGGCACAAAAATAGACATAGATCAGTGGACTAAGATAGAGAGCCCAGAAATAAACCCACACCTACAACAAAGGAGGCAGGAATATATATTGGAGAAGACAGTCTCCTCAATAAATGGTATTGGGAAAACTGGGCAGCTACATGCAAAAGAATACAACCGGACCACTTTCTTACATCATACACAAAAATAAACTCAAAATGGATTAAAGATCTAAATGTGAGACCTGAAACTGTAAACTCCTAGAAGAAAACATAGGAAATAATTGCTTTGATACTAACTTTAGTGACATTCTTCTAGATATGTCTCCTCAGGCAAGGAAAACAAAAGTGAAAATAAATTATTGGGACTATACTGAAATAAAGAGTTTTTGCAGTGAAGGAAATAGTCAACAAAATGATAAGGCAATCTACTGAATGGGAGAAGATATTTACAAATGATATTTATGATAAGGGGTTAACATCCAAAATATATAAAGAACTTTAACAACTCAACACCAAACTGCCTCCCCAACCAATAATCTAATTAAAAATAGGCAGAGGACCTGAACAGATATTTTTTCAAAGAAGACATACAGATGGCCAATAGATGCATGAAAAGATACTCAACATCACTAACTGGGGAAATACAAACCAAAACCGTAAGATATCACCTCACACTTGTCAAAATGGCTAGAATCAAAAAGATAAGAAATAACAAGTGTTGGCAAGGATACAGAGAAAAAGGAACCCTTGTATGCTGTTGGTGGGAATGTAAATTGTTGCAGCCACTGTGGAACACAGTATGGAGGTTCCTCAAAAAATTAAAAACAGAAATACTATATGATCCAGTAATTCTACTACGAGCATTTACCCAAAGAAAACAGCAACACTAATTCAGAAACTATGCACCCCTGTGTCTATTGCAGCATTATTTAACAATAACAAGACATGGAAGCAACACAAGTGTCCATCAGTGGGATGAATGGATAAAGATGTGAGAATATATATTACACACACACACACACACATATATACAAACACACAATGGAATGCTATTACTAAGCCATAAAAAAAGAATGAGATCTTGTCATTCACAACATGGATGGACCTAGAGGGTATTATGCTAAGTGAAATTAAGTCAGATAGAGAAAGACAAATACCAAAATACCTTATCACTTACATGTGGAATTCAAAAAACAAACAAACAAACAAAAAACCCCACATAAACAGACTCAAATACAGACAACAAACTGGTGTTTGCTGTTGGGGGGAATGGGTGAAGTAGGTAAAGGACACTATTAAAGAGGTACAAATTTCAGCTATAAAATAAATAAGCCCTGTAGATGAAAAGTACCACATAGAGAATATAGTCAATGATATTGTAATAATGTATGGTGACAGATGGTAACTACACTTATTATGGTGAGCGCTATGTAATGTATACTAATAGAACACGGGGGGCGCCTGGGTGGCTCAGTGGGTTAAAGCCTCTGCCTTTGGCTCAGGTCATGATTTCAGGGTCCTGGGATCAAGCCCCGCATTGGGATCTCTGCTCAGCGGGGAGCCTGCTTCCCCCTCTCTCTCTGCCTTCCTCTCTGCCTACTTGTGATTTCTCTCTGTCAAATAAATAAAATCTTAAAAAAAAAAAGAACACTATATCAATTATATTTAAAGAAAAAATAAAGCATTCATTCACTCACTCATTCTTCCATTTCAACTAAAACTTTTTTAGAGCCTACTGTCCTACTACTGACCTAAACTAGGCTCTGGGACTAACACAGATAATCCTTGCCTTAACAGAGCTTAGAGTTTTTTGCATGGAGACAGACTTATTAATTAGGAAGAAATGACAAGACAGGATGACTGAAGAGATATAGGAAGTGAAGGAAAAGGTAAATCAAGACTAATATTGGATTTCTGCTTTGGATAATTAAGTAAATGGTGGAGCCATTTTCGGAGATGGAGAATATTAAAGGTGGAGTAGAGTCAGCTGGGGATAGATGAGGATTCTCATTCATTCATTCAAAAGACATTTATTAACTGAAGAAAGGCAGGTCATCTATGAGACATGTTCAATAGGGCCCTGAATACAGAAGTCAGGAAATGAAGAGAAGATCTTAGCAAAGAATGCCATGATTACCTCTTCTACTATAATACATGTACAAATGCTTATTTCAAAAGTGAGTATCTATCCTTTTTCAGCAATAAGGATTTCCTTAGTATCCATTATGTGAACGCAGGGAACAAAACACACTAAGTCTGCCTTTCGTAAGTTTACATCCCAGCAATTCGTGCCCTAAATCTACAGGGCCACACACGTCCTCAGCATGCCTGCTATGGCTGTTTTCTGCCCCAGGCTGCACCCTCACTGCTCCCTCAGGCCATGCCATGCTTCCAGGAGGTGAAGGATTACAATCGGACATGCTGCTCCAGAAAGGAAATGTTGCCGATCCTAAGGACAGAAGTAAGGGCACCTCGATTCGGATTCCTAGACCCTTTCCTTAGTTTTTATGTCCTTGGGATGGATTCTGTGCTTAATATCAGGCATAACGTGACACAACACCAGCCTTCCACAAGTCTTAAACACATACACGGACGTATCACTCACAGGTAAAAGTTGTCTGAAAGTTTTATTAGATAATATTAACATATTATCTAATATTAAACCTTCTCCATATTTTGATTCTTACATAAGCATTGAGATGAAGTTTCAGAAACTGCCTATCTCTAGAATTTTAAGACAATCTTACACTTATGGAATTAATATTCTATAAAAGGACTTCGAAGGTGTAAATGAACATGGCTTCTGTGTCTTAAATCCTCTCCTAGACTCCTAGAGCCTGAAAATGTGTTCGATTTTGATCTGATGGAAAAATACCGGGGTATTAGGGGCTCTTCTAATAATCATAGAAACACAGACTTGTAGAAGAACAAATGCCACAGGCACTAAGGTTAAAGGATAGAAGTATATAAAGGAAAACAACATAAAACATGGGGCTACCAGGGCCTTTCAGCTTGGAGGTCAAGTCTCATAGGACCAACCTGTAAGGGTAAAAGGTGCTGGATTAGAAGTGACAGGAAGAAGTCATGTTTTTAGGATTGGAAGAGGAGAAATCTGGGAAAGGGAGCCACAAGCTATGCTCACTGCGGTGGAGGGAGAGCCGATCCCTAGCTCCTGAGAAGTACTGTGGAATGTTTTACACAATCATTGCCATGTGGCAGGCTGGAATTGATAGGTTCTCAAGAAGTCCATACCTTAGCATCTTACCAGGAGTAAACATTCTGAGCTAGGACCTGTGGCCCAAGAAATAATAAGATGGCACAACTCCAGCTGCAGGGCGGGGACAACTCCTTTGCCTTACAGACAGGTAATCCTAGCACAAAGCAGAAAGTAGTCAGGGTCACAGTATCACATTGCTGGCTTGGGCAATGCACAGATGGTATATACAGGCGGGAAGATAGAGCTATGTGATTTGAGCTAAGGGAGTGTGAACAGCAATAATCGTGAGCAAATATCTTCATTTGGCTTCTTACTCCAAGGCCCAGTGGTTTAGTCTCCCAGACTCAGCAGCATTGTAGACATTGCACAAAAAGCCCAAGCCAAGGAGCTGCAATCTGAAGATGTTTGCTCTTGTCTTATTTGGCCAAAGATACACAAGGCTGGAGCCAAGGAGCTGAGAAAAGGATATAGGGAACTAGCACCACCAAGATGGCAAACACAAGAAGCCACTGTGGAGCAGTTTTCTGGGGCAAAGACTCCACGGTGAGCCCACAGGGATGCAGGAGGGACCTTTTAGCACAAGGAATTTTGCCAGTCGCCTCCCGGCTCTTCCTCCATCCTTATCAGAAGGCCTAGCGGAGACTAAATCCCTCTTTGTTCTCAATCTCACATTCTGGCTTTTCCTCCCTGACTTCCCACATCCATATTTTCTTCCTTTTTGCCCACTTTCATCAACCTCCTGAAGACACCTTTTCAGATCCTCAGCCTGCCCTGTCAAAGGAGGGCTGTCTCTTATGTGGGGCATCCTAAAGGGCCAGTGGGACTCCTGCCACCCACCTGACAAGTCTAATCCAGTTCTGGCATAGTCAACACAAAGTACAAATGCTAATCTGATACTTGCCCTCTTCTTTTTGGCTCAAGCAGATTTAAAAAGGCATAATTTTAGGTAAAACCAGATTATTAGACAGCAACGAAATCGTCTTCATTAGAACCTGGTTATTTCACCCTGCATAACTGCTCCTAAACCTCTCCTCACAGTAATATGCACAACACTTGAAAGCTGAGACTCTTGAAAGCATGTGGTATGAAAATGGAAATGCTTAGCGAGAAATATGTAAATGACAAATAAACTGACAATTCTATAAAATGAAAGTAAGTGGTCCAGAAATTAAATAAAAGCAAAATTTTTAATTGATTCTCTAAACTGGCAATAGTCTTGAGTCTGGTTATGTGAAAACATACCTCTCACCATTAGGTCCCACTCTGTTGATTAGTTTTTCCATGGCTTCCTCTGTTTCCTTCAGTTTTTCTTGCAGATGAACAAGCTCAAAGTTGGCTGAAAAACAAGCATCAATCTAAGAACCATCATACACACCTCCCAAAGCTCCTTTCTGAAACTGGCTGGCTGGGATGCCCTACAATAATCCCAGCTGGTTCAAAGATTCAGAGAAGAGACTCCATATCTCTCCAGCTGATTCAATCAGGACACAAAGGTACGAAGGTGTGAGCACTGAGATCTAAAGGATACATGTTTAGGGAGCAATGAACAAATCACTCCTCTTACACACAGAAATACAGCGGGATCAGCTAAAGAAAATACCTAAGAGGAAAAAAAAAAATACCTCAACATGGTCACCCAAGAAGAAATGAAGACGACAAACCTAGCCTTTCTAATCCAAATGATGGCTTGAGGGTAAAAGTACCAAACTGCAAGGTACTCTAGAAAAGGAGTTAAGACCCTGAAATGAGCAATCATTCACCTGCACCCAAAGTATGAAAACATCTGGAAGATCACGGTTTTAATGCTGCGCTGCTTCAAAAGGAGAAGTCTTGAACTAGGGCTGAAGCCTCCCTGCCCAAAGTCTCCTGCCCCTGTCATTTGGGGTGAAGTGGTGTAACCCTGGCCCCCAGTATTCTCAAGAAAGGTCAGCAGATCAACAGAGATTGATCTACATTGATCTACTGACATTAACACTAAGACCCTAAAAGTAGAGCAGAAAAAATAGATCCATTAGTACAGGAAATGAACTTTAAGGCAGCAGGAAAACAAAATGCTATTCATTACGCAGATAATCTAGTTTTTCTATTCCATACATGAGTTCCCTTCTACCCAGATATATTTAGAAGGCCACTATAAAATACTGTATTTCAAAGACCTTTTAATACTTCTAGAACAAATTCTTATGCATGCAGTTAACATCTGCCAAGTGTCCAGAGGACTATACCACAAAAATTTTTAGATTATTTTTATTTTCTCCATGATTCAAAACTGAAGGACAAGAAGCAGATATAACTGCATTATAAAACAGTTGTTCCCAGGAATTTTTACTTCTGTTTTCAATGCATTGTGTGACTGGATACAGAATTTGCTATTCTTTGACAGAATCCAAAATCTTTTTATAATTATTTTACCAATGCATTTACCAGCACTGTTGGTTTGATGTTATCTCAATTAAAGAACACAAGAGCCTTCTTAAAGGATTTCTCGAATATTTAAGATTCCTAAAAAGGATGTACACTGTGACTGGGGTACCTACTTCCACAAAGAATCTGGAGTAAATCCAAAAAGCAGTTACAGCCAAGGGAAGATGCTTCAGTGGCTCAGCCTCACTTCATTTTGCTGCTATCTCTCTTTTAAAAACTTCTGAAGAGGCTTCATTATCCACAGCATAAGGTGGTTTGGCCTCCAAAGCCTTCAACAACATGGCTTAATCTACCTACTCCTCAAGGCCTCCTTTCCCACAGCCGTCCTATGACAGGCTGTGTCTTCCTCAAGCCATCCAGTCTACTGGACAGGACCCAGCTCCAGGTTGCTTCCCATAAGGCTTTCCCCAAGTCCCCTTCTAGACAGTAAACTTTGCACAAGTTATTTTTCATCCCAGACTACGAATTCTTAGGGGGAAGAGTCATGCCATATACATTTCCCCCAGGGAGCACAGAATATTCTACTTGGTCAATAAATACTTGATGACCATGTTTCATGAGTCAGAAGTATTAAACCCGATCCCTAGATCTAATAACTGATTTTGGCAAGGATTTGATCTCTCTTCCTTAGTTTTCCTCTCTGTGAAATAAAGGTATCTGCTACAAATATTCTGAAGTCTGGAAATGAGAAATAACCCACTCCAAATGTGAAATATTAATTTTCTAACATATAAAAAAGTAAACAGACCGTTTTGTACTTTTTGTAACTCTTTCTCTTAAAAGCCCAACATCAGTTTGGAAACTTAAGAATTCCCAGAGCTTAGGTAAAAATGGCATCAGATTTGGGGCAATTTTTGAGATATGCTTTTTAAGACATATCCACAGACTGCATGATAGTGGTGTGACTCTATCTATAAACTTGTGCATATACTGAGAAGAGGCACTTACTAATTTTCCTGTGGGTGTTTCCAGCTGTGGTAGTAGAGCATTTCTGATCCCCTGTAGTAGATTTCCCCTTTGAAAGCTGAGAATTGAAGGAGGTATAGCACATCAACAGCAACTCAGAACCTCAAAGTCATGGAACCCCTCATAATAAATGAAAAAAGAAAAAAAAAAGGTTGGGAGACAAAAATTAAGTCAGAAATAAAATCAAATATCGGTATCAGAGAAACATTTCAAAAAAAGAAAAAAAAAAAAAAGAGGTGAGAAAGAACCAATAGAAGGTTCCCAGAAGGGGCGCTTGGGTGGCTCAGTAAAGTGTCCACCTTCAGCTCAGGTCATGATCTTAGAGTCTTGGGATGGAGCCCCACATCTGACTCCCTGGCTCAGCAGGGAGTCTCCTTCTTCTCCCTCTCCCTCTCCCCTTCCCTCCACTCCTGCTCTTTCTCCTTCAAATAATTAAAAAAAAGTTCCCAAGTGAAAAACCATAAAGGCACAAGAACAAAAATCAATCAATCAATCTCTTTCCAGGTCATCTGTCTTGCCCACACTCAACTAAAGGGGATATGCAGCCCCCAGGGCTCTTCTTACAGAGGCAACTCAGGCCCCCTGCAGAGTTCTGGGGCAAGAAGGACTTGCTTCTTATCCTGGTTAGAAGGGCACAGTGAATATTTAAGATCTTCAAAACTGATGCAGAATGTGACTTCTGCTCCACTTCAGTGTCTAGGCTCACTGCTTGCTGCAGCCTGCCTAGAGGTGGAACTTAAGTAGGAGTTGGCTTTTAAAGGACCCAAAGCATGTCTCCTCAGAGCTGGGAGACATCAGGATTAGTTTCAGGATTGGCATTTTTGTTTCAGAATTACTGCAGCGGATGTTAAAAACAGCACCTCACACTCCCGGAGTGGGAAAGGAGGACAAAGCAGCATTGGTATGGTCATTATTTGGCCTCACAGTTGCTACTTGGAAATCACTGTGCCAATCCTAAAGTTCTCCTTAAAATATCTTTACATCTTTTCAGCCTGCAAAGACAGCCAGTAAAAACAAAAACAAAAGCAAAAAACTGGGGTGGGAGGGAGCTTTGACCTTTATTGTTCACTGCATTAGGAACTAGAAGACCCAGGCTCAAGTCCTGATTCTGCATTTCTAGTTGTGAATTCTAGGGCAAACCCTTTAAGCTCTGAGCAAAGATGATCTCTTCTATAAAACAGAACAGTTATCCTAAGTATCTTATAAAGAGGAGGCAAGGTTTAAAGATGATTTGAATAAACGTTATGAACTATAAGGAGTTTTAATGCCAACAATGATTTTTATTATGACACTAGATTTTTTATTGATATAATGGGATCAAGATGATTCCACTTACCTTAAATAGAATATACAGTATGTATAAAAAAATCCCAAAACCATAGATTGGAATAATCTGTCCCATCAGGCCTCTTCCACTACCTCCTCCTCCAGTGCCTCCACTTGATCCTTTGGCCTTCGCAAATGCCTCTGCAAGGTGAGACCTCTGGAAACGAGCCCCAGGGGTCTGGCCATCTGAGGGTGACTGGTGATGATGCATCATAGGTGGAAATCGACCCAACTTTCCTGTGAAAAATAATCAATATTTATTACTTCTAATATTTTAAATATAGCTCTTATGAAAACACCTTATGCACTGAGGCATCAACAACAGAAGCCAATTTAAAAAAAAAAAAACAGGAACTTGATTCTAAGGATACAGAGGTATCACACAGATAACAAATATGATGTGGCAATCTCCAGCTATTTGCCAGACGCATTTTCTCTTTCTTTTAGATCCACAGCTTGATAGCATTTTTCAGCTTCCTATGCAATTAAATGTAGCCATGCAATGGAGTTCCAGCCAGGGGAATGGGAATGATATGTGCTCATTCAAGGCCTGGCCTATAAAACTTCCCATGTATTAAACTCCACATTCATTTCCCATCTGCAGGCTTCATGCTGACCTAGGGAGACCTCTGAAGTCATGTGATGAAAATGGCAGAGCCGCCATCAATCTAGGTTCCTGAATAACTGTGCAGCACAGAGCCCTCCAATGCTGCCACACCACCAACTTAGGACCATCTGGACCTGTTTATGTGAGTGATAAATAAACGTCTACTGTATTGGGGCCATTATACACTTTGGAGTCTGTTACAGCAGTTAGCCACCCCTAACTACTACAGAAAAGGAAGTGCAATCTGTTCTCAAAAGAAAAAAGAACCAGAAACTGGGAAGCCATCAGGATCCAGGATAGCTACTCTCACAATCTACTGCCATCTCCCTGTCTATGGGGGGCCAGAGGCTTTTTCCTGTGCTTCTCTGTGCAGATCATTATTCTCCCTTCTGGCAGACAATTTCTCCAGCTTCTTTGTGAACATGGAGGAAGATGGGAGCCTCAAACCCTTCAGTGTGCATGTCCTTCAAGACTCCAAATTCCCTGGAGGAAGATTTTGATTACGCTGCCTGGGGAGGTATGCATCCCTTTCCAATCAGCTATTGCAGGGAAGACAGGATTCATGTAGCACAAACAGGGTCACAGGGTTCTGTGTGTGGAAGCATAGGGCTTAGACAAAGGAGTATGCATCAATTTTCTTGCATTTTTCCTCCTTCCATCACGGAAGTCAAACATTAACACCAACTACCAAGCCTCCTGAGAGCCATAGGTGAGAAAGGAAAGACCTCTCTTCAAAAGGCCATGTTAATAGGGTTGTGGGGGAAAAAAACCACTGGGAGCTAACACTATAGAGCAGAAAACACAAGACAGGAGAAAGACTGTCTTGTCTTTCTGATTCATAAATCAGACCCCAAAAATACAAACTATATAGAGAAACAGTTATATTTGACTTCAAAAAAATTAGATTTCTGCTCAATCTACCACAACAACTACATTACTACACTCTACTACACACTCAACAACTACTACAATGTTTGTTGTACCACAAATAGGGGAGGATCAAGATGGCAGAGGAGTAGACCTAAATTTCTTCTGGTCCCAGGAATTCAGCTAGGTAGTTATCAAACAATTCTGAACACCTATAAACTCAACAGGAGATCGAAGAAAAGAGTAGCAATTTTATGAACAGAAAAGCGACCACTTTCTGGAAGGCAGAACGTGTGAAGAAGTGAATCCGAGGCGATATAAGGGAAGATGGCGGGGGCGGAGGGGGAGCCTCCATCAGCAGGTTCCCCGCAAGTGATAGAGCAACTGAGCACAAAATCAGAGATTTTAGAAATCTGCTCTACTGAGGGATGTTGCTCCAGTGGCTAAGTGTGGGATGGAATCCTTGCTGGGACAGTGTGGTCTCAGGACCCTCAGGGTCACAGAAAGACCAGAGGTGCCTGAGTGCAGCAGAGCTCCCACTCATCAGAGCACGGAAGCCGGCTGCAAAGAGAGCCAAGGAATGGGGTCTCAGCTCGGGGTTGTCACAAACCGTGACTGGAGGCACAGTCAGGCCACTGCTCTTTGAGCAGGGACCCTACAAGTGGAAGATCGGGGGAGGAGCAGTGCAGAAGTGCACTGCAGGAAGTTGCTGGGTTTGGAGACTCCAAACAGGGCCGTTTGCCAGAGAAAGAAACAGTCACAGGCCGGGTGAGCTTAGAGTATGGCCAGAGACCAGGGAGACAGGAGGAGTTGGCTTTTCCCTGAGGGCTCACTGAAGAGGGTGGCCCCGAGCTCTTGGCTCCTCCCGGACTGGAGACTGGGAGGCTACCATTTGCATTCTCGTCCTCTAAAGCTGTACAGAAAGCTTTCAGGGAGAAAAAGCTACCAAGACCAAATCCAAGCAGAATGCTTAGCCTGGCCCATGGCAGAGGTGGTGCAATTCTGCCTTGGGCAAAGACATTTGAGAATCACAGCAACAGGCCCCTCCCCCAGGAGATCAGCAAGAACATCCAGCCAAGACCAAGTTTACCAATCAATGAGAATTGCAAAACTCCAGAGCTAGGGGAATTACAGCTCACAGAATTCAGGGCTTTCCCCCCATGACTCTTGAGTCTTTCAAAACTTTATTTTTTCTTTGCTTTTTAAAAATTTTTTTCCTCTTTCCTATTTTAACCAAATCTTATCAATATTTTTAAAAAAGTTTTATAATTTTCATTTTTATAGTCATATTATATCCTTTCATTGTATTTAACCTTACTTTTTGTATACATGGAAGTTTTTCTTTCTTTAAATTTTTGAGATAGTTTCTTCTAGCAGACCAAAATATACCCTAAATCTAGTATGTGGTTTTGTTCTAGTCTCCCTCCTGATCACATTTTTTTTCTTTTTTTAACCAACTTATCTAATCAATTCCTTTTTTAAAATCTTTTTTAATTTTCATCTTTATAGTCATATTCCATCCCTTCATTGTATTTACCCTTATTTTTGTGTATATATAACTTTTTCTTTCTTTAAAATTTTGGGAGGCAGTTTCTTCCAACAGACCAAAATACACTGAAAATCAAGTGTGTGGCTATGTTCCATTTACCAGCCTGATCATACACACATATTTTTTCCCTTTCTTTTCCCCCGTTTCAGGTCTCTTCTGATTTGTTTAGTGTATATTTTTCTGGGGTCATTGTAACCCTTTTAGTATTTTGTTCTCTCATTCATCTATTCTCTGGACAAAATGACAAAGCGGAAAAACTCACCTCAAAAAAAAGAACAAGAGGCAGTACTGACCGCTAGGGACCTAATCAATACGGACATTAGTAAGATACCTGAACTAGAGTTCAGAATGACAATTATAAAGATACTAGCCAGGCTTGAAAAAAAGCAAAGATGCTAGAGAATCCCTTTCTGGAGAAATAAAACAACTAAAATCTAACCAACTTGAAGTTTAAAAAGCTATTAATGAGGTGCAATAAAAAATGGAGGCTCTTACTGCTAGGATAAATGAGGCAGAACAGAGAAATAGTGATATAGAAGACCAAATGATGGAGAATAAAGAAGCTGAGAAAAAGAGAGATAAACAACTACTGGACACGAGGGGAGAATTCAAGAGGTAAGTGATACCATAAGACAAAACAATATTAGAATAATTGGGATCCCAGAAGAAGAAGAAAGAGAGAGAGGGGGCAGAAAGTATACTGGAGGACTTCCCTAATTTGGGGAAGGAAACAGGCATCAAAATCTAGGAGGCACAGAGACCCCCACCTAAAAAAAAAAAAAATTAATAAAAATAGGTCAACACCCCATCTTCAAATAGTAAAATTTACAAGCCTCAGAGACAAAGAAAATCCCCAAAGCACCTCAGGATGAGAGGTCTGTAACATACAACAGTAGAAATACTGGATTGACAGCAGACCTATCCACAGAGACCTGGCAGGCCAGAAAGTACTGGCATGATATATTCAAAGCACTAAATTAAAAAATATGCAGCCAAGATATGCTATATCCAGCTAGGCTGTCATTGAAAATAGAAGGAGAAATAAAAAGCTTCCAGGACAAACAAAAACTAAAAGAATTTGCAAACACCAAAACCAGCCCTACAGGAAATATTGAGATGGGTCCTCTAAGCAAAGAGAGAGCCTAAAGACATAGACCAGAAAGGAACAGAGACTATATACAGTAATAGTCACCTTACAGGCAATACAATGGCACTAAATTAATATATTTCAATAGTTACCCTGAATGTAAATGGGCTAAATGCCCCAATCAAAAGACACAGGGATTCAGAATGGATAAAAAAAACAAGACTCATCTATATGCTGTCTGCAAGAGACTTATTTTAGACTCAAAGATACCTTCAGATTTAAAGTGAGCGGGTGGAAAACAATTAACCATGCTAACGGACATCAAAAGAAAGCTAAGGTGGCAATCCTTATATCAGATAAATTAGATTTTAAGCCAAAGACTATAATAAGAGATGAGGAAGGACATTATATCATACTTAAAGGGTCTGTCCAACAAGAAGATCAAACAATTTTAAATATCTATGCCCCTAACATGGGAGCAGCCAATTATATAAATCAATTAATAACAAAAGCAAAGAAACACATCAACAATAATAGTAGGGGACTTTAACACCCCCTTCACTGAAACGGACAGATCATCTAAGGAGAAGATCAGCAAGGAAATAAAGGCTTTAAATGACACACTGGACCAGATGGACAGCACAGATTCAGCACAGAACATTCCATCCCAAAGGAACAGAATATACTTTCTTCTCGAATGCACAGGGAACAATCTCCAGAACAGATCACATCCTGGGTAACGAATCAGGTCTCAAATGGTACCAATAGACTGGGATCATTCCCTGCATATTTTCAGACCATAATGCTTTGAAACTAGAACTCATCCACAAGAGGAAAGTTGGAAATAACTCAAATACATGGAGGCTAACGAAAATCCTACTAAAGAATGAATGGGTCAACCAGGAAATTAAAGAATTTTAAAAATTCCTAGAAACAAATGAAAATGAAAACACAACTGTTCAAAATCTTATCAAAAAGAAAAGAGAAAGGACCCAAATTAATAAAATCAAGAATGAAAGAGGAAAGATCACAACCAACGCCAAAGAAATACAAACAATTATAAGAACATATTATGAGCAACTATACACCAGCAAATTTGACAGTCTGAAAGAAATGGATGCATTCCTAGAGACATATAAACTACCAAAACTGAACCAGGAAGAAATGGAAAACCTGAACGGACCCATAACCAGTAAGGAGATTGAAGCAGTAATAAAAAATCTCCTAACAAGAGTCCCGGGCCAGACGGCTTCCCAGGGGAATTCTACCAAACATTTAAAAAAGAATTAATATCTATTCTCCTTAAACTGTTAAAAAAAAAAAAATGGAAAGAAAACTTCCAAACTCATTTTATGAGGCCAGGATCACCTTAATCCCAAAACCAGACAAAGACCCCATCAAAAAGGAGAATTATAGGCCAATATCCCTCATGAGCATGGATGCAAAAATTCTCACCAAAATACTAGCCAATAGGATCCAACAGTACATTAACAGGATTATTCACCACGACCAAGTGGGATTTATTCCTGGGCTGCAAGTTTGGTTCAACATCTGCAAGTCAATCAATGTGATATAATACGTTAATAAAAGAAAAAGATCCGTATGATACTCTCGGTAGAAACAGAAAAAGCATTTGACAAAGTATAGCATCCTTTCTTGATCAAAATTTTTCACAGTGTAGGGATAGAGGGTACATACCTCGATATCATAAAAGCCATCTATGAAAAACCCATGTTGAATATCATTCTCAATGGAGAAAAACCAAGAGCTTTTCCTCTAAAGTCAGGAACACGGGAGGGCTGTCCACTATCACCACTGCTATTCAACATAGTACTAGAAGTCCTAGCCTCAGCAATTAGACAACAAAAAGAAGTAAGGAGCATCTGAATCAGCAAAGAAGTCAAACTCTCACTTTTTGGAGATGATATGATACTTTATGTGGAAAACCCAAAAGACTCCACTCCAAAACTGTTAGAATTCATACAGGAATTCAGTAAAGTGTCAGGATATGAAATCAATACACAGAAGTCAATTGCATATACACCAACAGCAAGACAGAAGAAAGAGAAATTGAGGAGTCAATCCCACTTACAATTGCATCCAAAAACTTAAGATACCTAGGAATGAACCTAACCAAAGAGGCAAAGAATCTGTACTCAGAAAACTATAAAGTACTCATGAAAGAAATTGAGGAAGACAAAAAGAAATGGAAGAACGTTCCATGTTCATGGACTGAAAGAAGAAATATTGTGAAAATGTTTATGCTACCTAGAACAGTCGATACATTTAATGCAATCCCTATCAAATACCATGAACTTTTTTCAAAGAAACAGGACAAATAATCTGAAAATTTATATGTAACCAGAAAGATCCCAAATAGCCAGAGGAATGTTGGAAAAGAAAACCAAAGCTGGTGGCATCACAATTCCAGACTTCAAGCTCTATTACAAAGCTATAATCATCAAGACAGTATGGTACTGGCACAAAAATAGACACACAGATCAATGGAACAGAATAGAGTCCAGAAATGGACCCTCAACTCCACCGCCAACTAATCTTTGACAAAGTAGGAAAGAATGTCCAATGGAAAAAAGACAGTCTCTTCAACAAATGTGTTGGGAAAACTGGACAGCCACATGTAGAAGAATGAAACTGAACCATTTCCTTTCACCACACGCAAAAATAGACTCAAAATAGATGAGAGACCTCAATGTGAGACAGGAACCCATCAAAGTTCCTGAGGAAAATACAGGCAGCAACATCTTCGATCTCAGCTACAGCAACTTCTTCCTAGATACATCGCCAAAGGCAAAGGAAACAAGGGCAAAAATGAACTATTAGGACTTCAAGATCAAAAGCTTTTGCACAGCGAAGGAAACAGTCAACAAAACCAAAGACAACCAACGAATGGGAGAAGAGTTTTGCAACTCACATATCAGATAAAGGGCTAGTATCCAAAAACTATAAAGAACTTAATCAAACTCAACACCCAAAGAATAATCCAATCAAGAATGGGCAAAAGAGGGGTGCCTGGGTGGCTCAGTGGGTTAAACCCTCTGTCTTCGGCTCAGGTCATGATCTCAAGGTCCTGGGATCGAGCCTCGCATTGGGCTCTCTGCTCAGCGGGGAGCCTGCTTCCCCGCCTCTCTGCCTGCCTCTCTGCCTGCTTGTGATCTCTCTGTCAAATAAATAAATAAAATCTTAAAAAAAAAAAAAAGAATGGGCAAAAGACATCAACAGACTTTTCTGTAAAGAAGACATCCAAATGGCCAACAGACACATGAAAAAGTGCTCAACATCACTCAGCATCAGGGAAATACAAATCAAAACCACAGTGAGATACTACCTCACACCAGTCAGAACGGCTAAAATTAACAAGTCAGGAAACGACAGATGTTGGTGAGGATGTGGAGAAAGGGGAACTCTCCTACACTGTTAGTGGGAATGCAAGCTGGTGCAGCCACTCTCGAAAACAGTATGGAGGTACTTCAAAAAGTTGAAAATAGAGTGACCCTACAACCCAATTGCACTACTGGGGTGTTTACCCCAAAGATACAAATGTGGTGATCCAAAGGGGCTTGGGCACCCCAATGTTTATAACAGCAATGTCCACAATAGCCAAACTATGGAAAGAGCCTAGATGTCCAGCAACCGATGAATGGATAGAGAAGATGTGGTATATATACAATGGAGTACTATGCAGCCATCAAAAACCCAAATCCTGGGGCGACTGGGTGGCTCAGTTGGTTAGGCAACTGCCTTCGGCTCAGGTCATGATCCCGGAGTCCCGTGATCGAGTCCCATATCGGACTCCCGGCTCTGTGGGAGGTCTGCTTCTCCCTCTGACCTTCTCCCCTCTCATTCTCAGTCTCTCTCTCTCTCTAATAAATAAAAAATCTTTAAAAAAAAAAAAAAAAAACAAATCCTTGCCATTTGCAACAACATGGATGGAACCAGAGGGTATTATGCTAAGTGAAATAAGTCAATCAGAGAGAGACAATTATCTTATGATCTCACTGATATGAGGAATTTGAGAAACAGGACAGAGGATCACGGGGGAAGGGTGAAAATGAAACAAGATTAAACCAGAGAAGGAGACAAAACAAGAGACTCTTAATCTCCGGAAACAAACTGAGGGTGGCTTAAGGGGAGGGGGATGGGAAGGATAGGGTGGCTGGGTAATGGACACTGGGGAGGGTATGTGCTATGGTGAGTACTGTGAATTGTGTAAGACTGATGAATCACAGACTTGTAGCCCTAAAACAAATAATACATTTTATGTTAATAATAAAAAAAAAAAGAATACCACAGAGCTAAAACAGATGACAGACCAGGAAAAGCTCCTGCAACATCAAAAATTGACAAGAGACAAGGATTGAAAAGAACTGACAATTGACAAGAATATACAAGGAATTTCTACAATTCGATATAAAAATCACAAGAAACCCAATAGAAAAATGGTCAGAAGCTATGGGTAGGGTGCCTACAGAAAAAGAAGCTGAAATGATTAGCAAGTAAATGAAGAGATGATCAAATTCAAAGCAAAAGCAATGAGTAAAATATAAAATAATCAGATAGCATTGCTCATACTGATTCAAAGGGCAAAAATTAGAATGGTGGATAATAGCAAAGGCTGGCAAAGATGTTGGAAAGAAGGTAAACAGATACAGCCATTCTGCTAGGAGATCTTATGACATTAAGTATTTCTGTATCTCTGGTGGACAAATTCCAGAGAAATTCTCAAACAAGATGGCCTATGTGCAAATTACAGACTTTAAAGACCCGTGTAAGAATGTTTGCTGTGATGCTAATATAGTGGGGAACTTGAAGTAACTTTCCAATAACTGGAAGAATGTAAAATCAAAATGGAAAATATGGAATTCTATATAGCTTTTAGAAATCACTTTAGATGTACCTACAGCAACACGAATACATCTTAAAAAGCACGACACCGAATAAAAAGCAAGTATCATTATGTAAGCTGAAGACATTGTAATTATACAACATATCTTTTAAGCAAATATGTAGGTACAGGGACACAAACACAGAGTAGGTACATATGAATGGGAAAGGGAGTAGGCATGTAGATTGAAGATAAAGGGTTACAAAGAAAATAACAAGAAAGGAAACTTGCATTCATGATGTTAATAAGGGGCTATAAAGTGAAGACTACCTCTAAGTTAACTGTGTTCCTGAGGTAAGAAAGAAAGTGGGTGGGCAGGCAGGGAGGTAAGACAGCTAGCCACTACTAGGTTTGGAAGTTGCCTTCCACCTTGTATCCCTCTCTCAGTCAACTCTGCTCCAATAATCCTCCTTTCCCTCCCAATACTGACTTTGGAGGACATGGAAATTACGAGAAGAAGTGCTTTTTAAGAGGACAGCAACAAAAGCAGAGCTTCAGACGGTAGAAAGAAGCCAGGTCAAAACTCCTCATTCTGGGTGCTGGTGACTATGTAGCTATTAAATTGTCAAGGATCTTAATATATTAAATGGTGAGTAATGGCTTTAAGGCTATAATGCCCCTTTAAAAAATGCCTAGCCAGCATCTAAGAAGCTAACCTTTCTCTTGAGACAATCGGATGTATCAGATGGCTAGTGTTCAATAAACTAGATTTAATATTTGTGGTAATATACATTACTGAACTTCATTACACTGTACTGAGAACACAGTCTCCAAAACTTGGTATAAAAAAAAAATTAGAAATAAAAGTCCGGTAATGGCACAAGAAGTATTTTTTTTGCATTTCTAAAATTAAAAAATGCTGACAGTGTTAAACACTACACATCTCTCCCCAAAACTTTTATGGGTTGTCAGCCGGGAAGATTTACAGGACAGCTATTATGTTCAGGATTCTATTCTATAGGTTGGAGAGAGCCATAAATAAAATAGAAACAATAGTTCCCACATTGAACTAGGCTTTTAAAAAATAGTAGATTCAAAACAAACAGGAACAAAAAGGACATGATATCTTGGAACTTATTACTAGATAAACCAAATGTCTTAGCATTCAAAGAATGCGAAAAGAAAAAAGAAAGAGGAGTCAAACGGGATCAGTCACTGAAGGGAATGGGACACAGAATAAAGAACCAAAAGTGTGCCAGGAGGAAAGAAGAACTCTGCAACAAGAAAGAGACGAGAACGGGATGCCTGGGTGGCTCAGTTGGTTAAGCAACTGCCTTTGGCTCAGGTCATGATCCCAGTGTCTTGGGATCGAGTCCCGCATCGGGCTCCTTGCTCCGCGGGGAGCCTCCTCCTCCCTCTGCCTCTGCCTGCCTCTCTGCCTGCTTGTGTTCTCTCTCTGTTAAATGAATAAATAAAATCTTTAAAAAAAAAAAAAAGAAAAGAAAGAGATGAGAACAAAGAAATAAGAACAAATAATAAAGAAGGCTAACCACCAAATTAGTTTGGTTCCATTTGGAGAAGTAACAAGAGATAAGGAGAGGGAAGTGGAAGTGAAGGGTTTAAATGCTAACTTGTGGTGGATAAATTTGATACTAGGGTCTAAGATCAGGGAAATGACTTAATGAGAAGGATACCTGAAAGGGATTAAACCTAGCATTTGAGTACAGGGCCTAATCCAGAGGGAAAGGGGTTTGAGAAAGCAATAAGAAGGCAGTAATTAAGCTCTAAGATGTTAAGGGCCTGAGGTGCTGGCTATACCTATAAAGAGGAAGCAACAGATCCAAGGGCTCTAAGCATGGAATGATCAGCAGCATTTAATACTGAACAGAATATAGAGCTAATGAGGGAGAGGGTCAGAAAATTTCAAAGTTAGGAATTTAATATACTAAGAGAAGATAATGAAAAAACTGGGTGGGCTTGTAACAAGGGGAAGACTGAGCACATATTTTTCACATGCTAAGTTCCAAGCACCGGAGGCACATTCAGAAGAACTTTTTATTAGACTACAGTTAGGCTTGAGAAGAAACTCTAAGTTACCTAAATGGAAAGATTAATTAAAAAATAAAGTGAGTGAACTATTCCCAAATTAAAAGTATTGGTGGGACAGGTACACTTATGTGCAGAAAGAGGAAGAAAAGAAAATGGAGCTGTCAAAGACGACCAGCAGCAAACCAGAATCCTAATCATCATCCATCATCATCATCATCGTCATCATCAATGCCATCATCATCATAGGACAGCACTGAAAACAAATGAGAAGTTTTGAAAAAACTGATAAAAGACTAATGACAATACCTGTTTTTAGACATGATGTATTCTTGAGAAAAGGATGGTTATCCTATATCTTGACTATCCACCTATTTAGACAATAACAGAAACCAACGTACTACAAAGCATCATATAATCTTCAGAGTCAGAAGGAGGCTTAAAAAACCATCCAGTCTTTCAACAAATATTATGGAGACTAGATATCCACCTGCAAAAGAATGAAGTTGGACCCACACTGTTAACTCAAAATTGATTAAAGACCTAAATGTAAGAAAATTTTACAACTCTTAGAAGAAAACAGACACAAATCTTTGCAACCATGGATTAGGCAATGGTTTTAGACAGGCCACCAAAACCACAAAGAAAAAATTGGTAAACTGGACTTCAAATTTTAAAACCTTTGTGCTGCAAAGGATACCATCAGGAAAGTTAAGACAACACACCAAATGGGAGCAAATATTTGTAAATCATAGGTCTAGTAAGGTTCTAGTATCCAAAATATATAAAGAAATCCTACCCCTCAATAAAAAGAGAAATAACCCAACTAAATAAGATCAAAGGCTCTTAATAGATATTTCTCCAAATGGCTAATAAACACATGAAAAGATATACAACACCACTAGTCATCAAAGAAATGCAGATACACTGTATTACACTTACTAGGATGCAATAAAAAAAGATAATAAAGTATTTTCAAGGATGTGGAGAAAATCGAACTCTCATACTCTGCTGGTGGGAATGTACAACAGTGTAATTACTTTGAAAAACAGCCTGGCAGTTCTTCAAGAAGATTTTGAAGCCTAACAAAATTTCCATATGCCCCAACAATTCTACTCTTAGGTATATATCCAAGAAGAATATGCTCACACAAAAACTTGTACAAAAACGTTCATAGCAGCGTTATTCATACTTACCAAAAAGTCCATCAACTGACAATAAATGGGTAAATACAATGTGGTATACCCATGCAATGGAATATTACTTGGCCATAAAAAGAATGAAGTACTATAAATGCTACAATATGGATGAACTTTGCAAACAATATGCCAAGAAGAGAAAGAAAGAAAGACCGAGCATATATTACATGATTCCATGAATATGAAATGTCCAGAACAGGCAAATCTATGGAGACAGAAAGTGGTTGTTTAGGGCTGAGAGGTTGGAGAGGGGAAGGAAAGTGACTGCTAGTCAGGGTATGGAGTTCTTTGTGTGTATGTAGGAGTGATAAAAATATTCTTTTTTTTTTTTTTAAAGATTTTATTTATTTATTTATTAGGAAAGAGAGAGAGTGAGAGAGAGCATGAGAAGGGAGAAGGTCAGAGTGAGAAGCGGACTCCCCATGGAGCTGGGAGCCTGATGTGGGACTCGATCTCGGGACTCCGGGATCATGACCTGAGCCGAAGCCAGTTGCTTAACCAACTGAGCCACCCAGGCACCCGTGATAAAAATATTCTAAAACTGATTATGGCGATAGCTGCAGAACTCTGATTATATTAAAAACCACTAACTGTACGCTTTAAATAGATAAATTGCCTGGTATGTGATTATATCTCAAATTTTTTTTTTTTTAAATCACCTAGTCTAACCACCTGAGTTCAATATCCTCACCTTCCGTAAGTGGAGGTCCTGACTTTGCTGAATACCATCAAACAGGAAATTCAGTAGTGCCCCCAGGAAGCTCATGCCACCTCTGAACAGCTCCGTTAGAATAGTTTTCTTTACACTGAGTTAATGATTGAGTAATGGGAAGAAGAAAGGAAATAAAATGTAGGGTTTCCAACAGCAACACTGAATGTGATGAGGCAAGAAGTAGGGAAATGACTAATAAAGAGCTTGTAGACTGGAATCAAAGAGGAGCTTAAAAGTGGAAGAATATTATTTTCAAAGGTTAGAGAAAGAATTGGAGAGCAACGGAACAGATAGGCTAGGTGGTAAAAACAGGTTTTATATCATAGGAGAAATCTCAGCATTTTGTATTTGGTATAATATTTCACATAATTTGCTGGTGAACACTTAGTGTGCCAGTCACAAATTAAAATGATAAATAAAACAAGCACACTTGGGTGGTGCTGTGATTTAAGGGTCCCACTCTTGGTTTTGGCTCAGTCATGATCTCAGGGTCCTGGGATCAAGCCCCGCCCACATCCTGCTCTGTGCTCAGTTCACAGTCTGCTTGAGATTCTCTTTCCTTCTCCCTCTGCCCCTCCAGATCATGGGCGTGCTCTCTCCCCCCTCCCTAAAATAAATCTTTTTAAAAAATGATAAAACAGAGGCTCTATATTTAAATTAAAGAGTATATAGATGAGCAATATAGTTCCAGCAACAAAGCAACTGTGCCTTAATCATTAGATCCAATAGCTTTTCCCCTCAGGTCTCACTCTTAAGACTTAACTGCAACACAAGAAAGTGATTATCACATACTACTCATTCAATAAAAATGGGATTAATCTGAATAAATCCTTGTCAAACTTTCCTGCCTTAATCTCAATGGCACGCCACACTCCTGGTCTCTTCTTTTCCAACTGACTAGGTCTTTCAACCTATTCTTTCTCAGTCTCATGCACAGGTTCTTCTTTAATCCTCTCCCTGAGATCTTTGTCTTGACATGTTTTTTCTTTATCTTTTTTCCTTTGACAAATTCATTCATTCTCATGGATCCATTTTAAGTTCCCAAACATATAGCTCTAGCTCTGACCTTTTCCCCTCAAGCTCCTGTCTCTTATCTCTAAATTCTGTTACTATATATGTCCTTTTGTTGGACTATCATGTCAAACCTAAAAATTAAACTCATTTCACCTTCCAAAACCTGCTCTCCTACCGTGGTTTTATGTGTTTTGTGTGTTTGGTTGGTTGGTTGGTTTTGTTTTTTTTTTAACAGAGTCATTTTCTCAGACCTTTAGGCTTAAGACCTACAACCTCTGCCACCTGTGAACAAGGAAATTCTTGAGATGGTAGACTAGGGTCAGAATCCTCAATCTGGAAGAGATTTCTTTTTCTATAAAGTTAACTGTCCTCAACAGGGAACAATTTCACTTCTTGGATCTTGGTACCACATTTCTTAGAACTGAACCCAGGAGGTTTAGAAATTCAATGGCTATAAAACATTTGGAAATAATTTTTAAAAAATAAATTTTTAACTAGACATCTCAAGTGAAATACTCCAAATGTACAAAAAAGTATAAATGATAATGGATGAGCATTTGTACACCTGCCTACCACATAGATGTAACTGGAAGACTTGTGTACTCTCAGAATGTGTGCTTTATACTTTACTATGTTAAGTATGTATTCACAAACTACATACTGTCTTGAGTTTTAAACTTTTATATTATGAATGGACAGTAGTGACAGTCACATAGCGATATGAACATACTTAATGCCACTGAACTATATACCCAATGGTTAAAATTATAAATTTATGTTATGTATATTTTACATACCACAATTTTTTTAAAAAGACCTTTATATTATATATCATACTATACTCATTCTTCTGCAACTTCCTTTTCTGCCCTTTTTCTGGGGGGGGGGATTAATACTGTGGCCCAGAAATGCACCATGTTGATTTGATATACGTAGCTACAGTTCATTCACTCAAACTGCCATATAGCATCTCCTAGTATGTCCATTATCACAATTTATTCACCTCCCCCAAGCTGATGAATATTTAGGTTATTTTCTATTTTTCACTATTATAAATGTTCTACTTTATAGCTACATTACAAAGAGGATTTGTGGGTTTTTTAAAAAAATTGTTTAAAAAAATAGCTCAAGAGGGACGCCTGGGTGGCTCAGTCAGTTAAGCATCTGCCTTCGGCTCAGGTCATGATCCTGGAGTCCTGGGATCAAGACCCATGTCAGGCTCCCTGCTCAGTAGTGAGCCTGCTTCTCCCTCTCCCTCTGCTCCTCCCCCACCTTCTTTCTCTCAAACACATAAAATTAAAAAAAAATTTTTAAGACTTTATTTATTAGAGGGGGCAAGATGGCAGAGAAGTAGGAGATCCTGTTGCAACCTGTCCCCAAAAGTAAGCTGGATATCTACCAGAACACGCTGAACACCCATGAAATCACCCTGAGGAGCAAGATTACTCACTTCTGGATCTCTCCGAGAGCAGAAGACAGCAGTGGAGAAGTAAAAGCAAAGTGGGAACACTCAAACCGATATCGGAGGGAGCCACCAGAAGCAATCCAAGGACAGTAATACCCCAAAGGAAAGTGCCCGGTGGTGAAGGACCAGTGTTAACATAGAGTCCGGTGAAAAACACTTAAAAAGAGCAAAAGGTTCTGAGGAGCAACTAGTGGAAGGAGGTGGTCGCCGGCACGGGCCTGGGCCCACGCTCCCAGGAAGGAGCGTCCCAAAGTGAGACCGGTGGGGGGACCAGTCTGCAGTTCCTGAACCTGCAGCTTTCTACTCTCTGCAACATTCTGTGGTGGCCTGCAACCACCTGCAAACACCTTTAGAGTCTGCTGTGGTCCAGGAGTGGCAGCTTTTCTCTGGGTGCCCCCGCCACCGCAGGGTCTGAGCGATCCCAGCCGGCCCCGGAGAGAACGCGGGCAGGCTGCCTAACCTCCCTGGTCCCCACTCGCGAAGCCACACAAAGGCGGCTTCGGTTGCCTGCCACTTCGGACAGGCTGCACTGTGAACAGAATTTTGCAGAGGGGAGTGTGTGTTCTGAACCACACAGAGGTGAGCAGAAACTCAGGCTTCTCTGTGACACGGAGTTCTGAGTGCTTCTGGGCAGATTCATTGCTTGGACTCACTGAAAAGGTGAAAAAGCTACAAAAGGCCAAAAACCCTCAGAGGGCGAAAGACTGAGAAACCAGTTTCTTGACTGGGGGGCAGGGTGACTCAACCCAAGCAAGACTGACTAGAAAACAATGCAGCAGGCCCCTCCCCCAGAAGACCAGTCAAAAAGCAAAAGGACTATAACCACAGGGTCCTCATAAAATTTTAAACCCCCAACATCAGGGGAAATCAATATATTAAGCTCCTGATAAAAACCTCAAACCTGTATATTTCAAAGATACAAGTTTTTTTTCTTTCTTATTCTTTTTTATTTTATTCACTTGCTTTCACATTTTTTGTTTTAATTTTTTTTTTAATTACTCAACATTACAACTAGAGGCTTAATACAACTATAAACCCAGGAAGAACTGAAATAACCTTCCTTGCCTGCAAGGAGTTATAACCACCCTCCCATCTTATCCTTCTGTCAGTGTTTCTACGTATTTGCTTTTGTTCTTGTATTATATAAATCTTATTCTTGGGGTTCATTCTGACTAGGTTCTTTTATTTCTTGTCATTTATTTTTGTTGGTCTATATGTTTGTTTGTGTTTGTTTACATACCTTATAAATCTTATTTTTGGGGCCCATTCTGGCTGGGATTTCCTCTTTTTCTCTATCTTTTTTTATCCTTATTCTTTCTTTTTCGTGGTGAATCCCAACTGCTCCAAAACCTTCCTGGGTGCATCCTGCCTGGATCGTGGGCGGTATATCCAGCTATACATCCTCTCAAGCACTTCTCAAAATAATGACTAGGAGGAGGAACACCCAACAGAGGAAAAACCCAGAGACTGCACCCTCACCCTCAGAACTATTGGACACGGACATAAACAGTAGGTCAGAAAGGGAATTCAGGGTGACAATTATCCAGGCAATGGCTAGGATGGAGAAAAACATTAATGACAACATAGAATCTCTAAGGGCAGAAATGAGATCCAGTATAGCTGATGTAGTAAGAAGCGCTATCAATGAGACCCAATCCAATCTAAATAGTCTAACAGCTAGAGTTATGGAGACAGAGGACAGAATTAGTGATCTAGAGGATAAAATGGTTGAGAAGAAAGGCCAGGAGGAGAGCTGGAGCAAACTGCTCAGGAATCATGAGAACAGACTTAGAGAAATAAATGACGCCATGAAACATTGCAACGTCAGAATTACTGGAATCCCAAAGGGGGTAGAGAAAGACAGAAGACTAGAAGATATAGCTGACCAGATTCTGAATGAAAATTTCCCCAATCCGGGGAATGGAACAAGTGTTCGTGTCCTCAAGGCAGAAAGAACACCAGCCAAGATCAATGAGTCTAGAAAGTCACCCAGACACATAATCTTAAAATGTGAAAATTATAATTTTAGACAGGAGGTACTGAGGGAAGGTAGGGGAAAGAGATTTCTTACATATGGAGGAAGGCCCTTAGAATAACGTCAGACCTGTCCACAGAAACCTGGCAAGCCAGAAAGAGCTTGCATGATATATTCAGGGCACTAAACGAGAAGAACATGCAGCCAAGAATACTTTATCCAGCAAGGCTGACATTTGAAATGGATGGAGAGATAAAGAGCTTCCAAGACTGGCAAAGATTAAAAGAGTATGTGACCACGAAGCCGGCACTTCAGGAAATATTAAAGGGCGTTCTATAAAAGTAGAAAAAACACATGAGTGCCTTAGAACAGAAATTTGCCATCTATAGAAACAAGGACTTCACAGGCAACATGATGTCAATAAACACTTATCTTTCAATAATCACTCTCAATGTGAACGGCCTATATGCTCCCAGAAAGTGGCACAGGGTTGTAGAATGTATAAAACGACAGGACCCGTCCATATGCTGTCTACAAGAGACATATTTGGAACCAAAAGATACATCCAGACTAAAAGTGAAAGGATGGAAAACCATCTTTCATGCCAACGGACCTCAAAAGAAAGCTGAGGTAGCGATTCTCATATCAGATAAATTAGATTTTAAGCTAAAGACTATAGTCAGAGATACAGAAGGACACTACATCATTCTTAAAGGGTCTATCCTCCAAGAAGATCTAACAATGGTAAACATTTATGCCTCCAATATAGGAGCAGCCAACTACATAAGCCAACAGTTAATCAAAATAGAGTCATATTGATATGAATACATTAATAGTAGGAGATCTTAACACACCACTTTCAGTAACTGACAGATCATCTAAACAGAAAATCAATAAAGAAACAAGCTTTGAATGACACATTGGACCAGATGGACCTCATAGATATATACAGAACATTCTATCCTAAAACGACAGAATACTCATTCTTCTCAAGCGCACATGGAAGTTTCTCCAGAACAGACCACATAGTGGGCCACAAATCAGGACTCAACAGATACCAGAAGACTGAGATGATTCCCTGCATTTTCTCAGACCACAATGCTTTAAAACTGGAACTCAACACAAGAAAAAGTTTGGAAGAAATACAAACACTTGGAGACTAAAGACCAACCTTCTCAAGAATGCTGGGATCAGGGGTGCCTCAGTGGCTCAGTGGGTTAAGGCCTCTGCCTTCGGCTCAGGTCATAATCCCAGGGTCCTGGGATCGAGCCCCCGCATCAGACTCTCTGCTCAGCAGGGAGCCTGCTTCCCCCACCCCCCCTCTGCCTGCCTCTCTGCCTACTTATGATCTCTCTCCCTCTGTCAAATAAATACATAAAATCTTAAAAAAAAAATAAAAAAAAAATGCTGGGATCAACCAGGAAATCAAAGATGAGCTTAAACAATTCATGGAAACCAATGAGAATGAAGACACATCGATCCAAAACCTATGGGATATGGCAAAGGCAGCCCTAAGGGGGAAATACATAGCCATCCAAGCCTCACTCAAAAAAATTGAAAAATCTCAAATACACCAGCTCTCTTTACACCTTAAAGAACTGGAAAAATCAACAACAAATCAAGCCAACATCACGCACAAGAAGGGAAATAATCAAGATTAGAGCAGAGGTCAACAAGTTAGAAACTAAAGAAACAGTAGAACGCATCAATGAATCCAGAAGTTGGTTTTTTGAAAGAATCAATAAGATCGATAAGCCACTGGCCAAACTAATCCAGAAGAAAAGAGAGAGGACCTTAATTAACAAAATTATGAGTGAAAGGGGAGAGATCATGACTAATCCAAAGGAAATAGAAACAATCATCAAAAATTATCAACAGCGGGCGCCTGGGTGGCTCAGTTGGTTAAGCGACTGCCTTCGGCTCAGGTCATGATCCCGGAGTCCTGGGATCGAGTCCCCTATCGGACTCCCGGCTCTGCGGGAAGTCGGCTTCTCCCTCTCACCTTCTCCCCTCTCATTCTGTCTCTCGCTCTAGTAAATAAATAAAAAAATCTTTAAAAAAAAATTATCAACAGCTATACGGCAATAAGCTAAACAACCTAGAAGAAATGGATGCATGCATTCCTAGAAACCCATAATCTTCCAAGACTGAAA
>CM052815.1:41111462-41166883 GCA_028533885.1 Nasua narica | reverse complement strand
AAACTGAGGGGTTTGGAGGGGAGGGGATGGGGGGGTTGGATGAGTCTGGTGGTGGGTATTGAGAAGGGCACGTATTGCATGGAGCACTGGGTGTGGTGCATGAACAATCAATCTTGTAACACTGAAAAATAAAATAAACATATTCAGAAAAAAAAAGATTTTATTTATTTGTCAGAGAGAGAGCACAAGCAGGCAGAGTGGTAGGCAGAGGAGGCAGAAAGAGAAGCAGGCTCCCCACTGAGCAAGGAGCCAGATGGGGGACTAGATCCCAGGACTCTGGGATCATGACCTGAGCTGAAGGCAGCTGCTTAACGGACTGAGGCACCCAGGTATCCCTCAAACACATTAAAAAAAAAAACAAAAAACAAAAAACAGCTCAAGAGATCAGATTAAAAGATATTAGAACATTAAAATTGCACTTTTCAAAACAGAAAACAGTTGTGTTCACTATCTGTATATGCACTTAAGTATTCTCTAAAATGGGACTTGACTAAACCCTAATTATTTCTTGAAAGCTTTTTGCATATTTAGGTTTATTTAATTATTAAAATTTCACTTAGCATATCATTTAAGCTTGACTACAAACTTAATGGATTTTAAAGAGCAAAGCTCTACTTTCCCTTAACAACCATCCTTATTGCTAAAAACAAAAATTCTAGCACTGTTAACAAAAGAGCTTTCTGAAAGCATCATTAAACCATCTGCAACATTTCATTCTTAAGACAAATAAATCAGTAAGGACCTGGATGTGTTTATATTTGATTACCGCAGTTTAAGAAAGATCCTTATGGGCCAATTCCTTAAGATATGTAAGCTTCTCCCTAAATACTGAGGAAATTCTAGAGACCAAATTTAATTCTGCATTACTTAAAGTGGAGCCTGGGACCACAGCTGACTATTCCTCATCAGTCTCCTCCAGGGGCCCCTCATCTTGTTACATTCCCCTCCTACCTCAAGCTGTGCTCTGCCCACTACGGCTTTGATACTTTCTGCTAGTTTAACCAGATCTTCATCTTTTATCAACCTCCCTACTCCCAAATCAAGCCACATACTGTTAAGAGATACTTGTGTGTCTAAGTTGCTTAGCATAGGGCTTAATCCATACACCTTATGCATTAATTATTACTATTTTGTTAGGCGTCACCTTCCTAAAGCATAATTTTAATGGGTCTTGCCATTTCTCCGATCAAAAGCTTTCAATGGTTCCCACTGAGGACAAGAGACTGTGTTACACAGGAGGCAGCAAAGACAGTAAAATCAGTACTATCTTATTAGTTAGGATACTGGCTGGGCCTCCAACTATTTAAGTGGAGGTTAAATGAACCTTTTTTTTTTTTTTTTAAGATTTGATTTATTAGAGAGAGAAGGGGAGGGAACATGAGCAGGGGGAGGAGGGAGAAGCAGACTCTCCCCTGAGCAGGGAGCCCAATGCAGGCTCCATCCCAGGACCCTGGGATCATGATCCAAGCTGAAGACAGATACTTAATGGACTGATCCACCCAGATACCCCTTCATGAGCCTTTCTAGAGCTCATCTGCATCATCTGCAAAACGGATATAACATTGGTTGTTATAAGGATTGTTCAGGGTTGTTAGAAGCATTACAGACTAGGGGCCCCTGGGTGGCTTAGTCAGTTAAATGTCTGCCTTTGGCTCCTGATCCCAGAGTCCTGGGGTCAAGCAGCATGGCAGGGTCTCGGCTCAGCAGGGAGCCTGCTTCTCCCTCTCCCTGCTGCTCTGCCGGCTTGTGTTTGCATGTGTGCATGCACTCCCTCCCTCTCTCTATCAAGTAAATAAAATCTTTACAAAAAGGATTACAGATTATATATCATATACAATGCACCCTGCATGCACAGTGGGTATTTAACAAATTCTGGTTTTGCCTTTCCTACAAACTAAATTTCTCAAAACTAAATTCTATAATGTGATTCAAAAGTACCTCTTCATATTTCTTTTCCATTACAAACTCCTGATTCAGCCTACCTAGACTTCTCGCCATGCTTTGAGCCTACCTTGTCATTTCTTACCTCTAAGCCTTTGCTTTTTGCTGACTCTAGTGGTTGTGCTTTTCTCTCCAACTCCATGTCTAAATCCAGCTTATCATTAAGGGCCCAGGCCAAATACTGCCCACACCCCCAACACTTTTTCTCATGTCACTCCCATGCACTTAGAATATAAAGCTTGAACCTCTTTAATTTCATGTATCACAACTGGCCTTATTCAAAAGTTATATTTATATGCCTTACAGAATCTATTTGAATGGACTGACAAACAAAAATATATTAAATCTTCCACTAAGTACTATTCCCACCCAATTTTATTCAGTGCTGACTAAAACCTATAAATCCTGTCAGAGCACCAGAAAAGATGCGTCTGACATTCAGAAGCTGGAGCTGGCCTGGTCCTATCAGCTAGGCCTTCGTGTTGGTATGAGCCGACTTGGTACTCAGTGAGGTCTGTCTTGGTGTTCTCCTCTTAAATGTCACCAATTTTAGAACAACACTAAACAAAGCCATTCTGTGACCACCGTGGTTCAAGACAAAAGAAGACCACTCTGTAATCTGCCTGAACAGAGACAAAACATGAATACTTTCCAAGCTAAAAAATATCAAATAGCCCCCATTTCCAGATAATGAGTGACTGCTGCTTCCTCACGAATGACAGCTTCAACCTTTCTCTATTCTGTTCTCCCTTTAGATAAACTCTATTAAGATACCCAGCCACAGAATTTGGAACAAGCCTCACTTCCTGATGGCATCCAATTCAGAGCAAAGCCCCACATCCTTAAACCTTCTTCAAAATCACTGAACACATGTCTACATCCTTTAATAAAGCTTTTCTAACAATCTTATACAGTGAGGTCACATGCTTCCCCATGGCATGCATTCTCCCTTGCTACAAGCAATAAATCCAACTTCTTTAACTATAGGCATTCCTTGTGCTCTGTGGCTGAAGGACAAACTATGAACTTCTTGAAAAAAGTCTAGTGTTTTCTCTGCACTTGGGTCCCCTATGGGGTATGATCTGGGTCTTGCATGCTGTACACTTGCTGAATTGATCTTGATGACTTATACCGGGCCTGCTGGCCTTTACTGGCATCTCAAGACCCAGCACAGTTACTCTCAGGACTAAAAATAATTTTTTACTTCATTATCCTGAGTGGTTTTTAGTTTCGAGAATAGAAAATGGCAGTCAGGGTGCCTGGTAAAGGTGCTCCACACCCACCACCCTGCTCCACACTCACTCCCCTAGAAGTTTCTGAACTTGAAAAAGTGCCTAATTTACATGTATTCACAGGCTCTCAAACTGTCTCCTCCCTTATCTGACACTCTTTCAGAGCAGATACTTGAGGTTTCATTAGGAGAACAGAAAAGGTAAGGGACCAAAATAACGCATTCATCCTCAAGCACTTATATACCAAAACAGAGAGTTAATTTAAGATAAGAATTATATATGTATAATTATATATGCTTGTATATATACATATATGGACACATAACTATACATACATGTGTGTATATTTCCACATCTTAGTTCAATTCTCAGCACGCAGAACTCAGCTGAGGAAAACATGGGGACTTAAGAGCCTGAGCTATTTCAGAAAAACAGAGCCTGGTAAGGAATGCTATTTACAATACTCAAAGTGAGTCACTCACTGGAAAACATGGGCAGGCAGGATCAGGAGGAGACATGCCAGGTCGGACATTATCATGGGACAACACCAGGATCCAGCTATGGAGGTAGTGAGCAGGGCACTCCTGAAGCCGACTTGAGCAAAGCGGCAGCATATGATCATCTTGGAGGGCTTCAACTACTCTGGCGCCTGTCCGAAGTCTCAGTATGCTAACGTGGGAATCACAAGTTCCTGACCTCGGAGGCTGATGTTTTCATGTTACACAGGTACAGAAGGTGAGAGGAGGGGAACTGCTACTTTGGCTGAAGAAGAAATTGGTCAGTGAAATGAAAAGAGAACTGTAGGAGAAGAGGACCATGCTAGCTCAGTATTTGTGGCAACAAAGTAGGGGTTGTGTGGCATTAGGAAGGCAGAATTTAGTTATGAACCCCCACAGCATGAGATCCTAAGAAGAAAGCTCTTAAAATGCATTGCTTGGGCATTTCAAAAATTGTCAAGCAGATAAGAAATGCAGAGGGGGAAAAAGCAGGTGTATAGGTAGTAAAAGATGAACAAAGACACATAAATGAATGAGTAACAAGACCTAGAAGAACCACATGAGGCCAAGGTCCAAAATAAATTAAGATTTACAAAAAGGCTAGCCACAGCAAAAGGGATATTTTTAGAGCAAAAAAAGGCAATTTACCTGATAAAACGTAATGCTGAGGAAGCAGCATTTCTGAACTTCTATTTTGCTTCCATATTCTCTATCGAAGAGAATAAATTTTGGATTAAATAAAAGAGAATCAGCAATCCTAAAGACAAAAATAAAGTCCGAGATGGGTGAGGAGGATAAGTCCATCCACCAAGTAATTTCTATCAAGACTAGAAAACCTTCAAGAAAGGTCATTAAACTAAAAGAAAATTTTAAGAAATTACGTTGATAGAGAAAATTTTAAAGAATGAAGTGTGTGACTACTGTTCCAGTTTGCAAAAGGTGGATGGTGGACTTTTCTCCTACAGAGAAGTGAGCACACTGTAGCTCTTGGACCAGAATCTAAAAAGGATTCTTTAGGAGATTGTGAGGAAGATGGCAGAGTAGGAGGATCCTGAACTGAACCCATGGACGTACAAGGAGATAACAGCTCTGATCTGTGCCACTAACTCTGAAAATGACCCAAAGACTGGCAGAAGAGTGCTTCCACTTTTAATCCTAGGGGGAATCAAGGACGAAGGCCACAACGAAAAGGGCAGAGGAGCAGAACTGAGATTGGGAAACAAACCCAGGTAAGACTAACCACAAATGGAAAGCATGGAGAAGTTTCAGGATCAGATCCCACCCTAGGCTTTGGAGACCCACACTGGGAAGATGAGTCCCCATTAACATTTGGCTTTGGAAAAAAAAAAAAAAAGCCAGTGGAGCTTAACTCAGCTTTTAAAATCAGCGAGGTTTAACTCTGGGTACTTTAAAAAAAAAATTAACTGGCTTAACTACATGGAAACGGAAGGGAGATAGGAAACTGAATCCTTGCCCTAAAGCATAATAAATAACTTGACTTTAAACACATCATAGAAACAACAGTTTGAAAAGTGCCTGAGGTATAAGTGAAGGAGATGTATTTACTACTCTCAGAAAATGTGCTGGAGGCACAGGTATCTTCAGGAGACTTCAAAAACAAAAGTGCTGGTAGATGCCATTTCTCTTCCCCTACCTAAGCTGAAATAGCCAGATACTTGCAAAAACCAGCATGGAACTCTCCACGGATTCTGCTAGCACCACGTGTGCAGCTCCATCTTCCCCTGCACAGCCTTGGCAGGCATCTCTCCAGAGTGGCTCCAGCCCCACCATACCTGCAAAAACTCCAGCAAGGACCAGCGCCACTCCACAGTGAATCCTGTGCTGGCGAGAGTGAAAGCTAACCCTACACACTGGTGCCCCTGCAGTTCCAGCAAGCCAAGCCTTTTCACTGGCCATTAAAGGAGAAACCTCTGTCTTCTGGTGTGTCTGCAACTGTGACAAAGAGACCAAGTGCAGAAATAGAGGGTGACTGAACCCCGCCCACCTATGTTCCAAAACAAAGTGAACAGCACAAAACGGACAAAACCTAGATAACCAGCAATCAAGAAGAAAAAAGAAAAAAAAAACAAACCACCTTAGCTCTAATACACCATGAGGTCAGCCAGTAAAATGCCAAAAATCTAAAGCAATCCCCAGGCTGCATTAAAAGAAGTACATACAGAGTTTTTAAAAGAGGAAGCGGGGAAAGCAACAGATTTGCTCTTCCATAAGCTAAAAGGCTTCCACTCGTTATTATTTGCCTTCTCTATAGAGGGTTGTGCTGAGATACTTGGAACGACATCATATGAGGAATGGATGAACTCCTACACACGTCAACATAGAAAAAAGACTGAAGAAGGGGACATGATGCTAGTCTTCAAATTCCTGAACTCACCATCTTTCCCTTTAATCTATTTTCTTCCATTCCTATTTTGGGGAAGGGCTTCACCATCTGTCTATTCACCTAAGCCAATAACCTAAGACTAATCCAAGATGCCTCTCTCCCTCTCACCTTCCAATTCTACTTAAAAATGGCTCTTAAGGGGTACCTGGGTGGCTCAATCAATTAAACTTCCCACTCTTGATTTTGGCTCAGGTCATGATCTGAATCATGAGATTGAGCTTCAAGTCAGGCGCTGCACTTAAGCATGGAGTCGGCTTGAAATTGTCTTTCTCTCCTTGCCCCACCCCCCAACTCATGCACACACCTGTACAGGCACTCTCTCCCAATAAATCTTTAAAAATGACTCTTAAAAGAAACTGAAATTTCTGACATTAAATAAATTTTAAATCATAAAACATAAAAATAGACGCGCCTGGGTGGCTCAATGGGTTAAAGCCTCTGCCTTCGGCTCAGGTCATGATCTCAGGGTCCTGGGATTAAGCCCCACATTGGGCTCTCTGCTCAGTGGGGAGCCTGCTTCCCCCTCTCTCTGCCTGCCTCTCTGACTACTTGTGATCTCTCTCCCTCTGTCAAAGAAATAAATAAAATCCTTAAAAAAAACAAAAATAAAAACCAGATATAAAAAATAAAAATTAAAAAAGCTCTTAAAATTGTTCTCCTCCCTCTTACCCAATGGTGACAGCCTCTCCCGCTCTACTTCATTCCTCCAGCACCCTTATATCCCTGTGGGAGTCTCTCTGAACTTCAGAGTGGTTAATCAGTAGTTAATCAGCATATTCTTTCTACCCAAAGCACTCCAAATAACCTAATTTAAGTCACTAAAATGCATGGATAGGTTAGCAAAAACTACTTAGGTAAGAGTGAAGTGGGAGTGAACGAAGAGTTTAAAAGAAAAGACACGCTCCTTCTCTGGACAACAGAATGTGAGATGCGATGTCTGGTGCTGTTGCAACCACTATTGCTGGGAGAGAGCAGAGGACAGAGCCAACTTGAGAAGGAACTTGGAAGTAAAATGCACACAGAAAATTAGAGCTGGAGTCTTGATGAGATTGTGAATCTCTGGATCAAGCAACACTAAACGCCAGCTCTAAAACACGGGCTTTTCATTTATACAAGCAATAAATCACCTGTCTTAAGACAGTTAAAGTTGAATTTTCTATCACTTGTCATGAGGATCCTAACTGATGAGCTCAACAGCACTGACTTAATATTCAGGAGGTTATCAGCCGGAACACCGAAACTATCTTCTTAAAGAAATCCTCATGATGCAGTTCCTAGAGTGCTGCCAGGATGTCCTTTCTAAAACCAGACTGGACATTTCTCTTCTACTTACAAAATTAAAATGGCCTCTTCCACCTTTGAAATAAAATTCAAACTCCTTAAGGATGACAAAAAAAAGTCCTCACAGTTTGGTTCCTGCCTACGTCTCTGGTCTCATCTTTCATCAAAGTGAAAAACTTTTCTTCTTAAAAGGACACCAGCAAGAAAGCGAAAACGATCCACTGAATGGGAGGAAATATTTGCAAATTATGTATCTGCTAATAGATTTTTATCTAAAAAACTTAAAATTCAACAATAAGAAGTAACCCAATTTAAAAATGGGCACAAGAGCTGAATAAGACATTTCTCCAAAGATGATATACAAATAGCCAATATACCCACAGAAAGATACTGTCAAAAGTCATCAGGAAAATGCAAATAAAACCACAATGAGATATCACTTCACACCCACTAGAATGCCTATGATCAAAAATGCAGACAATAAGTGTTGGCAAGATGTGGAGAAACTAGAATACTTCTCCATTGCCGGCAGAAATGTTAAATGGTGCAGCTGCTTTGGCAAACAGTCTAGCAGTTCCTCAAAAGATTAAAAATAGAGTAATCATATGACCCAGATATTTCACTCTTCATTCCAGCCACACTAAAATGCTCATATTTCCCAAATGTGTATTCCCAAGAAAAATGAAAACATGTCTACCTAAATTTGTATTCAAATGTTAATAGCACCTTTATAATAAAAATTATAAACAACCCAAATGTCCATCAGCAGATGAATGGATAAATAAAATGTGGTATAGCCACACAATGGAATATTATTGAGCCATTAAAAAGTAAGGAAGTACTGGGACACCTGGCTGACACAGTTGGTTAGGTGTCCAGCTTTTGGCCTAGGCTTAGATCGTGAGATCAAGGCCCTGCGTCTGGCTCCACACGCAGTGTGAAGTCAGCTTGGGTTTCACTCTCCTTCTCACTCTGCTCCTCCCTCCTCACTCTAATTTAAAAAAAAAATAATGAAGTATTTATACTTGCTACAACATGGATGAACCTTAAAAACATGCCAAGCAAAAGAAGCTAGTCACAAAAGATCACATATTGTAGAATTCCATTTATATGAAATTTCCAGAACAGGAAAATTTATACTGATAGAAAGTAGATTAGTAGTTACCTAGGGCTAAAGGGGTGGGGTGTGGGGTGTGTTGGAGGGTGATGGCTGAAGAATGTGGGTATTTTAGAGGGGGTGGGGTAGAAGATGTTCAAACACTGTGGAGATGGTTGCACAACATGGAATACAGCAAACCCCACTGAACTGTACACTTTAAATAGGTGAACCATATATGAATTATGTCTCAAGAAAGTGATCAGGGAAAAAAAAAAAAGACTCTCCTGCTCTAGGATACCTTTCTTGCCCCCCAATAAAAATGACCATTCTAACCATGAGTCCCCACTGTTCCCTGCAAGGGCTTTGAGTACATGCAACTAACACTTATGCACTTTTTTTTTTTTTTGTCTTTTTTTCCTCTACTAAACTGTGATCCTCAAGCAGAGAATTGGCTCATTCTTCTTAGAATCCATGGTTATCTATATACTGTGTATACCCTATGTGAAAGAGTACATCATAAATATTTACTGAAAAACTGTCTTATGAACAGACATTTCTGCAAAGAGGACATCCAAATGGCCAACAGACACATGAAAATGTGCTCAACATCACTTGGCATCAGAGAAATACTTATCAAAACCACAGTGAGATACCATACCAGTCAGAATGGCTGAAATTAAGTCAGGAAACGACAGATGTTGGCGAGGATGTGGACAAAGGGGAACCCTCCTACACGTTGGTGGGAATGCAAGCCGGTGCAGCCACTCCAGGAAACAGTATGGAGGTGCCTCAAAAAGTTGAAAATAGAGCTACCCTGCGACCCAGCAATCACACTTCTGGGTATCTACCCTAAAGATACAAATGTAGTGATCCAAAGGGGCACATGCACCCGAATGTTTATAGCCGCAATGTCTACAATAGCGAAACTATGGAAAGAACCTAGATGTCCATCAACAGAAGAATGGATAAAGAAGATGTGATTTGTGTGTGTGTGTGTATATATATATGTATATGTATACCTACACACACACACATACACACACACACACAATGGAATACTATGCAGTCATCAAGAAAAACAAAATCTTAAAAAAAAAAAACAAATCTTGGGTGCCTGGGTGGCGCAGTTGGTTGAGCGGCTGCCTTTGGCTCAGGTCATGATCCCGGAGTCCCGAGATCGAGTCCCACATCGGGCTCCCAGTTCCACGGGGAGTCCGCTTCTCACTTTGACCTTCTCCCTTCTCATGCTCTCTCTCACTCTCTCTCTTTCCTAATAAATAAATAAATAAAATCTTTAAAAAAAAAAAAACAAATCTTGCCACTTACAACGACGTGGATGGAACTAGAGGGTATTATGCTAAGCAAAATAAGTCAATCAGAGAAAGAATTATATGATCTCTCTGATATGAAGAATTTGAGAGGCAGGCGGGGGTCGTGGGGGGTGGGGGGGAATGAAACAAGATGGGATCAGGAGGGAGACAAACCACAAGAGACTCTTAAACTCATGAAACAAACTGAGGGTGGCTGTGGGGTGGGGGGGGTAGGGATAGGGTGGCTGGGTTATGGACTTTGGGGAGGGTATGTGCTATGGTAAATGCTGTAAAATGTGTAAACCTGATGATTCACAGATATGTACCCCTGGGACAAATAATACATTATATGTTAATAAAAATAAAACGTGTGCTGCCAAAAAATAAAAACAAAAAACAAGACTGTCTTAAGGGCTATCACATGGAAAAGGGACTGTACTTGTTTTACATACTCCAATGGGTGGAAAAGTTATAATGACAGATTCCAAGAATTTTCAAATAACCAGGGTTGTCTCTTTCTCTAAAACAAGGGCTTCAGGGTTCTGTGAATTCTCAAAATTGATGCTCATATTCTGAATGTATGTATGCGAATTTTTTTTTAGGGAGAAACTCCGTAACTTTCATCAGATTCTCAAAGGGATATATAAACTCAAAATGGTTAGGAATCACTGTTGTTAAAATGTCAGCATACTGGCACAGGGATTTTAAGTAATTTATTTTTTACTGAAGTATAGTTGACATACAATGTTATCTTAGTTTCAAATGTATGACACAGTCCTTCTATATAGCTCTATACATTATTATGCTCATCACAAGTACAGCTACCATCTATTAGGATACAATACTACGACAACACCACTGACTATATTCCCTATGTTGTACTTTCATTCCCATGACTTACTCATTTCATAACTGGAAGCCTGTATCTCTCACTCTTCTTCACCCATTTTGTCCATACCTCCACCACTCCTCCCATTTGGCACCCATCAGTTCTCTATATTTATGGGTCTATTTCTGGTTTTGTTTGTTCATTGATATTTTAGATTCCACATATAAGTGGAATCTAAATCACACAGTATTTGTCTTTTTCTGACTTATTTCACTCAGCCTAACACCCTCCAAGTCCATCCAAGGGCAGAGAATTTATTTAGCAAAATCCAAGGGCAGAGAGTTTATTTAGCAAAATTTCAGGTTACTGAAATGTATCACTCAGGAGAAGTTCTTCCCTAGTTGTATTCCTTTGGTAACTAATGTGAAAAGAATTCACAATATTACTAGCTTCATAAACTTGAGTTATTTACTTAAAAATATTTATCAGCTGCCATTTTAGGCAGGTGCTAAAGAAATAGCGGTAAAAGAGACCAAGCCCCTGCCCTCATGAAACTTACATTCTTAAAGGCAGACACAGAAAAAGACATTTCACATCATATAATAATTCCTTCAAGAAGGAAAATAGAACAACATGAAAGAATGAGGAAGGATGGGGGTGGAGTTACCTTAGCTAGGGTTGGTAAGGAAAGTCTCTGAGAATGTTACATTTGAGCAGAATCTTGAGTAATGAGAAGGAAGCTGAGGGAAGAACACTCCAGGAATAAGAAGAACAGAAAGTGCAAAGATTATAAGATGAGAACTTCAAATATCAGTTCTTGAGTTTTCAAGGGAAAGAGCCACATTTAATCTCTGTACGATATTCAGAAGAGTATCTCCCACTCACATTCAATAGAACTTATTCAACATAATTCAGCATAATGGAATTCAACTTAGTAAAATACTATTTTATAAAAATCTTTATTGCTCAAGATAATCATGAATTAATATTCAAGGCAGACAAGGCAGTATCATTAGACAAAATTAGTAAAACCTTTGGGGTTTTGTAATAAGGCAGAAAGAAAAAAAAAAAACACACCATGATTTTTTTAGAAGTCTCTTCCAGGTAGTTTTACAAGCATAAAGTTTACCAAGCACATTCTATTAAGAGAATTCTCGGTTCAATCTGTCCTCCACCCCTAGAGTGTAGTGCTTTGCACCTGCAGTATTTCTATCTATGATGTGCAAAAGAGTGGAATGATAGTCAGTGTGCACAAAACTACAGGAAGTGGATTTCAGTTCAAAAGGAGCTGTCCAGTCATCAAGAGGCTGAACATTAGTGGAAGTGTTTGGAGACTAAAACCATCCTCACGGATATTAGAGATAACTTACAGGAGAAAGTTATTAATAGAACTTGAGAGGCTACAGAGAATTGTTCTAGTTCCTTCTCTCAGCCTGGACATCTATCCCTTTACAATTACTATATAAAAGCCCCTGAATGCAACCAACAGGGTGGATTTGCAAACACCGCACACACCATACCAGTAACAAAGGATTAGTAAACACTTGAGGGGAATGTAGGAATTCTTTTGTCTCAGTAATTGAAGTTTGAATTAAAATCTTCAAATTGAATTTAAAAAGGCACAAAGACAGCCTGAAGCTGGGCGCTGGAAGTACACAATGACTTCAGATTAACAATAGCAATGTCAACTGACTTCACTTCATACAGAAGCACAACACAAAGCACAGGAAACCCCAGAGACAGGAGTCCAAGCGGGAGCCCTCCGGACTCAAAGCACCTGGACGGACGGAACAGCTGAGTGAAGCCAGTAAGGGGAAGGAATGCAAACAACGGGTGAGCGAGAGGCCACCTGGAGGGTGCCCAGGCACCCACGCCTGCATCCCCAGCCCTCCCTACCGCAGAAGGTCGGAAACGACCCGGCGCCTGATGGAGTCCACCGCTGACACTAAGGGGACCCAAGGGCTTGGCACCTCACAAACACCACCCGGTCCGCCTCGCTAGCCCGTTCCGAGGAGACCTCGAGTCACCCTCCCTGGAGCAGCGTTCTCTCTACGCTGAGAGAGAGCTGGTCTCCGCTTACCTTCCGGCACCGGCGGTGGTTCCTGCCGCTTTCCGCGGGACAGGAAGGCCTTGGGCAGCAGCAGCGACAGGGCCAGGACGAGCCCCGAGGCCAGGGCCACCCTCTGCACGGTGGAGTACGCCATGGCAGCCGCCCTCGCCACAGGTGCAGACGCCAAGTGGAACCGGAACCGGAACCGCAGCGCCGGCGGCCTCTCCGACCGAACCGCGGGCTGCGCGGACGGCAACGCGCGAGGGACAAGCGCGCGAGGCTCGTCTGGCGCCCTCGGGTCTGGGCCAGCTGGAAACCCCTCCCTCTCCACGCCCCGCGGTGGTCGTGCCCTTCGTTCACTGCATCCCTCTGGCCGCCCTGCTCGCCGCCTGACCGAATCACCGCCGGCCTGCCCCTTACCGCGAGCAGCTCCCTCCGCGAGCAGCCAGCCTCCGTCTGCCGCCAAACGCGAAAATGCTAAAGCGCATGTCTACTGATCTCGCTCCACGGTGTAACACCTTTCACAAGCACCTCTTGAGCCTCAGCACAACCCTCAGATTTCTTTCTGGGACCCCAAGGCCCTGAATGATCTGGTCTGAACAGTGCGGCACCCAAACTACCTCATTTGCTCTTTCCCCAGCATATTCTCCGCTTTCAGGGAAGCTTGGCTTGTCCTGTTAACTCTGCCTGAAAAACTCCTAAGGCCATCTCCGCCGGGGAGAAACTTACTACCCTCGTGAGACTTCTCTAGTCAGCCCTCTCCGTCCTCTGTATTCCCACAGTCCTTCCTTCATGTCTTTATTCATTTGTTTTATAAACATTAATAAACATTTAGTTCCTACAATGTATCAGATCTGGAAATGGCACTATAGGATCTGATGAAGATGGTTTTCCTTATGGAGCAGATAGGTATCTAAACAAGAAAACGCATGAAATATTCTGGACTCTGGTATAATCAGCTCAACTGAAAGGAGGGGTCAAGAAAAGCTCCTGAAAGTAGGGGAAATTTGAGTTTTTGAATAATAAGTCACCAGACAGGTGGGAGGAGTTATCAGACAAAGGATACAAAGAAAGCAAAAGGCATGAAAGCCTGTGTGCCTTCCAAAGATTACTAGGGATTCCTTTTGGCTGGGCCATAGGGCTGGTGACAGGATATAAAGTGATAAGGCTACAAATATAAGCAGAAGCAAGATTGTGACAAGCCTGGATAAAACTTCCAGTTCAACATGGCAGATGGCACACACCCATTTATCTTTCCTCCTCCAGATACCTTACAAAAATGAAAATAAAGTGTATCCACTACAAGAATAAGGAGAATGTGGGAAAATAGAACAGGCAAAAAATGTCAACATTTTGTAAGATGCAACATTATCCAATAGAAATGCAATGACAGTCACGTACGTAATTTAAAATTTTTTAGCAGCCACATTAAAAAAAGCGAACGGGGGTGTGGGGGGCGGTCACCTGGGGGCTCAGTCGTTAAGCGGCTGTCTGCCTTCTGCTGAGGTCATGATCCCAGGGTCCTGGGATCAAGACCTGCGTCAGGCTCCCTGCTTGACAGGAAGCTGACTTCTCCCTCTCCCAATCCCCCTGCTTGTGTTCTCTCTCTCACTGTGTGTGTGTTGTCTTTCTCTCTCTGTCAAATAAGTAAAATCTTTTTTTTAAAAAATGAATAGAAATAAAAATAACGGGTGAAATTTAATACGTTTTAACCCAATATACCCAAAATATTCTTTCAACATGTATAGCAGTTATGAGTCACATTTCAATGGCTTAATAGCCATGTGACTAGTGGCTACCATATTGGACAGCACAGGTGTAGGACATAAAAATTAAAGTACCTACTGAGGGAAAGTTTCTAGAAGGCAAACTAATTTGCTCCTCAGAACCTAGGAGGTCTTAAGAATTGGAGGCACTGAGTTCCTTTAAAGGCAGAGGTGTGGCTTGGGGCTGAATAAAGGATTGTTTGAAAGTCTGGTTAAGAAGCAGGTGAGATCCTCCGAATCTTGTTCCTCAATTATTGCAGCTGAGTGGTTGCCCCTACCAACTTTGTTCAGGCATCATCACTGTCGATATCATCAACGTCACTAAAAGTTATTGCGTACTTATTGTATTCCTGGTATTTTACGTAACAATTGATTCTAACAATGTCATGAAGTAAGCAATATAAGATACCCATTTTACAGAGGAAAAAAACAAGAAACAGAAAGTTTATGTAACTCCCAACAATTACACAGTACCAGCTGAAAGCTATTATTCAAACCCAGACACGCTTACTCCAGGACTTAACCTTAACAGTTTTATTCTCTGGAACATGGGAAGCTCTGTACTCATGGACAACAGGTGCAACCTATGGAGGTGGTACCTTAATGGGATATGGCTTCCAAGAGGTGCAGAGAAAACAGTGATGACCAATCCCCAAAATTCTAGCTTGGTGACTAGATAGGCATTGATTCCATATAACAGCATTTTGAGAACAGAAGAATCAGGTTTGTGAAATAAAGGAGTTCAGATTTTGGCTACTTGAATTTGAGTTCCATGAAATATCCAGGTACTTCTGTCCATTTGGATATATGGGTCTGTCACTCACAAGAGATTTTGGGCTAGAAACAAATATGGAAGCAACTGGCCCTTCAATAGTAAGTGAAGTCTGGGAGAAGATAAAAATCAGCAAGAGTGCTCATGTAGAGCAATGAGAGGCCACGGTAGGAAACCTAGATTACACCATTATGATAAAGTTCCCAAATGTGAGGACAGAATTGGGGTGGAAAAGAAGACAGTGATCCAGGTGTTAAAATCTCGAATAAGGAGTTACCGGGAAGTTAGAAGGTGACAGAAACAGAAGGTGTAATGGACAGCCAGAAGACACACTCTTGTAAGGAGTGGTGGTTTTTGTGTTTGCTGGTTTTGAGAGTGTAGCTTCTAAATCCTTTACATACAGAAATGCACTGATGATAATACAAAACTCTGAATAAATGCCTGACCCTAATCATTACATGCTTAATCTCATTGTATTTTTTATCGTTCTACACTTGAACAAACCTTTTTCCCTCTTGCCTGCCCTCCCACTGCCGTGGAACTTGTAAATTGCTTCCTAGAAACTTTCTCCCCTGTTCCTGGCGTTCTTATCCCTATGCTAGTTGCCCTCCCACATTCCTGATTTACCTTTATTCCACTTATCTTGACATCCAACTTCAGCCCCAAAACAAACTGCTTATGGATCACAAGACCCAGGAGAAAAAACCTACCTTTCTCTGGAGTGCAGTAGGAAGCAGAGAAGGGCTCTTCCAGCCTTAAACCCCCAAAGAAGGGGAAGACCTCCATCTCCTTCTCTTTGGAATCTATTTCTACTCTGTCTTTTAATGAGCAGCAGGGCTCCCTGATATGAGGCTCATGAAGGCCCACAGCTGGAGCCACTTTTGCAGCTGCTGCCAATGATTGCCCTTCCTCCGCCCCTTTCACAGTTGAGCTTGTCTAATATAGAAGGCCCAGAAATCTGAACCCCTTCCAAGAAGCTCTCCTGGATGCTCCAGCTCATGCTAACTCTTCTTTTATTAAATTGGTGTGGGGGCACCTGAGTGGTTCAGTTGGTTGGGCGGCTGCCTTCGGCTCAGGTCATGATCACGGGGTCCTGGGATCGAGCCCCACATCGGGCTCCCCCAGCTTGGTGGAGAGCCTGCTTCTCTCTCTCCCTCTACTGTTCTGCCTGCTTGAGCTCTCTCACTCTCTCTGTCAAATAAATAAATAAAATTTAAAAAAAAAAGAATTAAATTGGTGTGGACACTGTTTATCATGGGTTTGTTGGGTCTTTTCACTTGGGCAGGAAGCCCAAGAAGATAGGATTATGTCTTCTTTCCATGACATGATCAAGCACAGAACCGGCTCACAGTAGGTTCTTATTGAAGTATGAGGTTGCTTGTTTCACACACACACACACACAAACACACACACACTAATTTTGTCACAGCTCCAAGCAAGTATGCACCTTTCTAGGAATCAATAGTCAGAATTAACTTGAAGAGTCACCTCAAAAGATATATAAACTACCAGTTATAAAATAAGTCCTGGGGATGTCATGTACAGCATGGTAACTATAGTTAGTAATAAGGTATTGTATACTTGAACGTTGCTAAGAGAGATCTTAAAAGTTTGCATTATTTTGGTCAGCATTTCAGAATATGTGCAAATATTGAATCATGTTGTACATTTGAAACTAGTATGTTCTTTTTTAAAGTAATATGTTCTATGTCGATTTCAATATTCAATATATTTATATTTCAATTGAAAAAGACATGGTTAAAAAAAAAGAGTCATCCCAACGAGTCTCATTTCAAAAAGTCACTGATTTTGCCCACCATAGGTCACTTTACCTCATCCACCAAATTTGCCCCCTCGTGACCATGATGGTTAATTTTATGTGTCAAATTAGCTGGGCCACAGCACCCAGATATTTGGTCATACACTATTCAGGATGAGGGTGCTTTTTTTCTGTGAGGGTGCACTTTTTTGATGAGATTAATTTAAATCTGTGGAATTCGAGTAAAGCTGATTGCCTGCCATAATGTGGGTGGGCCTCACCCAATCAGTTGAAGTCAGTTGAACAAAAGTCTGATCTCCCCTGACTAAAAGACAACTCTCCTTCCCCTTTCCACCAGGTGCAGGTCTGGAACTGCTTCCCCAGCCAGACCTACCCATGCCTGGCCTCCTTTAGGATGTTACCTATGAGAGGAAATAGCAATGGCCGGGCTGCTGTTTTTTGATGTTCCTAGGTGGCAGCAGAGGTGGGATGTGCCCACAGTTGGTGGCAGCCGCAGCAGCTTCCTGAGAGGCAGAGCTGAGACCACACAGGCCTGGGGGCAGTGGCAGCAGAGATCCCTCCAGAGACCAGCTCTCTGACATGGCTCTGGGAGTTGCTTCAAGGTCCAGAGCCCTGGTTTTGTCACCTGTGAAATGGATTTTGTGCTGCCTCCCTCCCTGAGCTATGAAATGTGATGGAGCTTGGAAAGCAATTGGGTGTGCAACAAAACAACAGCCATAGCTACAGCTCAAAGCAGGTAAAAGGAAGAAAATGAGAATCAGAAAAGGGGAGACGGTTTCAGGGGCAAACCTTTCGGGTGGAAACCTCGATAAGGCCCTATTCCTCATCCTAAAGCTTCCCCCAACTGGGACTAGGTGGGCAGAGGCTAGGAGCATGAGGACCCAGGCTTCCAGGTGGTGTCGGGTCGGGGTAAGAGTGTCCTTACCACTCTCCTAGCACCTCTCCTCGCTGGCCCCTGCCCCAGCGGATGCCAAGCAGAGAGAAGTCACAGTTGGATACCTTGGGCCTTTCTGCCTCGAATGAGAAGAAATAGTCTTAGGCTCCAATTAATTAAGCAAACCGATAGAAATTCCCTGCCTAAGTCACACTTTGCATATCCATAATCTCTGCGCTACATTTTCTGTATACTTTACCCCTGGGTAAAAATTGGTGAGCATTTAAATGCTTCCTCACATAATCTTGCTAAAGCACACTGTGGCCTATAAATATTCATGCCACTGCCAAAACATTTGCAAGCTTTCCCCAAAGGTGAAATGTGTGTAATGTACTTTGTCTTCTGGGTATAAATATTATCCAATACATTTTGGTTAATATGAATACACTAATTATTCCTGTAACCCTTTTAAAAAGGGTCATCTTCATGATGTGAATTTTTAAAAAATGTAATTACAGTAATTGGATACTTAATCTAATTAAAATTTGCTTTATCTTTAATGGGAATTTTTCTAAAGAGGGAGAATGACAATTGCCTTTTTGATAACGACTGTTATCTTCCTGCAGGGGGATCAAGTTGGTGAAAACTGGCAGTTTTGCCTGGTTGCTGGGCAAAGCCAAGCCAGACTCTGCCTTAGGACTCAGCTCTTATATAATGAATATAGGGTTAAGTTACTGAAGAGAGTGGAGGAAAGGACTAGTGGAACCTTTACTATTCCAATAGATGAAGCCTCCCCCATCACTAGAAAGCAGCCTGCAGTTCCCCTGGACCTGTGATTGGTCCACGATGGGAACTTGACCTTGGCCTGCTAGATCAGGGTCCCTCACTGGGTTTGCTGGAGCTGGAGCTGGAGGAGAAGCAGTTCCCCTGTTTTGGGGGCCATGGTGCAGTAAGGTGTTGTAGTGAATGCTCTAGGCGTTCCACTCAGATCCCTTTGGCTCACCCTTGAGGTCACCTACAGATAGTTCTTGTATAAAAGCTGGGGTCCTGCCTGGTCTCTAACCTGGGGAGCAATTAAGGCCTGCTAGAGAGCTATCAACCCTAGAACAACTCTCAGATGATGAGGGAGGGAAGCAGACATGAGGTGGATGGAGGGCAAGCCCAATGTTGAATCTAGGCTCCACTCCCAAAACTGTCCTTGCTCCTTCCTGCTCCTCCTTTGATTCTGTGGGTTCTATGAACCCTCCCCAGCCATATGAGTCAATATACTTCTCCCATTTTTTTCATATGTGTTAAGCTTGCTTGCTAGAGTGGGATTTCTTTTCTTTTCTTTCTTTTTTTTTTTTTTTAAGATTTTATTGATTTATTTGACAGAGAGAGAGAGAGAGAGAGATCACAAGTAGGCAGAGAGGCAGGCAGAGAGAGAGGGGGAAGCAGGCTCCCTGCTGAGCAGAAAGCCTGATGCGGGGCTCGATCCCAGGACCCTGAGATCATGAGCTGAGCCGAAGGCAGAGGCTTTAACCCACTGAGCCACCCAGGCGCCCCTCTTTTTTTTTTTTTTAAAGGGAATTTTATTAAAGCATGAGGACAGGACCCATGGGCAGAAAGAGCTGGCTAGAGTTGGATTTCTATTTCTTGCAACTGAAAGTATCATGACTTTCTCAAAGAATAAGTGAATATGCATGCAAAGCATTTGGAATAGAGCTTGCCTCAGATTCAGTGTTACTACCATCATTACTACTGTTGTTATTAAGTGCATATCATTATTATCCAATGTCTGACCTGCTTCTAGAAAGGAATATGGATGAAGGACCTAGAGCCTAGAAAAGAGTCACAAGGGGTGCTTGGGTGGCTCAGTTGGTCAAGTGTCTGCCTTCAGCTCAGGTCATGATCCCAGGGTCTCTGCGATGGAGCCCTAAATCAGACTCCATGCTTAGCAGGGAGTCTCCTTCTTCCTCCGCCCCTCCCCCATTCATGCATACAAACGCATGCACATGCGTGTGCGCTCTCTCTCTGCCCCTCACTCTCAAATAAATAAAACCTTTTTTAAAAAGTCACAAAAGAAGTCGTTTAATTCTACCTAATTTCCTCCCTTTTATCTTTTTTCATTACTTGAAATAAATATAATTCTATTTTGCCTAAGGGTCACATTCATTTTGCTATAATTTTGTTACTGAGCTGAGTGGCATAGACAAACTCCTGAGCATGAATGCCCGGTCAGGTTCAAGTCGCGGCAGGTTTTCATTGCCTGCAAGGTCACTTTAGGACCGTCATGGGCTCCTGCTGCTTTGGCCCTGATGGGTCCCCTCCTCCATACCACATATTTAAAATTTTATTTCATGACTACATTGGTATGAAGACAAATATGTTACTATTATATATCAAGACAATTTTCTACCTAAAAATTCATTCTTCCTTCTGGTTTTAAGAGAAATTAAAACATTTTAGTAAGGTGTCTCCTGCTCTGTGTTTTCTATAACCCATAATTGTTTTTAATTGTATCAAGCACCACAGAAGTAAAATGTTGCCATTTTTAGAAAAGTTGCCAGGCAGATGTTTATTCTAGGGACTGGTGGAAGGCTTACCTTGGCACAGGGAAAATGCTTCTGGGAATCTTCTGGCTCGGAGAGGCAAGGAAGGCCCAGAGGGTACTCTGAAACGAGTTGGGGTTAAGACAATGAGGACAAGGGGTTCTTCAGAATAAATTAAAGTGACGCGATCCTTCAAGGAGAGGCTGTTATGTTGTAACAGTTAGGCCTTCTGGATTCTCAGAGACGGGAATCTGAAAGCAAGGGACGAGGGAAGAGACATCAGGGTTTGAAGCGCTGTGGTTTGTGGAGGAGAAGGTCTCTTAGAGAGTCAGCCAGAAAGAGAGCCCTGTGATGAGAGGTGCTTGGTGGGCTACAGTTTCAGGAAGGTGATATCCGGGCTTTCCTCCTGCACTGCATTTCTCCTATGGTTTCCTCAAGCCTTTAGAAAAGTCTGTGACACACCACAGGCTGTGCTCTTTGTGCTCAGGAATCTGGGAGGAGATTGGTCCCTGCTCAGAGGAAGGCATTCTCATCTCCTAAAACCTGAGGACATTCTCATCTCCTAAAACCCTCCCTCACCTCCCAAGGGCTGAGGGAGCAGCCCTGAATCAGCAGAGAATGCTAATCCCAACAACCAAGGTGAAAGAAACCCTGTGCCTGGAGGGCTGGGGGTGGGGTGACCAGGTGAACACACACAGTGAGAATGCACTTGGGACAAAGGCTGCTTCTCCCAAATGCAGTGGAAGACAATGATCCGGGAAGGGAAAGGGGCAGAGAGAAGGATCGGATCCTACTATGTTGTGGTTAAGGGTCCCAAAGCAGCCAGAGTCTGTAGACACAGTGTCCTCCCCTCCCTGAACACATGTCCTGTGATGTCTCTGCTTCCAGCTGCGGCCACATTGGCCTTGCTCACACTCCCACAGGCCTGGGCAGCGCCACCCTGAGTCCCTGCACTTGTGCTCTCTGCCTGGGCTGCTCTCGCCCCAGACATCTGCATGGCTCAACCTCTCACCTCCTTTGAGTCTTTGCTGGGCTCTCACCATTCTCAGTGAGACCTTCCCCGGCCAACCGCTGTAAGGTAAAGCACTCCTTTATCTGCCTGCCTTACTTTACTGTCCCCGCCCCCCAGCCCCACCCTGGCACTTGTCCTTGCCAGTTCAGGCTGCTGTAACAAAGTCCCATAGACGGGGTGGCTTATCAACAACAGAACTTGAGCTCTCATAGTTCTGGAGGCTGTGACCTGAGAGCAGGACACCAGCAGATTCGGTGTCTGATGAGAGCCTGCTTCCCGGTTCGAGGATGGCCCTCTTCTTCCTGTGTCCATGGAGGAAGAGGCAAGGGAGCTCTCTGGGGTCTCTTTCATGAGGGCGCTAATCCCACTCACGAGGCTCATCACCTTCACAACTTAATCACCTCTCAAACGCTCTACCTCCAAATACCATTCCTGGGGATTAGGTTTCAACATATGAATTTCAGAGGGGCACAAACATACAGTCTATAGCAATATTTATCACCTTCTACAGCTTATTACTTTAGTTTCTCTCCTGTCTCTCCCCTCTAGAGTATAAGCTGCATCGGGGCAGGGAATTTGGTCCATTTTGCTTGCTTCTGCTTTCCCAGTGCCTAGAACAGTACCTGGCACAGGTAGGTGGCAATAAATATTCTTTGATTGGATGAATGAAGATGACAGTGGATAGAGACTACAGATAATGTGCTTTGAAAAAGCTCCTAAACTGGCTGGAAATAAGTTACGGGCATATTATATAGCAGCTGAAAGCCACAATCAGGTACATGAAGTGGGAAGAGGTTTCCATTAAATGATTGATCATCCACATTCCCATATTTGGCTTAGATTGTGTTTATCATGCTGCCACTGAGTGCTTCTTAAATGGTGTTCTGTAGAAACTCAGGTGCCACAGAACTCTCTTCAATGTTTGTTCTTAATTTTTTTCAAATATATTTTTAACTATAATTAGAGTAACACTCAAATGAAGTATAGATCAAATTTGAATATATTGACAACTCCTGATGCATTAACTTGTACTGTCGTGTTACCTCATTTTTTAACAAGCAGAGCCTAGGAATAATGATTCTTCTTTCATTTCTATAAAAATATTTGGATTTCTTAAAAATATGTCCATAAAACATGATTAAGTTTGGAGTTCTCCATTTGTAATGCTTTATTTAATAAGGAATGCAAGCCATCAGATACCTTTGGTGATTCTCTGTTGGAAACAAACCAACCACACCAATTTTCTGTTCTCTTTCAAGCTTCTGAAGTTAATTGAAGATCATCTTGAGGCTGCAAGGTGAACTCGAAATATGTTGCCATTTGCACTAGATTTTTCTAGGTATCAGAATCTTCTCAATAGTGTGTGACCAAAACAAAAGGTAGACATTGACTGGGCGCCAAAACTGGTAAGTAGCAGAAATGGCCCTCAATAGCCCTTGCTTTCAATATTTTTTTTTTGAAATGGTAATTATTTTGTATTTGTGGTGCTTTGGGTGGTCTTCTTTTACTTTTTTGTTTTGTTTTTCTTATGAAACTGATGCAGCTATGTTAACAAATCAGCTTGTGTCACCACAAGGGCCCTGCCTCATGTCTTCATAAAGTCTCGGGAACCAGTAGATGCAAGCATTATTCTATACTCTCTCCCCCTCTATCTGGGTTGATACAGCTGTTCATACACCTCAAGGTTTTGAATGTGGAATGTGGAATGTTCACTGGGGATTCTTCTTAAAGTTTTTAAATTTACAAACGTAAAATTCACTTTTTCTTTCCTGACTTTTATACATACCCAGGTCCTTTTAACCACCACCTCGCACAGGATACAGAACAATTCCAACATCCCAAAGAATTCTCATGTGCTGTGCCTTCGTCTTCAGATCTTCTCCCTATATCTGCCCCAGGCAACCACAGATCTGTTTTCTGTTTCTACATTTTTGCCCTTTCCAAAATAATGGAGTCATACAGTGTGTAATCTTTTGAGACTGGGTTCTTTCACTTAGAAAAGTGCATTTGAGATTCATTGAAGAGGTTGTATTAATAGTTTATTGCTTTTTATTGCTGAGTGGTACTCTATTGTGTGGATAGGGCACAGTTTACTCACCTGTTTTTTTTTTTTTTTAAGATTTTTTATTTATTCATTTGTCAGAGAGAGAGAGAGAGAACACAAGCTGGCAGAGCGGCAGGCAGAGGCAGAGGGAGAAGCAGGCTCCCCGCTGAGCAAGGAGCCGGATGTGGGAGTAGATCCCAGGACCCTGGGATCATGACCTGAGCCCAAGGCAACTGCTTAACCAACTGAGCCACCCAGTCGCCCCAGTTTACTCACCTGTTAAAGAACATTTGGATTTTGTTTCCAGGTTTTGGCGATTACAACATATTGCTCTAAACTTTTGTGCACAGGTTTTTGTGTGAGCATAGATTTTCACTTTAGGATAAAAGGAAAACGGGATTCACGGGCTATAGGTAAATGTATGTTTCACTCTGTATTTATTTACTTTTATTTTTTTAATATATTTTAAAGTAAACTCTACACCCCAAATGGGGCTCAAACTCACAACCCCAAGATCAAGAGTTGCATGCTCCACTGACTGAGCCAGCCAGGTGCCCCCAAGTTTCACTTTTGAAAGAAACTGCTCCACTACGTTTTTCAGAGAGCTTTACCATTCTGCCTCTCTACCAGGAGTGGAAGAGAGTTCCAGTTGTCCCTCATCCACATCGGCACTTGGTATGGTCAGTTTTCATTTGTTAACTGTAGTCATCTGAATTGTACACACTATACTAGTATAGCATACTAGTATATGTTATTGTGGTTTTCATTTACATTTATCTAATGCACATTAGATAAACAATGTAACTTACATAATGATAATTAGATAGTAAATGTAACTTACATTTATCTAATGACGAATGATGCTGAGCATCTTTTCATGTGCTTATTTGTCATTAACATGTCTTTGTCTAAGTATCTATTCAAATCTTTGCCATTTAAACAATTGAGTTGCTTTCTTATTGTTGAATTTTGAGAATTCTTTAAATTTTCTGGGAGCAAGTCATTTGTCTGGTATATGATTTGCAAATATTTTCTGCCAACCGGGGGCTGATCTTTTCATTCTTTTAACAGTATCCTTTACAGAGCACAAGTTTCAATTTTGGTGAAGTCCAATGTATCAATATTTTCTCTTCTGGATCGGGCAGTTCGTGTCATACACAGGAAACCTTTGCCTTACCTAAGGTCAAGAAAAATTTCTCCTATGTTTTTCTTCATTTAGGATCATTACCCATTTCGAGTTAATTTTTGTATATGGTTGCTTTTAATTCTTCACATTTCAAAACCGCAGGTTGTTTTTATTGTTTGAATTGATTTTTTAAATATAATGATTTTGTTTTTATGCAACTAACACATGATTACTGTAAGAAATAATATAGGACACAAAGAAAAAAGTTAATATTCGCTTCTAAACTCTACCACCTGGAAAGAACCATCTATAACTCTTGATGAATATTATTTCAGAAATCTCTGAGTATATATACAGATGGACGGGTGCAGGGGAAAGAAAAATGTGTGAAAGGTAAGTAGGTATTTTTAATTTTCTTTGGGGGATATTTTCATCTTAAGAAACATCCTTAGTCTTCCTTATCTATCAACATCTTCATAAACATGTTTTTATTTTTATTTTTGTTCCACTTTATCTTGTGTGACTCTGGCTGTATTTTCACTGTTATTTGTTGCTTCTAATGTGAGGTTGCTCTCTATAATATTCTCTTACTGTCTCTCCTATTTTCTTTTGCTTCCATTTATTCTCTTGACTTTTGCCCCCTTATTATTTGCTCTCCTATAAACTCTTCTCTACACCTTTGTGTCTCTTCTCTGTACTTTTCTTTGGAGAGATCATGTGATCTATAATTTAATGAAGGCTATAGAAAATTATTTTTTTTTACTTTGCTTAGTTCTTCTTGAAATGTATGTCCTTCATCTGCTTTTTTGTTAATGTTCTTTTCTTATGTTCCTTACCCCCTACACTTTGCTAAGGTCCTGTGTGACTTCTAGCTGGTTGTATCTCATCCTACAGTTCAGTGGATTGTTGAAGAATAGTGTGGGGGAGGGGAGAGCTGAGACAGTTACCAGTTTCAATTCAGGCAAGTGGCAAACAGCCTCTCAGCAACATTATTTCTCCTGCCCTAGGGGCCTGTTTTCCATAGGTTTTCAGCTTTCAAGAGATCCAGAAGGCTCATAGCCGGGATCCTAAAGTCACAAGTTCTCCTTATTTTGATCTCATGACCCCTCCCCCCCCCCCCGCCCCCATTTAAGCTTTGCCTCTATACCACCTCACCTCTGGCTAGGAGTTTAGGTAGTAGATAGTGTTAATTGTGTCTGCTTTGAATTTGACTTGGTAATTATGTATTATCTAAAAACAGGCTGCTAAGTTTTGTTTGCTAATATTTTATTTAAGATTTTTGTTTTGTTATCAAAGTAAGATTAATCTGTAGTAGTTGTTTTGCCTTGTCCAATTGTGCTATCAATATTTTATTAGCTCAGTAACAGATAACTTGGAGATTTCCTTTCCTTTTTATGCACTCGAACAGCTTAACTCCAGAATTATTTGTTCCTCAGAGATTTGAATGAATTCACTTGTGAAGCTGTGTGTGTATATGTGCATATATACATACAAGAAAATCATTAAAATATTTTTTCTCAATATCTTCCATGATTATTAATAATCATCAGCCAATTTTTGTGCTATCATTTTCCTAGAAACAATTTCACACAGTTTCTAAAATACATTAATATAGAGTTGTAAAATTTTAAAATTACAATTAATTTTCTACATATTTGTGGTTATTTCCTTACTTTGTCTACTTGGGCTTCTTTGCTTCTTTTTTGATCTGATTAACTAGTAATTCATCTTTTTTAGTCTCTTCATCAGCTGGGCAGTTAATAAGTTATTCTTAATGAATGAATTTCTATTTTATTATTAATTTCTTCTTACTACTATTCTTAGGATAATTTTGTTATTTTTTCTAGTTTCTTGAGTTGGATGCTTAAGTCATTTATTTTAATTGTTTCTTGTTTAATGTGTGGCTGAGACAGTGCTTACTGGATATATATGTGCTATTCCCCTACATATCAAAGTGTCTCTTGAAATTTGGGATCAGTCACGTGACTAGTTCTAGCCAATGCATTGTGAACAGAAGTGGTGTATATTTTGTCCAGATTGGAATAGTTATGAGCCAGTATGTTTTCTCCCTCTTTCTCCTTCCACTTTACCATAGTCGTATAGACTCTGGGTTCCAGATGGTCCAGCTACAAGATAGAAGATTCTCTATCAGCCTGCATCCTTAAGTAACTGTTGGAAACAGGCACATAGCATGAACAATGTTGAACATGAACATGTGAACATGAACAGTGTTAAGCCACTGCAATTTTGGGGTTTGCCTGTTGGGCTAGCTCTTGATTACTTATCTTGTCTAATAACGCATCTAAGTCTATGACTCCTCCTCTGACTATAGCTTTAGACACATTCAAAGGTTTTGATACACAACACAGAGATCTATGTACCAGTGCTCATTGGTTCAGTCTGGCAGCTGCAGGACACATCTGCTCAGTCCAGTTCTTCCAATTCCAGTCTGGCCAGAACTCCAGGCCCTCGCCCTCACCTGGGGCGGCCTGCAGATGCAAACCGTGATTGGCTGCCAGGCCCTTCCAGAGCCTACTGCTCCTGACCCGCTTCTGCTCAAAGGCCACGCCTCTCCGGGTTACCAGTTCTTGGCTCCATCTCTCCTTCACAAATCTGCTTCTCTTCTTTCGGTCTCGGCACTTGCAACCATCTCTCGGGTGGCTTAAGGCTTTCCCTACAGACTAGCTTGGATTCGGCTTACTTTCTTCAGACGGCTTCAGGCAGCTGGAGCCCTGGCCCAGCCCTGCCAGGCCAAGCTCCGGAAAGGGTGTGGGGAAAATGCTATCCTTAGGTTTCCCTCTAGACCCCCACCTTTTCTCATCTGCCTCCTCCTGCTCCCACTGTTGAGAGTGAGATATGCATGCCGCATGGAGTGGGGGCCTGGGGAGGGCCCAGGTGGTTGCAGCCTTCAGCCTGCCAAAAGGAGAGCTTTCCAAAGCTCCGGGAGGCCCTACGGGGATGGAGGCGCCGTGCCGCCCCCACCACAGTTCTCACAGCTTTGCAACAATCTGTATTCTTGGGCCTTTTCCTTAAGAAGGAGTGTGGGAATACATATGATTTATAATGTAAACAATGTACGCTGACAGGATGTGAATGAATAAAAGATGCATAAATAAAAGCACAGGAATAAATAAGCCTCCTACCTTGGCGTTGCTCTGAGCAGCAAAAGAGAGGGTGGGACCATCGCAGCAGGACTGGGCAGCCGGTGGCCGCTGTCTCAGTGTTCTTCCAGAAGGCTGGGCAGCCTCCCTGCCCTCCCCCTCCATAGCCCTCCTGTGTTCGGGTGGATCCTCCTTCAGGAGCTGACCTCTTCCAACTGGGGCAGTCTGGTGCATGGAGAGAACATAGGGCAGATACTAACTTAGTATCTAGCATGGCAGCCTGGAGCTGGTCGGCATCTCTCTCTCCTGCTACCCTCCAGGCCTTGGTGTTCCCCACCTATAAGAGAGAGGATTAGACTAGATGTTCTCTGAGTCCTTTAGGAATATGCTTTAATAGTCCCTCTCATCAGGAGGGGCAGTGTGATACACTCCATTTCTGGGCCTCAGTTTTCTCAACCATGAAATGGGGATTCTGATGGGAGGACTCAGAGGGTCTTTCCTCTCTGGTGGTCTCTAGGCGGTTCTGACTCCCCTGTCTTACTCTCAGGGATCACAAGAGGGCCATTCTCTGTTCCCAGTGCAGCTAGCTTTGGAACAGGCCTGGTTCTCTGGGCTGACAGCCCTCAGGCAGACCGGAAACAGCACATCCATGTAGGCTCCGCTCCTGACCCGTGACAAGGTAGGCCCCATGGCCATCTCTTTCCTGCCTGGCCTGGTCCAGAATGATGGAGGGGATAGGCAGCATGTCTCGCCTGAGAGGCCATGTGCCCCAAGGTCTGTACTCTATGCCCATGCCTCTGTGCTTCGGATGGAAGGGGAGTTAGGGGAGAGGAACCCAAGCTGGAGAGGGATCAGTACCCTGATGGGGTGTGGGAGAGGGCTTGGGAGGCCAGAGGAAGCTGGCAGGGAGGAAGGGAGGGAGGGAGGGAGGAAGCTGAAGACGGACTGGCTGGGACCAGCAGGAGAGAGGGACTTTCCTGGGATGGGATTCTGGCTTGGGCTCAAGCGCCAGGCAGCCTCTGGATTGCTCCTCTGTCCTCCCAGCAGATGGCAGTGTGCGTATGGGAACGAAAGCAACGGCTTCTGGAATCCCCAGTGGAGGATTTTGCTGGGCTAGAGAGCAGGGTCTTGTCAACACACTGAACTCCACTGACCTCCGTTTTCCCACCGCCCTTGTCAGTAAACTTCTTATCCTAATCTTCTCTGCATGCAGAGAGCTGAGTGCTACTGGAGAGAGTTACCCAAACACAGGGACCAGAACCCTAGGAACTCTGGGCTCCTTTCTGCCAAGCCCTCAGCACTGTCTATCCCTCCGTCAGTCCCCAGTATCTCTGTCTCCTGCTTTCCACAGAAACTATTTCAGAATTGATTCCCTGTCCAAAATCCCTGTCCTCAAATCTTCCTTCACTTCACTCATATCAGAAAACCCTAAGAAACTTGGTAGGGAAACTCCTTTGATGCCCTTTCCTATCAATTACAAATCGTAACCTCTGTCAATTGGCTCTAGCTGGTTCTCAAATGCCAGCTCCTCTTTCCTCTCTTAATAAGCCACTTTGAAGACATGTCCACCCAGATTGTCTGTTTAGGTTTAGCCAAGAGGCAACACAACACAACCCAACCACAACATGGCGGACATGGGCGTCTGGGTACCATGTAGGAGCTCCTATCCAAGGCAGGACAGGGGCAAGTGAAATCAGATCCTATTTTAGGAGAAATCAAAGCTGATGCACTAGAAACACCCAGAACAACGTGGAAGCCTAACAGGACAGTGGCAGGATCAGAGTTTGCGTTGTAAAGCAAGAGCTCAGAGTCACATGAGACGGTGTCACAAGGAAAAGCAGAGGAAAGAGCAAGGAAGAGTGGGAGTGGGTAGTTTCTCTGAGCAGCCTTGGAACATCCGGATTATTTTTCATGGCCTTTAGATGCCACACATTAAAAGGGTATAGGTTGGGGCGCCTGGGTGGCTCAGTGGGTTAGGGCCTCCGCCTTCGGCTCGTGTCGTGATCTCAGGGTCCTGGGATCGAGCCCCACATGGGGCTCTCTGCTCAGCGGGGAGCCTGCTTCTCTCTCTGCCTGCCTCTCTGCCTGCTTGTGCTCTCTCTCTCTGTGTCAAATAGATAAATAAAATCTTAAAAAAAAAATAAAAGGGTATAGGTTTAGATTGTCTTAAATGTAAGGGCCGTGTAGGGTGAGACCAGGAAACCAGGCTGTTCCCAAGGAAGAAGGTGTGTGTGCCTTCCTGGCCTATGGCTCTCACTGTTACAGGCACCGAGCTGTCCATGGTACCAATGCTCTCCCTTCCTGTTCTGGGTTGTGACAGGCTGAAGACGGGAGAAGGCAGAGGACAGAGTTGGGGGACTGTAATAGGATGTCTTCCACATCCAGGATATTCTGCAGGAAGTGTCTTACACGTGGTAGGATCTCAGCTAATACTTGTTAAATGAATGATAAATGACTCAGGGCCACTCATACAGGTGTAGGCATGTCTGGAAGAGGATTTGTCCATTTGTTACTTTCCTCCATCCTGTTTGCACACTGTCTTCATGAAGACTCATGTTCTCTGTGTGGGTCCCAAAGGTCAGATGAATTCTACCCTGTTTGTTCCACACCAGATCAATCCTGGCAGAGCAGGGTTCTCCTCCTCCCCCCACGTCATCCCGGGAGGTAGTGTGCTTTTTTGGGACAAGTTCCAAGCTCAAAATTAAACATTGATGTTGTGGTCCCTTCATCATCACTGACTTGTTGAATGAGCTTGGAAAGATCACTTCGTCTTGGGGCCTCAGTTTCCCCTGGGAATAATTATCTCTGCCCTTATAGGGTCATCGCAAAATTAAATGAGCTAATGAATTGAAAGCACTTTACAGATCATAAAACAAGGTATGTGGGGTTAGGACTGTGATGATAATGCTCACATGGGATGCTCACATGGCATCCAAGATAAGGTCTTAGCCAGGCGAAATATGCAAGCTCCTTGAGGGCAAAACATGAGAGCGGCTCTTCTGTGTAACCCCCCAGGGCTCAATAAGGGCAGTATGGAAATGCCAAGTAAATCATTGAATGAAACTGAAGTTCTTTCTTCAGAAGACCCCGAGTAGTGATCCAGATCTGGAGGTTTGAGGCCAAGGAAGGTGAGACTTGCCATTATCTGCCATTCCCCCGGGATTAGCTGTTCCTCCTTTCGTACCCATCCACCCATCCCTCTGGGTCTCGAGGAAATAGCCTGGAATCTGAATCTCCAACTTCAGCAAGTGCCTCCTGTCACCATGGACTTTTATAAGCATCATTGTGCGCAGCTTGGCTGCTGCCCGAAAGGGAGGGCAGCGTCAGCATCTATTAATCCATCACTTCCAGAAATACTACTCAATGCAAAACCGAAAGCAACAATTATGCTAACTACATCTATTTTTTGTTATGGAAAGCTATTCAATAGGGGAGCTATAAGAACAGTGCATCTATGTATCATTTTACAGTTTTCAATTTCTTAGTTATGTTTGGCCAAAAATTGATAAATACATAAATGACAGCACCATTCATTAATTCAAACCACGCATGGGACCACGGGGTGCCCTGTGGATCGGCTGTATGGGTGCTCACCTGCCTTTCCTTTCCTCCATGGCTGGCCACTACATACACCCATCCTGTCTCCCGGGCACGGTCACAGGGCAATGTTATGAGAAGCTGAGGTTTAGGTGGCCCTGAAAGGCAAGATTTGACTCAAGCCCAGAGACTAGACCTGGGGCTCAGGAAGAAAGGACTCTAAGTACTCAGGAAGTGAGGGATGTGGCACAAGGACTCTCTGATGTTAGTGGACATTTTACATCTGGAGGGGGATTCCAGATTCGGGGAGGCTCTGCTTCTTAGCCTAATCACAGTGGCTCATGGCATGATGGTTCTGCTTACCCTCTTTCCTCCGTTTCTCCGAATGAACCCCTACCCTAGTGCTCTGCCTTGACAGCCGTGTAGCTCCTGGGTCAACCCCCCCACCCCACCCCACCTTTCAAGCGCTGTCTGGCCCCATATTTCACTCTGAAAACGAACTCGGTGTGGAGGGTGGGCAGAGGAGAAGAAGAGAATGGGAAGATCCTTGGTCAAGTGCTCGGTGGCTCAGTAGTATCCAACCAGCCCATTCCTGTGTGCCATTTTGTTACTACAGCCTCAGACACCCTGTAATCCATCCTTCATTCGTCTATCTATTTAATAAACATTAATTGAGCACAAAATATGTACCAGTTTAAGCATGGCCATTAATCGAAACATGGGAAATACTTACAGGAACATGTTGGTAAGAGGTAAAGTGTCAGGGCTAGATGCTTATGGAGTCAATGCTCATGGCACCTGGCCCAACTTACGAGCTCTGTAATTTGGGTAAATTATTTAATTTCTTTGTGCCTCATTTTCCTCATCTGTACTATGGAAAGAGTAGTAACAACGGTAAGAGGGTGTAAGAATTAAATGAGATATTAGGTTGAGTCATTTGAAGTGGCCACCAGGGGCTGTTTCTGAACTACAGAAACACTAATTTCAGATAGTTTAGCCTAACAAAGAGCTTAGCACAGGGCCCGGTTCAGAACAAGGCCTCACCAGGTGGCAATCTTGCTTATTACCATCCAGATGGTACAAGCCTAACAGTGAGTGAGTTCCCCCACTTTGACTGTCTAGTGCTAACATTTGGAGATGACACTTTTTCTAGCAACCACCAGGAAGGTTTTGACTCAAGATTGACATATTCAATGGGTTACTTTTACTCAAGACTGGGGGACAATCATGTTACAGCAGGCAGTGACCGACAGTTAGTGACTAGCCGAGTTACCTAATTGTGTCTGGGAGTTAGCATTTGCTTAGGTTTTGTTCAAAGTGGTACACACCAGTTAAATGTAAGGTTAACTATTAATGCTAATTAATATTCTTTCAATTATTTTAAGACAGTTTTGTTTCTAGGAAGTCATAATGGAATGGGAATTGTCTCTATACTTAATCACAGATAATGTGTCCATTAATCACAAATCTATTTTTTTAACTGCCAGGAAGAGGCAGAGTAGGAACACGTTGTCTATGAGCTTTGGAGAATTCAGCCTTCAGTCCTAGGAGGCAAAGAGGGGACTGGAAGGCGGGATGAGAGTCTGTTTTCCAGAAAGCTTAACTTTGGGAAGAACACAGAGCCTGGAAGGCAGGGTCCTGGCCAAGCCTTCCTTTCCCTGCATCTTTTTTCTCTTGAAAGACCTACTTGAGCAGCACCATCACTGGAAACATCCAAGACTCTACCCTGCCAGAAACCATCCCACCTAACCTTCTGTCCAGAGTGCCTCCCACAGCTGCACTGGTCTCTGCTCTAATGCTCAGAGGTGAAGAGTTAGCCAGTATCTGTAAGCTCTTCCCTGAGTACCTCGGGGACAAAGCAGACTTCTTGGGGCTTTGTGGATTTTCTCAATGTCCCTAGGGCTTCTCCTTGCATTCCCTCCCACCAGGGCCCAGTTCCTGGTTTTCAGGGAAGTGAGGCAAGGCTGCTAGCCCCCTAGTCTCCCTGGACCTTCTGGCTTGGCAGAGCAAGAAACATCTCCATAGCTCTGCAGCTTCGAGCCCCTTCCTAGTTTCCCCCAATCTCACTTTCCTCACCTGTTTCCAGTCCTTAGAAAGAGCATGATGGGGACCCTGAGATCCCTTTGGCTCTTCGCAAAGAGGCTGTATTTTTATTTACAGAGTCAACCAGATGAGAGGCAAAGAGAAAGCAAAAATACACTGTGGCTCGCCAATCATTGCCTCAGAGCAGGAAAGTACCCCCCTCGTGGTGCATGTGAGGTTGCAGAGGCTCAGAGATGGGGAGGGGCTCGCCCAAGGTCACACAGTGAGTCTCTTTTCCTTGTTCTAATAAGCTTTTCTTTCCACGATTTTGTATTAAGTGCCAAACTGTAGGCCACCCCCAGAGAAGAAGAACAAGAGAACCAATCTCAAAGTCTGCATTTCAGCCATAGAACCCTCTGTGTTACGAGGCCCTAGGGAAATGCAACCCCCCAAGTTTGAAATGAGGAGGCCCCCCTCTTGAAAAATCAGTTAAAATGCCCTCCTTTATGCACATGCCAACTTTGACTTCAAAAAGACTTTATTCCCAAGGATAAACAACCCCATGTTTGTGTAATATAATTAAGTGAAGGCATCTTTAAATGTCATACTAGCTTGTGCCCATTTCAAATTGTTATGCATCAACAGAACTTAACGAGATAGCCAAGCCTTCTCCTTGCTGTGAGACTGAGATAAGCCACAGCACTGTGGGCCCTTTAATAGATTGCCAAAATAAAGCATTTTCTATGCAAATTATTCATGCAGTGGGACAGCTAATCGCTTGCCAAGAGCCCGCCCACTGCCTCTCTGCAATTAGTCGTGAAGTTGAAGGAGCTCCAGACTCCGCAGGCGCACTCAGGGCCTCCTGCTCCTGTGGCTGGTTTTCAGGTGAGCAGAAACTTCCTTTCCTTGGGTGGTGGGGCCTGGACTCCCCCGCAGTGGAGACAGGTGGGCAGGAGGTAGAGAACTGAAGAGGGGTGGAGGGCTGTTTCTGGAGTCCCAGCCCAGCACCTGACTCGATGGCTATAGTGTGTACACAGACGCACCCCAAGACCCAGTTCCCTCATCTATCAAGTCCAGGTGGACCCTGGGCTGAGGCTCCCAACAGTCCAGGGTTTCAAGGAGAAGGGGCAGAGGGGGTTGGAAACAAGTTCAGCTTTTCCTCTGCTCAAGAACGCGCCCACGGTGGACTCGCAGGAAACCAGAGACTCAAGATCAGAGTAGGGACTTGGAGTCAGGAGAACCTCCAGGGTCCCAGCCCATCGCCACTCCCGTCCTGGCATCTGTCATCATAGACACAGGAAGTCTCTGTGGCAGCCAAAGGAGCATCCCGGATACTTTAACCAAGGACTAGAGCTCTCCCTCACTGTTACACAAACCAACTGGTACTCTTGATTCTCTCTGCCTCTCCCAAGTCTGTCTCTGAGTCTCTCTCCCTGTCTCTGTTCCATTGTTTCCGCTGTCTCTCTCTCCCACCACCAGCTGACTGTGGGAGCCCCTGAAACATAAACAAAACAGATTCGATCTGGCCAAGGAGGATGAGGGTATCTTTTCTTGCACCATCTTGTACAGGCAGGACCCCCAACCTGGGATCACCTGCTCACTCCCCAGAGGGGATGGGGCCGAGACTCTTGCCCACTTTTCTCCCCCCAGTCCCAAGATCTGGCAAGATGAGCCACATCTAAGGTGTCCAAAGGAACAGACCAGCTCAGTGAGAGACCAAGGAGCCCTATGAGGGCAAAAGTCATGTGTGTGCACATTGGTGCAAGAAGGAAGGGACTGTTTTTGACATTCTGGGAAGCTTTAGAAGTTACTTGCTAATTTGGTAGATTGGGGCTTGGGCTAATCCGTGGGTTCTCAAGTCAATGTTTTGCTTACTTAATGGAAGGTTATTTTTCTCATTAGGGTCTGTTAACATATCAGAATGGCAGTCATTTAACCCAGCAGAATGATGGATGATGGGTGACTGCTTTTGATGTCATTCAACAGCCTTTTGAGGCACTGAGAGCCCCAGGGAGGGCACCAATGAAAAGATTATTGAGAATGATGGTGACTCAGACAGAGCATGTGGCTGAGGGTCCCCAGAGGCCTGGGGCAGCTGTTAATCCTCCCACACAGATGTCAAGGCCCTAAGGGCACCTGTTTCTCAGGACAGGAATAACCCCAGAGGAGCAGCACCTTGAGCCCCTGCTGTGTATGGAGTCACATGAAAAACAAAGGAACTGCTTAGAGGAACGAATTGCTGCCTCTTTGGGTTCTTTCCTTCCTCTCTCATCAGCCACTGAAGCCACCAGTAGGCCACAACACAACCTCAGGGTGGCCAAGGAGTTGTCACTCTGGCTCGCTCAGTATCACGTCTGGTCCCTGCCTCATGCCTCGGGGCTGATCCCTTCATCCTACCTGGTCCAAGGCCCCACTGGGTCGCCATCTTCCTAAGTTTAGAGCTGCCCTCCACCCAGCCCAGCTCTGCCCCTCGGTGGCTGGGCCCTGTCACCTCCCAACCCTCAACCCTCCTTGCCCCAGGCCTTAGCTCTCTGGGGAGCACAGCCCTGAACTCTTATCATCGAACTGGGTGATCTACAGATTCCTCCCCAGCTTGGTGGTATCAGGGGCATCAAGCCTGAGCCAGGTGTTGCCCGGTGTCCTACCTATGGTGCCGTGGGTCCTACAGCTTGACTACTTCCATGTAGCGCCCGAGAGAAGGTGGGTACAGTCAGGGGAGGATCCTCCCCACTTCGTCACCCTGCTGCCTCCAAGGCCACATCCGACTAAAGCCCTCTACCTCAGTGACCCGGGCTTGCTCTTTCATGTGCTGAGATGCCCACAGCTGCTCCCAGAGTGCCAATGACTCCGGACAGGTGGGTCTGAGCTGGGGGAAGGGCGGGGGAGGCGAGCTACGGAGCACTGAGCCCCACCTGACAGGGGTGACCTGGGCGGGTGCAGTGACAGAGGAGGGGCCGGTAGGGCGATGAGAGAAAGGAAGAACAGGTTGGGAATGCAGAACACCGAGGAAACCGTGCCCACTCGGAAATAGGCACAGCCCGAGGCTGGGATATGGGCCCTGGGAAGAGAACAGATAAATCCCCTCTCCCTGATCTTCCTCCCTTCCTCCACTTCCTTCCCTTCCCTGGCCCGTGGTACCCCCTGCTAAGGACACGGGCTGAGTTTCAGCTTTGCTATGGGTCTCATAATATCTGGGGGCCCATCCTCCCATGGGAACATCATTCTCTGTAGAAAATGCATTTTGAATACACAATGGCTCCCAAATGGGTTCTCTGGAGCCCAAATCCTGAAGAGCCAGAGCGTGGCCACTCTGGCGGACGTGTGCGGCCTTGTTCCCTACTGGACGGGACCCCCCAACAGGCCATGACTATGGCAGCCTCTTTCACTGCCTCTTGGCGGGCCAGTCCCAGTGTTCCCAGACAGTCCTGTGCCCCCTGCTGCTCTCCGTGGGGGACAGAAACGTGACTCCCTACGGCGGGACCCAGCAATGGGCATAGCTAATTCTTCCCCACCCCGCTGATTCTAAGACACAGCCAGAGTGGGAACTCTGCTTTTGTCCAACTTTTCTTGACCTTCACGCATCAGGATCATGTAAAGAGCTTGATAAAGCATAGATTCCTGGGCCCCATCCTCAGAAAGTCAGATTCAGGAGATGCGGGCGGCGGGGGCGGGGGAGAAGAATTCGTGTTCCTAGCAATGGATGCTTCAAGACCACAGACTCCATTTAGAGTAGCAAGGGTCCGGCCCAACCTCTCTGCGGGGCAGGGCAGGGGTTCTGGCCACCACACAAACACCCAAGTCCGTGGGGGCTGGGCTCCCACTTGAGGAGGGCAGCCCGACGGAAGCCAAACCCAAGCCGGTCATGTTGCCACGTGTCGGGCCTCCCGCCTGGCCCAGATGGCCAGGGCATCAGGAGTGTCAGCCACCGTCATTGGCTGGTCCCTCATTGACAGGCTGCCGTTGACGGCAGACACTTGGCCAATGGCAATCAATCAGAGGGCCTGCGCTGCCTTAAATACCAGCAGAGCAAACAGCCTCAGACAAAGCTGCGCCATATATCAATTACCAAGAGGCTGCGTGCTCCTCTGGGTGGAGGGAGCCCGAGCGAGCGGCCCGGCTGCTGCCCCAGCTGATAAGGGCCTGCATTGTTCGGGGACAGCTGGCGGCCCGATAAGGGCCTGCTCGCCCGAGATAATGGCACTGGGCAGGCGCCTCGCGGCAGTTTAGAATTTCTTGGGTCTCCAAGAAAGGTTCTATTAAGCCCACTGACCCCAATTGAATATTAATTAGCTAATTAACGGATTTATTGTTCCACGCCATTTCTGGAGAGGCCATTTTTTTCGAGTGCCATTATTTTTGTAAATGATTTTTCGCATTGTGCATAATTGAATCTTTGCAGCTGCCAGCATCTTCTGCATGATTTGGCAAAAAAAAGGAAGCAGAAGCACTTAGGGCTTTTCACCCCCCTCCTCTGAACAAATGTTTTCAGCCCCTCCTGCTAATGCTGGAGCGAGGAGGGTGGGGGGGCCTGGCTCTGTTTCACAGGTTTGTTTTTTAAGCCCAACTGCAAAGTCCGCACTCCTCTTCTCTCGTTTTCACAGGCGGCCGAGGGCCTAGTACTCCCGGCGGTCCTGCACCAGGCCTTTGGCTGTCTTCAAACTGGCCACACTTAGCTTTTCTCTGCTCCAACTCCTTTTGGTAGGGGATAGGCAGAGGGAACCAGGCCTGAGCTCGTCCCGCCCAGAGCTCCCCGCGGAGGGAGGCCAGCTCTGACCAGGACGGCAGTGTCTCCGTTTCTGCCCTTACCTACCCCAGCCTGGCCTTCCCGAGCTAGAGCTTACCTCGGATCTGGTGGGCTCTGGGGGCACAGAAGCCCAGCCTTGCCCACATCAGCGGCTCTTTAATGAGTCCTCGCTCCGAATTCCACGCCGGGGCTGCCTGACTCCCTGGAGCTGGCGTCTGCCCGTAATAAGTTGACCTGGACGGTCCCACAGGAAAATGGCTGATTGAATCAAACCCATTCCTCAGCAGAGGGTCTGGGGGGGGCGGGGTATAGACGCAGGGGTGGGGCTGGCGTAGGCGGCTCAGCAATATTGTCAGGCAGCATTGGGGAGCCCCCTTGGACCTCTCAGCCCCTTCAGCATCGTTAATGAAGCCAGGGGCAGGCGGAGGCTCCAGGAATATTAGTCGGGGCCCCTGGGTGGGCGGGTCTAAGGAAGGCTTGTGCCCAGGACCTGCCCCTGGCCACCAGGGGCTGCAGAGCTTTATTGGGATTTTTTATTAAGCCACCTCTTCCTGCCCTCATCCCTGTCCCTATCCTGCTGCTTGTGCTCAGAAAGAGGAATTCTGAGGGCTTTTCTGAGCGGAGAGATGAATCAGGAAGGAGTTCTTGCATCCTCGTCTGCGGACCCTGGCCGGGACCACACCTCTGCCCGTGTCCTTCTCTCTGGACTGACATCGAAGCCCAGTGGACAGACTGACAGACTGTCCTGGGCATCCCCACCAGGTACAAAAGTGGAAGGGACCCCAAAAGTCTGGCTAAGAGCTGGAACTGGCCCTTAGAGTTGGGGCGAGGGGTCAGTCAGCCTCTGTTTGAGCACCTAGAGGGGCAGTAAGCTCATGGCACGGTGGCCGCTTTCATGGCGAGCAGAGTCATTCTTATTACGGAGTCTGCGGGCTCCTCTCTCCGACCCCGCACCCCGAGTCTCCCTCTCCCCTTAAGAGCCACTTAGCTAATAACAGCAATAACTGTGATAGTATCTAATAGTAGCTGAACCTCTATGTGCCACACACAGTACAAGGCCCATCACACATCATCTCCGTTGGTGCTCCTGCTCTCCCTGTAGGGGGGAGTCTGAGGCACGGACACAGGAGGACATAGGACGCAACCAAAGCAAGGTCACTGGTGGGTGGGAGCCATAGCATGAGGCATGCAAGCCCACTTGGCCAGACCTGAGCCCTCGCTTTTGACCTCTCTGCTCCCCAGTCGGGGAACCCCAGCCCCGAGGCTGCTCTCCCGCAGGGTAAGCCGGCTCAGCGGCAGCAGCTGGTCCTTGTCCCACAAGGTCTCTCCTCTCTCTCCCACCCTGAACCCTCTTCCTGAAGTCCAAAGCCCAGAGGTGGTCTGGCCAGGAGGGGGCAGAGTGAGTCTGTCCCACCCCACACGTGACACACTATCCTCGGGGGAATCCAGCCCGGCCGGCAAGAAGGTCCTCGGCAAGGGGTCCCTGCCCTCCCCACAACACCTCCCGTCCACCAAGGTTCAGACTCACCGTTTTGTAAAGGAGCTAAAAAGATCACCTTCTCCAGTTATTTGACTTTTAGAAAAAATTTGGTGTCATCTTCCCCAAGCAGATTTCCTACATCCCTGGAATCCGCTGAGGGACCCCCTTCTCTGCGCTGTAGGCTTCCTCAGGGAGTTAGGGGTACACAAGTTGGAGGCCTCCAGCCTGGAGGTCAGTGGGGCTTCTTAGCCCTGGCTCTACCCTTCTAGGCCATTTGAACCCTGTTCTATTAGTGTGACCTTGGCAGGACCCTCTGCACTGGCAGGGTCCCTTGCTGGCTGTCCTGGGGACTGCCAGCCACATCAGGCCCTTTTGGGAAATTTCTTCCAGTTCATTCTTTTGTAGAGAGGAGTAGGGAGGCGACCTGCCCAAGGTCACCCAGCCACAGGATGGGGGCAGGACCAGGTCTTGTTCTCTTCTGCCCCTAGGGAAGGGCCACCGAGTATTTGGTAATGGATCTCGGAGCCAGAGGTCACACTTGGCTCAGGTCTAAGGTCACCTAGCAGGTTGCCCGGAACTCTGCCCTCATTCCCAGGTCCCTGTTCTGGGAGTCAGTGCTGCTTAAACCCTAGCCCCCTGCCCCCGTCTGTCTCTAACATGATGTTATCAGACTCTCAACAGGAATCCTTTCATCAGCTAGGACTCGGGCTCCAGGGAGCAAATCCCCTCGCCTCCCCCCACCCCAGGCTGCAGGGTGCTGGCCGAGGTCTCACATTGCCGACTGACCCCATCGCTCAGGCTCAGTGGCCCTGGGCATATCACATCTCTCTGAATATGTTTCCTAGCTGTCAAGTGGCAAAAATAGTAAGGCTAGTCCTCATTTCCTGAAGTCGCTGGGAGGACCGGGCTGGAAGAGGCTCTGTGTTCTCTCTCTGCAGGGCCCAGCGTGATCGTGGGACGCTGCCACGGGACAAGCATGGGCTCCCGCAAACAACAGTTTCACTACGTAGAAAGGAATATAAAACATATTTTGAAAAGCATATATTAGGGACTGGCGGAACAGAGGTTGCCTTTCAGGGGTAGTAACTAGAAGGGGGACTAGGGGTTCTTAGGGTGCTGAAGATATTCCTTTCCTTTGGGGTCTGGTGACAGAGGTGTATGCTTCTTTTGAAAAACCCTGGGGCTAAGCATTTATGATTTGAGCACTTCTGTTTACATTTCAATAACAAGCATTCTTTAAAAAGGCCATATTGTGAACTAGAATCATGAAGATGTGTGTAAACTTTTGTATGTGATGAAACATGAGACTTACTTGTGCAAACCTAATTTGTGCAAAAGGCGGACCACATCCCTTCAAGGCTCCTTCCTTCTGATAACTGGGGCCCTTCAGAGAGAAAGTGTGAGGCACACACATGATGTCACTGAGTGTGTGGACAGGGGCTCCCAATGGCTTGACTAATAATGATGGTTTTAGGCTCTAGGCAGATGGGCTGGGGGTTGTTCCGGGGCCTGGGGGAGCCTCCCAGATGACACAGATAGGCTTTAATTTCTCCTCTAGGCAGGACCACCTGTGAGCATCTGACTATCAAAAGACTCACGTCCTTTCTAAGAAAGGAGAGTGGGGGATGGGCAGCCTCAGGCTGGGGCCAGCAAAGGCCCTGTGGCAGCCTCTACACTGAGCCCAACCATCTTACACAGGGTGACTTAGATTTCACTTGAGAAAAAGTATCTTAGCTACATAGAGCCTGGGAGGGAGGGTGGAAGAGAGGGAGAGAGTCAAAAGGAGACAGAGACTGAAATGTAGGAAAAGAAAGAGGGAGAGACAAAGAGGAAATGGGGCAAGAGTCACAGGGGAGAGACAGAGAGCGCTGACAGGGAAAGGTCTTTTCAGTGGGTAAGGCTGGATATCAAAGCAACCAGCATGGGGGCATCAGAATCCCTTTCATGTTTCCCAGGCAGGGGAGAGGAGGGGGAACAGCTTTGAAGGCTCCCTATGCCCAACCCGCAGTCCCAGCCAGGCCATGCCTTGGAGCTAGGGCAGGCTGCACTGTGGACACCACCTGCAAGAGCTTTCCAGAGCCCTTCCTAGCTGATTCCTCAGCCTGAGGGAATGAGAACAGCAGCTTCCGGCTTTGCCTGCCTGCCAGTTGACCCCTTGGGACACTGCTCTCGGGCTCCAGCCCGGCACAGTGGGTTCCCAGGAGCCACCTGCCTGTGCAAGGCTCCTCCCCTCAAGCAACAGCGTCTGGGAGGGGATGAAATGTGGGGCTCGACTGTACTGCGCCATATGGAGAGAACATCCATCCCTCACCTGCAGCTCAAGGGCCTCCTTTTCTGGCCCTCGGGTGAGGCAAGTGCGTGGGTCTGATGATACTCTCTTGAGAGAAAAATCAGGAAATTGGCCCTTGGACCCTCAGGCCTGGGGAGCTATCCATGTCCCGAAAGCCCTTCCAGGCAGTGATACCCAAAAGCAACACCAGTGCCCCATCTGAGGACAAAGGAGAAGGCCCTGCCTCTTCTCTGAGTGTCTTCTCCAGGTCTGACACAGAGGATGGGGGTGTAAGCAGTTCTTCTACTGAGGGGTTCAACTAAGCACCTGAAATCAATATGGGAAGCTGGAAGATGGTGGCATGAGATTTTATGCAACCAAAAAGTTCCTTGTACCACACCAAGGGGGGTACAGGGGGGACAAGCCTTCACCTTTGGAATCCTCTGGAGAGGGTATTAGTAAAGATGCTTTGAGTTGCAAGTAACAGAAAGTTATTGCAAGTCCTGATTCAAAGGGACGTGAAGAATAGAGACATCGGAAGTATGGTGGGGCCCCAAGTATGAACTCCCAACAGCGTAATGAAACTGTCAAGGACCTAGGAGTTTCCCATTCCTCCATTCTGTCTCTTTGGTGTCATTCTGCCTTCCTGGTTTCCTTCGTGGTCATAAGATGCTTCCAGTGCAAAAAGAGCTACCTGTTTCCTTATTCACAGATGAGAAGAAAGAAACACTTCTCGTCCAATCATAAATATAAGTCCTTAGTCTGCTTGGGACAACTCGGATATTTACTCGCCCTAGACCGATAATGGTGCCGAGTATGTACACCCTTTCCATTCGGACTGACCCTCTGCAGAACTGAGGCTGGGACTTAAGCAGATGTCCACCACGGAGGATGTCTCAGGAAGATGCTCCCTTGTCTACATGAGAGAAGATGTTCATGCTTTGATTCCCTCTAGTTCAGTCTCTCAACCAGACATGCACGGGTTCCTCCTGGAGAGAGCTAAGAGAAATTCGCCACTGCAACAAGCTGATTCTCACCAGAGGAATGCATATGCCTCCCAGTACCCTGATTTTTACTTCTCTCCAATAATTATGACCCAGAATTATTGTGCTAAGAATGTGTTTGACTCATTTCTGCCCCTGCTTTCATAGGACCCTTCATTCACAGAAAACACACCCCAGCCTGGCCCGCCCCGAGTCATTTGGGACACTTGGCACCATTCTCAATTCATCTCTCTATGACCCCCAAATGTCTTCTCTGGTAATGGGGGACTGAGGAAGTGGTCACAGCCCATCTCAACTCATAAGACATTCTTTGCCCGATGTGTGCACTTTTCCCTCGGCCATTTTATTCTCGGTGCCGGAAGAAGGCCTAGGAGCAGATCACGGGGAAAGGTCCTTGCACGGGGTCTCGGAGGCTGGGTTTTCTGAAAAGGGAAAAAGCAGACCTTGGAAGCTATGGCGGGGTGGAGCATTTCACTTCTGTATCCCCAGGACGGTTCTAGTATATGTGTTTGAGTGGATATAAAAATAAAAAAATAAAAAAAATAAAAAAGCCCAGCAGAGGCTCCCGAAGAGGAAGTCATGCAAAACTCATTTCTCACCCGGGCAATTGAAGCGGCAGGTGTCCCCACCCTGGGTGTCTGCTCCCTCTGATTCTCCCTTTATTTCACCCCAGAGTGATCTTTCAAAGAGTGTAGATCTGATCATGGCTTGTTCCCCTTACAAAGCTCTGACATTTTCCTGTTCCTCGAGGACAAAGGCCCACCTCCCCAGGCCGGCAGGAGAACACCCCCCCCACACACACCTGCTGCTCTCCTCCAGGACCTCTGCGTCTGTGTGCGGCCCACGGAGCTCCGCCGCCCTTCACCCAAGCCCCACCCTCTCCTGCTTCTGGGCCTTTCTCCACTGCTGCACTCATTCTCCCTTGTTTGATGTTCAAGTGTCCTTCCCCAGAAACTTCCCCACCTCCTCTGCCTTCTTTCTGAAGCTATCAGGACGCCGACCACACTGACTTAGGACTTTTCTGCAGGCTGGCTCCTGACTCTCCTCCTTTCCGTGAGAGGGTTTTTTAGGGCAGGGACTTTGCTTCATTTCTTTTGTGCCTCCCTGGCCTTATGCCGCATTAGACGCTCAACACACAATGGCTAGATAGAAGGGTGGGCGGAAGGATGAACAGAAGGAGGTAAGGAGGAACGGTGGGAGGGAGGGATGAATGAAACCAATCCTACTTTTTTTCTGCTTAGGGCACCAGAGAGCTATCAGGGATGCTTTGTGGTGTCCAGACTTTTGATAAATTCCTTCATAACCTCATCCATGCCTGTGATGGAAAACTGCATTAGCCATGGTACTACTCAGCTGTTTGAAGAACTGCCCCCAAAGAGCACTAAGGAACGGTAATCTGAGGGGATGAACCTAGGGACCGGCCACAGGTTCTGCTCTGGGCCACATCATGTGCAAATTTTAGCCAAAGAGTGTCATCTCTGCTTATAATCGGCATTAGTGGCAGAGATGGCATTGAGAAATGTCACTCCGTGTGCTGAACTCTGCCATCTGCAGAACCTTTTGGGTCTATCGGTCCTGAGTTCTCCCCCCCAAAATGGCACCCCTACCTCGATCATGTGCCCAATTCCCAAGACAGAGACCATCCAGTGTCTCCACGCACTGCACCCCTTTTCTTGTCAGCTCCTCCCCTGCTTCGAGCAGCACAGCTGGCCACCTACTGCACCCAGAGCTCCCCTAATACTGTCCCGCCCCTGTCCCGCACTTGCTTTTGTCTCAGCTGGAAGTGTCCTTTCTCTGTGTCTCCACCCAGATGAATCCGAGGCCCAGCTCAAATAACTTGGCTTCCTGGGGCCACCAAAAGCCTTCGTCCTTGGTACTCTTCCTTCATTGCAGGCTAGAGCTGTCCTTACCAAGGTAGAGCTTTATAAGTGGTGGCCAGTGAGGTTTCCTGTGTGCCTGCAGGAAAGGACATATTGAAAGTGGCCGTGACTTAGAAACCAGAGGACTTGTGTGTCACATCCTACTCGAGAACCCAGAACAGCTCTGTGTGTCTCACGTCAAGGCTTTACCTCTTCTGTTCAGCTTCGCGTTTCCTGTCCCCCACCTCAACTCCAAGCCCGCTCCCCTGCCAGGGTCCCCTCTTGTGCTCCAGCCGGTCAAGATTCCAGACCTCCCCCTGTACCTGTACGGTCTCCCTCCTCTCTCCAGCTATTCTTTCTGCACAAGCAACCCAGTCTCTGCTTCCTCTCGCGTATTTTGTGCCACGTGGGCTGCCCCTGTTTTAGAGTTCTCACGACATAATGCGCATCCATTCATTCTCGCCATGTGCCGCTTAGACCGATGTGCGTGCCTGAGCTACCACAGAGCACTCCCGGTCCCAAGAGGCGGAAGCGCTGACTTCATTTCTCTTCTCTGCACCACCCAGCTACATCACGATGTGTTTTATTTCCTCGCCTGTAACCTCTGCGTTCCCGGGGACGCTGCGAGACACAATACAGCAAAGGAGGTGATGCGGCTTTAATAAGCAGAAACATTTTCTAGTATGGGAGTTGTCATTGGCCCAGTTGAGGCTAAGTTCCCAGAGGGTGCAGACCCGTGAGCTCAGGAATTTAGACTGCGCTGGGAGCAAGGAGCCCTTGATATCCTCCCGCTAAAGTCTCTTTGGGCGTTATTTTGCTACACAAAGGGGATACTGATGAGCAGTGGGGGTAGGTAGAAATGTGAGCCTTCTTCTAGGGAATAGAGGCAACCAGAAGTGGAATGGGAATCTGGTCATCACCCAGATGGTTTCAGGAACCTGGAACCTACATCTGTTATGGGGCTCTGGAATCTGTGCCTCTTTGTATGGAGTCTTTGTCCTTGCCTGTTTCCCTGCAAAAGATCAGAAGGCAAAGCTTCAAGGTGCACAGGACTGGTAGAGCGCAGCAAGAGGAGGAGAGGGAGATGGTGCCTCGTGCTTCAAAGCGCTGTTGGTGGTGAGGGTCATCAGAGACAAGGGCGGTGGCAGGAGGTAGAGTCTGAGTCCTGCTTGGCCTGAGGATGGCCTGGGACTTGCCCTGCAGAGCCTTGGGATCCCCAAGAGGGCAGATCATGCTACTTTTTTCCCTTATCTTCATTCCTGCTTTAACAGGTTCTGGCTCTGGGCTAAACATAGGTGTGCATCCACTGCTCGTAGGGATGGGAAGACAGCAGGTAGTGAGAGCCCACTGCCACATGTCCCTGGAGAGGCGACTCAAGGGGTCCCAGAATGTGGGAGGGGGAGTGACCTCTAACATTATGGAGCAAAGCCCCCAATGAACAGAACCAGATGGAGTCTGGAGCCTCAAATTGAAGGAAAAATATTACAGCATCCCCCTATGTGATTTAAAATAAATATAATGGCTAAATCACAAAATAAAATTATATTCTTGAAATGAAACAAGCTTACATAGATACTAAAATTAAGACCACCCTTTTGTAGGTAGTCTTTTTTTTTTTTTTTTAAGTTTGGTTTTTCTACCTTGTAGGTCCCAGACAGGGGGCAGAGGGAAAGACAAGGGTCATAGTGAAGGTTGCTGTTGGCATCATTTCCTGGAGTCAGAGGAGCCCGAGCAAGGGCCTCCCTCTATAGAATTGAGCTGCTTTTGGAGATGATGAGCTTCCGTGCTGCTGTTGCAGGTGCAGCCCACCTACAACAGGTGGAGAGGTGGAGAGGTGCTCTCCACCATCCCTTCCACTTTGTGCATCTTATCATGAGCCCAAGGGCTCAGGCTCAAAACCTCCAGGACCATGGAGAGCTCCCCAGAGCTCTGTGGCCCTGACCTGGTTCCCCATCCCACAGGACATATTCAAGTCTTAGATTTGGGCAGGGAACTCTTCCAGCACTGAGGCCCTAGAGGGGCTGGTGGTCACCATTCAGGGCTGGTTTTTCTCCCTCCTCCTTAACACCATCTCTCCATCCAACTCTCCAGCCTGAGCCTGTCCTTTCCAGTCTCCATCCGGCTCAGCCTTTCTGAACTCACTGGGACATCAGGCTGGATGGAAAGAGCTTCGGATGCCCCCACCTCCTCCCTTCCCAACAACCTGCAAAGGCTTCTGTGAGGAGCCACTGTCTGGGGAAGACAAGGAGCAGGGTCCCTCTTCAGATGGAAAGTGCATAGTAATTAGTTTTAATAGGGAAGGAAGAGGAGCCCATTTCATTGCAGGGAAATAGGATTTTTAAATCATTTAAAGAGCTGTGTCAACTCTAAAATGGCCTGTGGTGGGGCCTCTGAGGGGCTGGTAATTAGCTCTCTTGTCTCCAATGAAAGCAGAAGGACAGGAGGAAGGGTCACATAATGAATGCAGGGATTAGCTTCCAAATAGGCCCGAAATAAGGAAGCAGGTGCAGGGGAGGGAGTAAAGGACAGGCCTGGGACAGCTGGGCTCCAGGCTGAGGAGCAGGCAGCCTGTGGGAACTTAGAGAAAGGGTCCAGGGTCTCCTGAGTCCCGTGGAACCAGTGCCCACCCAACCCTAGTTTGGGCAAAGTGCCTCCACTCCTTCACTGTGAGAGGCTAGGAGTGAATGATGATGGCCTGGTGTCCCCAGCCTAGAAGCAAGGGGCTCTACTGTCAGCCACGTTCTGCAAATCCCCAGCCCTGCAGGAGAGCCCAGGGTAGAGTCGGGAAGCATCACAGGAGCCAAACGAAACAACCCTTCCTCCAGGGGGCACCTCATGCATGGTACGTGCTGCTGGCCGCAGACAGGGTCCGCCACACCTCAGCCCTGGGGTGCACGGCCGTGAGAAACCCATGTGCCTTGGCTTCCCTCTGGATCCCCGGAAGCAGGAAGGCCCAGTAGCAGGCCTGGGGCTGAGCCTAAGCCTGGAGTACCTCTCCCCTCAGAACGGGCCAGCAGGCTGAAGGCAGTGAGTCTGGAGAAAGGGGAAAGGAGGACTGGTCATGCCAACCCCATTGTCTCCTGCCCTCTGGCCATTGCCAATTCCTGCTTTTACGCAAATCCTCTTTTTCCCTGGAAAACTGGTCATGTGGAGTCTGCAGTGAAAGTGTTTTCTTGGTACATATTCTGTGGAGGCCAGTAACTCCAAGTGTTCAGAATAATCAGGCTGGAATCCCCCCAAACCATGGGCCCAGCCAACATATCCCACGTTAATGGGATCGTGGGGCAGGGAGACTGGCGGTGGCAGCCAAGAACCCAAGCCCAATGAGCCAGTATTTGAAGGCATAGTATTTCTTGTTAACCTGGAAAACAAAGGGAGAGGAGCACGGAGCAGACGTCAGGGCTGAGCAGCACTCTCTCTCCTCTACACACTGTGGGCCCAAGCGGGACCCCTGGGGAACGAAGGTCTCAGGATGCAGGAGACACAGCTCTGGGCCAGGCTGAGGGCCAGAAGGTCAAGCCCCCAACTCAGGCTGGTCTCAGTGTGCCCCTGTCCATCACTTCCTGTCTGGGCCTCGATTTCCCCAAAGTGAGCCCATTAGAGAAGATGGTTACTCTAAAGGTGAGCAAGAAAAGATCATTCCCATTCTTACATAAAGCAGGTCTCTTTCCAGAGCCTTTCCGTGCTATCTTTAGCTTCTTATTGATCTATTTCTTTGTTTATCGTGAGTCTCCCCCACTAGGCTGTAAAGCTCACAGGAGAAGGACCCTGCCTGCCTCGGCCATCGGGATTTCCATTCCTCAGCACCCCCCACGGCGGCTGCCACGTGGCGGGCTGGCTTCCTGACGGACTGAACGGTGACGGACTGAACGGTGACGCACTGGGGCCCGTCTCATGGAAAAAACTCCAGCCCAGGGACCGGCCGAGCTGCCTGGGTGGGACCGCCGCTCGGGCCCGCGTCACTGCTCTGATGACGTCATCTGGAAGCACTCATCCCACCGACAGGCTCAGGCAGGGTGTGCAATGAGGGAGAGAAGTGCCCGAGTCACTTACTCTTCCTCTCTTGTCTCCATCTCTTACCCAAAGATCACGTTCTTGGCTGGGGGATGAGCCATAGAGAGAAAAGGGGGCAAGGGGGGGCGTCCAGGGCCTTTGTCACGCGTACCATCTACCTGTGCTCTCCCAGGCCCACTCCTGTGCACGGGCAGTCTCTAGGGGTCCATTTCACGCGGGAATTCCCCGATTGCAATCTGGAGTCAGACTGGGCCTGAGTTCAGATCCAGTTCTATTACTTATGAGAATGATGCTTGGAGCCTCAGTTTCTTCAGCTATAAAATGGGGATGAAGATAATCATCTCACCTCCCTCACTGAGTTCCCCAGCAGCTGAAAGGGGCTGGGCGTGTCTTTATTTAGGAAAGCCTGCTCTGTTGGTCTGCCCAGCTGGTCTCCCCCCGCCCAAGTCCCAGGGTGCAGTGCCGCTTCCGGGGAGTAGCCTCTTGCGGGGGAAGGCAAGTGGCTGCCGTGGGGAGCCCAGGCTTCCTGCAGGAGGGCCGCGGGTCTCAGAACCGGCAGACCTAGTGCTGGTTGGGTCAAGCCCGGCGTCCAGCAGCAGCTGCCTGGTCCGGCGTCCACCGTGAGCCGGCTCCATTGTGCCAGGTGCCATCCACGTGAGGACTCCTCTGAAGTTCGGCTCGGGACAGTCTCGAGTAGGTCGTATCCACATCCCCCTTGTAAAGATGAGGAAACCCTTCCTCTGTCAGACGGGAGTCAAGTGAGCTGCTGGAGGCCAGGCAGCCACCACGCAGAGGAGCTACGGGTCTGAACCCACGTGATGTGGCTCCTGGTCACGTCACCGCCATGCCACGCTGCCCTCACCCCACACCGCCCAGCAGTTCTTCTTCCCAGACCTGTTGCCCATTCTCTCTCCCTACTCTCCTGCCCCATTTCATCTCTTCCCATCTGTCTCTCTCTGTCTCCCCTTTCCATCCTTCCTTCCCTCCTCTCTTACTCTCATTTCTCCCTCTCCATCCCTCTGTCTCAGGTAAGCATGCCACCTCTGATCCCAAAGCTGTGCCGGCAGATCGGGAGGGAGGCAGGAGGAGGGGTCCCCCTGAGGAGCCCTCAGACCCTCTGTGGGGAGAGCCCTGTATTCCCCAAGGGCAGCCAGGAGACCTGTTACAACAAGAGGTGTGCCCCGGGAACATTCCTGCCTCTATCGCCCAGCACCTTCAGATTCTGAGAGACAAAACTGCACTTGCCAGAACTGGAGGAAACCCCAGGTCCCCAGGGGACTCCCCACTCTGCTCACAGAGCAGATCCAAGAGGTAAGAAAATCAAGCCCCAGGCAGGAGGCCCCGGACCAGTTCCTCTCCGGAATCTAGTACCCGTGGAGAAGGCAGGGGACCAAAGGAGCAGAGACCCCAAACTAGTGCCACCAGCAGCCAAAAGGCTCCTGAGCCCCTCAGGGGCTCACACTTTTCCTGCAAAGGCCATAAGGTCTGCAACACCTAGTACCACTGGGAGAGTCTGGAGACTGGGCTGCCGTGTTGGGCTGGGAGCGTGTAAGCTCAGAGAACCGAGGTCCATGCAGCACCATGGGAAGCCTTGCATAGGTGCGCAGCCTGGGGGGCATCTAGAGAGGAAGAAATTGGTATTTGGGGGAACCCACAGCACAGAGGATTTTCACCACATTTCACAAAGGGAAAGGCTGGTGCCCCAGAATAAAAATCATTTGGGAGAGTCCGAAATATTTGAATCCAGCTCTATTTTCCTCCACGGGAAACAGGCTTTAAAAGCTCATTTTTCCTTCCTCCTTGAAACCTGGCCCCAGCCTCTTTCTCCTCCTGCTCTGGTAGTTGCATAGCAAAGCTCCCTTCGCTCTGCCCCGCGCCCTGATGGATGTCCTGAGCCGCCCCGGCATTCCCCTTCCTAGGTCTGGTCCTGAGCCCCGGGAGAGGGTCTGGAGGGAAGTGCCAGCAAGGGAGGTCGCCTGTTCCAGGAAGTAGGTGCAGGTAGTGAAAAGGAGAAGCCACAGAAAGAAGTGTGATGTGAAACTCATGTAAGCACCAACCCCAGCCCAGAGGGGAGAGCACGGGAGCCTCAGGGAGCTCAGAGTGGCTGCAGGAGCAGGCAGGAACTCAGAGGTGCTGCTAGATTGGGGGCAGACCGACTGATAGGGGGGCTATTGCTGGGTGACAGATATGGCAGCAACTGGAGGGAGCTCAAGAACAATTGGCTGGTAGTCTCCTTGACTCTTAGGAGTCTGAGAGATCTGGGATACCCCTCAACCCCACATCTGGGGGGCAGGAGACTCCTGCCCTTATGGAGACAAGACCGTACAAACCCAGGTGCAGGGATGAGGCTTTTCCAGGGGCTTCAGACTATCTAGCACTCTTAAGCTGTGTGTATTTGTGTGTGTGTGTGTTTCATCTGACGATTTTCTCATGATTAAACCAGGCTTGACCAAGTATTTTTCTGGACCAACAGATCTTCACGGCAGCCCATCTTTAGTCATTCATTTTCAGGCAATTATAGTTTTAGAGGTAATGCACAGTTGTAGCACAAAGCGTCTTTCCTGAATCTACCCTCACTTGGTGGCAGCGTCCCTAGATGGGTGGTGCTGGGCAGCACTCCATGCCAGACGCAGTCAGCCGGGCTGTGACGATCACTGACAGCTGTAAGGGAGAAAAGCAACGGTCTCCGTGCAGAGAGGAGACTGCCTAGGCAGGAATTTCACGTGGGTTCTGCCATGGCTCCTCTGCGTCTTGTGATGTGGGGTGCAGTTTCTGGGGCAAGGACTGGGAGGAGAGAGATTTCATGATGGGTCACGCAGCAATGTCAAGATTAGAATCGAACTTCTTTCCAAACAAGGGACTATGTGGTTCAGCTTCGGGCCAAGGAGTGGGGCGTAAGTCCCATAGCCCATAGGTCCCAGGGCCCTTGTTACGGTGTCTCTGAAAAAGGCCACCAAGGAATGCAGGGAGGAAAGATGGGGTCCCACGGGCCGGCTGGAGGACGAGGGGATTGTGCCCGGCTACCATATGATGCCCGACCGGGCACACGGCCACCACCCACCTGACCCGGGCCGAGGCTCGAGCTGCCGCAGCCTCCCACTGTCCGTGCTTGGTGTGTCCTGTCTCCTCCCACCCTCGTCTTCCATGGGGCTGCAGTCCCAAGAACTGGGTCAGGGCCATTCATGCTCTGCACTTAACCAAGTTTCCCCTATGCCACTGTGGCTGGGGAGGGGGTTCAGGCTCTTCTTGGGAGCCCCTGGGGCCCTCCCCGGTGCATAATCGCTGGCCCCAAGTAGCCACAGCAGCCCGGCCCCGCTGCCTGCTGCAGGAAGGGCCCACACTCCTCTCTGCTCCCTCTGCCCTCCCTTTGGTCCCACACCAGCTGCATGTCCACAAGGCCCGTGTGGCCTCTTCTTGGGGCAGCTGTGGGCCGCTGTGGGACTTCCTGGGGGAAGGGTCTCCCACTCAGCACGTCGGGACACCCGGCATGGTGACCTCTGCTCTCATAAGCGCAGCACTTCACAGTACAGATCTCTGCTTCATGGCTGCCCTGGGGAACAGATGAGCCCCCCGTTCGGGACAGAGACCACAACGCAGGCGTAAGCGGGGCCCTGATGCTGGATCTGGGATGTTCCACCACAGGCTGAGCTGAAGAAGCCCCCCGGTAGGGTCTGCGGTGGGCAGAGCGGGGCTGGGGTCCTCCTAGAAGGCCGGCTCTGCTCTTGGGGGCTTCCAGAGGCCGGCTGCCTGATGTGGAGTCTATCTCATTGTGAGTGAATTAATTGTTGTGCAACCTAGAGCGGTGAGACAAGTTAATTACATAATTACTGCAAAACGACATGTTATTTCATGGCTGCAATATGGGAACTCTGTTGGAAACAATTGTAATTGCCCAGAAACGGCATTCGAGTGGCTCCGTTATCTCTCGATAACCATGTAATTAACTTGTGCTACAACTTCATCTGCAGTAAACTCTGAAGTTAGGAGTTGGGGGCCTAGGGGTGGGCACAGCCCTCCTTGGCCCGAGGGCCCGGGGAGGGTCTGGCACGGGGTGGGGGGCTCTGCTACCGTTCAGGGAAATGATTCGCTTTCCAAGCCGAGGGAGAAAATTCCTCACGATAGACTCCAGCCCTCGAATTCACACACTCCGACTCGGTCCCCATCTCACACGGCCACACACAGCCCCCCAGTTCCACAGTCACATCAGACACATCACACAAAAACCCCGCTGCAGTCAGGCCGCCCGGCTCTTTACCCTCTTCTCTGTCACAGGAGGGGGCAGCCCCACGGATGAGGACCCCTGCGCCGAGATCCTTGACCCTAGCGATCCCTGCCCACGGACTGGGCCACCGGCCACAAAATCACCATGGGGGAAATAGCCTGCTCCCAGGGCCCCAAAGGCCCAGCCATGCTCCCACGTCACTCTCAGTGGAGGAGCAGGCCTGGGGCAGGGCGACGCGTGGGTCCCCGTCCAGGAGCAGGCAGAGCTGGAAGCAGCAGGCGGGCTCCACCGGCCCTGGGCTCTGGGCCACGGCCAGGGTGAGGACAGTCCCGGAGGAGGAGGAGCGAGTGGCCTGACGGTGGGGGGAAGCTGGTCCACACAGCCTTCTCCGTCCGAGCTTTGGATCCAAGCAGTACCTGTTTGTCATACCATTCAGTGCTCCCCTCGCGGTCGCAGGCTCTGCTCGGTGCTGTGGCTTCGGCCGAGAGCAAGACGGCCCTCTGGCTGCCCTGGGTGAGTCCGGCCGAGTGGGGGCATGGAAAGGGCCCCGGGCGTCTGGCTGGCTGTCCCCGCCCACTTCTGCCTACACACCCGTCCGCTTGTGTGTCCGTGTGTCCTGCCTGCCAGCACGCGCATCTGTCTGACTGCGTGTGTCCACTGGAAGGGCTGTCTCGGACTCTCCGCCGTCATCGCAAGTGGTCGTGGTCCGCAGGAGGCAACCGGCTGTCCCAGGTCTCCCCGCGGGGCTTGTCCTCACCGCTGGGCTCCGCTTGCTTTCCTGGCTTTCTCCCTCCTCCTCGAGGGCAGGGACTGTGCCGATCCCATGACTCATCCGCGTGGCTGGTTCTTGCGGCACGGGGATGAGACAGTGGATTAAGGTTTGCTGAATGAATGAACGAAAGCCTCTAGCCTGCGTGGGCTGAATACAGGCCAACAGGATTGTTCTCGCTCACTGGAGGAGCAGAAAGGTGGGCCCCAGGGCAGGCCCAAGCTGCAGGGAGGAGACAGCAAAGGCTGTCCATCACCCTGAAAGGGAAGAGGGGTTTGAGAACGGTATTCCCATGGTAGAAGGCTCAGGATTCGGGGTCTTACTATTAGGGGAGGTCAAGGCTGGGTTACTGGCTGGTGGTCTCGGTGGAGGGAGGCCACACAGGAACCCAGGGAAGGGGGGTTTCATCTTGCCTCTCTTTTTCTTTGGGTCCAGAGTACAGGCTCTTCCGGGGGGGGGGGGAGGGGAGCACACCCCCGGTCCTACCTCTGGCTGTGGGGTACGTGGGCTCGTCCCCTTCCCTCTAGCTTCTACCCCCTGAAGCCCACTTGGAGCCCCCCCCCACCCTGCCTATCGGCAGCACACAGCAGAGTCCGCCGCCCCGCACTGGCAGGGCCCTGTTCCACCCCCAAGCAGAGGAGACGGACCCCCAGGTCTGTGTCAGTCAGGTGATCAACGCACAGTAACCTCCCCGCAAACATTCATAAGTTTAATCCACGCCAGTAATAAAATCGCATTACATTTCTCATAAAATAAATGTTCCCATTTATATACAGAAGACAGACTGTACAGGCCCAGCCTGGCCCCAGGAGGGGTCACACACAGACGGGCGGCAGAGGAAGGGCCGTCCCTCCCATCGAGGACGGAGGAGTTCTAATCGGCAGGAGAGTGGCTGGCCGGCCAGGCGGGCGGGCAGACGGGCAGACGAGCAGACAGGCAGACGGACAGATGGGCCTGGAGGCCAGGCGCTGGGCATTACTGAACCTGGGATTCAAAGGTGCCATTGAGCTGTCCCTCCTCATAGTCCATCTGACACAAGATCATGTTGTTCTTCAGGAAGAATTTGTCTCCCACACAAAATCTGGAAAATCCAAGCAGGAGAGAGAGGCCATGGAGGGGTCCGAGTGGATGGTGGGGGCTCCAGACAGGCCCCAGCCCAGCCCAGGAGGTAGACATGTGAGAACTGAGTCCTGGAGAGACTGTTCCTTCAACTTTCCAGAAGGGCTCCCTCAAAGGTCTCTTAGCACACCCGGTCAGTCACCCTGGGTCAGCCCAGTCCTCAGCCAGGCCCTGTAGTCTGGGATGTAGGACAGACAGATGGACAAGTCTGGGCCACAGCTGGGTCTTCCCTGGAGGGGTGGGGTTGGTGGGAAGGTGTGGGAATATCCTACCCTAGTCCCGGAGAGGAAGAAAGACAGAGAAGGACAAAGAAACGGAAAAAGACCGAGAGAGGAGACAGGTGGAGAGAGGTAGAAATGGGGATGGAGGAAGGGGTAAGGTGGTTGATTTTTCTACCTTTCTGTTCCTTTCCCCAACTTAAGAGGATGACTCAGTGAAACTCTTCCTTTGAACAGAATCTGTAGGTTTCCGGGAGCATCCTTCCAGAAGGAGGCGACCCTGTCCTACCATCTTCCCTCCCACCCAGAGCAGGCCTTGCTTTGCTACCCCCACCCCCACCCCCCTCAGTCCTTCTAAAGTTTCGGACGATTCAGCCCTTTCCCCAAAGGTGTCCCCAGGGTGGCTAGGCCTTCAGCCAGACCCCTGGGTCATAGGCCCAGTCCCAACAGATCCCAATCCGACCACCAGGTGGCACTGCAACTTCACCAAGCCCTCTTAGCGGCGGTTCTGTCCA
>CM052815.1:41059560-41111362 GCA_028533885.1 Nasua narica | reverse complement strand
CTGGGACACGGGGTAGGGGTCAGAAGTGGCTGGGCTTTCACAGGACTCACAGGAGTGAGGAGCTGTTCCCACAAGGGTGTTCCCTTCCAGACAGAGAAACTCCTTCTCACTGAAATGTAGATACATGCACATACGTATGGCCCGGCCGACTCCTGGCACATGCACGTTTAAATGTGTGCGTGTTCATACTCATCCGTCATGCACACGCAGCACAAACACATGCCTGCCTTGTATGTGCACGTTTGAAAATCCACATACGCGCATGACATGATGTACATACACAGCGAGCGCACGCATGCGTGACCCCTCACACCCACACAGACCTGGGCCCTCTGAACACGCACACGAAAGTGCCGGGGGGCACACATTTGGCTACGGGGCTCAGGCATACACGAAACACACGTGTGCACGTGCAAGGTCACGACCGCGCAACATCCGAGCCCGCGCGCCTTTGCACATACGCGCCCACCGCGCGCCAGCCCCGCGGGCGTCAGCTGGGGTCCGCTACAGGTGCGCGCTCACCTCTGGTTGCAGAGCTGGCAGGCGAAGCAGTCCAGGTGATACACGTTGTCCCGGGCCCGCATCACCATCTCGAAGGCTGGGATCAGTTTGCTGCAGGCAGCGCAGTTGCCCGTGGTGCCAAAAAGCCTGCCAGGGGAGGGTGCGGAGGGCTCAGGGGCCAGCCGGGGTCAGGGGGGCAGAGGAGCGGCCTCTACCCGGGATCCTGTGGGTCCCTTCTCCTGGGCGCTTAGCAGGCGGGCCCAGGCAACGGGGAAGGAGCACAGAGGGCAGCCTCCAGATTCTGCTAAGAGGTCGGGCTTCAGAGAAATCGGCACAGCCACCCACAGAGGGGAGGGGAGGGGCTCGGGGGCTGGGTGACACCGCCCACCCCTGGGGTGGGCTGACAAGGCCCCCCTCCCAGGCTCCCACTGGGGTCGGGCTACTGGGACGCAGGGCCACTGGAAGAACACTGGGCTGGGCCCTGAGCGAGGACGCTAGTCACACAAGCGTGAACTCAGGGGCAGTCTGCCTGCCCTCAGGCGGGTCCTGGGTCTCTCCAAGCCTCCTTTATTTTGACCGTAAAACGGAGACTGAAGAGCATCCTTTGCACGCTTGTTGTGGAAACTTCGGTAAGCTCTCAGTCCCGGACCACTTAGTGAGCGTCTCTACCAAGCGTGTTTGCCATGTGCCAGGCCCTGTTCTGAGGGCTGGACTGAGATCCACTCATTCAATCCTGACAACAACCCTATGGGGTGGCCTTTTTCAGCAACCAACTCACTGGGTGACTTGCCTAAATCCCTTTTTCCTTTTCCTGGATCTCAGTGTATCCTTTTTCAAAAGAGGGTGCCAGACTAGGTGATCCTGCTCCCAGATGCTTCTAAAATAGAACTGATGCCCAAAGAAAGTTCCAAGGCCGTCTGGCCCAAGGCCTCTTTCACGCAGGCATTCCCTCCTCCTAGCTGCTGGCTGCAGAGCTCCAGGGCTGGGTGCTCACTTTCTCCCCGCGCAGGCCAGTCTCGGCTGGGTATTCCAGTGGTTGGAGCCGCTAGCCAGGATCCCCTTTGCTTCTTTTCTGCACACCGTCTAAACAAGTCCCAAGTGAGGCAAGGGGGCTGAGAGGCGGCGAGAGACCCTCTAATCCCTGATTTGTGCAGCTCAAGCTCGGGCGCCTGCAGATGAGCTTGGGCTCCATTATTCATCAGCCTGAGCTGCCCGGTGGCTCAGATTAAGGCAGACAAAGACTGGGCCACGACATCTGCCTGCCGAGGGGGGCCTCACTGCCCCCAGTCCACGGCCCCCGTGGCTGCAGGCACTCTGGGGACAAGCCTCCCTGGGGAGGAGCCGCCCCAGGAAGCCCACCCCGACCCCAGCCCACTGACCTCCCTGGCCCCAAAGTCATTTCCAGGCCTCTACCAGAGCCCAGAAACAATACCTTTGGCTCCAGTAGGTGGCAGGGCTCAGAATGCTGGCGGGTGCTTAGACTCTGCTGAAGAGCCCCTCCTACACTGCGGTCCCTCCCACCCAGGTCCCAGGGACCCATGGGTCAGTATGCCAACTCTCCTCAGCTCAGGAGGTTCAGCCCCCAGGGGGTGTCCGAAACCTTCCGACGTGGCGGTCCCTTCCAGGTCTTCGAGGTGGGAGGCCCCGGAAATGTTCTTCTTTAGCCCCTCCTCCTAGCCTCAGCCCTTTCCTCTAGCCCAGCGAGGAGCACTGAGTCACAGAGTCTAAATTATCTCGATACTTTTAAAAACTTCCGGCTGAAGGCAGAAGTTGAAAGAGAAGGTGCAGGCAGGTAAACCCTAGGCTCTTCCCGAAAGTAGGGCAGCCTCTGCTGATCACCCTGCCCCCTACCGCGGCCCAGACCTGAACAGAGGGAGGCCCCCACGAAGCCCTTGCCTGACCTGTTAATTAATGCAATGGGCCTTCCTTCCTCGCAAGGCCCGGCCTCCACCACCCAGCCAAATGTAGATGCTGGGTCTCAGCCAAGGCCCCCGCTTTGTGGCCTCCTTCCAGCCTTGCTGATGTCATAAATGGCCTAAGGGAGGGTTAATTGGGGGAGACAGCCCCAGGGAATAGGAACTAGGTTGTGGGGGAGGGTGGGTTAGAGCTCTAAGGAATGCAAGCTGAGGAAGCTTTAGTCTTCATGATTAACTATTCGCGGGGGGACAAACTGGGGCTTGGAAAAGGTCAGAAGCCAGAAGGTTCGGAGCTAGTTCAAACCCAGGTCTTTAAGCTCCAATATCAGTGGTCCTTCTCCCAGGCTCTGGCGACCTGCCAGATACTCCAGGTACCCAGACGTCTAAGGCCAGGGCCCGCTGGGCACAGGGAAGAGGCGGCAAGGACACTTCACCAGACACGAGGGCCCAGGGAAGTCAGAGCTTGCCCACCTGGTCCTGGAAGGCCTCTGAGGTGTCCCCTCCCAGACTGCAGGGACAGGGTGGGGTCAGAAGCACGTGACAAAGAAGGGCAGAGCCTGGCTGACACCCCTGGGAAACTTATCTCAGGTGCCCCATGGTCGCAAAGGCTGGCTCAGGCCCTGTGCTGGGCGCTGAGCCAAGCAGCTGATGGTGTGGCTCTGTCTTTGGGGCTCCGTGGACGTTGGGGGAGCAGGGCCGGGCCAGGATGGTCAGGGATGAGCACTCACGCAGGGGGCAGGGCCACCCGGCCCGGGGGTGGGGGGGTCGGGAGGCGGCTGGGGCGGGCGGGAGGCGCACCTCAGGTAGTCGCGACGGCACAGGATGAGGTTGGCCTTGGTGTAGAGGGTGGAGCCCACCTCGCCCAGGCGGCAGTCGCAGCAGGCACACTTGAGGCAGTCCTCATGCCAGTACTTGTCCAGGGCCTTCAGCAGGTAGCGGTCCTTGATCTTGCGGTTGCAGCCCGCACAGCCCTTCTGCTTGCCTTTGGGCTGGACGGAGAGCATGGGCACGCCTGTGGACAGAGAGATGACAGACGGATGGCCACGGGATGGACTCTGTGGCTCCAGGCCTCAGGGCCCATCCCCTCGAGGAATGGGAACCCACTACTTCTCCCTGTTGCCCCTCCAGGGTGGGGGCTCCCAGAGTCCTTACTTGCTCCCCAGCAAGCATCCCCCGACCCCAGCCCCGGGGTCCTGTCCTTTGAGCCTCACGGCAGAGGCTGTTCCCCGGCCTGCAGAGGTCCCTCTGGAAGCTGCAGGCAGCCTGTGGAGCCCCACATCGGCTCGGCCGCAGAGTGCACACATGGCCCCAAGGCCCAGCCCCCCTGAGCTGTCTGTCCCCATCCGGCCATGGCCTCCTGTGCGGAATGCTCGCCCGGAGGTCTGACACTCTCCTGACGCAGCCCTCACCTGCCTGCCTCTCCCGGGGCCCTCAGAACTGCATCTCACAGTGGACTCGGGTCCATTGCAACTCCCAGATCTTGTGGCTACTTGGACTTGTGCCTCGGACCCTTTTACCCTCAGTCAGCCTACAGCCTCTTGACTCACTCCCGTAGAACTGTGGCGGTGGCAGGAAGAAAGTGGGACGCCCCGTGACACTCCTGGCGGGGACCAGGCGCTCTGGGGCTCCTGGCGGAGGAGGGAGGCAGCGGCCTCCTCGGAGCTCTCCTCAGGAATGCTTCTAGCTGAATTCAAACTCTTTCCTGCCCTGGCCTGAGGCTGGGGAGGTTCTGAGTCTCTGAATCCTGGTTCCTCCCACCAGGACACAGTCTCTGAGCCATGCCCCCCCACCACCCTGCCGCCAGGGCCCATGCATGTGTCTCAACATACAAGAAAAAATACAAAGGGTAGGAATTTGAGCATGGGGTTTACTGGAAGGAGAAGCTGAGCTCCCAGCAGGCAAGTGTGTGCACTCACGCACACCCCTTCTCACAGGCCTAGCGTGCAGACACGTGCATGTGTGTGCAGCGGCTCATGCTCCCAGCCCCGGGCCTTGGGGGCACAGGGGGTGGGGAGGAGGTGGGGACAGAGGTCATCTTGAGTCTGGACATCCAACGCGGAGCCCTGAGGCATGATTGTGGTGAAGACTGCTTGGAGTGAGATGCAGGGAGTCTCAGAGTTCAGACCCAGGATGGGGGGAGGTGGGGGGCACCCGTAAGAGCTGCCTGAGAACCCCTCATGAAGACGGTGGGGGTGGGGGTGCGCCTTCCCTGACCAAGGCTCAGGAGCACGGAGGAGTCCCCTTTGGAGGGAAGAGCCCCCTCTTTCCTGCCTCCCTGGCTCTCCACCAAGCCCAGGAAGTCTGCCCTCCTCCTGGCCCCATCCTCTCCAAGGGACCCCAGCACTCTCTAGGGCTCTGGGTTCAGTTCCCACTCCCTGGTCTCCCTCCTATCCCTGCCTCTGCCCACTGCCCTTAGTCCAGAGTCTGAGTGGCTTCCTTCCCCTTCCCTCTTCCTGGTGTCTGACCCTTCCTCAGACTTCAGAAGAGAATCAGCCTCCAAGGGGCCTCAGCCTTAGAATCCACAGATGTCAGGCCAGAAGGGCCCTCTGAGCTCTTCTAGGCAAATGCTCAAGGAATGGTGAGGAAACTGAGGCACAGAAGGTCTGAAGGCAAGGTCTAGCATAAGCCATTCATCAGCTGGCTCCAGGGGTCCTCCCCACCCCTGGGCCTTGCTGCCTCTTCAGACCTCTCTTGGGGAGGGGGCCTTCTAGGGCCCGGGAGCAGCAGGACAGGTGACGGCAGAGGGGAGGCCACACTGGCTGGCAGTGGACTCTCTCCTTCCTCCTTCCTCCAGTCCCCGCAGGGCCTGTTAGCTGGGACACTTGCTGCCTAATTTCCTTAATGCAGCTCTAAAGGTTAATTGGTCTGAGAGAGTGAGGAGGCTGAGGACTGTGTCCTCAGGCCTACCTGTGTCTCCTCTGGCAGGGTCCAGTCTGGTCACAGAGCTCTGAGGAGGCCGCGGGAGCCAGCTGGGGAGCGGGCAGCTCTGCGAGCTAAGGGGGCTCTGAAGGGTTCCTTCCAAGGCCAGGCCTGCAGGCAAATGGGGGAAGGGTCTGGACAGCTGGATGTGAGGAGCTCTGTGGGTCCCAGGGTGGGACGACTATCTCTGGGTCCTGTGGAGGGAGCACCCCGCCGGCACAGCTATAAGTACACACTCACCAACGTGGAAAATCTCAGGCCCAGCCTCTAGGATAGCCCCACCAAGGCTGGTTTTCCCCTCGCGAACCTGGACTGGCAGCAGCCTGAGCCCCCCCTCCCCAAGAGAGGTCTGGCGTGGCTCCTCGATAGGCTGGCCTTGGGAGCCGAGGCCCCGCTCGCCTGGCCGCAGAGCCCGCGTAGCCCACGGAGCCGTGACCTGCAGCACTAGCTGGCAGGGCCTGGGACCGACAGGACCCAGGGAGGCCACGAGGAGCGAAGCCACAAGCCCACCCAGGTCCTCGGCACCCCGCCCGTGCCTGGGCTGGCTCTGGCCCACGGCGGGGCTCCCCGAGGCCTGGGAACTCTGCTTCCTGGGCCCTGGAGAACTCTTAAGAAGGCACAAGGCTTCTGCCAAACAGTGTCTGACGTCCACCGAGGCACAGACCTCCAGGGCCGGCCTGGCTAAGGAGCTCCTGCAGCATATGGGGACCTTGTGCTTTCTCCGCCTAGAAAGGCTGAGGTCCTGGGAGAAGTCCAACTCGCCCCTGCCTTCTTTACCGAGCACCCACACTGTGTTGACTTTCTCACGGGGCTAGTTCAGGAGACCTGAAAACACTCCTGGAAAGGCAAGGGGGTTTAAAGAGGGCATCTCTGGTCTCCTGTTCCCCAAATGGACTGAGATGTTCCCCAGAGGGTCAAGGCTCGCCCTCGCCACCCTGCCTCCCCAGCCCCCACCCAGCCCGCCAGTCAGCCCTGCAGACACCTCTTCCCTCCCTCCCTCCGCTGCCTGGCTCTGGGAGCTGAGCCTCGGGCCATGCACTTTCCATTAAGGAGATAGCATCCCTTTGCTGAAGTCCATTTGGGATCCATTTTAGTGTTATCTAAAAATCAAATCTACATGGTAATCCTTTTAATGTACTCCTGACTTTAGAAAAAAAAACAGCTTTGCGCTCCTTCAGGAAAGGTTTTAAAGCATTACCCAGTAATTACTACTCACCCATGAAAACACTGATATTTTACAACGGATGATGTTTGAGCCTGCCCGCACGCGTGGGCCCACGCTCAGACACACGCGGGACCCGGCAAAATAAACCAGTTCACACAGCCCCTCCATCTCGGGGGGGGGTGCCATTTGAGGGGAGACAGCCACACCCCTAGCCTGCCTCTATGCCAGGCAGGCTGATAGGAGGAGGAGGCAGCCTCCCGGGTCTGACTCATCGGCTGCTACACACTCACCCTCGGCTCTCTAATCTGGGGAAAAGCCAGACAGTCCCAGTGACCAGGAGGGACTGCCAGAGGTCATTCAGCTCTTCCTGCACCCACCCTCCATCCAGGAGAGAAGCCCTCCTCTTCACTTGGACCCCGCCCCCGGGGGTCGGCCAGGCCGGACTCAAGTGAGTCCTCAGCAATCCCTGCCCCGCTATCCCAGGCCAAGCCAGCCCCCCATAGCAGGTATGTGAACTTCTCCAAACTGCCCAGCCCACCAGCTCCCAGTCCCTCTGATGCCTCCCTCCAGCTTGGACAGCAGGCCGAGCCCGGCTGGGGGGCATTCCCACTGCCTCCCACAAGGTCTCCAAAGCCAGTCCTCCACCTACGAACGCCCACCCCGCCCAGCCCTGGGTCACTCCCAGCATGCCCTGCACCACTGTGGCCACCGCTGGCAACTCCGGCGGGCATCGGAGGCCCCCTCCCACATGCTAGCTTGTCCTGCTGGGCACTGCGGGATCTGGGCCCTGCAGAATCCTGGAAGACTATCCCTCTCCATCCTGCATATGGACCTGGCCTCCTTCTATCGCAGCACCTTCCCTCCACCATGGCTCCAGGAAGAAATGCCTTGTCTTACCCATCCCACCCTCCACCTCAACTCAAGAGTCAGGGGGTGAGGCGCAGGGCACAGAGCTTGAACTCAGCCTACTTTCCAGCCTGAGAGCTGTCCCAAGGAGCTGGAGGGCCTGGCGCCAGTCCCCCATCTTTCTGACTTGCTTCTGTGAAATGGGAGCCAAAAAGATGGTGGCGAGGACAGAACAAGGTCACGCACATGAAGCCACAGCAGAGTCTGGCTTCCAAGGGGGACTGACACGGAGACCGGGGAGTATTACTAATATGCGTCCCAGGATGCCCTCCCCCGTTCTGACCCTTGTTTCCTTTAACTTTTTATCTTGACACAATTTCAAACCTTTAGAGAAGTTGCAAAATAGAAAAAATTCCTGTACACCTTTTGCCTAGATTCCCTAAATAATTTAGGAACATTTTATCATATTTGCTTTCTCCTTCTCTATATATCTACCTATAATTTTTTCCCTCATTTGCGAGTTGGGTTCAGACAGGAAGGCTCACACTCCTAAACACTGTGACGCGTTTTTCCTAAAAGCAAGGACATTCTCTCACACAGCCACAACACAATTAACAAAACCAGGAAATCATCACTTGTCTAACACTATTACCTGCGGACTTCATTCAGATCTGACCACTTCCCCCAATAACATCCTTTACGGCAAACTAACATTCTGGATCACACATTGCTTTCACTTGTCAAGTTTAAATCTGGAAGAATTCCTAAGCCTTTTCTTTGTGTTTCAAGACACTAGCATTTTTGAAGAATACAGGCCAGTTATGGAGTATTCTTCAATTTGGGTTCGTGACGCCTTTGACGGTATGACTTGAATTCCTCTGTGCTTCAGTTTTCTTTGTTGTCAAATGAGTATGGAAACAGTCCGCGTCTCAGAGTTGCCGGGAGGAATCAGGGAGTAAATCTCTGTGAAGCGCTTATTAGGACTGACTGGACCCGGAGGTCAAAGGTTAGCTCTGATCAGTGTCACTTTATCCGGCACAGGGGAAGGGATGCCCTTAGTCCCAGCTCTATCTCTGGCCCCTTAGATAGTGACGATCACGAACTTCGAGGCAAACACACAGATTTGAATGTGCAACCCTGGTTAAAGTCACATAGGCACCGGCTCAGGTCCAATGTCACCTGAGGGACAGGCTGAGGTCGCAGCAGACACACGTAGGAGGAAGCAGCACCGGCCGGCTGAGGGGCAAGCCGGGGAGAAGGGACCACTGTGGGAGCTCAGGGCAGGCCCCTTGGGGGCCACAGGCGGGTGTCCCCTTGGCAGCTCTCGTCATCTCTGTACGTGTCTCAGCAGTGCTTCTAAACCTGTCTCCACACGCCGCACCTCGGCCACCCGGGGCAGAAGCTGGGCTCCCCTAGGGCTTGTTATTCCCATTTGACCAACGGGAAAACTGAGGCCCAGGAAAGGTTCCGACCTGTCAGGGGTCATATGGTTAGAACAGGACAGCGCTGGGATTTGAATCCCGGCAGTCTGTCTTCAGGGCCCAAGCACTGGCTTCGTCGGCTGCACTCTCAGGCTACGTGCTATGAACCTCTTGAGGTGCTTGTGGACCCCAGGCGGGAGGCATTAAAACAGAGAGCAACACGGGTGCAGGACACGCGTGCAAGTGTGCACAGCAGCGCACGGGTGCTTGTGCGGGGACACACAATCACACGCATGTACGCCGGCTCCACGACAGGTGGGACTGTGTTGATTGTCCCCACCACGGTTTTATCCCGCAGCCCAGCACAGTGCCGGCGTCTAACAGGTGCGCGCGCACACCCCTGCGTCCGCACACATGCGTGCTGGGCGCGCTCAGGTGCTCACAAGCAGTCACAGGTACCTTTACTGCTTTCTAAAAAATATTTCCAAAAAGAAGATCATCACTTGAAATCAAGCTCTGATTTGAGCAAAATCCACGAGGAAGAGGCCTGGTGCCCAGTTCTCAACATCACCTCCCCAAGGAAATGGAAGAGCGAGGGCCCCTGGGTTTCACCCGCAGCTGACCTAGGGGAGCGCTGGGGAGTCTCCAGAAAGTCAGTCCCACACTCCGCACCCCACCTCCCGCTGCCATGGGTGGGGCGGGGTCTGCGGTTCTTGGGGATCTGGGGCGCAGCCAAGCTGCAAGGTGCTCGTGCCCACGTGGGCCCGCACCTGGGCCTCGATCGGCAGAGGAGGGTCCCAAACAACCAGCCAGCAGCCCCTCCACAGCATCAATCCTGTTTAATAAGGAAATTTGAAAGTGTAATCTAATTCTGCAAAATCTCTTTAAATCTCGTTTCCTCAGAAGTAACTTCATTTCGCACGGACACATCCAGCCTTGTGAGAAGGCCTCCATTTCACACCAGTTTTATCTCCACAATTTCTCGTCTCACTGCACTCCTATCCCGGGGCCTTGCCATGCGGCAGGCGAGGCCTGAACTAATAGCATTTCCTACTCATTTGGAATCAAAAGCCAACGAGAACAACTGTTGAAACGCGTGGCTACAGCCACCTAGAGCACGTTCATTACCACGCCTCCGCGCACCCCTTCGCAGGTGGCGTGCTCCTTGCGTGAGATGAGGGAGAGGAGTCGGGTTCCCGTGGCCTCCAACTCCCCAGTGGGTCAGGGGAGGGATGCTGGGGTGGTGGCCAGCTCACTGGAGGACTGGCCCCTTTCGCCCCGCCACTGCCCCTCAAAGAGGCTGGCAAAGGAGGCAGGCAGTGTAGACACAAAGGCTGGGGGCCCTGCAGAGAGATGGCCTCGACTTGAATTCTGACTCCATCGCTTCTGAGCTCTGCCTCAATTTCCCTACCTGCTAAATGAGGAGAGCCCACTCTAAAGAATTATTCTGAGGATTAAATTAATGGATATGAAGGAACTATAATGTATGGACATGAAGCACACTATTTGATATAGTGGCTTAAAAAAAATCAGCTAAGGGGCACCTGGGTGGCTCAGTCGGTTAAGCGTCTGCCTTTGGCTCAGGTCATGATCCCAGAGTCCTGGGATCGAGACCCCATCAGGCTCCCTGCTCAGTGGGGAGTCTGCTTCTCCCTCTGCCTGCTGCCCCCCCTGCTCGTATGCTCTCTCATTCTCTATCTCTGCCAAATAAATGAATCTTTTAAAAAATCAGCCAAGAAAAATGATCTATGCCTTATGATCCAATACTTCTCTTCCTAGGGATACCTCCACCAGGAATGACAGCTTGTGCCCACCAGAGCGGATGTACAAGGATGTCCAGAGCCGTTTTCTTCACAACAGGCCCAAACTGCAAACACCACAAATGTCCATCAACAACAGTGCAACGGGTAATACACTACGGTGCACTCACACAATGGAAGAACACACAGCCACGAAGAAGACGGAATCACAGATACACAACAACACGGGTGACTCAAACAGCATAGTGTTGAATGAAAGAAGCCAGACACAAAAGGCATATACTGTCTAATTCTATTTCTATGTATTACCCAAACAGGCAAAACCGATCTGTGGTGAGAAATGTCAGAATAATGGTGTGTATTACCATGGGGCAGGAGGGGTGCGGAAGCCTGGGGAAGAACTGGAAACGTCCCAGTCTTGATCTGGGTGGTGTTTAAGGGGTGCGTGTAAGTGCAGAAGCTCATTAGACGGGACATTTGAGACTTGTGCATTTTATTGCCTATATGTTACACCTCCAAGAAAAAAATAAAGAACTGAGGTGGACACCACTCAGGCAGGACTTTGGAGGCCTCTCCATAAAACCCACCATTTACTCAGTACTCACTACACCCCTGATCTCAGGGAATCCTCAAATTCACTCTGACATCCTAATGATGACCCCAATCAACAGATGAGGAAGCAGAGGCCTACAGAGGTTCCTGTCCTTACCCAAGGTCACACAGCTAGGAGGCTGAGGGGCAGGGACTAAAGCTCCTCCTGGCCGAGTCCAAAGTTCAGTTCTCACCCAGCCCACGCCCCATGGCTTCTCTGCACAGACTGGTTGGGGAAGGCTTACTGGGGCGGCGTCTGGGTGCCCCTGTGTGGCCTGGATGCCAGGATGATCCCACGGTGGGGGTGGGCGGCACTCCCAGAGCAGGGCCTGGGTTGAGAACAGGAGCAATGATGGTAGGGCACAGTGCCCATGCCCCAGTGAGCCACAGGCCACTTCTGCTCCGTTGGCGGGCCCGCAGAAGCTATAGCTGCTGTGGAACCTTGGAAGGGCTTTGAGGCGGGGCCAGAAAGGGGACAGGGACCAGAAGGGCTGTGTAGAGGCAGACCTAAGATGTCTGCATTGCAGCCTTGAGAGGGACAAAGAAGCCTTGAGCCAGCACAAGTTCTCACATAATCTCAGAGCGGACAGCCGAGCTGTGAGGGGAGGGCTGGGGGCTCCAGACCCAGAACCCAATTACTGGGGGTGGGGGAGCTCAATCGACAGCCAGGGGCTGGTGTGTGAACAAGGGAAGAGGGGAGGGAGGGGGACCTAGCGCGGGCCCAACTCAGGGTAAGAAATTGAAAGGAGGTCCAGCAATAATTGCCTTCTCTAAAGTGTTAAGTCCCTTCCCGTTTCCACAGTCTGCCACAGTAGGGCTGGTGGGAGCACCATCCAGCGCTGTCCCCATACACCTGCAGCCGCTACGGTCACGTTCAACAGCGGGACGATAGCCTTTCTTGCCTACTCTGTGCTGAGTGCTTTACATTCGTTAAATAATGCTCATCTTCCTGATGATCCGGAGGTCAGAGAAATCACACAACCCGCCCAAGGGCAAGCCTGCCAGTGGCCAAGGGGGGGGATGGCTGGGACCAGGCTGCTGTCCCTACCCCCTTCCTGCTCTAGCTCCTCCCTCTGGCCATAAGGCATCATGTTTTTCCTAAGCAAGGGGGAAAGTGCACTTCTGCTTGGACCTAATCTGGTCCCTGCCAAAAGAAGAAAGTTCTAAAGACCCCTTGAGGGGCACACCGGTGCAGGACAGGCCTCTGGGCTCCAGTTCTCCCCGGAGGAGCCATTTCCTATGAGGGTGTATTTCGGCAGCAGGTTTTGGGGGACTGAACCTCCTTAGGAATGGTGTGTCCTAAAGCCTGACCCAGCGGTGACTCTGAGAGTCTGGAGGTGAAGGGGCTGAGGGGTTTCCACGCACATCTCGCAGGCACTCGCTGTTGAGGGAAGCCCCACCCAGCACAGCCTGGTGGCTTTCAGGGACCCAGTCGAGACCTTGCAGGGGCCCGGACGATGCACCGGAGCAGGCGCAAACAGAAGCAGCTCCCCAGACACGCGCTTCTCTGCCGATCTTCAGTGGGGGGACTTAGAAACGTCGGAAGCTGCAGGTGCTCTTTGGAGCCTGTCCCGGGGAATGATGCTTCAGTTAACTGCCCAGTTATCTGCAGGATGAGTGTGGGCCTGCTCTCCAAGCTCTCTGCTTGTTTCTATAAGGGCCCAGCCATAGCTCCAAAGCAATCGGTCCAAAATGGGACTCGACCTCTCCTCCCTGAAACCTGGCCCCTTTTCCCGTACCCCAGGCTTCCTCTCCTCGCACTGACACCATTACCCACCCAGATGCTCAGGCCAGAGACTCAGAGTCACCCTCAGACCTTCCGTCATCCTCACTCCCTACTTCTGACTCCCACTCCCCAGCCTTTCCATTTCCAGAGCCACCACCATCTTTGGCCACACTATCAGCATAGCTCCCTCCCAACCCTCATGTCGACTGTCTATAATCCATTCTTCACACAGCAGCTACAGAAATCTTTCAGAACAAAGTAGGTCAGGTCACTGCTCAGCTTGAAACCCTTCCATAACTTCCAGTGGGCTGAGAATAACATCCACCCTCTTCAACAAGCCTATGATATCCTCATGCGGTCTGGCCCCTGCCTCCACCTCCCATACTGTGTGCCAGGCACATTCCAGATCTCCCTCCTGCCTCAGGGCCTTTGCACATGCTGTCTCCCCACCTCCTGTTCCCAGAACACCCTTCTCTGCCTCTTCATGTGGCTGGCTCCTTCTCATCCTTGGGTTTTAGTTTAAATGTCACTTCCTCAGAGAAGCTTTCCTTGAACACAGTTATTTCTTTAGCAAAATAACTCCCTGGTCATTTCCTTCTGAGTTTTTAAACATAATTTGTAATTGTTTTACTTTTTTTTGTGATTGTACTTAAGACAAGTGATTGGCCTCTCTCATAAGACAAGTGATTGGTCTCTCTCATAAGAATGAAAGCCCCATGAAGACCTATTTTGGGAGTCCTGTCTCATTCGCCACTGTGTCTCCCGCACAGAGTCCTATAGCAATCACTTCTTAACTATCAGTTCAGTTAATGAATAAAGAGACTGAGCAGAATCTCAGTTATTATCAGATATTATTGGTAAGAGTCTGCTGGCCAGAGGGGGCTGATGCAGAAAGGAGGCTCCCAGGAGATGTGAGCCTTAATGGGGGTTGTCGCTGCCCCATGCCACACACCGCCAGGCATCTATGTATCTCTGTGTCTCTACCAAAGCAGATCCAACTGTGGCAGTGCCTTGGTCCTGCCATCCTCAATCTGGAATTATGAGGGGCCAAGCCCAGGGCTCCAACTGAGAAAGGACAGCTCCTTTGCAAATATAAACCCTCTACCCCTTAGATCAAGGGGCAGCAATCCTCTTCTTTAATCCCTGCAGACCCATGAGGAATGAAGTCCCCCTCCGAATGTCCCCTTGCACATAAACACTCCCTCCCAACCGTCAGGGGGTGAGGTAGAGCTCCAGAGTTCAGTCATCTGTGTAACCTCAGTAGCTCAGGCTTTCCCTCTGTCCCTGTGCCCTGAACACCCCTCTTCCCCCGGCACAGACCGAGCCTCCCCACTCCCCACCGGAGGGTTCTTTGGGCTTAGGGATGTGACCACTTCCCCCTCCCAGCCAAGTCTGAGCCTCTAGGGGCCAGTGGGAAGAAAAAGTCCCCGAAGGTAACTACAGAAGAACCCCAGGCACGAGCCTTTCCCATCCGTAGCCTCCACCAAACCCTTCCCTATCCTGGGCTGCTGGAACAAGCCTCCAGGTCCCTTGACAGGATGCTGCTTGGAGCCGCACAGCTGTGGGGAATCAGCGGGGAAGCGTCTGGAAGCTGTGTTCCCCAGACAGCAACTCAGCTGCTCCCTGGGCACCCGCAAAGCCCACGTCACCCATCTAATGAAACAGGGCTCCCAAGGGGCCTGCAATCTCCGCAGAGGAGGAGGAGGGCATGGACTCTCAGACGAGTCTCAATTTCACAGCATCAGGGACGTGAGCACCAACGCGCTGAACCAGAAAACGAGAGTCTGGCAGGAGCTGCAGACACGCCGTGAGTGCCAGGGGATCAGAGATTAGGGCCCTTCAAAATCAATTTTGAATTCAAACTTTTAAATGTGTTCTCCAGACACAAGGAGGGGACCCTCCAGGCAGGCTCAGCCTAGCCAGATGCCGGGTTCGGCTTCCTTCTCGAAGCATCCAGAACTTAATCTGCTAGCCACAGGCTGGCTGAGGGAAGGGAGGACAAGGGAGCAAGGAGGGAGACTCCATTGCCGTGCCCCCAGGGGCCACAAGGACAGGAGCCCCTTTGGTCCTTGCTGACCCAGCACTGCCTCTAGGGTGCTGGCCTGAGGCTTCCTGTTGAGACCCCACCCTCCTTTGTAGACCTGGATGAGAGCAGCTGAAGGCAAAGGCTGTGTGGGCCAGATCCTTGTCTACCTCCCAGCCTGGCTGAGGAGGCTCGCGGGGCACCAGTGGATGAAGCCATTTAGAAGACGACCTTGGGAGTCGGCCGGGCAGGGTTTGTATCTTAGACCAGCCACAGGTTCCCAGAGAGATCTTGGTTCAGAAGTGGATGCCCCTTCTAGAAACAGGGTGGGAGGAAGCTTGCTGTGAGTGTGAGGGTCTCGGAGAGCAGGCCCTGTGAAGTCAGAGTGCTCTGCTTTCTTTCCCCAATGCAAAGGCAAAGAAAGCATCCTGCATGCAGGTCGGCAGAGCAAGCTGGCGCTGGGAAAGCCTGTGTGGCCGCTGCCGGGCCCTATCATCCAAGGCATGGTGTCTGCCCCCAAGGAGCTGACACTCGTGCTGTCCCTGGACAGGCCGTGTGCGGAGCGCTGAGTACCATTCTGGGCCTGCACGGTGAGATGGACAGGGGCACACAGGGCAGCAGGCCTCGTGGGGCAGCGAAGCAGAACCGGCTGCTCAGCCAAACCCTGGAAAAGGTCCCGGGGCCCATCGCAGGAAGGCCTTCGGGGCTCACACCGGCAGCGGATGCTCCTGCCTGGGTCCCTGCTCAGCCCCATTTGTTCCCCCAAGGGTGCGATCGGCCTACCACTGATGCCCTCTCCATCCCTGGGTGGAGAAGCGGGTCCACGACAAGCCTCTCTGATCCCAAGGACCTCACAGCCCCTGCTCCCGGTTCTCCAAATCTCAGGCCACTGCTCCTTTAAGCCACACTCCTGAGTGTGTAAACAAGAGTGACTGTGAATTGCTCTGCAGCTGAGAGGCAACAGAAGGGGTGGCTGAAGCCTGGGGCCCACAGAGACCTCCTGGGGAGCCCCTTTTGGAACAAGGAGCACAGGGAAAGGGCTGGGGTTGCCGGACCATATGTGGGAGAGGTGGCCAGGACCCCCCCACCCCCCCCCGCCCCCTAGCTCCAGAGTGGGGCTGCCAGCTCGGCAAGGAGATTACAACACGGGCCTGGGTAATGCTCCTTTTAGTTACAGCATAAACTGCAGCAATAAAGCGTACCTGGGGAATGTTTAGAGAAAGCACTAATGATTTCTTCCCCAGTGGTTAATAAATTCACTTCCAGATCAATTTGTTCACGATAGAGCCCGGCGAGCGGAACCCGCGCGGCGGGCACAGCCGAGTGTGTCTTTTTCAGTATAAATGATTTATTACGATGATTAGCGGCACATAAACAATTTAAAATACAACGCTAATTAGTTTGGGGAAGAAAGGAGGGGAAAAGCCACCCTGCCTCTCTCCCCATTATGTTCTACTTCCCTAAGTGTGTACTTTTTAATTAAATCCAAATGTCACAATAAATTTAAAGTGTTTTATTACCACTTGGGGTACGAAAGGCAATCATGCAAACCCCCCCTCTCAGGCGTCTATGGGCCCGGCTGGGGGAGAGGACTGGGGGCACCAGCAGGGCCTGTCTACATGCTCTCCTCGAGCCAGGAGCTCTTTCGTGAGTCCCCTGGAAACCCCTCCTGGTTTCTGGCAGCCCCAGGCTGGGGCTGCCTGGGAGACCGCCCACCTCTCCCCTTCCTGGCCAGCCCCGGTGATGCCTCCTCCTTAGCATTGGTCCTGACCCACACAGCCACTTCTCCATGGCCCAGCAATTCTCTGTACCCTCTCCACGCTCTCCACCTAAGTGTGTATGTAACACCCTCTGTCCTCCTGGCGGCACGCTTGTCCCTTCACATACAGCATCTCAGCACGTTCCCCAGCACGAGGAGTCGCAATTACGGTTTCAATCTTACGGATGGGGAAACTGAGGCTCACAGAGGTGGAGCGACTTAGCCAAAGACACCCAGCTACAAAGTGGACTTTTGCTGAGTCCTTATTCCTATAGCACCATTCTACCTCGGAGCCCTTACCAGGCCACGCCTGGGCCCTCATTTCCCAGCCCCCAGGATGGGGCATAAAACATGGTGGCGGCTCAGGCAGGCCTCACCCAGAGACACATGTGAGGCAGGAGTTCAGGCAAGACTCTGTAGAGTCCAGGGTCAAGATCAGGCTCTGCCACTGACCCACAATGTCACCTCTGTCAAGTCCTTTAGCCTCTCTGAGCTTCGCCTTCCCCGTCAGCAAAATGGGATTATACCCGATTCACAGGGCTAAGGAACCAAAGCAGCCAACATCAGCAAAGCGCTTTGCAATCCTTGATGTGCTATGTCAGTAATAATTACTAACAAAGGCCCTGAAGGTGAGCAGGGATGCACGAGAACCCCATTTCACAGATCAGAAAACTGAAGCCAGCAAGGGAAAGGACTTATCCCCAGTTCCCCCAAACCTCAGCAGCTCAGGAGGGGCCAGGCAAGGATGCTCAGACGGCCAAGGATTTCTCTCTGAAATACTCAGGCACTGAGTATTGAAATGAAAATAGCCCTAAACACAGAGTTCCCATATGACCTGGTGATTCCACTCCTAAGTATATACCCAAGAAAAAGTGAAAACGTGGGCCCACACAAAATATGAATGTTCATGTCAGCATTTACGACAGCGAAAAAGGAAAAAACGATCCAAATGTCCATCAACCGATGCGTGGATAAATAAAATGTGAAACATACATACGGTGGAATATTATTTGGTCATAAAAGGGAAGTACAGCTTTGTGCTACAACATGGGTGAACCCTGAAAACATCAGGCTAGGAAAAAAGTCAGCCACAAACGCCACGTCGTATGGTTTCACTTACATGAAAAGTTCAGAACAGGCAAATCCATAGAGAAATAGATCCGTGCTTGCCTGGGAGGGGGTCATGGGGAGTGACCGCTAATGGGCATGGAGTTTTTTCTCAGGGTGATGGAAATGGTCTTACATTAGGTAGTGGGGATGGTCGCACGACTGTGAATACACTAAAACCCCCTGGATCATACATTTTAAAAAGGTTGATTTTGTGGCATGCAAATTATATCTCAATAAAGCTGTTATAAAGCAAAACAAAGCAAATACCCCTTTAAGGACAGGAGGAACAGTTGATAAGAAGTTCAGTCCTGGGGTCAGGCGAGGGGGCCTGGGAGGTGCAGCTAGCCCTCACAGGGAGGTCAGGCCCTGCTCCCCCATCTCCCGTTGGCTGCTCTCCAGAGCACCCCCTTGCCTGCTTTCCTTGTTCCCCCATCCAGAAAGCTGGCTGAACCCACTTTCCCAGCCCTGCTTCCCAGGGGCCCACCGCTCTCCTCTGATCGGTCTGCTTCCACCAATGCATTCGTGTTTTGTCTTTTGTCGTAATTTCTGCATCTGCGGAGGCCTATGCCCTATTCACAGATTGTGTGTGCCCGTGGGGGAGGATGCCTCTCTCAGGCCTTGAGCTTGTCCCACATTGGGTACCACCGGTTAGCCTGTGTGCGTAATGAATAAGGTCATAGTGAGGCCCTCCAGGCCCCCAGCCCAGGCTCAGTTAAGGACTGCTGCCCTCTCCTAGGGCCTAGAAGCCCCCCGGGACAGGGGTGTGCACGCATGGATCCAGGCCACGGAGGCCAGGGAGGAACTTGGCAAGGCTACCTCTGGGGGAACCGAATACCGCTGGAGAGAGCTCACGCAGTGCCCAGGCTGTCTCAGGAAGCCGCCCCTTAGGGAAACAATCCCCCAGCTTCTCCAGACTTCTCTGAAGTCCTACAGGTCCTGGGGCTGAGTATTCCACCCTTAGGGGTAAGGGGTGGAAGCTACCCTTCCCTTCAGGCGGCACCGCGCTCTAACCACTCCTCAGATGGGCACAGGGCTGTCCAGCCGTGCTGAGACAGGATGGAATGGGCCAGGAGGGTTTCGAGGCCCTGGACAGCCAAGGCAGGAGTGGGGGCCCCCACAGATGCCCCCGAGAGCCAGCTCATTGCCGAGGCAAGACCTTCGATTCGTTTGCACCACACGGAGGTGCCCTGGGACACAAAGATTCTGTTCTTCTCAGGGCCCGTCTTAGCTATGTATATAATTAAGGGCGGACTATATTAGACTCAGAGAAGGTAGAAATACTTAGCTCTTCCCCAGATCAGGAGCTCTCATGGAAGCCAGTCTGAGAAAGCAAACTGGCCCAGAGCTAGGAGGGCCAAGAAACTCTTTAAGGACAGATCACACGAAGCAGAGGGGTTACAAGCTGGCCCATGGGTGGCTGGGCAGGTCTGGACTGGCTGCTTCCCTACCCTGGGGTGCTCCTGCCTGCCTCAGGCCCACGGGCTTCAGATCATTCTCTGGAGCCTGGAAAGCCAGGATCTCGGTCCAGTCATGGGGCAGCAACAGAAGAGGAAGGGGAGGGTCAGGGGAAGCCTCAGGCCAAAGCTGGGCAGAGCAGCAAGGGCCCTTGGGATGGAGGTAGGTGAGGTCCAGTTTGCACACAGGGCCTTGGGTCTGCCTTCCCTGGCTCAACTCCAGAAGTTCAAGCCCTGCTGTTGGCAGCTAAGAGGCTCTAGCCGGGACCCTGATCCCTGGGAGACCTCAGATGAGCCACCACATTCCCAAGGCCACAGCTCTGGCCATGCCCTCTATCCTTCCTTTCCTGGACTTCAGCTGCCTCCTCCCTGACCACCCAGACCCCCACCGGCAGCCCGTCCCCTCACATGCCCAGACTGCAGGCTCACCAGGAAACGGAGGGAAGGAAGGAAGGAAAGAAGGGAGGGAGGAAGGAAGGAAGGAAAGAAGAGAGGGAGGGAGGGAGGGAAGGGAGGGAGGGAGGGAGGAAGGAAAGAAGGGAGAGAGGGAGAGAGGGAGAGAGGGAGGGAGGGAGGGAGGGAGGGAGGGAGGGAGGGAGGGGCAGGGAGAAGTCTGAGGCTGGAGGGATGGGGAGCGGACACCCTGGAAAGCTCAAAAGGAAGAAAGCTTCCCCCTCACTTCATGACCTGTTTTTGCTGCCCCTAATGCTATCTCCTCTGATTTATTTTCTCCAGAGTAGCTGTGGTATAATATATTTGGTCTTTGTCTCTGGTTCCTGGCACAGAGCTCCTAAAACCCTTGGCATTTCTGGAGTGCTAGGTCTATCTTCTGTGATTCATCAGGAGCCCTTCTGAGCACACCTGCGTTTGTGGTCCCGAGGTGACTCAAGGTGAGCCTCCAGCTAGCCTCAGGAAGGGGCTGGGCCTGGTCACCAGAAAGACCAAGCAATAGGAAGGCTGGAACTTCCAGCCCTAAGCACTGACAGACCTTCAGGGAAGACAGGGAGGGGGCTGGAGATTAAGCTTCACAAAAACTCTTGACCAAGACTCGATGAGCTCTGGGCTGGTGACTGTATCCAGGTGCCAGGAGGATGGCGCAACCTAGTTCCCCAGGGATGGAAGCTCCGGGGCTCGGAACCACACTCCCGGACCTCGCCCTCTGTACTCTTCATCTGTTTCCTATGCAGTGAACGGGTCAATGTAAGAAAATGTTTCCCTGAGCTCTGGGTGCCTTCCTAGCAAATTCTCTGATTTATAGCAGGCTGGCCAGAAGTAGAGACAACAACTGGGATTTGTGACTGGCCTCCGAAGTGGGGGCGGTCTGGTGGGACTGAGCCCCTAACCTGCAGGAGCTAACCTGTCAGAATTGAGTTAAGTTGTAGGATACCCAGTCTGTGTGCCCTGAGAATTGGAGAACTGCTGGGAGGTGCTGGAAAACACACCAGAGTAGTACAAGTAGTCTTAATAAAGTCTGAATCTGGGGCCCCTGGGTGGTTCAGTTGGTTAAATGTCTGCCTTGGGCTCAGGTCATGATCTCAGGGTCCTGGGATCGGCTCCCTGCTCAGTGGGGAGTCTGCTTCTCCCCCTCCCTCTGCTGCTCCCCCTGCTTGTGCTCTCCTCTCAAAGAAATAAATAAAATCTTAAAAAGAAAAGAAAAAAAAAAGAAAAGAAAAGAGAAGAGTAAGTCTGTCCTCTCTCTGGGACAAAGATTGCTTTATACTTGTGCTTGTGATCTTCTCTGCTCCCCTCCCAACCTCCTTTGCCTGTTCGTTCATTCTCACTCACTATTAACTTAACAAATAATTGCTAAGCATCTACTACTAGGGACTGGCTCCTAAGCCATATATTTTAATAAGAATTATACTAACATTGATGATTTTTCATCAAAAAAGTAGTTCTTAATGAGCTTCATTAAGTCAATTTGATTCCTTGATCAATTTTCTATTCACTAGTGTTAAACTAAGATTTTTTTTTGCCCCTTCCCCATTTTTATTTTACTAGAGTTCCCTTTTTTTCCCTAGTATTTAAAATAATTTTTTAAAAAAAATTCCTTATTGGAATTATTTTCATTGGGATCGATTATTTAAAAAAATTTTTTAAAGATTTTATTCATTTATTTGACAGAGAGATCGCAAGTAGGCAGAGAGGCAGGCAGAGAGAGAGGGGGAAGCAGGCTCCCTGCTGAGCAGTGAGCCTGATGTGGGGCTCGATCCCAGGACCCTGAGATCATGACCTGAGCCAAAGGCAGAGGCTTAAACCACTGAGCCACCCAGGCGCCCCTATTTTTAAATTTAAAGTGACTATTTGGTTCGTGATCAGTTTTTGGCTCATATTAAATCTTATCAACTACAGTTTTTGACACCATTGAGATTTCTTTTGTCATAATTATTTCTCCCAAAAAAATATTTCCTGAGCCAACTTTGGCAGATCTAAATTTTCTCAGGAAGAGTTGATTCCTCCGTCAATTTTTAGTCAATAACATATTTTGCTAGGTGCAGTGTTAACTGTTGCCAGTTTTGCTTTGTGTTAATTATTTCAACCAATTTTGATTTTTTTCCTGAATCATATTTTTTATTTTTACATTTTCAATAATATTAATGAGATGTTATTCTCACACACAGGCATATTTTAGCACTGGTCTTATAAAGCTTTCTGAGGATCAAAGAACTTTGGGAAAACATCCATGCGGCAGAAAGGCCCTCTGCACCTGGGCTAAAGACCAGGTCAGAACCTGGTATCCGAGGGAGAGCTGCCCCTGCCCTCGGTTCTTCCAGAACCCTCGCCCCTGCCAAGACACCTCAGAGATGGGAAAGAGCTTCTGGGTGGAGTGAGAGCAGCTTCCTCTGAGAGCCTCTGACTGACAAGCAAAGAAATGGGGTACAGCCCCGGCATCCCATCATGGGCTGGAGGCAGCCTCCGCTGGGTTTCAGACTCTTCTACACAGAAAGTATCTCTTTAGATGTTCAGCTGAGAGGGGACATAGTGGCTTCTTGGTGCTTTCGTTTCCCTAACATAAAAGGGGGGTTGTGTAACTACCCAGGGTCCTTTCAAACCGGAGGCTGTGACTTCTGGTTCACTGGCCTCCAGGCTCTGGGCCTGCTTCAGGGGTCCACTCTACCTCTTAGCTGAGGCTCTGCCTGGAAACAGCTGGAAGTGAGACGGCCCACCTGGATTCAAATGTGGCAAGACCAAGTGTGGCGGGCCGGAGGCCACAGATGTTCCCACCCAGGATCTCTGCATCTCTGGCCCCAGGACACCAAAGACAGACAACGAAACCTGGTCAGGGAGGTTTTTCTCCTGGCCTTGGCCTCAACACACACCTTCCCCACGGGCCTGTCTCCAGACACAGTCCCACTGGGCAGCAAGCGGTCAGCAAGCCCTGAAATGTAAATGGCGAAGCACAGACCCAGAGAGCAGATGGGGTTCGCCCAGGGACAGACTGGGAGTCGGGGGGAGCGGGGGGCAGAGCCAGGCTGTGGATGCAGGAGTTCTGGCTCCCGGCCCTGGGCTCCGGCCCACAGGACAGCCTCCCTCAGTCCTGCTCCCATGTGAACAACTCCTCAAGCGGTCTCTGCCCAGGCCGCCTCGAAGATGCCGGTGCCCCCTGCCAGGCAACAGCTGGGGAGGGGTTGGGGCCACAGTCCAACAGCTGCAGGAAGACTGGCTCAGGGAGGAACAACCCTCCCCTCCTTCCAGGGTCACCGCTGAGTGAGAAGAGAGGCCTCTGGGTAACGGACAGCTGCACGGCAAGCCCCCAGTGTCCTCCACAAACCTACCATCTGTGACACGAGGAATCCATCAGTTCCCATATGCGCCCCTGGTCCCTGCATGTGCTGCCCGTAGGCGGTGGTGCCTCTCACCACCAGGGCCAGGGAGGCCTGGGAGTGCCTTTACCACTACCTCCCCAGAGCCATGGGAGGCCTGGTTCTCATCGGAACTCAGCCACAGACCGACCTGCTGGGCTGTCCCAGGCAAGCGTCTTTCTCTCTCTGAGCACAATCTACTCTGCAAAATGGGGCTAGTATTTTATCTCCCAGCCTCCCAAGGGAGCTGTAAAGATTAAATAAAAGGCCTTGAGACAACTGTGGCCCTCCGTGGTCTGAGGCAGAGGCAATGGGCCTCCTGGGACGGAGCTGACGTTTCATCCTCTCTGGGGGCAGCTAAACCTTTGGTCACCTGGGGCCAGAGTCTGCTGACCTCTCATGGTCGGCTGATGTCTGAGATGGGGCCCAACGATCCCGTTCTCTGGTGCTTGTGACCTTGCATCATCGCCCCACTTCCTTGAGTTCTAACCGGGCCAAGTGACTTGCTCCTAAGGAAGAAAATACAGCCAAAGTGATGGAATGTCACATCTGTGATCAGATGTGTCACATCTTATAACAGACTGTGACTTCCTGCTTGCTAGCAGACACTCTCTCAATGGCTTTAAGGAAACAAGCTGCCATGTTGGGAGGGGCCCGTGTGGCGTGGAAATGAGGGCTGGCCCTGATCCACAGTCAGTCAGGAATGGAAGCCCTCAGCCCAAAAGCCCAGGAGGAACCGAAGCCTGCCAACAACCAAATGAGTGAACTGGGGAAGCTCAATCCCCAGATGAATCTTGACATGAGACCATGGCCCCAGCCAACACCTTAATTACAGTGTGCAAAAAATGCCTGAGCTAGAGGACCCAGCTTACACTGTACCTGGACTCCTGACCCACGGAAACAAGATGAACTACTGAGTGTTGTTTGAAGATGCTAAACTGCGAAATGATTTGCGACGCAGCCATAGGTAGTGACACTACCGGTTGGCACACCGCAGATGACAGGGGCCTCTCCTCAGGCCACAGAGGGGGTGCCCTGCAGACCCATCTCAGCCCTATAAGCCATATCGTTGTGAGTTTCCCTCAGGAGTCCGGTCCTTGCTCTGGGTACCGTGAGGACAGATCCAGAGGACAGGTCCCCCTGCTCGAGGCTGGGCGGGCCGGGAACGTGGGTGGAGAGGACCCACCGCCCAAAGCCAAGGCCTAGGTCTTTTCCAAAGAGCCATCCTGCCCAGGCTCGGAACCCCACGCGTGTCTGAAGCGGAGTAAGTGTTTCAAGGTACAACCACTTCCACTTTCTCCCCTGCTCCTCACTAAAAGCTGACAAAGGTTAGGGAACTGCACCAACCATCTACAAGGCCGTCAAGGGCCTGGCCTACCGAAGGCTCGAGGGACCCAAATGGTGGTTCGTGATCACATCCATTTGACGGGTCAGAACTACCATTACAATTTACTGTTCAGAATCACTAAGTGGCAAAAAAAAAAAAAAAAAAAAAGAATCACTAAGTGGCAGGGATGGGATCTGAACCTGGTCTGTCTGACTCAAAGCCCATGCTAGTTCCACTGGTGTTACCACATGCCGAAGCTGAGAAACAGAGATCCAGCATCCGGATGGCAGGCGGCCCCCACGCAATCCTTCCCAGACACCAGGGATCAGGAATGGGGAGTTCTTAAAGATTCAGGGAGGGGAGAGACAGGACAAAGCAGGTGCCGGCGGCCATGGGCCACAGGAGCCCGGGCCAGAGCTGCTCGCTCCTATAGGGAAGCACAGGTCTCCCTCCCTTCTCCCTCGAGTCATCACACGAACCGGCAAGGTTGAATTATTAAAAACTCCCTTCTGGGGTACCGCACGGGTTTTTCTCCACTGAGACTCTGAGTAGAGGGGCGGCCGCTCCCGCCACACAATATTAAAATGTCAGGAGTTTAAGGCCTGTGCTGGTTGAGTCATAAGTTATCAGCACCCAGTGAGGGCCGACAGAATGCCTCCCTTAAATTATTAAGCAGAAAGCGTCAGACTGTAATATTTTGCTAAACCAAAGTACAGACACAGACAAAGATGTCATTTCAATATTTGAAACCAGCAAGTTTAATTTAGAATAAGAGCAAACCAATAAGCTCAGAACATAGTGGCATATGAGAGGAAAATTATACTGTGAGAGGAAAAAAAGTGGAAGGACTTAAGAAATTTATAAAAGTAATCTCCAAGTGGAAATTAGAAATCAAGGCCTAGAAACAGAATAACACAAAAGAAATATTACTGTCCACTTTCTAAATCAATATAACACTGCTCCACGCCGGAATTACCATGGTAACTCAAGTAAAAAGAATCAAGCAATTCTTATTATTTCAAAATAAAATCACAGCCTGAAGCCTGGGTTTTATTACAACCACTGATAGATCGCTGGCTTGTATTTATCTGAAATATTGCTTTTCAATCAGCTGGTTTATGAATGTACACAGGCCTCTCACCAGCCCACTTACCACCCCGTTTTGAGGCGAGGGGCTAACCAATGAATTGATTCCTGCCTGGCTGCATTTGCATATAGAGCCAGGCTTGAGTCAGCTCCGGCGAGCACGGGAGCTGCTCAGCCCTTCCACCCGTCCAGCCGCATAGCAGGGCGGAGAGGAAAAGCCTGAAGAAGCAGTGGGGGCTCACCTCATTCTGTTTCCCCCCTGGGCTGGCCCTGCAAAGGCAGTCCCGGAAGAACTGCCCGGACAGCCAGCCTCCTGGCCCTTGCCCCCAGGCATCGTCTTGCTGGCTCCGCCCCCTCTCCCTTGAACCCTCCCCGAGGGTCCCTCGCCCCCACCTCCAAGTCCGCCAGCTGGAACAGGGAGGCTGCAGAGCACACTGCTGCAGTAAGGTGGCCTGAACTCTGTCCCTTGCAAGTGTGGGACCTGCGACCAATTACACAGCCTCTTTGTATAGCCGTTTTCTCATCTGTGAAATGAGGATAACACGTGTGACTTTTTCCTAGGGTGGTTCAGGGTATTCAATGAGATCATACGTGGAAGATGCTTTGGTGGAATGAGTACAGAAATGGCCCCAATTCTCTACCCCTCCTGCTGGCAGTATGCACGCCCTTTGCAATGTGACTTTCCACCTCCTCCTTCTAGAGCAGAATCTGACCACCCCCCACCCGGCCCCCAAATTCGAACTGGCCTTGTGATTTATTTTGGCCTACAGAATGTGGCAGAAGCAAAAGCCTCCCAGGGCCAAGCCCAGGCGTCAGGAAACCTTGTGGACTTCCACTCTCCCTCCTGACCTGTTTCTACTATGAGAACAGGCCGGAAGAGCTCGCTGGACGATGAGGAACGCTTGTACCCCCCAGCGTCCAGGAGATCCGCTGTCTGCCAGGCAGGAGAGAGTCCAGCCGAGACCCGAGAAACCGCTCAGCCCAGCCCAGCCTAGAGCACTGACCTAGACATTCAAGAGCTAAAGAGATGCTTGTTTTGAGCCTCTGAGTTTGGGGGTGGATGGTTACGCAGCAAGACCTTGCTGATACACGTGCAGAGTACAACGCCTCAGTTTCCAGCAACGGTTCAGTGACACCATAGCAGGTGTGTTTATAGGAGCCCTAAAGACTGGGAGGCTAGAGCCAAAGAGATCACACCGTATCTGTGTAGAGAGCGAGGTCACTGCATGAAGCATGAGGCTTCCTGGTTGATCAAGTGTGTACACGACATCAGATGCTAGCTAGGTATTGCTCCCATTCCAGAGACGTGAAAACTGAGGCCCAGTATGTTGTCTGGAGTCACACCGCAGTCAGCTGGGACTAGCACCCGGGGCTCCTGAATCATGCCAGCAAGCTGCGGCTAAAGACAGTAGGCCACTCCAGGAACTTCAGCTGGGAAGAGGCGGGAGGTAGGAGCCAGTGACGCAACCCAACCCAGCAGGCCTGCACTCTGGGGCAGCTGCCCCTGCAGTCTGGACCAGCCTCCTCACTCCTCTCACACCCCCTGCTTTTAATTCGCCCCAAGTCGTGTCGGCCACTGTGGACGCCTGCCCTAGACGAAACACAAAATGAATGCGATCCACCAAGACACCAGCTCGTTGATAGGTAAGGTGTGCGGGACTCCGACCCCGGCCTGGAACGCTCTGTAAGAGGCTTCGGCCGCCCGGAGGTTCCCTCGAGGCCAACTGCTAGTGTGGCAGCGGGTCTCAGGCACGACGACAGGGCAGCACAGGCCGAGACCCTGGCTGTAGCGAGAGCCGCCAGGAGAAAGGTGCCCGGGTGGGGGGAGGGAGAGGCCTGTGGCGGCAGAAGAGAATCAGGGCGGGGCCAGAGCCTGGGGTGAATGCGCCCAGTCCGGTGCTGATGACACTTCACAGCTGGCTCCGCCAACGTCCATGCGGTTAATATTCCCACCACGGCCGATGTCCCGCCACCAGTGCGATGCCACTGAACTCAAGAGCTGGGAAGAGATGTGCCAGATCAGCTCTCGTAGGCTCCACTAGTGTAGTCCTATCCCGTGTGCGGGCCTTCGGGGAAAACTCACTCTAGCGGCCCCGGGAAGAGCTAAGCCTGAGGAGGGGAGGGCACCCTCCGTGGCTCAGTGTCCTTCCCCCACAGGCAAGGCGGGTGGGCAGGCAGGATGGGCACCATATGGGCCATACGCGCCATATGCATCTCTGGGGCTGCTGTGGTCCGTGAAGACCCAAGCTAGGTTAGTGCCCACCAGCATCTGCCAGCAGGACTTACACTCGAGGACGGAACCGTGCCCTGTGGGCCGGCAGCAGCTGGCTCGGGCCACAACCGGGACGCTCAGGCACCCGGCACCAGGAAAGGTGATGTCCCCCCAGATCAGACTTTTCCACTACCCAGCCTCATCATGCCTTGGGGGCATGGATCAGAGGGCTTGGAAGCTGGGCAGAGAACCCTGGCAGATGCCAAAGCTCTGGGTTCCCTACATAAGCCCGGGCAACTCTCCTGCCTACTTTCAGCTTCGACTGTCCCCCTATAGATGGAGGGGCTCGCAGAGAGTGGACTTGGAGGCTTCTTCCTACGATGCTACCTGCGTTGGGGAATCTGGCCCGTGGTAAGTACTGAAGTCAGCCCGCCCCTGGATAGCAGTGATCAATGGCCATGATGGGTAAACTGCAAGAGGGAGACTGAATAAACAAGGCAGGTGAACAAGGCACCACAGTGGGCACCGGATTATGTGATCGCAGGGTAGTGGCGTGGAGCGCGATGTCATCTCACCCAAGCAGGAGGCTTCCTGGCTTAGCAAGCGTATACATGGGCTCTATCTCATTTATTCCCTGTTAGCCACCCAACCAGGTAGATGCAGTTGTTCTCACTGTAGAGATGAGATGGTAGGGAGGCCAAGCAACCTCGGCATTGGGTGGCCACGGGGCACAAACCCACACGAACGTGATGGACCTGCAGAACTTAGCAGGATGGTGGCGGTGGCACCCAGCCCCGTGGTTCCCAGCGCGCAGTGGTACCAGTGCCCTTTTCTCTACCTTCCTCCCTAACTCCTTCCAGTCTGCTGGCCCTCCCGATCGGGAGCTCCTCTGGGCCCTGGAGGTGGGTCTGAACAACAGTCTTGGCTTGCTGGCTACTTGGGGGCAGCTCTGTCCTGGGTGGAGGCAGCTCTGGAGGGGCCCGCGTTTGCTGGAGACCCCAGCCGGGCTTGGGTCACACCCCCGTAGGCTCCCCAGCTCTGTCTTGGGCTCAGAGAAGGCCCCGTCCAACCATGGCCACTTCCCAACTCTGGCAGCCTTGCTCCCGCAGCCCATGGCGCCGACGCTGAACCTCATGTTCTTCTGCCGATGACCGCAGAGGGGAGACCGCCGAAGCTCACTCGCCATCAACCGTCTATTCCAAGGGGAGAGAGACCAAAATAGACCTCTTCTTGGTCCTGCTCACAAATGGGCCCTGCTGGGAGGCTCCTTAAATGGAAGTGGGTGAGGCGGCCTCTGGGACACTGGCTGGGGTGGGGAATCTACTCTCTGAGGGAGGAGAGGCAGGCCCGGACTCTAGAAGAACACACATTTCCATGTGCTAAAAGCATCTTTGTGGGACATGTTCAGAAAGAGAGAGACAGTAAGACAGAAAGGCAGCCACAGAGGCCAAGTGAGTGGCCACGTCAGCGCCAAGCCCCGGCATGCAAAGGGTGAAGCTTTTAGGCGAGCGGCGGCCAGTGATCTCAGCTTCCCCCAGTCCTAATGCTCCTGAAAGGCTCTCTCCCACTCCCTGTAATTGGGCATCAGTAGTTAATGCAGTATTGACTGCATTACACGCTCCCGTGCCTCCCCTCGCTAATGCCAATTGCATCACCTTGTACAGTCACCGGCTTGCTTAGCCAATAGCCGTTAAAAGCAATCCAAATCATGAATCATATGGGAAACTTTTAGCAAGACACTGCCATCCAAGGAGACAATTTACAGTTGAGTTAATCTGGGTACATTAGCGAGACATGGATTCTGGACGACAGACCAATTTATGTTGTTTCCCTGTCCCCCGCCCCGTGCTCCATGTGGGCAAATGAACGGAAGAGCGGGGAACAGAGAGAAGCACCTGCTTCTCTACCCAAGGCTCTGGGAGGGGGTGAGGGAGACTCGTCTCTATAGGCTCTCCGCCCGGCTGAACTAGGGCAGGAAGGGTAAGCAGCTCATACACGATGCTCAACGAAGCCTCGTTTCTTAAGGTTGGGGAGGTAGCTGCTGCCGGAGTGGCCACAGGCGTGCAGACGGGGACCCTCCTCTTCTAGGCTCCGGGCAGGTGTCAGGCCGGGTGCCTCCCATGCTGGCCTCACCGGGCCTTTACACGCCCTCAGCAGGCAGTGGTTCCTGCTGGGCTCTGCCTTCCTGCCGCCCCGCTGGGGTCTCTGGTGTGGACAAGCATCAGGGCCCACTCTCTGCTTCCTTCTCTGGGGCCAGGAAGGCCTCCATCTCTCCGACCACGCTCTGCTAGGAAAGACCCCGGGGACTCTTTGCACTCTGGGGCATGATGGGATAGCCCGGGAGGTCCTGCTGACGGCCGAGCAAAAGCTGGTCGGTACCCAGGAATAACCAAGAGCCTGCCCTGGCGGGTCACCCAGGTCCACTGTGGAGGCCACACTCGCAGTGGTCATTAACAATTGAAGACTCGCTGTCTGGCCCTCCTCAGGCCAGCTCCACTCTCCTTAGGCAATTTTACTTATTCAAAATGCTCTCAGAATCATGTCTGGTGTTTAGTCCTGCAACCTGCCTGCTGTTTCCCATGGTCGGCCCAGTCTTCCTACGGGGCCTCGTGTTCTCTGAAGCAGAGGCAGCTCACCTGCCCTTCTCTGGCACGCACCTGGGGACACGCCAGCACCCCCACGAGGGCACCCGCAGCATCCCCTCCTGGCCAGTCCTCCACAACCCGAGGCTCTCCTTGTTCTTGGGGCTGCCTGGACCCTCTGCTGCCTGCTTCTGAGTACTCAAGGGTCTCTTCTCCAATGGCCTGACGGCTGATCTGGATCTTGGGGCTCAGAGCAGGAGTGCCCTTTGCCCCCCTCCCCCACCGAGCCAGCAAGCCTCCCCGGAAGACCCCCAGCTGAGTGCCAGTCCAAGCACCCGTGCCAGGGAAAGAAGGGCTCCTTCTCCGGGGAAGTTGGAGCAGGGCTTCCACTGCTGACAGGCAGGCCCGACGGCATCTAGAAAGCCCGGACCCTGAGTTCCAGTAAAGTGGAGATGGCTAGGCCAAGAGCAAGCGTCCAAATGAAAGCAATTAATCTTAAAACCAGAAGTTTAACCATTTGCAAAACAGATCTTTCCTCTCTGTGGTGGCCCTTCACTGCTCGACCTAATGGATTACTTTATTAATAATGCACTGTGCTTAAAAGCAAAAAAAAAAAAAAAAAATTTTTTTCTGACGATTCAATACTTCAGAAAGTCTCTTAAACCCGTTGCTACGGCAAAGCGATTGATATTTTATTATCTTTCAGAAGTGCAACATGAAAGCCCTGCAGCCCAGCAGAGCAAGAGCTTTGGTCCTCGGCAGCTGGCAGACCTGACTTCAACTAGAGGAGCCCTGGCCTCTTCCGACAAGATGCCGTCAGGTGGAGAAAAGGCATTGGGGGTGGTTAATAAGGGCCCCGAGTCCCTGCTGCAGCCAGACAAAGGGTGTGCTGCTACATCCTGGAGGGACAGCTTCTTGGAGGCCCTGGGGGCAAGGCTGCCACCTAGCCCTGAGGGCCGCCTGCTGGAAGGGCATAAGCGCCAGGAAGAAATTAGGCAGCGGGCTCAGAGGGACAGGTGAGTCGATCCAGAGTCTTTCTCCCTTCCCCAGTGGAAGGTACCACCTTCGGGGTTTCCTGGAATAAGAGGAGGCCAGACTCTAACAAGGAGTGGAGGGCAGATGTAGGGGCAGAAAGACGGCTTTTGGAGGACATCTCTGGGCTGGGCAGGACAAGAACCAGGGGCCCCAGCTGTCTACCTTCCTGGTGGTCTGGGCCCCAGAGCTCGGTGGTATGAACTGTAGGGGGCACCACATTGTTCCTGAGGGGCATCGCGGGCTCCCCTCTGCAGATCTGGTGGATACTAGGGGAAACACGCATGCCCAGGGTGGCCGCGGTGCACTGCCGTCTGGAGGCAGGAGATTGGCTAAAATGACCTCCAGGTATCTATTCCTATTCAGGTCTCGTCCGAAAATCTGGAGTATCACAGAGCTCAAAGGGACTGTGGGGTGCCTGCACAGAGCACGACCTAAGTGGCAGTGGTGGGGTCATCGTGAAACGAGACCAATCTCCCCGCCTGAGGCCTCCCACGGACAGGGCCCGGGTTTTCTCCAGTTCTGGCTCGAGCCTGGGGAACAAGCATGCCAAACAGCCACGGCTGAAGACACGCCCTGAGTTCCACATCTCCCCGCCGGGAGAGTACCCACACACCCCAAGGCAGGGCCCTCTGTGCTGGCTACCGCAAGCCCCTCATTTTATGGCTAACTCCGGCCATGACTGGTCTGAGAGAACCCGGCGAGCTCACGACAAAGTGCCTCTTCCCTCCTGGACTGGCCTGACCAGGTCCTTCTCCTTGTCATTCTGTACACACCTGCAGAAGCCTAGTCCTCTGATGGCCCCCACAGGGACCCTGGGAGAGGGCCCCAAAGAGCTAAGAGCATACTAGAGATGGAGGTCGCACCCCGGCCAGCCCCGGGGAAATGCATCCCTTGGCCAGAAGCACTTAGTTGTCCCTTTCCTCCTTTACTGTATACATGCTGAGAAATAGCCTTCAAGGTTGCCCCACATGCCACACGCAGGCCAGACACTTTAAATGCCCCTCCCTGACAGAGGTCTCAGAGGTGGTGGGGAGGCTAGGAGCACCAGCGCGTGGCAGCAGCGAAGTGCACATCCTGTGTGACCTTGAGCAAGTCACTTAACTTGGAATTTTCACCAAGTGACCATGTCAATAACACCACTGACCCGGTAGGCAGAGGGCGCAGGGCCAGGGGAGACTCACTAGTAGAAAGTCAGAGAATGGCCACCACTGTCAATCTAAGAGGATTCCTGGTGACATGCGGCAAACCACCTTCTCAGTTCCTTACCAGTAGAAATCAGGTGACAGCACGGGTGCCAACAATTCTATCCTCATCTCCCTATAGCACCAACACACGAGGCAACCCTCACCTAGAAGTCAGGAGGGCTCCTGGCCAGCCAAGGAACAGCTGTTGTGTGGCCACCTCTGTGTGCCTTCGGGTCAGGAGGCACCCACTTAGTTTAACCCTTAAGTGGGCTGGGATCCCCAACCTCTCCTAAACACACCAGGACCACTTCTGCAGGGCCCTCCCGGTCAAGAAGGCCTTGGGGTCTATGGAACCACCTGCTAGAGGCTCACAGCAACCATGGGCCCTGTGTTCTGACCTCTGGGGCCATTGAGGCTCTTGACCACGTCAGGTTCATGCCACTCTCCAGGGCCTCGCTGCCCGAGTGCTACGGGCCGGTGGCGGGACACTTTCTTCCTCTGGGCCAAACTCCCGCCTGCGCCCTGTGGGGACGGCGAGTCAGTGGGCCGGCACAGGAGGCGTCTGTGTCCCCGAGGGGCCGGCGGGGCTTCCCCTCGCCCGTCGGGCAGCCCGGGGCCAGCACCGTCTTCCCGCGCGCCCTCTGGCCGCAAGCCCTGATTTGCTCGGGGCTCCTGGCCTCTCAGGTTACCGACCAGCGCGAGGGAGATGGCTGCGGTGAGAGGGGCAGCCGCAAAGACTAGACGCCGCTCGCGGAGCGCCGCTCGCGGAGCGCCACTCGCGGAGCGCCACTGTGCCGAGATCCCAGGGGGCCCGAGCCTGCACGCCGCCCCGCAGAGCGCACGCAGCCGGCGCACCGCCCGCCCGCCGGCCGGCCGCCGGCTCACTCACCCCTCCCCCGGCCCCACCTGGCAGCTCCCGCCCAGGCCCCCGGCGCACCGCCCGCCCGGAACCCCGGCTAGTGCGCGTCCGGGCGTGTGCTCCCGCGCGCCACGGCGGGGGCGAGGGGGTGCGGGGCGTCGGCCCCCCGCCCGCCACCTACCGTCCTCCTTGTCCAGCACCATCATCTCGGGCGCTCCGTGTCCAGCCGCAGCTCGGCTCGACCGGGAGAAGGGCGCCGACTCCGGGCGCGCTTCGGCGGGGCGGCCGGTCCTCGGGCAGCGAGCGGGGCTCTAATTACCCGCTTGTCCGGCTCTTAACCTAGATTGCACTCAGCTAGAATTACATTCAGGAGCGAAGCACTTCGCAGATACAAAAGCAGTCTCACCTACTTTTGTGCCTCAGAATTGCAAGGAACTACGAACTGCAATTTAGAGAGAGAGAAAGGGAGAGGGAGAGAGAAGGGGGAAGAGAGGATCAGAGCCGTTTCTTTGATTCTCACCTTCTAAATGGCTCAATTTGCCCAGTATAATCTGTCTTAATGTAATTGCATTTGATAGCTCATAACCCTGGCTCTGGCAACGACACAGCTTTCAGCCTCATAAAGTGTTTTCCCCTCGGATTTAATCTGAATCTCAATCTAAAATTATATTCAAAGAGATGGGGGAATCTCGGCGGCCGTCTCCCGCTGCCTTTCTCCCTCAATGTATGAGGTTTGCACTCCTGCTACTGAATAAATGCACACATTTCCCGAGGCCCCCCTCCCTCCCGGGTTAATGGGGAGTGGAGAAGCGCTGCTGCCCGGCTCCGCAGCGCCACCTGGAGGTCGCTTGGCCCTAGCTCGGCGCTTGGTTCTGCGCAGCACCCAGGGTTCTCATCCCAGATATTTGTCTGGTGGACCACCCTTGTCTTCCACTCCCACCCCCTTAGCCTTAGTCTCTGACACCCCCCTCCCACCTGGGCGATCTTTCTCTGATCTCGTACCCTCCCTTTCTACCAGCTCTGCTGGAGGCTTCTGGTTCCCTCCTGGATTGTTTGGCAAAGTTAGCCCTCTGCAGAGTACAAACTAGCATCACCCTTACCCCAGCACTCCCCACCCTCCCCACCCCACTCCCCACTCCCAACCCCCCGCTGCAAGAGCATCCTAATTCCTTAGGGGGCAGGATCCTGTCTCAGCTTCTCTCTAAGCAAGCATAGCTTGGCCTTGAAGGTTTATCTCCTTCCAAAACTATTTATTGAGCACGTATTATTCTAAGGCACTGGTGATACCACAGTGAACGAAAGATTCCTGCTATTTCGGAGTTGAAAATCCTTGCTCTGTAACTCAGGAGGCAGGAAGGAAGACAGTGTTCATCTCCTCTCTTCCTGAACCCTACTTCTCCCCAAGAGCCTTGGGTTAGTGCCCAGGCTGCCTACTTTAGGAAGGCCACTCTTAAATACCAAGAGATTTTTTTTCGCCCTTGACAGTACCATGTTCCAAGAGAGGATGGAAATATTAATGGATTTTCTATAGGCCAAGGAGGGCTTCAAAAAGACGTGTCAGAGGCGCATCCCTTGCAGACACTTCTGAAGACTAGACCCAGGCAAGGAGAAGGCAAGGACCACCAGTTGGGATTTCATCCCATCTCTGCCTATTACCAATGGTGGACCTTAGCAAATCACTTTGTCTCGGCCTCAGTGTCCCTGTTTGTGAAGTGGGACACCTGCTCTACTCTCCAAGGTTGCTGTGGGGATCAGATGAGCTAATGGTTGTGAAGGTGAAGGTAAAGGTAAACTGTGGCACCCCGACAATGGGGGGACTTACTGAGTAGACATGAGATCTGGAGACGGGTGCCCCTGAAGCCCGGTGAGGCCCCAAAGCAGGGTATCTGGCAGGGGTGGGAACTGGGGAGTGGGGCTGCAGCCCATCTTCCTCCAGCCTAGGTGGCGAAGTCAGGCTTTGAGAAAACAGAAGAGAGGCTGCTTCTAATGAGATGCCTCATCCGCAGCTCAGAGGGTTTCACTTTCCCCTTCATCTTGAATACTTAATCCTAATAGTCCTTGAGTATATTTGATGTTAAATATATCATTTTGCTCAGCCTCACTGTCCCTCAGGACTGCGAGCTTGATCTCTCCCCTGCCACTGCAGCCAGAGCTATACCCCAAGAGTCTGAGGGGAGCTTTGGCACTGCTGCCATAGGCACATTTCGTACCAACCCCACACCCCAGCCTGAGCTGGGGGCCAGTGTCACAGGCAATAGGCCTGACAGGCCGGCAAGGGGTAGTTCCTGCTGTAGATGCCTCTGTGCTACCGGGAGGCATTCCCTCCATGAGGGCCGCGGCTTTACTCTCAAGTCCCAGGGCCTGCTCTTCCTCCCTTTCAAGGGTCTGGCCCTGACCCACAACCCAGGACTTGGCTAGCTGTAGGCGCTTTCCCACTCTCCTGTTCATGTGTTGGGCTTGGGGCTCTGTCCCATCAGCAGCTCCCCAAGCCTCCAAGTTACTCAGTTAGCAGTCACCCCACCGGCATCCCTCTGGGGAGTCGGGTGGCCTGTGCCCCACCTCAGGGAAAGGAGCAGGCCTGGAGTTCTGAGTTGGGAGCTGAAAAGGCAGGGAGGGTATGTCAGCAGGGGATGGCCACTGCGTGTGAAGGGCTGCTTGTGTCCACAGGCGGCTCCCTGTACCCCCAGTTGTGAGCATCGAGCTCCCACAGTGATCTGGAAAAGGGCCTCCATTGAGGCCTTCCACTTTCTAGAGCAAGTCCTGGAGGGTTTAGGTGACTGGAGCTCTTAGCCAGGAAGGGGACTGCTGGAGGGATAGAACCAGCCATGAGCCTCAACCATCCGGCAGCCACCCTCTCAGCTCATGGGGAATTGCTGGCCAGGCAGGTAAGTCCTGTGTCCGGGCCTACCCCCACCCAAGCTGCCTCCAGATCCTGGGGCACACCTGCAACACCAGGGTGGAATCCTCGGATCCCCTGGGGCTCAGGGAGGTGGTCTGCACCCACAGGCAACGAGCATGTACTCTCAGGTCAACACTGCCAAGAGTGCTCCAGAATGTCCTTGAGATGCCTCTAGGGACAGTAGAGGCAGACCACCAGCTGATCGGGCCCCAGGTTATGGTGAGGAGAAAGGGGGTGCTACTGGCTGCCTTTCAAAGTTTGGGGCAGGTCCTAGCAGTTTGTCCCTGCGCTTGGGACGCAAGTCCTGGGGAAGGGTTCCTGCACTGGGTTTGGGGGGGGGGAGCAGGGGAGACTGCCCCAGGGCCTGGGCAGACCGGATATTCCAGAACTCAGTGGAGGCTGTCAGATGTGCCTCAGCCTGAGGGCCTGCTTCCAACACAGTGCAGCTGTCTCCACGATGGGGTTACAAGCTGGCTTCAAGGGTGAAGCTCACAGAGGTATTTGGAGTGACAAGGGCCCCTTCCCCATGGCCGCCACAGATGACAAGACAGAGTGACCCTACAGATTTTTCAGTACAATCAGGATGCCTGCTGGCCAAGTTCAGATGCCCTGGTATGTCCCCTACCAACACAAAAGCAGCCTAAACACAGGAATTTGCCATCAGGTAGACTGGAGAAGTACACAGTTGACAAACTTTCCTCCTTTGGTTTCTGGAAGCCCTTCCAAGAAGCTGCAGTTATCTTTTAGGCCTAGTGGAGGCCTAGGCCAAATCTGCATCCCCCTCAGGAAGCAAGTCACTCCCACCCTCCTTGATGAAGGCCAAGCCACCCTGCACAACACCTCTGAGAACGTTGTGGATGTCGGCTGACAACTGTCTTGGTTTGCCTCGGGACTGAGGGGTCTCCCAGGAGGCAGGACTTTCAGTGCTAAAACCAGCCGGTTCTGGGCAAACCAGGAGAGCTGATGACCACAATGGGAGATGGTAGGCTGGGACAAGGGACTAGTGGGGCCAGAGAGAGAGGTCAGGCAGCTAGACCCTTCCCTGCACACCTGCAGCTGCCTCCCAGCCTCAAATTTCCCAGCCTTGGGCTCAGGACTTCATCCCTCAGGCACTGAGGAACTGCCCTAGCCCCAGGGATTGCCCCATAGGGCAGCCTGGCTGTGCCTTCTCTTGCAGATTGGTAGTTACCAGTGGGAAAGCTGTGAGCTGGACTCAGGCATGGATCCAGATTTTTCGAGAGCAATTACTTATGCAATTTAGGGGCTGGGGGTGCTCTTTAAGAAAAGGAATACAAGCCTGCTAACACAAAATGACCATCGAAGGACTATGAAACTGAAACTTCACTAGTTTCAAGGTAAATCCGCCCCGATATTCTGGATACAGGGCCCGACCCTAGCCAGCAGGGCGCCTCCCGACACACTTGGCTGGGGGAACCCTGTCAGGGGTGAAGCAATGTCACCCATTCCGCAGCTGCGAAGTTCCAGATCTGAGGGACCCCAGGACCGAGCGGGTTTGCCTGCAGGTATCCTGGGTATCCCCCTGGGGGAGCCGTTCCGCAGCCGGTGCGGAAAGGGGGACGCGCAGACACCCAGGGAGCCCAGGAGACTTGGGGGCTGAGGGCATTGCGGGGAAGCCCACGACGCGGGTCGCAGAGGCGCTCCCAGTGTCTGCGAGACGGCAAGAGCCAGAGAGAAAGTTCCCGGCCGGAGCGCGCGGGGCTGGCGGGCTCGCGGCGGCCCGGGTGACTTCCCGACACCGCTGAGGAAGCCCGGGGCTGAGCCCGGCACCCCGGCACGCAGACGCCCGCGCGCACACCCCGCGCCGCGCTTCCGGGAAGCGGCCGAGCGGCCCGAGCCTGCCGAGGCCCGCGCGGGGGACGCTGCCGCCGCGAGGCGAACGGGGTGGCCTCGGCAGGGCCCGCGCCGCCGCCGCCCGCGCCCCCCGCCCCAACCCCGGACACCTACCGTCCTCCGGGTCCAACACCATGGTCCCCCGGCGGCGCCAGCCCGGCACGGGCCGAGGACGCGGAAGGGCGTGCGACTCGGACTCCGCCGCCGCCCGCCTGCGCTGCTCCCGCCGGCCCCGCGCGGGCTCCGCGCCCCGCGAGCGGCGGCCGGGGACGGGGGCGGGAGCGGGCGGACAGGCGCCGGCAGCTCAGCCCCGCGGGCAGGGAGCGGGGGGCGAGGGGGCGGGCGCGTCCCGGGGGCGGGGATGGGGGTGGGGGCGGGGGCGCGTCGGTCCGCCGCGGGGTCGCCCGAGCCGCGCGAGCAGCCGCTGCCCGGGCCCGGCCAGAGCCGCTGCCGCCGCCGCACGCCCGTTCTCCGTCCGCGCGGGCCGCGCTAGCCTCTGCCGAGTGCAGCCTGTGTTTCCCAGGGCCCCTCAGTTCCCCTGTTAATTAAATCAATTCATTATGCTCAGATCTGATTAGCGGCCCTTCCCCCCTTTGAATCAATTATTCAATACACAAACATAATTGCTTGGGCCAGAGGTGCCCGCCATTAGCTTATTTAACTCCAAGGACACTAATTACCCGCAGGGCACGGGAACTTTTCTCATTAATTCTGACAAAACACAAAAGCACAGCCAGAGTATGTGCGTGTGAGCGACTGCGTGCGTGTGTGTGTGTGTGTGCGCGCGCGCGCTCGTGTGTGTGTGTGTGTGTGTGTGTGTGTGTGTGTGTCCGCATGCCAGAGTGAGGGCAGTGTTGGGTGGTGAGCCGCCGTGTGACCCGAAGATGAGCGTGGGGGTAGTGGAATGTGTGCGATCGCGGGTGGGAGTCTGAGTGTGTAGCCACGCGGGTGTGAGTGGGGGATCCATGTGCGTGTGACAGTGAGTGCATCGGGCTGGGTGTGGCTCTGGGTCTGGGGACTGCGGACCAGGGTTTGAGACCCGGCGCGGGAACGGTGAGATTGTGAGCGCTCCTGTGCATGACTTTGTGGATTTAACTCAGTGGCTACCGTGATGGGCGCCCCATCCCCCCCAAATATTTTTTCATAACTGCCCCGGCATTGCGGGTTGCACATTCAAGCCCATGGGCTAAGTGCAGAACACAGACAAGAAATGTGAGGATCAGAAAGTGGTGGCTGGTATTTCTGCACCACCGGGGCTCCCCCAGCCCCCCCTTTTTGAAACCCTAGGTTCCCATGCTCCACTTCCTTAGCCCATCTGGGCTCCCACCCCCCTTAGCCCATTTCTGCCTCCCACCCCCACCCCCAGCCCTCCTTGCCCCTGCCTCTACCCCAGTTCCACAGGTGCCTGCCACCCAAGCACACCCCCACCCAACTCCACCCACCCTCTGCTAGTTCTTCCCTCCTGTCTGCCAGGCTGAACCCCGGGTATGTCTGTGGTTGACCAACTTCACATTTTACCTCCCAGGAAATCTCTATTGAGAGAGAGCTGAGTATGAGAGCCCACAGAGGCAGGGACACAGAGGGTAATTGATTCCCCCAAATTAGGTTTCTGCTTTCTAAAGACCAGTATTGTTCCTGTTCTCAATGTGCACAGAGGTATTGAAGATTTCCTTTTTGTTTCCTCAGGCAATGAATGAGCTTAATCCATTTGGCTTTATAAATCAGGAAACTAATATTCGCTCCTTCCATAGCAGCTTTTTAAAAAATTTAATTGGTGGTGGGGAGGGGCACAGTTTGTCACCCTTATGCTGTCCCCAAGCCACCACTTATCAAAACACATTCTGACTGAGGGGTGGGAGAAGGCTGGGGGTGGGGAGTGGGGGGGGGGTTGGGGTGGGAGGGAAGGCTCATCCTGGGTTTCCCTGCCCTCCTCTGTCCTTGCACTTGGACCCACACAGTATCTGGAAAAGTTTGTGAAATGACTGAATGATATTCAATCTTGTCACTGAGGGGCATGTGGATTATTTGGCTGAAGCCTGGGGGATGAGATCAGCCCCCGAGGAGAGTGTTGGAGCTCTCCCCTGGAGTGGGAGGATAGATAAGGTATCAAGAGTCCACACTGGGTCACTGGAGAAAATGGGAGCTGCAGAGTCAGGGGAAGGAACTCTGCTTTCCTGAACTTGAGATACAGGAATTGTGGCTCAGAAAGAGAGACACTTGGCAGCATCTTTTTTTCCTTTCCCCCCAGGATCTCAGATGGCAGGGGACCCAAACCCAGGAACATGCTTCCTCTGTTGGCCCAATATTTGGATCTCCATATTGTTTAGTTCTCTGCATAGCTAGGCATGGCCACTGCCTACATTCATGCCAGCTGTTCCCTCCACTAGGGCATCCAGCCAAGGGGGCTGACACTCTGCCCTCAGTCTGCTTTCTAAACCATGGGCCTGGTGTAGGCTACACCCACTCAGAGAAAGCCTGCTTCTCTAATTTGTGCAAGGGCCCCATGTGGACTGGCATGGCGCTGCAATTGAGAATCTCTGCTTGGCTAGAGTTCACACTCAGAGAGGCCAGCCTGAGAGGTCCCCCAGCCAACCCTGTGCCCCCCCAACCAAGGATCTGGTGAGCTCTTAGGAGACCGTTCTCCTAGTTTTCAGAGAAAAAGAGTTCAGAGAGCTTAACCAACACAGAGTGATCAGGGATACTGAAACAGAAGCCCAGCCCCAAGCCCTCGTGAAAGACACTGAACTCAGTCCACAGCTGAGACTCAAGACATGGACAGACCTACCACGAAGTCCAAGGTCCCTAACAGCAGCCTTGTTGGAAGAGAGAAAGTGAGGTTCCTGGGAGGGGACCAGATGGAACCACAAGGCCTAGAGTTTGGTGGGGCAATAGTTTCAGGTACAGCGCTAAGCTGGGCCTGACCCACTCCCAGCCAGTGCCCCAGGAAGAGGAGAGCAGTGGTACAAATGAGGAACCGAGTCACTCTGGGCCCACAGCTCTGCTAGGGGATCCTCTTCTGAAAGAGCTGGAAACTAGAAGCAGGGGGTCTCTCCATGCTGGGTCAAAGCATGTAAGAGCAGCTGGGGTCAGCAGTTTGGTGGCCTTGGCAGCAGCACGTGCGTGGTGTGGAGGACAAGATGGCAGGAGCATAGAAAGCAGCTTTAATTACACAGGAGGCATTGCTACCTCATGCCCATCTACCCCACTCTCCCAACGCTGGAATTGTTAGAGAGAAAGTGACTTTCTCCAGAACTCCAAATCTCACGGTGCCCGGAGCATGCTTGGGTTACATGTGTAAGGATTCCCAGAAAGTCTCCCAACTTTTTGGAAAGGAGGCTCCTGAAGGAGAATCACAGGATCAGATCTGGGGGCTAATTATTATAAAGGTTTGAGACCCAATCCTTGGTATTTGTATGGCTTTTATGTCCCAAAATATCTTAGCTACAGGATGGGCATGAAGGGGTAGGCTGTGTGGACAAGAATGAGCCCGAACAATGCTAGGGGAGCAGCCCGGATGGCAGCTTTGCCTGGTGGCAGTGAGCCACAGAGCACCACTCAAGGTCACAAGCAGATTAAAGGCTTTGCTTCCACTGCCCCTCCCTGCCTGGAGGGCCTCTTGAGGCCAAGCTTGCTCTCCCAGGCTCCGGAACTTCGACTTCATTTCCTTCTCCTTTCCCCAACCATCTGGTCCTCCTGCCCCATTCCAGTTTCAGCAGATATCACCTCTTACCTGACTCAGATGAGAGAAGGTATCAGACAGGAAGGCCCTCCCCTTCCTGCCTCCAGTCTCCACTCCTACCCTTAGCGTCAGCATCAGCAACAGGCCCTGGTCCCGTGCGCCTCCTCTCCCCAAGCAGTGGCAAATATTGCCTTCCTCCCCTGGGCCCCATTCCTCAGCAGGTGCCCTGGCCCGCCGGCTACCACCTGTCAAGGTGTTCTGTTGGCTCTTCCTGTCCCCTGGGAGCTCCCCTTTCTGCTGGGCCTTTCAGCTAGCAGGTAAACAAGCTCTGGGGTCTCATCTAAACAAGCAAAGTCCCTGGACTTCACGTTGTTCTTGAGATACTTTGCCACCCATTCCCTTTCCTTGTCTGCCTTCCTTGCCTCCCCCTCTCCCCGCACCCACATCAAATCTCTACAAGGCTTGCCAAGGTCCCCAGTGACTTTTATGTCACGAAGGGATTATTTTTAGGCCTCACTTGACCTGACCTCCCAGCATTTAATAATGCAGTTAATTCCTTCCGTCTTGAACTGATTTTTCCCTATGCTAACATGCTGTCTGAGTTTTCCTCATCCCCCGGTAGACTTTTGTCTTAGCTATTGCTGGCTCTCCTCTTTCATCTGGTCTTTAGCCGTTGGCATTTCTCAGGACTGGGCCCCGGGCCATCTTAGAACACCTTCCCCTGGGTACCATCCGTGGCTGCCAGTGTGTGTGACCTTCACTAGATCTCTGCTTTGAGTTCCACTCCAGTATTTTCAAATGCTCTCTTGACATCATCACTTGGATGTCTCAAAGACATCTTAAATTTTAAAATCCAACTTGAACTCTTGATATTTTTTCCAAAATCTTTCTTCATCTTTTTTCAGTAAACTGGCCTCCATTTTTAATACCAGAATTTCAATCAAGCCAACAAAAGGAGAGAGAGAGAGAGAGAGAGAGAGAGAGAGAGGAGGAGGAGGAGGAGGAGGAGGAGGAGGAGGAGGAGGAGAAGAAGAAGAAGAAGAAGAAGAAGAAGAAGAAGAAGAAGAAGAAGAACTACTAAATATATCAGGTTATTAGTTATTACAGGTAGTAATTACACTAACTGTATTCCTTTATCAAAAGACAGATTGAATAAATTAACTAATAAAATACAGCCAAATACTATTTACAAGAAATACTCCCAAACAAGGTGACAAAGGAAAGTGAAAAGAAAGCCAATGGGCAAAGATACCCCAAACAAATGCAAACAGAGAGGGAGCAAGAACAGCAATATTAATGTCAAACAAAACTAACCTCCAGGCCCCAAACATGAGCTGCTTGGGAATGAAGAAATACTCTCTTAAAATTAGTAGTGGATCAAAAATAAGTTTAAAACTGAAATTGCACATCATCTAGTACTGAAAAAAGAACAGAGAGTGCAATGCAGAATTTCTGGGACACAGCCGTACTTAGAGGAAAAAATATAGCCTTAAATGCTTTTTATATTAAATAAACAAACAAACAAACAAACAAACAAAGGACCACAGCAATCTTGGTATTTAATCTAAGAAATCAGAAAGAGAACAAACGAAGCCAAAAGAATGTAGAAGGATACTATTAATAAAGTCAAAATCAGAAATTAATTCAATAGAAAAAAATAATGGAAAAAAATAATTAAAAGAAAAATTAAAGCCCAAAGTTGATTCCTTGAAACAACTCACAAAATAGGCAAGACTGGTTGGAAAAAAAAAAAGGAAAAATATACAATTTTACTCAGCCATAAAAAAGAATGAAATCTTGCCATTTGCAACGATGTGGTTGGAGCTAGAGAGTATTATGCTACGAGAAATAAGTCAGTCAGAGAGACAGACACTATATGATTTCATTCATATGTGGGATTTAAGAAACAAAACAATAGAACACAGGAGGAAAAAAAGAGGTGGGGGCCAAACCAGGAAACAGATTCTTAACTATAAAAAACAAACTGATGGTCAGCAGAGGGGAGGTGAGTGGGGGAATGGGTGAAACAGGCGATGGGGATCAAGGAGGGCATTTATGATGAGCACCAGGTGTTGTATGGAAGTTTTGAGTCACTATATCATATGCCTGAAACTAGTATTATGTTGTAGGTTAACTGACTGGAATTTAGCTAAAATTTTTTTAAAAAGAGGGGCGCCTGGTGGCTCAGTGGGTTAAAGCCTCTGCCTTCGGCTCAGGTCATGATCTCAGGGTCCTGGGATGGAGCCCTGCATTGGGCTCTCTGCTCGGCAGGAAGCCTGCTTCCTCCTCTCTCTCTCTGCCTGCCTCTCTGCCTACTTGTGATCTCTCTTTCTGTGTCAAATAAATAAAAATCTTAAAAAAAAATTTTTTTTAAAGAAAAGATATATCACAGGTACAGAAAAGATTAAAGAATTATAACAATAACATGTGTAAGCCTATGAAAATACATGCGAACCGAGAGGAAGTGGATGCTTTTCAGGCAAAGTAGAAAATTAATAAAATTGAGTATAGAAGTTGAAATTCTGAATCGGCCAATAAACAGAAGAGATTTAAAAAGAAATGAAAACTCTGCCATTAAAATATCACAAGACACCATATGATCCAGCAATTCTACTTCTGGGCATATACCCAAAAGAACTGAAAGAAGCTTTCGAAGAGAGATTTGTACACTCATGTTCATGGCAGCATTATTCACCAAAGCCAAAAGGTGGAAGCAACTCACGTATCTTTCAATGGGTGAATGAATAATCAAAACATATATATTATATACATACATTATATATGCATATATGTTATGTACATATACATCGTATAAATATACACATGTGTATGTATGTGTATATGTATATACATATTATATATAATATATATATAAAATGAGATATTATTCAACCTTAAAAAGGAAGGAAATTCTGACACCTGCTACAACATGAGTGAACCATGAGGACAATGAGCTGAGAGGAATAAGCCAGTCACGAAAAGACAAACATTACATGATTCTCCTTATCCGACATACCTAGAATGGTCAGATTCATAAAGACAAAAACCACCATTCCCTGGGACTGGGGGAAGGGTGAAATGGGGCGTTTTTGTTTAATGGGTATAGAGTTTCAGTTTGACAAGATGCAAAGAATTCCAGAGCTTGGTTGCACAACAATGTGAATGTGCTTAACATCAGTGAACTTCACACTTAAAAATAATTGAGCCGGTAGGGGCGCCTGGGTGGCTCAGTCATTGGGCATCTGCCTTTGGCTCAGGTCATGATCTCAGGGTACTGGGATCGAGCCCCGTAGGGTACTGGGATTGAGCCCCGCATCGGGCTCCCTGCTCCTCGGGAAGCCTGCTTCTCCCTCTCTCCCTCCTCCTGCTTGTGTACCCTCTCTCACTGTGTCTCTCTCTGTCAAATAAATAAATAAAATCTTTAAAAAATAATAATAATCGAGCCGGTAAATTTCATGTTATGTGCATTTCACCATAATTAGAAATAAAATACAAAATATCACAAGGCACAGATTATATCGAAAGTGAGTTTTATATAATCTTTAAAAACAGATGATTTTTAGTGTTATTTAAACTATTCCAGACAAGAGAAAAAGTTGGAAATCTTCCTAGTTTGTTTTATGAGCTAGCATTTTCTTAATTCCCAAACCTTATAAAGATTGAATTTAAAAAGAAAGAAAAAATCACAGAGCAGTCTAAATGCAAAATCTGACATCAGATGTTAGCTAACTGGATATGGGAAAAGTAGCAAAAGAATAATATACCATATACGGCAGAGTTTATTTTTTAATGCTGAAAACATCATTCAGCATCAGAAAATCAATATAAGTCATTATATCAACAAATAAAGGGAATAAAATATAATTAGAGTAATAGATGCCAAAAATCACTTGATAAAATTCAGCAGTTATTGCTAATCATATATTAAAACAGAAAGAAAACTATTTCAATTTGATAGACTGTTTACCAAAACCCAGTAGTAAATTTATAAACAATGACATTCAAAAGCTATTTCCAGAAATTGGGAACAAAATGGGATGCTCATTATCATCACTATTATTCAACATATTTTAGAAACTCTAACCAATTCAATAAGACAAGAAAATGAACTAATTGGAATAAGTAGCTGGTTTCAAAAAGGATGAAAATATGTTTGTTTACAAATAATGTGATTATATATTGAGAAAATCTGATAAAATTTAGGTCAAAGCCATTAGGTTAATTAGATCATGGGGAAGGTAGCTAAATACAAGGTAAATGGAAATATGTATTTTTTGTCCCTAAATGCAATGAGGTATTAGAAATAGAAATGAAGAAACAGATCATCTGCAATAGTGACAGAACTATAAAATATTCAGAAATAATTTTAAAACAAGAACCACCATCACAAGGTTAAAGATCTTCTTTGAAGAAAGCCAAGAAACCATATTAAAGCACGTGTAACAAGATCCAAACGTATAGTAAGATAGCCAGGTTTCAAAGATTTATTCTCATAAACAGTGAATCCTTTCAAAATTAATATGTAGATTTAATGCAATTTTGCTTAGAATCCAAATAAAAAATTTTTTTAGAACTGCTAAAAATCCCAACTTGAAAAATATTTGAAAAATAAATATCTGCGGCTAGTTAAGAACACATGAAAAGAAAGACTAGTTGGAGAGAACCTGTGTTATTGGATAAGAAATCACATTACAAAGCCACCGTGATCTGAGCAGTAGGGTGTAAACCAGGGAGAGAGAAGCAGATCAGAGGAACGGAGAGCCAAAAAGTAGGTCCAAATGTAGAAAGGACTTTAGTATACGATAAAAGTTGCATTTCAATTCATCAGAGAAAAAAATTAATAAATGGTACTACCATCTAAATAGGTATTTCTCTAAGGAAGATATACAAATAAGCCAATAAGCACCTGAAAAGATGCTCAATGTCATTGGAAATACACATCAAATCATGATAAGATAGCACGTCACACCCACGAGGAAGCTAGGATTAGAGAGTCAGATAATGGGACGCCAGGGTGGCTCAGTTGGTTAAGCATCTGCCTTCTGCTTAGGTCATGATCTGAGGGTCCTGGGATGAAGTCCCATGTCGGGGCTTTTCCCTCTCCTCTGCCCCTCCCCCCCCATTCATGGTTGCTCGCTCTATCTATCTATCTATCTATCTCAAATAAACAAAATCTTAAAATAAAAAAAGGAAGTCAGATAACAACAGATGTTGGTGAAGATGTGGAGAAATTAGAACTCATACACTGTGGGTGGGAATGTGAAATGGAGCAGCAACTTTGGAAAACAGCTTGCTGTTTCCTCAAAAGTTAAACTCAGAATCATCATATGACCCATCAATTCTACTCCTAAGTATATAGCCAAGAGAACGGAAAACATACATCTATACAGACATTTGTACAGTAATGCTTATGGCGGTATTATTTATAATAGCCAAAAGAGGGGGGAAAAAACCAAATGTTTATCAACTGGCAAATGGACATCATTCAGCCATAGAAAGCAATGGAATACTGATACATGCCCCAAGATGGATGAACCCTGAAAACATTATGCTGAATGAAAGAAGGCAGTCATAATAGTCCATTCATATGAAATGCCAAGAATAGGCAAGTCTATAGAGACAGAAAGCAGATGAGTGGATGCCAGGGGCTGGGAGTAGGGGGTGACAGCTAAAGGGTTTGGGGTTTTTTTTTTACAGATGATGAAAGTGATCTGAAATTGTGCTGAATCCCCTGTGAATAGACTAACGTGCTGAATGGGTGAATTTTATGATATGTGAATTATATCTCAATAAAGTCGTCTTAAAAAATGGTGCTGCCATATTGGTTATCCAACTGGAAGAAACGAAAAGGGTCCCTGCGCCCCAAATATAAAGATTATGTTTCAAATCAGTTAGAGATTTTAACATAAAAATGAAATAATAAAAGTATTAGAAATGTTAGGGGAAAAATTGAATAGATTTAGGTAATATGAATGAATTTTATTCATTCTTATTACCATTCACCTGTAAGAACAAAAGACATACTTGATTTGATTTTTAAAACTTCAGTGGCAAGAGATACCATAAACAAAGAAAAAAGACAAATGATATACCAGAAAAATATTTGCAAAGTATGTAACAGTGAAAGGGAAAATATGCAAAGAATATACAAAGAATTTCTCTACATTGTAAAGAAAAAAGACAAATGCCCAAGAGAAAAATGGAAAAGGGGTATGAACAGGCCATTCTGGGAGGAGGAAATCTAAATGGCCAATAAGAAGCTTTCCTTCATTATTAGCTGGGAAATTGCAAATTTTAAAAAAGATTTTATTTATTTATTTGTCAGAGAGAGAGAGCGAGAGCGAGCGAGCGCGCACAATCGGGGGAGTGACAGGCAGAGGGAGAAGCAGGCTCCCTGCTGAGCAAGGAGCCCAACGTGGGGCTGGAACCCAGGACCCTGGGATCATGACCTGAGCTGAAGGCAGCCAGTTAAATGAGTGAGCCACCCAGTTGTCCCAAGGGAAAACGCAAATTAAGCAAAATCAGTTTCATTACCTTAATTCATCAGATTGGCAAAAGTTTTTAAAGAGTAAAATGGTCAGGGGCGCCTGGGTGGCTCAGTTGGTTGAGCAACCGCCTTTGGCTCAGGTCATGATCCTTGAGTTCCAGGATCGAGTCCCACATTGGGCTCCCAGCTCCACAGGGAGTCTGCTTCTTCCTCTAACCTTCTCTCCTCTCATGCTCTCTCTCACTTTCTCTGTCTCTCTAATAAATAAATAAAATCTTTTAAAAAAAAAAGTAAAATGGTCAGGTCTGCTAAAAATTTGGGAAAATGACTAATTTCATTTGTTGCTCAGCAAGTAATCTGGCACCATCTATTACAATTTGGAGCAAGTGACCTGGCACTATCTATTAAAATTATAAACGCACATGCCTTTTGACCCAAAAATCCTCCATCTGGGAATGTATCCTGCGGTGGAAGAAATCACTTGTATATAAGGATAACCCTGTAACTTCTGCATTGCTTGTGGTGGCAGGAAACGAAACGATCTGAATATCACAATCAATCAAGGGTTGACTACATTGTCTTACAACCTCATGAAGAATATGGTGCCGCGGTTAGAACTCAAGTTAGAGCCACAGCTACTGACTCGCAGAGGACGGCTGTGATGTACCATTACGTGAGAAAAGTAGGTTGCGGTAGCACGTAAGAGCACCCCATTTAAAAGAAAACCTCTTTCTGTTCAAATGAACGTGAAGAAAAGATGCGCCCGGCTGTCCCTGTTCGGGCTGTCGGTATGGTGACCTCAGCAGGTGAGAATGGGAGGTGGGAATTAAGGGGAAAGCATTACCTTTCATTATTATATGCTTTTAGACTCTTTTCATTAATCTGCGATGCAACAAAATTTGGAAATAAGTCAGAGTCCTTTTTGGCACTCCCTCCAGTCTCATAGGCACTGCTACTGCCCTGGTCCGAGTGATGATTCCCTTTTGCACACTGCTTCGAGAGCTTCTTATTGACCTCCCTGCATCTACCCTGAGCCCCACTAATCCAGCCTCCACACTCCAGATGCAGCCAGGAGATATTTTTAAAATGCAAATCAGATCTTGTCAACCCCCCCCCCCCAAACACGTAATGGCTTCCTGGTGCTTTCTGCAGAGAGCCCCCGTTCTCTGCCCGTCCCTCGGCTCTGCACGCACAGGCTTTCCCGAAGCACCTCCCATTGCTGAAACCCACCACTTGCTCCCACACGGCAGCAGACCGCCCTTGACATTGCCTGAACCACCACCTGCCTCAGGGCCTGCAGATGTACTGTCGCTTCTGCATGGAATATTCTTCCTCCCCTCTTCATTTGGACCTCCTCTTGCTCACCTCTTCGATCTGGGATTTAATGTCATTTCCCTTCTCGGGGTGGCTCTCCCCTCCAGACTAGGTTAGACCTCTTACAGCCTGCACAGCCCTATGTGCTTTCCCTCCATAGCTCTTATCACAATGATCTAGTTAATTACATAGTGATTTGTATAGTTATTTGTGTGACAGGGATAAGAGAAAAACTACCAAGCTGTAAGTGTTTGCATCTTCTCCTCCGGCCTCTGCTTTAGGAGAGAAGTGGGTCAGACAAGAAGGCTTCTGGGGTCTAACCCAACTCTGAGATTCTGAACGTCCTCTTGCTCTCCTCGCCCCACCATCCTCCCCGCCTGCCCCCCCAGTTGGGAGAATTTGCCAGGCTCAGATATGTCCCTATACTCTCTGACTTATCTAGCCGACTAGCTCGTTCCGAGAACTGGTGATAACCAAGACCTCGGAGGTGCTGGTGTGCGCGCAGGCTTCCCCAGCCAGCGAGAGTGAGGCCCAGCTGGAGTATGGGACTCTCCCAGTCTCCCAATGGTTTTACTTCTGCACCTCCCACCCTTCAGAGACCCTCACCGAATGAACCCCCGGAATCCCCCAAGGTCCCTCTGAGGCTACACTCACTCCAGCAAGCAAACCCTAGTCTGACCGGTGGCTGCAGAATCTCAGTCCGAACCCTCCTTCTGCAGGACGAGGGGCCCTCTGTACCCTCTCCCGCCCTACTGGTCACCTGTCTGCTGAGGCCTGGACACCCGGAGCGACGCTGGCCGGGACCTCAGAGGCCAGCGGTTCCCACGTGCTTCTGAGGCTGGTGCTGGCTCAGGAGCGGCACGGACTCTGACCGATTGGCCTGTGGGGCTGAGAACCGGGACTCGCGCCCGGAGAACAGACAAGCTCACCACAGCGAACACACCCACACGCAGGTGGTCCCCTTGGAGCTACGACCGCATGTCCCAACAGCACACGCATCTCACAGGCAGTCCCGGATGCTACAGGCAGGGGCTGTGGTAGGTGACGCTGGCCGGGAGCCCTCCCGGTCTGCTCCCCACCCCCACCCCAGTCTCTAGTTGGGTTCTCTGGATCCAAGAGGCCGCAGGGGTTCCTCTCACCCAGGGCCCGACCTGACTGAGAGATCCTGCCGGCTCCCACACGATACGAGGTTGGAGGAAAAAAGTCCCCTGAGACACATAATCCCCCGCAGCTACTGCTTCCCACGACCTGCCTGGGCTTCTCCACGCCCGGCTTCCAGCCCTCGCACTCAGGCCCCCTTTGTGGTGAGTCACAGAAATAACTGAGTCCTCTCAGGGCTGGAGGTCACAGCTGGCCTCCACGCAGGGCCTGTACTAGATATGCCCAAGCCTGGCAGAAAGAGCCGCCCAGAGCCCAGGGGGAAGGGGCGTAGCCTGGGGACGGGCTGCCGATTGGAACCCTCAGGGCCGGCAGTGCCACCCTGCAGCCTCTCAGACTTGGGGGTGACGGTTCGGGCCTGGATCTTGACTTTCATTCTGACTTCACTTCTTGACGATCTCCAACAGCCCTTCCTTCTTGAGTGTGGCAGCCGGTGGGTGGTGTCCCCAGCCTCGGTTCTCCCCTCCCTCTGGGGCACCCAGCTGCTCCCGGGGAGACTATCTTTCCCGCCTTTTCTTGCAAGTAGGTGTAGACAAGCTACTATTCTCATCCGTAGGCAGGAGAGATAGACCTACTTTTGCCTCTTTTGCTTATGAGGATGTTTTCTTATAAGCTAGAATATGGACATTCTGGGACCCAGATCTGAATGCCAAAAAGAACAACACCCTAAAGAATGCAGGAAAATAAGATGGAAGGAAGCTGAGTTCCTGAATGACCTTGTGGAGCAACCCTCACAGTTTGCACTTTTTATCACCCATTACGAGAGAGAGAAAGAAAAGTTCTATCTTATTTAAGACATTGTAGTTTGAGGCCTCTTTGTAATGAAAACAATGAGCTTGAGTCCCCATCGATAAAATAGTCTCTATGGTTTCTTCAAGTTCCAGGTTTCCAATTCCAGGCTCTGCTTTGCCAGATCCCTTGTTTCTGAGAAGCTGCCCAGGATGGGACCCTCTGGCCCTTGGCCTGGAGCCAAGGCCGAACCTTGCTGTACCCCCGGATTCCTCCTTACTTCCGGAGGTACCTTGACATTCACCTAAGGGTCTGATGCTGGGAGCGATGAGGGAAAGGATATGCAAAAGCATCCAGAGTCCTCCTCCCACTTTTTCGGCCGCTGGAGCAGGAGCCAAGGTTGGGG
>CM052815.1:40987060-41054560 GCA_028533885.1 Nasua narica | reverse complement strand
GAGAGAGAGAGAAAGCATGAGAGGGGAGAAGGTCAGAGGGAGAAGCGGACTCCCCACGGAGCTGGGAGCCCGATATGGGACTCGATCCCAGGTCTTCGGGATCATGACCTGAGCCGAAGGCAGTTGCCCAACCAACTGAGCCACCCAGGCGCCCTATTTATTAGTTTCTTAAGCCCTCATCAACCCCTGTGACCTCAGAGAGGCAAGACAGACACATGGTTAAGAGCTTGGCCTCTTGGGGTCAAATCCCAACTCTGATCTGTGTGTCTTTGAACAAATAACTTAACCTCTCTGGACTTCAGTTTCCTCATGTGGAGGATGGGTACCGACCTCATAGTGCTGTCTTGATAATCAAGTGAGTTACTATAGACAACGTGCTTAGAGCAGTGCCTTACGTTCGTGTCCATTTAATTTTGGGGCCAGGCCCTGCATTGGGCACTGGGAGTCCCAAGAAGAAACTCAGTGACTATACTTGGGGAGCTCCCAGTCTGAGGCTCAGTGACTGGAGAGCTATCAGGAGCTCTGTCGAGTCAGAGGAATGGGAATGTCCTCAGCCTTTGGTGGGCCCTGAGGCAGACAGCTTCAAACTCTGGCTTAGCTCTGCACCCTTGGGCAAGTTACTGACTCCTCTGCACCCCAGTCTCCCTCCCTGAAAAATGGGCCTCAGGGCTGGGCACCCAACTGAGGGCAGAGCGATGTCTGAGGCCCAGCAAAAGGATACCTGGCCCCAGCTGTCCCTCCTGCCTTGTGGGGACGTCCCTGCTCAAGAGGAAAGAAGCCAGACGTGCCTCTCAGCTCTGGGAGACCACTAGCCCTTCCTGGGAGCAGCCCTTCAGCCCCTGTCTCCCTGAACAGGAGGTCAGGAAGGGACCCTGGAGGGAAGGGCAGAGGCTCACAGAACGAGGACTGGCTGGGGCCTTGGGAAGATGGGCTGACTCCAGCGTGCATGGACCCAGGAGATCTGAGTTCCCAACCTAAATTGGATCTTAGCTGTCTACCAAGGGTGAGTCAACAACATGGCCTTGCCATCCTTGGGTGGTGGAAGGCTGGAAGGCACAATGTCCAAGGGCCCGTTTCACAGGCGTCAGGCCAGAGGGAGCCTCTCTATCTTCAAAGGGGACCTTTACCTTCGGGACCATGAGCGTTTCTTTCACCCTCTTGAACTCCATGTCTGGCTCAGAAGCATCCCCTGTCAGTCATACCGTCGAAATTTGTGCAGATTCAGTTGCTTCTCACTGTGGATGTTCTAATCTAAAACTCCATCGTCCTTTGCCTGGATCATTGCAGTAGTCTCCTGGCCATCTTCCTGCTCGTCTCTCTGTAGACCATTTCTCCCACAGCAGCCAGTAACCCTGAAAAACAGACACTAGATCATGCCATTCCCCAATAGCTTCTCACATCACACCATCTGCCCCATGCCTCCTCCCTCCTCTCCCTGAGCCCTCCAACCTCATCTGCTTGCTACTCTCTTATGAGATAATTCTATCCCCATCCATGACTCTCCTTGCTGATTCCCACATATGCCAAGCATCCTCATATGTCAGGGCCATTGGGCTTTCTGTTCCCTCTGCCCAGAACACTCTCCCCAGATAGGTGCATTCATTCCTGGATCTATCACTCCATCCAGGTCTCTGTCCATCCACCACCTTGTCCATGAGCCCTCCCCCTTGGTCACTCTCGTCTTCCCCTGCTGTATGTATTTATAGTACTTATTGTCCAAATGCTATATAGTAATGCGTGTGTGTGTGTTTCTCCGATTATGCGTAAGAGCTGTGGGAGGAGCTATGTGTTTTTCACTGATGCACCTCCAGCCAATAGGACAGGCACTCAGTAAACACTTGTCGGTTACTTTGAATATGGGCATCAGGGTTCATTGGGGCCGACTCCCAGGGGTGTCAGGGAAGGTGAAGGGAGAAAGGGCCTGAGCGGGGCTTACCTGCAATGGTTTTTTCTCACAAGACGAGACCGTGTTGATACAAAATCTGGGGAGTGGGAGCAGGCCACTTTCCAGAAGTCTCATGGCAGGACCCAAGGGGCTCCCGGTCTGGAGATGCACTCAGCTACGGGCCCACCTGTGGTGAGGCAAGGAGAAGCAGCTGCGGGTTCTCAGCTTTCTCTGAGCCATGGGATAAGGGCCAGGTACCAGTTAGACCCCCAGAGAAGCTGGGACTATTCGGGAGGCTGGTGGCAGAGAGGAGCAGAGGGTGTCTGGTACCCTACTGAAGAGTAAGTTCTGTGTATAGCACTGGTCCTGGCTTTGCTGCTGCCTCATCCTGTGGCCCTCGATAAGGTTTTTCCCATGCTGGGCCTCAGTTTGTCTATCTCTAAAACGGGACTCAAGCTGCCTTTGGCTATGATCTGCCTCACAGATGAGGAAAGAGCCATGCAGAGAGGTTCAATGACTGGTCTGAGATCACACAACAGCAGTAGTAAGCGAACGGGGCCCAGGTCCCTCACTCCCACATCTTCATCCCCCCGCCCCCCTGTGCTCAAGTCCTGACTGAGAGAGCTGGTCTTTGCTCATATCCAGACTTGTTTCCCCAATTAGGCTTCAAGCCCCTCGGGGCAGAACCGCATCTGGTTCCTGCTTCTCCCAGTTCTTCAAGATTGCGCAACCAGCAGGTGCTGAATGAAGGCTTGGTGAAGGAGGCAAAGTCCCGTTGCTCGAGGCCTTGTAGGGAGATGGCAGCAAAGCCAGGATTCCCACCAGGCCCACGGGTCCCCCCTGGAGCCTCCAGATGCTAGGGTTGGAGCCATTCATTCGCTCCTTCATGCATCCATCCAGACGATATTTGCCCAGCAGCTACTAGGTGCGAATTGCCCCTCTAGCGTTGGGAATACAGCCGTGACCCCGTGACCGAGACAGACCAGGTCTGTGCCTGCAAGTGCTTCCATTCTGGCGGGAAGCAGCGAATAGCAAGGAACAAACCCATACACAAGACAATTTCTAATCAGGACAAACCTACGACAGAAACCAAAGAGGCAGACAGTGACTGGGGCGGAGCTGATTTTGAGTGGGTCGGGGAGGGCCTCTCGGAGGAGCTGAGACCGGCTGGCCAGCAGGGAAATCCACAGCAGGCAGAGGGAATGTACCAAGGCCTCCAGGCGGGTCTCCGGTAGCCAGGGCTCCGTGTTTGCCCTGGTGGGAGTTTGCACTTTCCTGGAAGCAGGATGGAAGGTCACTGGGGTTTCAGCAGGTGACCGAAAGATGTGAGTGGTGTTTCGAAACGATCCCTCTGCCTCCGAAACTTCTTGCTGTTGCTCGGAGAGGAGCCACAGGGGTCTGTGGTCCCTCGTCCAAAGGGAAGGCAGCTTTGTTTCCAGGCGGGCAGAGGCTGTGGGTGGCTGTCAGAGTTCAGGGCGTCTCGGGAGAGCAACGCCTGAGGTTCTGGTCCAGGGGAGCGCAGCCGCGTCCCACCCCGCCCCCTAGGAGCCCACCAATCCCCCTCCAACATCCCAGGGGTGTTCCAGAAAACCGTGCCTGCAAGCTGTCTAGGGCCCCCCCTCCTTGATTATATTAATGCCAAAATGTATTAAAGAAGCATGGTGGAGATGCCATTCTAATTGTTTCGTACACACGCCACTGGGAGGGAACTGATTGGACACAGCTCACAGGCAGTATGTTAATACGGTATTTTCATATGATGATAGCTTTGCATAATCTTCCCTTCTCCCAGCTTTGCGGGGACCTGTTGTTAACCAAGCCCCAGGAGAGAGGGGGAAAGGCAATTTGACTTCAAGTCCACTCCCCGCCACATTAATTAGTCATGTGGCTGGGGAAAGGTGTGCTCACTCAGTACAAAGTAGACTTTATAATTTATACACCAGCTGTTTCCGTCCATTCTCCTCCCTGCCTGCCTCTAATGAAATCGTGTTACCAGAGAACTGACTGGCGTGAATTGAGCCTTTAATCCCATTGACCCTGGCCTGGCTGGTGGGGCCCAGGGGAGGGGGTGGGGTCTTTCAGCATGAAGCTGTGACGAGAAGACCCTGGCAGGCACGACCCTCCCACCCCCGCCCCCGCAATCCCACACAATGGTGCGGCTCGGCCCAGGAAGGGGGGTGCTGGGAGTGGGGGCCCGCCTGGCTGAGCAGCCCTCGGGGGGATCCCTGGAGGCTGGGATGGCTCACATTTATTGCCTCATCTTCTGAGATCCAGCGAAGCACAACATTCTCATCTAGGTTGTTCCTTTACTTAGAGAACAGGCCGAGCCAGACTGCACAACCAATGAGCGAACACTTGCTTTTTCTGGCCGTGGGGGTTGCTGGGAAAACAGAGACTTGATTCCCAGGGAGGGAAACGCTGCCCCTGCCCCCCTCTCCCCCGACAGCAAAGGGAAACTCTCCTGACCCAGGAGGCCAACTGGGAGACCAGGCCCCTGTCCGGGAGAGGAGGGTGGAGGCGGACCAGGGGATGGGTCCTAGTACTAGTCCTGGCCTGTGGTCCTGGAAAGGCAGTGCGGACGAGGATGCTTCTCTCTCCCTCCCCGCAAAAAGACAAACGAGCAGGACCAGGCATCCAGAGCCACTCAAGCAAATGCCTGCAAAACAGAGCACATTTGGCGAGCAGGAATAAACACAGCAATTAGCGCCATGGCAGCCTCTTAAACAAACACATGGGACCAAGTCATGGGTGGGGGAGGTTCAGATGCATCTGTCAGAGGGCCCAGAGGCTACAAACATAGGCTTGGGTTAAGGGAAGCTGAAAGCAAGTAGGATCAGGCCAAAATGTCGGGGTGGGACAGACCTCAGGCTGGGAAAAAAGAGATGGGGTAAGGGCTCGGGGTAGGGGCTGGGTGCTGCACGAACAGTAAATGGGGGAGGGTGGGAGCAGGCCGTGATGGGTCGATGGGATGGGTCGGGGGAGCGGACAGAGTGACTTCCAGGCTGCCATCTTCAATATATTTGGAATCTGGTATCTTCGGGTGGATGTGAGGGCCTTCTATCTGGGAAACCACAGTGAGGTGAGAGGCAGTGTCCCCAGATCTCATTTCCCCTCCTCTACCAATGTCCAGAGTGGCTCCTGAGTCTCCTGCCCATTGCCTGGCCCTGGCTGTCATCTTCTCCCCCACCTGGAATGGCAGCCTTCCCTTCTTCCCCCCCTCAGCTAAGTCCTAGAACCTTCAGGACTCAGATCTGATGTCGCCTCCACCTTTTCTGGCTCCCCAGGCTGGTCTGTCACAGCCCACATCTCTATCTCCCAGGGGCCATCTCTGCATGCCTGGCGGCTGGCCTAGGGCACAACAAGGTGACCTTGAATGGGTCTTCTCCTCTGGGTGGTTCTCAGTTTACTCGTCTGTAAAATGGGTTTGATGGTCTCTTAGAGTCACTCTGGCTACTGGAGAGCCCCAGCTGGATTCTCTCAGGTGCCAAACCCTGTGTTCTGTCCTGATAAAAGGAAGCAAGCCTTTCAAAGCTGTTTGAACTCTGTGTGGGCATCCAAGCTGATTTATTTGCTCAGAAACAGCCAAAGTACTGCTTTTGCTTAATGGCATTAAACAACAACAACAAAAACCTCTGACCAGTCCTCTTCGTAATGAAAGTGTGGGGACCATCAGGGGAACCTATCCACGGAAGGAAAATGAAGTTGTCATTTTTCAACATAATTAAACTTGGTTTTCAGAAATCTCCTGATCTGAAATGTGAATTACGCTAATTACTTCTGGTGGCTGCAACATTGATTTCAGTGTTCAAGTTAATGGACTTAATGGACGTTGCTTTTCCCTCAGAAGCAGCTGGGGGCTCCTTGCACCATGAGGGGCTTCCCCTGGACCCTGGGCTACCTGAAGCCCCCACCAGGTTGGTGCCTCCCTGGCGGGCCCTGGGTCTGAGCTCTGGGCTTCGGGGGGACCACTGAGGATGTGGGTCAGGTACCTACTTCCAGTTCCTGCTGGGTCGGGTCCCATGAGGGGACACAGAGAAGGCAAAGGCTGAGGTTTGGAGCCCGAGGCTCTGTTGGCCCCTAAGGGGCCCTCAGGGATAGAGGTCGTCAAACATGGTGGCTCCCAGAGCAAAGAGGGGAAGGAGGCAGAGACGGGCGAGGGCTCAGGGAGCCTCACTCCCTGGGAAGGGTGCAGGAGCTGGCTGGAAGGTGGAATACAGGAGTGAGCAGGGCAGGGAGGTGAGCCTGCTGGGGTGAGAGGCGCTGTCAGGCACGGCCAGGCCACAGGGCTCTCCATGCGCGGTGGTGGGGATGGCAGGGGACCACGGAGGCTAGGAGGAGACATCTGGATGCAGTTTTATGTCTTGGCCGGAATGAGATGGAGCCTTAGAGTGACAGCACAGCCTGGCAGCAGGAGGACACTTTCTCTCTGCGAGAAACAAAGGCTTCTGGGGGCCCTGGAGGCTGGCTGCCTCCAGAGGGCCTCGAGTTCCCTCCTGAGGAGCTGGGAGTTTGAGGTCCTTTCCTGAAGCTCTGTCTTCACAGGAGAGACCTTGGCGGTCTCCTGGCACAAAGGGTGACAAGCTGTGAGGCCGTAACTGCCTCCTTCACGAATGCGTCTGGGCCGGGCCAGCTGGAGGTGCCAGGGGGCAGGGCCACGCTCCCTCCAAAATGCAGCTGCCGCTGAGGGGACACCCTGCACGAATGGAGCAGTCACATGGGAGCCACACCGGCCAGAGGGCCCTTTACTGAAGCAGAGAGGCGCACAAGCCGCGGCCCTGTTGAGGGGCCTGTGGCCGCCAGGAGGCAGACTTGCGTCTCTGGCAGGGGATCTGGTTCCCAAGGAGCTGTCCCTGAGGGACCTGCTGGACTGAAGGACCCGGGACGTGGGGCCGTAGGTGTAGAGCACAAGAGGGCTTGGAGGGGCAGTGAGCGATGGAGCCCGCCTGGGTCAGAGTGGGAAGGGCCTTGGCAACCAGCCCTAGGAATTTGGACTGGATCCCTTCAGGGTAGGGGCTTAGGGGGGCAGGGAGCTCTGACGGGAGGAAGGGGCCTACCTGAGGAGACCCCGCTAGGGGCAGAGGGGAGTGAGCAAGGGGGCTGCAGGAGCAGGGGTGACTGGAAGGTTGCTGCAGGGACCTCAGCAACGATGACGAGGGCCTGACTCTCTCAACTTCCCCTCTCTGACCATCACCATGTTTCACTCCTACATTTCTCAAACTCTCTCAGTTCTGTTGGTCCCTCACCCCTCACCCAGACCCCGCAGCCCAGGCCATCATGATCTCTCCCTGTGGCCAAAGTCACTCTCAGGGCCTACCGGCCTGCTCTCGCCTCCCACCTCCTCATACCAGCCTAGCTGAGCTTTAGGAGATGGAGATCTGACCCGTCTGTCCCTTCTTTGAAATTGTGGCAGCTGACAGTCACGCAGCACTTGTTACAAGCCTGGTACTGCTTTAAGAATTTTAGGTGAAGTAGCTATTTTTGGCCTTGTAACAATCCTATGAAGTTGACACTGTTATCAATTCCTGGGTAACACTTGAGAAACCGAGGTCTAGGAAAGTGAGGTAATTTGCCTGAGGTTACACAGCTAGTAGGCGGCAAAGCCAAGATTTGAACCCAGACAGTATCCGCTTCTGCCCTTGATCCCTTTCAGTCTGTTCTCAAAGATGTAGTCAGAAAGACCTTTATCGTGTTCAAGTTCTTACGATTCCCTCCAAGGCCCTATGTTACCTGGTCCACCGTACTTCTCTGCCCCCTCTGCTTCTCCCTCCCCGCTCCACAGTGCCGTCATGGCCTTTCCTTGAACATGCCAGACCTCAGGGCCTTTGCACTGCCTCTTCCTTCTGCCTAGAACACTCCTCAGTATGTCTGCTTGTCTTGCTCCTTCACCTCTTTCATGTTTTGGCTCCAAAGTCACCTTCCCAGGGAGGTCCCTGAGCATTCTATTTAAAATTGCAATTCCTCCCCAACACTCTTTCTCTTCCCTTATTTATTTATTTAAAAGATGTATTTACTTACTTTAGAGAGAGAGAGAGAGAGCAGGGAGGAGGGGAGAGGGAGAGAGAAACTCAAGCAGACTCCACACTGAGCACAGAGCCTGACACACGGCTCCCCATCTCACAACCCTGAGATCATAAACCAAGCCGGAACCAAGAGCAGGTGGCTTACCCCACTCCATCACCCCAGGTGCCCCCTGCTTTATTTTTCTATGTAGCACTTTGGACCTGCTGGTCTATTACATATGTTTATTATAGTTATTATTCTTCTTCTCTTCCACTGGAATGGAAACTTCACAAAGAAGGATTTTTGTTTTGTTCCTTGGCACACATCTAGTGCCCAGAATAGGGCCTGCCACGTGGTGGATGGAGTCATATTTTTTGAATGAATGAAAGCGTGTTCACACCTCTGCACCTTTGCTCAGGTTGTCTCCTTGGAAAGCGTTTCTCCATGGGCGCCTACAAAACTCCAGTGTGCTCCCTCTCAAAACTCCAGTGGCCCTCCTGCGGGGGAAGCCAGTTCTCACAGCTAGAGCCAGTCTCCCTGGAGGGTCACAGCCCTGAATGTTGGTCCTATGTCACCGACTACACACACTGTCCACGTGTGAGTGATCCTGAGTTTGACTCATTACAGGTAGGGATGAGATTCTCTGCTGGAGGGCAGACTGGTGTCCAACTCAGCATTTTCTATCTGATGCCATGCGCCCCCGCCCCCCGGGAGACTGGGATGAGGCAAACCGCATGGAGCAGAGGTACCCAGGGGAGAGGATTCATCAGCCTGGCCTTCCCTGCAGACAGGCCTCCACACTGCTCTCGGACTTGGCTCCTCTGGTTTCAGTTCTCATCCTAGGACATTCAGCTCTTCGCTCCATTTCAAGTCCTCATCTTCAAACTGCTCTGCACCCCTCTTTAATCTGACCCACATCTCCCTGCCAATCTAGCTCCATCTTAGAGCCCGGAGACTAGGGTCATCATGTTCGGATATAGAGGTTGTACACTGCGCAATTTGAAGAGGGGGCATTCATATTGTGGTCTAGGTAAATAGCACTCCCTGGAGCTTGTGCAATGCAAAATCACACCACCAGACCTGCAGGACCCCCATTCTCAGTACCTCCTTGGGGGACATTGTCACTGAGACAGCAGTCATTGGGTCTTTGGGGGGCCTTGTTCTGTTCTCCCACTCTCAGATTTCACTCGTCCTGCTGCCCACCACTAGCTCAATTGTCTGAAGAGAGAGAAAGACTTCAGAAAGAAGGATCTCCTGGTTCTGAGTCTTCCTGTCCCTACTGTGGGAGAAGCTAAGACTGTAGCAGGGCCTGGGGAATCCCAGATGGGAGCAGCAGCCCTCCTGGACCAGGTCTTGAACCAGCAGCCAACCAATTTCTGGGCCCTATGAACTTCGGGAGACACAAGAAGATCCTGGGGGCAGATTACTTTGGGGATCATCTCTGGGCGAGCAAAGACTTCTTGATGTGGTTTGATCAGTCCTCCTTACCACGTAGGGTGGCAACAATGTGCCCCCGTCATTGCTCACCACCCCCACTTCCCACATCCACCACTAATTGCCTTGGCTCAGCCCTATCTAGGTGGGCTGCCCGCATTAATCAAGATAGCCCACCCATTTCCCCACCTTCCTCTTTGGCACAACACAGACTCAGGCCATAATGACCCTTATAATCACTTCCATAGATGATTGTTAACCGTGTACCAGACAAGATGGAAACTACCATGATGCCCATTTTACAAACGAGCAAACTGAGGCTAGAGAAGTCATGCGACTTAGTCCAACGCACAGTAAGTGGCAGAACCGGGATTTGAAGCCAGGCTTGTCCTGCATTCTCAGCCACTCCGCTCTCCTACCTCTTGAGCCTCAGGATGCTGGACATCCGGTTGAATATGGAAACAAAGCCCTCAGTGCCCAGGCCCGAGATGCGGATGTTGCCCCATGCCCAGCCACAGGGGCAGGCGTGGGGAAAGCGGGACCCATCGGTGGGAGGGTGGTGTGGGGGCTGTTCCCAGGCACTTCTGAGGGGGAGGAACAGAACATGGCGGCCTGGGCCTCCCTTCTCCTGACAGAAGCGAGGCCCTGGATGGATTTCGCACGGAGCTGAAGTTGGGCCAAATCTGCGTCCTCACAGGTGTTGGGTGGCTCCACTGTTGGCTGGAAATTCAACTGTGGTTGATTTAAAATCTGACACCTGTGTCCATCACGCCAGCCTCCGCCGTGATTACCATCCCTATAAAGTTCCTAATCCCTGTACTTATGCAGTGTCCTTACCCTCCGACAGGCCGGACCCGTGTGAGCAGGGAGATTGGGTTATTATGTAGAAGACTTATAATAAGAAATATGACTGCAAAAGCCAAGTCAGTTGAAATTGGACTATAATTAAATGCTTAGAAAATTCTATGCTTGGCTCATTTTAAAATCAAGTGCTTCTTTGTAGCAATTTCCTTTCTTTAATTACAATTTCCTGTCTAGTTTGACATTTACAATGCAATCTTGGGGGACATGTTTGTGATTTATTATTCCTGCTCCTATCAGGATATCACTGTGCAGAAATGAGTTTATAAAATAAGAGCTCAAATTATTATGGCCTTTGACCAATAAAGCAGGCTCATAATTTCAGGCCTGAGAGAAGATTACCATTTTTGACAATCCAAGGCAGAAATACTGGAGAGGGGGAGGGCACAGTTTAGGAATTTGCTCCATGTTAAAAAACATTGCATCATCTCCTTGGGGAAGGCCAGCTTGGGAGGCAGAAGAACGTATTAATAACCCCTCAAATATATATATATATATACAAGGTTTCACAGCTTTAAAGGACTTCCACTGTCATTGATTCATATCATTCCTAGCAATAGACAGGCAGGTAACATTATCCCTATCTTATAGATGGGGAAATTGATGCCCAGAGAAGTTAAGTGACTTGCTCAAGGTCACACAGCCTCTAAGAGCGGTCTTAGAAACAACACCCAGGTCTGACCTAGTGAGTCCTTTCCCCACAATATAATAGCTGTCCCAGCGGCAGAGAGGTGACCTGAGACCTGGAAGACACCCTCAGGGCACCTTCTTAACCTCCCATGGCAGGAGTTCTGAACTAACCGCAGAGGATCCAATGCCCATGACCCACATGGCAGTCAACAGAGGCTGCTGTGGCCCCACTTCATGAAAGACGTGCCATTCTTTCTTTCTCTTTTACCTTCCAGCTCAGGGTTTCACCTAGAAATTTGGGTGGTATCATTCACTTATTGGCCAGCATCATGCTTTTTTATCCCCGGGCTGCCACGTGGGACTCCCAATTCCAGTGTATGAGGGTTTAGCTTCATGTGCACACGCGGAAATACAATTGCTCAGCTCCATGGGTGCCCAGATGTCCACATGGGCATTCTTCCAGGCTGCAGACCCGCACGCATAAGCACACGGCCCCCTCCCCTTGGGCATCCCATAGTGCCTCCGACTTACTGCGTCCACAGCTAGACTCATCACTGACGCCTGGGCCAGCCCCACCTTCTGCGCTCACCAGCATCAAGATGGCATCGCCTTCTTCCTGACCACGGCACAGAGCTGGCTGGTGTTCTGGAAGAGAGTGGAATAGGGGATGCTCATTTTCCAGGGACTCTTCAGCCTCAATGCCCACCCCGTGGCTTTCCGCCTCAGCGTCCCTCCCCAGCTTTGACTGTGGCCATGGTAGCCGGAAGCAGGATCGATTGGGGCACATGGTACAGACCCCTGAGGCAGACCTGTGCAGTCCGTCTGTGGCCAAGGTGACACCCTGCAGTTGGCTGAAGTGGGGTTCGTGGAGCCGCTGGCCCGGGTTTGCTCATAAGCAAGGCTTCAAGGCCCCGAGCAGGGGTTTCTGGGGCGCCCCTGCCTGCCTCTCTGTGGATACCCTTCAGGAGTGGAAGTGAGGCTTCCACTTTGTCTCACTTGAAAGGAGCCGTTATGGGAGGTAAATCCCTGTCTCTGGCTTTTGGCCTCAGATTAAGTCTGTCCAGAGACTCATTTGTTGCCGGTGAAAATCCCTTTATTACTTCAAAAAAATTTTAAAGCAGAATGCATTAAGATTCTTGAAGAAAGGGAAAGAATCCTATCCCTACACCAGGATGCTGGTTATGAAATTCAAATGGATGGGACAAAGCAATCCTCTTATAGTACCTCCCTCACGTCAAAGTGGGAGAGGAGGGGGCTTGGGCCCACCCCACAGTCTTGAGTCCCAAGCAAACCTGACCCCTGGGCAAAGCACCGCTCTCCTGGAGGCCACAGCACTGGCCTCGCCTGGCTCACCTGCACCTGCTTCCCTCCCCCCACATGCATACACACACTCACGTGCACGTGTGCACGCGCGCACACACACGCATGCACACACTGGTCCCTCCCTGTTAGTTACTTCTCTGAATCACCAAATTGTTCAGGGAGGAATGGGATGACTATTTGATCCCTGCTGTTGAAAAAAGAAAATGGAAGCTCAGATCGTGGGGAGGGAAGTGACCCCTTCAAGGTCAACCAGGACCAGATCTTTCAAGGTCAGAACTCTCCCCCTGGAACTTCCCAGACTTCCAAGCATAGGTCTGAGACTCCTGCCAGGTTCCTGACTCCATAAGGAAGGTGATCCTGGGACCCCAGCTCCTCCCTTGCCGGGTCTGTGGGGCTTCCCGCCGCAGGGGAGGAAGAAGGTTGGACCATGTGTGACTAAGTTCTTTCCAAAGGTGGGGGCTGGGGCCCAGGACTGGCTCTGTTGAGCGCCCACAGAGTCTCCATGAAGCCTTTGCCTGGCCTCCCCCAGAGCCCGCAGACCCTGATTCCACGGCACATTCCTTGCAACTTCTCCCCAGCGCCTTCACTGGCAGGATGCCCTTCTCTAAGCACTGTTTAAAACATAGCTAACTCTGCCACAGTGTCTGTGCCACAGCTCACCCTCCCTTGGGGGTAATGAAGCCGGTGCTGATCCCGCTAGGACCCCCAGGATGCAAGCGACGACACATTTTTGTAGGTTTCTAACACAAAGTTGCTGTCAGCCCCAGCTCACCGAGGTTGGCGAGACACCCAATGTCCATTATTTGTCGTGGGCTCGCTCTTCCCCTCCTTTTTATTTTCTAAGAACCTCAGGGATTACACATCCCAGAGACTCGGAGAAGCCCTCATCCTCAGATATGGCTGCCTTTGCTCCTGACCTCAGCCCATTCCCTCAGCTGGGACCTTCTCCCAAATCTGTGAAGCCTGCTCTTCAGCCTTATACCTGCTTCTCCAGGTGGACCCAGAAGCTTTGTCCCCAAGGTCTTCCTGGGCTCTGAGGATGTGTCCTGTGGACTGGACACCTGGAGGAGACACCTGAGGTTTGCAAGTTGGCTCAGAGGCCTGGGAACTCCTTTGGCCACCCAAGGTCTTGGTTGTCAGCAAGCCTAGTACTGTGTCCTTCTCACCGGCCACGGGGCAGGGTCTGGCAGCAGTCCCTTCACTGTCTTGCTAGGGACCCTGCCAGCCTCCCCATTCCCTGCAGGCTGACCCAGCTCTGCGACAATTCAGAAATTGCACATTCAGGGGGAAGATTAGGCCTGATTAAGAAATTTGTGCTAACGCACTGTGCTTAATTGATTTGGAGAAGGACACAACATGGGCTGCTTGACATTCTGGAGTCCTCGACAAAGTCTTGGGACCTCCCTGGTTCCTCCCTGCAAGGCCGGCCATCGCCCCAGCCCCATCGCCCCCAGTGCCGCAGCCTTCGGCCTCTCAGCCTAGTAACGGGGAAGTTATCTGCCTAATCAGACTAATTAGCACTGGGGACACAAAGTCATAATCTACAAAGAATGCAAATGCCAGTTTTACAAAATGAAAACGCCATATGTGCGGTAATTAGCAAACCACGGGCACATTTTATAAATCATATTTATTAGTTTGTAAACAAATCAAGCTCTAAATGAAATGAAAGATGCCATTAACTGTGACTGCAGCAGTGGCAACGCAGAGCCAGCCTGGAAATGGGGGCCTGGGGCTGCGGGGTAGAAGCTGACCCAGCAGCCCTGCCTGGGAACCCACCTCCACCTCACCTTGCCGCCACCCTGGCCCGCGAGCTCTGGTGCGGGAGGCTGGGGTCTGTGCCCTGCTAGCTGAGGCCCATGGCCCTCTTGTCCTCCTGCCAGATCCCCTGGTGGGATGGCCTCCTGCCCAACATCCCACGGCTCCGGGCTGGTTACTCGGACTAGGGCTCAAACAAATGACCCCCCCATGAGGCCGAGATGGCATCTGAGTCAGCTCAGCACCAGGCTCCTCTTCTCTTAATTTTGGAGCCATGGGCCTCTTTGCCCACTTACATTCTCCTGGGGCTTGAGGAAAAGTAAAGCAAATGCCTCAATGGAAGGAACTTCTGGACCAAGCCTGCTGCTCTGCCTCTCAGGCTCTGTGTTCCTTGGAGAAGAGCTTGGGGAGAGGGGGGCTGTCCAGGTTGGTTCTCCCCTGTGTTGCACTAATGTGTTCTCCTGCCAGCCTAGCTGAGGTCCTGCCTTGCACTCAGCCCTTTGCTGGGCACTTGGAGGGTTGGGATGGAAATACAAAGTGAGTCTAAGCTTTCCGGGTGCTCCACGCCCTGAGAAGGGCTCCCAGTGTGGACTGTAGTAGCCATGATGGGTTCTGCTCAGCACATGATCTCATCTCCCACCTTTGGAGAAGTTTTTTTTTTTTCCTTTTGGTTTCGGGAACCCCTTTTTCTGCCCTGAATGGCCATGATGAGGCTCTCAACCCAGGTATCTGGGACCACCTCTTCCACAAGGTAAGCATGTAATACAAAGGGAGCAGTCATTGTTTGACATCCTAGACCCCGTGACACAAGCTGGGCCCATTGCTCTCTATCCAGATTTTCTGAATTGAGATGGAAAGGTTGTCAATTTCAGAATGAAGTTGGTTCATACTTTGATTGCCTAATTTGGCCTCTCCAAGGAGCAATGGCTATCGATTTTATAAAAAGAAGCCCAAAAGTTCATCGGCAATTCCAAAAATAAGATTAACATCTCTGAAGACCAGAAATGGACTGGAAATCTAAAATGGTAAATGGAACCAAAGCTTCAATTTTGCTGGGTGCTGGGTCTGGCATCAAGTGATGCAGGTGACAATTCAACCCTTGTAGGTTAAAGGGGACACAAGTGGCCCTTTAGGGGTGGGATGCAGCTCTGTGGTCAGGAACGAAGGCCAGCTGACAGGCCGACTGTTTGGGACATGCTGCTACACCCAGGGGAAAGGAACAGCCAACTATTATAGGTGCTGGTTTTGGATAAGAATGGGTAAAAACGGAGAGGGAGAAAAGGAGGAGGAGGAGAAAGGGAAAGAAAGAAAATAAATACCCACTTAAATGAACCTACAAATCAATATTCCGAGATATATGAAGGGATTTCTTGCCAGAAAAGAAGACCCACAATCTGAACAGATATTCACTCTGGATAAAATTCATATGAAATATTTGTCCAAGACTTTAAATAAGTACATTTAGAAATTCAAATAGATACAGTCTTAATAAAAGAAAACAACAGTGTATATATAAAATAAAAACAGGCACAAATGACAAGTGGATATGAAAATGAACCAATTAAAAATCTGGGAAGTAAAAGATTGAGTCACTGAAATTAAATGTTCAATAGATGAAATAAACCCCAGACTGGGCACAGTTAAAGAGAGAACCAGAGAATTGAATTGGAAGTTAGAATTGGAGAAATTCACCCAAAATGCATCACAAATATATATAATATATATTTTATATATATAATACATATATTATATATGTATATTACGTATATATAATATGGCAATGGAGAAACATGGAAGTTAGATTGAAGAGCTCTGACATGTATCTAATAAAAGTTACACAAGAAGAAAATGAAAGTAATACTAGAAAAGCAATATTTAAGGATAACTGTCAAGAATTTTCTAAAATTGAAGAAAGATGTGAGTTTTCAGATTTAGAAATCCACTCATTGTGCTGAATTGGAAAAATAAAAATAGATCCACATCCAGATACATCATAGTGCAACTTCAGAACATCGAGGGTCAAGAGATCACTTAAAAGCTACTAGAAAGTAGAAACGGATCATGATAAAAATCAAACTAGACCACAGCAGGAATCTCTTCAGCAACAGTAGATGCCAAAGGAAAATGAAATAATATCTTCAAGGTGCTGAGGAAAAATGAAAATCAATCTAGGAATTTATGCCCTGCTAATCTACTACCCAAAAGTGCAGGCAAAATAAAACCTTTTTTTTAGAGGGGGAGGGACAGAGAGAGAGAGAGAGAGAGAGAGAATCTTAAGCAGGCTCCATGCCCGGTGCAGAGCCCAACACGGGACTTGATCTCACAACCCTAAGATCATGACCTGAGCTGAAATCAAGTTGGACACTTAGCTGACTGAGACACCCCAAGCGCCCCCATGAAAATAAAACTTCTTATAGACATATAAAGACTAAGCTAATATTCCCCATAGCCCCTCAGTAAAATAAAGATGTCCCCTTGGTAAGGAGAAAAATGGACACAAAGTAAAAGCAAATGGGATGCAGGAAACCATGGATGACCACAGGAAATAACAAACATATATTGGTAAATTCAATTAAGTGTTGACTGTAAAAATTAATAATGATACCCATAATGTTTATTTTAAAAAGTTTAAACTCAACTTCTAAACAAAGATTACTAAATGGATAGGGATGCTCAATATGGCCTCACACGAAAAAGATAGAAAAAGAAAAGAAAAGAAGAGAAAAGAAAAAGAACGTTAGCTCTCCAGGATGAGGAGAAATGTATTTATTGCTAAGATGCTAAGCAGGAAGTGATGCTGTAGTGTCCCGTGGCGGTGGTCGTAGGGTTTTTAATACCCAAGCAGGGACAGGAGATTTAGCCTCTTGCCGATGAAAAGCACAGAGCTGGAACTAAGTCCCTTGTAAATGGCTGGAAGCACTGAAATGCTGCCATCTGTATGAAAATGGAAGTAGGACAACTGAACTCACAGGCTGAGGAAGCAACAAGAAAGCATATTGTGTGCCTGAGGCGGTGGATGAGAGAGGGAAAGAGCTCAGAAGATAAAGACTTGGGAATGAAACAGAAGGGGGTGTGAAGTCCCCAGCACATATGACCCATGAGGCATAGGATCCACAAGCTAGGAGAATAAAATGGGTCTGGGGGACTAGCAACGGGAACCATGAAACTTCTTAGAAGGAATATTCTGACAATTACAGCACAAGAGATTCCAACAGAAACAAAACTCCTGCTAAAGATAAATGCAGAAAAATTACCAACTACGTGAGGAAATGAGGCACCATGAGGGAGAAGCAGGACAAATAAAATCATTTGAAGATTCCTGATAGTTCCCAAAGAACAGAGAGGAAAGAATGGTGGAGGGCATACTAGAAGAGAAAATGTTTAAGCATTTTTCATAGCTGAAGAAAGAAATGAGTTCTCGGGGCATCTGGGTAGCTCAGTCTGTTAAGCATCTGCCTTTGGGGGCGCCTGGGTGGCTCAGTGGGTTAAAGCCTCTGCCTTCAGCTCAGGTCATGATCTCAGGGTCCTGGGATAAAGCCCCACATCGGGCTCTCTGCTCAGCAGGGAGCCTGCTTCCCCCCCACCCCTGCCTGCCTCTCTGCCTACTTGTGATCTCTCTCAATCTGTCAAATAAATAAATAAATAATCTAAAAAAAAAAAAAAGTTAAAAAAAAAAAAAAGCATCTGCCTTTGGCTTGGGTCATGATCCCAGGGTCCTGGGATTGAGTCATGTATCAGGCTCCCTGCTCCACAGGGAGTCTGCTTCTCCCTCTGCTTCTCGCCCCTACTTGTGCTCTCTCTCATTCTCTGTCATGCTCTCTCTCAAATAAAAAAAAATAATTTTTTTTTTTAAAAGGAAGAGATGAATCCTTAAATTGATTAAACCCCTTATGTGCTGAGAAGGACAAATAACACACATCTACCACTAGGTGCATTAGCAGGAAACTGTAAAACATTAAATAAAAGAGAAAAGTAACTAGAGAACTAGAGACAGCCGAATCTCTGGGTAAGAACAGTGGTTGGATTCACAGCAGATTTCTCAGTGGCCAAATTGATTCCAGAAGACAATGGAAGAACATCTTCAAAGGACAGAAAGAAAAAAAACTGGTAATTTATAGTTCACTCTGAGTCAAGACAAAATCAAACACATCAGAAAAAGTCAGAGAGAGTTTGTATTCAGTCTTCTCTGAACTAACAAGGAAAGACCTTAGAAGGATATCGAGACCAAAAGGTTGAAGTGATGAACAAATACGGTAGAAAACATGTTTGGTTCACCTAAACCAGCATTGCCTACAAAAATAAAGACTAACCTTTGGGAGGAGTTAAAAACAGGGTAGAATTAAAGTACTTTATAACAATAACAAGAAGATGGGAGCCAGGAATGAGAGTTAAAACGTTTAAAATCTTTGTATTGTAGTAGACAAATAAAGATATTAATTACATTTAGACTTTTTAAAAGAAGTACAACGTCTAAACCACTAGAGGAGAGGAAAAAAAAGTAATAAAAGAACTCAGTAAATTGAACTGAAAGCTGGAAAGGAAAAGAAAGAAAAACACATAGTGAAATTTTTTATAAGATGGTATAAAAAAGACCAAGTTTATCAGTAATCACAATTCATTTAAATGGATTAAGCCTACTTATTCCGAGATGTTCTGAGATTTTTAAATTCCAGGTGTAAGTTGTTTATAAGAGATATAACAACTAAAACATAACCACGCAGGAAGTTTGATAGTAAAAGGATAGGAGAACATATAAATTCTAACTAAAATAAAGGAGCTATAGTAATATTATAATGTTATAATATTATAATTCTATATTATACATGTAACATAATTATATATTATATTATAATAGCAAGAGGAAGAGATTTTAAGGCAAAAAATTTTTTTGAGATTTTAATTTTTAAGGTTTTATTTATTTGAGAGAGAGAGAAAGAACAAGAGAGCACAAGCAGGGGGGACAATAGAAGGAGAGGGAGAAGCAGATCATGACCTGAGCCGAAAGCAGACACTTGGCCAACTGAGCGCCACCGAGGCACCCCGAGATTTTAAAAAGGTGAATATTTACTAACAAGAGAAACAGTTCAATAGGAATCTAGAGTGATGCTGAACCGGATTTTTTTTTTTAATATTTTATTTATTTATTTGAGAGACAGAGAAAGTGAGAGAGAGCATGAGAGGAGAGAAGGTTAGAGGAAGAAGCAGACTCCCCGTGGAGCTGGGAGACCAATGTGGGACTCGATCCCGGAACTCAGGGATCATGACCTGAGCCGGAGGCAGTTGCTCAACCAACTGAGCCACCCAGGCGCCCTAATGACATAACTCTTAAAAGAACAGAATTATGAGGAAAAAATTAACAGTATATTAAGCAAAATTATAAAGTAAAATGTGGGGGAAACTGATAAGCCTACAATCACGATGGGAAATTTTAACACTGCTCTTTCAGAAACTGAAGGAACAGACAAAAATCAGTAAGAACATACACAGACGAATAGCTGTGACCAAACTGCACAATTAACACTTAATGTACATATATAAAACCCTCTATCCAATGAAGAGTACACTTTATTTTTAAGTATACATGGAACATTAATGAAATTGACTGTATAACAGGCCACAAAGAACGTCTTCATAGATACTAAAAATCTGATATAATTAATGGCACATGTTCTATGACTCCAATTCAATAAAATTATAAAACAAGAAAAAAGTTAGGTCCAAAAATATTTCACTTTTATCATAGTGAACATAGTGATACGTATAAAAAAGCATGCATACGATACACAGAATGTAATGAAATACAACAAAGTAAACATTTATGTACCATCACTCCGATTTACAGTATATTTCCAGAATCTCAGAAATCTTTCTGCCCCTGTCCATCTGCATTCTCTTTCTGCTCCCCAGAGGGAACTGCCATCCTGACTTTCAGGAAAATAATTTTCTTGTTTTTTCTTACTGTTTTGTTACTTATATGTACATCCCTAAACAATACTGATTTTTGTTTCTTTTTATATTAATGAAATCTATATTCTGCCTGGTTTCTATCTGCATGTCTGCCTTGTATCTAATCATATGCTAGGCAAAGGGAATATAGAGGTGAATGGATCCTGCCATCGAAATGACCACCTGTGGTTGGGCAATGGGTCATCATGGGAGCACAAAGAAGAGGTATCATCAGAATCAGACTGGGGAAAAGAGAGACTTCTTAGAGAAGTTGACATTTGAGATGAGTCTTGAAATTCATTGTTTTATTTTCCAATATGACAAGGGAGGTGAGACTTGCTGACAGTTTAAATACAAAGTATGAAGCAATTCAGCCATTGCCTTAGTTGGGATTCAAACTGAGCACACACACAAGTGTGTGTGTTAAATTTACATAACTGAAAATGAGAAAAAAAAAAGAAAGAAAACCAGGGGAGCGTGTTCAGGCATGGTTGCATCCAGGAGCTTAATAGATTTTCAGGTGCTACCTCCCTCCACATCTCTCAGATGGGTTTTTCTCTATGTAGTGAATCAGATGGTCCTCAAGAGTCCTAGACTCACTTCCTTTCAGCTTAGCAAGATCATTAGCAGGAGTCTCTTTCATAAGTTCCAGGCAAGATTCCCAGAGAAGACTCTTAATGGACCCTGTTTCGGTGATGTTCACATCCCTGCATTAACCACTGAGCCTAAAAGGATCGGGTATTATTACCTTAGATCACAGACCTAGGTCACCAACCATCATCCTTCCTTCCAACCACATAGAACGATTACCTCACAGGAGAGAAGGAGTCTGTTCTTAGAATGAGAAGAAATCCAAAGAGAGGGGGAAAAAAAATCCCCTCCAACCACGAGAGACTGCTTTGCATTTGAGAAACTACAAACTGTTGGGTAGGAGTGGAGAGTATGATGAAGGGGGACATGGCCAGAAAGAGGCTGGAGAGGGGAGGGAAGTGCCAAACGTGTGGACTACAGAATTTTAGTCTATCCTGAACAGAATGGGAGCTTTACAGCACTTGAAACAGGGGAAAGGGTTCAAAAGGTCACTTTAGGAGGCTCCCTCTGAGGCCTGTGGGAGGGAGGGATGCAGAATGAGGACTGTTACTATAATTCCGGTGAGGGGCATGAAAGGAGGTGGGGGAAAGGCAGCCGTGTGGCGCACGGAGCAGGGACCAGTCAGGTGGGCAGCTGGTAATGAGTGGAGGCTATAGAATGGGGTAGTAAAGGCTGGGAAGGTAAGGAAGAAAGAGGGGTCAAGGCAACAGCTGTATTTCTCATCTGGGTCACAGGTGTGCATTGGGGTGCTCTTCACCAAGGCGGGGAGTCTGAGGTGGATGGGCCCCTTATGTTACGATGGTTGTTGGTCTGCCCGTGTCCTCGGCTTCTTCGAACCCGGTGCTGCGTACACTCTAGGCTTCTGACAAACCTTTATGGGGAGACTAATTGGGAGCTGCTTTGAAATGTGAATTTAAGCATGACCTGCACTTCCAGCTCTGGGGACCTAGACCAGCCTTGGAACCCACTGACAAGTCCCTGACAGTCCCATTGAAGAGGGCTGGGGCTGAGCCTGGTGAGTCTGTTCCCGTCTTTGTCTGTGTGAGATGACTCTCCCAGCCACTGCACTCACTGTCTGACGCCCCCGTCCCTGACAGCCAGGCTCCCAAGCCCAGGCTTCCTGCTGGTCCGGACCAGAGTGGGTTCCTCCACCCCTGATCCCTCGCCTGGTGTGAGAGTGTCCCTTCTCACCCCAGCCAAACCTTCTAGAGGAAATCCTGGGGGGGGGGGTGTGTGGTAGAGATCGAACCTGTGTCCTAACCCTAGCCAGAGAGCCTGCTTCCAGGAAGGACCAGGCCCCAGAGAGTTGTGCCCGCCCCCGTCAGGCGCTGGGCAATGCCTTTTCTCTATTCACACTCACAGCATTCTACAAGGCTGACATTAGCAACCCCCCCCAATTTATAGGTAAGGAAACTGAAGCCCAGAGAGGCAAATCAAGTTGCCTAAGGCCTCTCGTTGGTAAGTGGGGGATCAAAGTGCAGGTCCAATCAGAATCTTAGGCCTCCGAGCCCTTTCCAGAACTGTTGTCCGGACGCAGGCAGCCTGGAGGGGTAGGGCCACAAGGCTCTCGGGAGAAGGTGCTGAGCTCAGATTTTCCTGGGCTCCAGAGGGATTAGACCTGAAGCCCAGCTTTAAGGAGCATGCTGCCCCCTCCCCCTTGGGCCTGAGTTGGGGGGGGTTGACCGGGGTGGGGGGAGTGCCTTCACAGCCCAGCCAGTGGTGTGACAAGCCCATAGCGGCAGGGGTAGGGGGGCTGGAGGAGGGTTAAGGCTGCTACCTTATGAAAGACATTTTTCAATTGAGCCAGTAACTGGAGGCCCTGGGAGTGTGTTCTTCTCCGCAGCTCTACAGTCGGAGAATATGAACTGGCTGGGGGAAAGCCATTGGGGGCTGGCTAGTCCTAAACTCTTGGAAAGCACGGCTAGATTTAATAAAAGGGGAAAATGAAACATTTTCATTAGCACCAAATTTTCCATTTAATTTGGACTTTTGCAAAATAACTGGCCTAATTACCGCTGTGATTTGAACTTCTCAATAGGTTTTTTCCTCTAAGAAGTGGCGACCCCACACGGACCCCGTTCTGCAGAGCCCGCCCTGCGCCAGAGCCCCTCTCAGGCTTCCCTAGAAGCCGGAGGGCTTCTGAGGCCTGAGGGGGTGGCAGGGTAAGCCACAAAGGGGACCGCGGGCCGGCTGGACGGCCTCCTGTTCTGCCCCCACCCTGGCAGCCTCCAGTGGGGAGGCCGCCATGCTGGCGCCCGGGGCCCTCAGCACCTGCCGAGACTGTGTCTGCGTCGTGAGCCGCGTCTTACCTGAGTCCCAGCTCTGTGTCCGGGAGTTTGCTGAGCTGCAGTGACTTGACTCTATCTTCTTCCCCACAGTCCGGCTTTTGCCTTTGGTGCTGTGCACCCCAAGCCTCTGGCCTTCGCCTCTAAAAATGACTGCCGCCCAGGAGTCTCAGCCCCCAGGCCACTCACACTGACCCTGCCAGTCCTGGAGAGGTCGAGGAGGCGGAGGCTGGCCTGGCCGGGGCCCTTAGGGGCCCTCACTATCCCCACCCTGTCTGGAGGCGGGCTGCCTAGGGCTGGAGCCACTTCCTTCCGCTCTTTTCACCCCTCCCCCTCTTCCCCCCACCAACAGGCCTTCAGGTTTTTCCTATTCCCTCTGCGCTTGAGAAGAATCAGGGATTAAAGAAACAGAGCAAGAAATTGCCAAGAACTAGCCTAGCAGACGATCAGATAGCAGGCTGGAGAGAAGGGACCCTTCCTCTAAAAAACATCTTGGAACATCCAGCCTGGTGGGAGGCCAGGGGAGATGGGGTAACCCAGTAGGCAGGGTCGCGGTCACTTCCCCACTATCCCTGACAGACTCCACGTCCCCTTCTCTCCCAGAGAGCCAGTCGGAGTCAGGGCCTCATTGCTGGGCCTTCTTCTCTCAGCAGAGCTTGTCAACCCTCCCCTCCTTGCCCAGGAGAGCAAACCCCACTCTGGCCCCTCTCCAAGCCAAACCCAGCTGCCCTAACACCTCCAAGGACTCCCGCTCCGAATTTCCAGGGTCCAGACCCCATCTTCGCCTCAGCACCCCAGTTCTGGTCCTTCTTTCCAGGACAGAGCGAGGCAACCCCAAGTCCCGGGGACTCACCAAAAGCCACATCATAACTGGCAAGTTGGTAAAACAAAGTAAGAAGTTTCCTTGGGAGCAATGGCTTCCCTCCGACCAACAGCTGTTGCCAATACCGGGAGGGGGGGGTGTCTTACTATATTGGCAGTTTCTTAAACCGGACTTTGAGTAGAGCCCAGGGAGGCACAGAGGGGAGTCCCTGTTCTCTGTGGGGAACATTCTTGATAGCCCCTATTCTCATGGAGCTCGAAGGCCAGCGAGAACGAAGCAGGTGATCGTCTCCCCATCTACAGATCAACAGAACGACCCTCACTCATAGCCTGAGGTGCCCCCTTGGCCACCCAGCTGGCCAGTGGTAGAGCTGGGTTCCAAACCGAGGCCCTTACATGGTGAGTCGCTATACTTAAAAAAAGTTTCAAAACCTGAGGCCCTTAAAGGGTGAGCCTATATCTGTTATCACTACAATTTTAAGTGTACATACAGCAATTCAGTGATTTTTATACACGTTACCCCCGTATAACCATCACCCAGTACAAGGGCTAGATGTCCAGTATTCCAGAAGGTTCCTTTGTGCCTCCTCCCAGTCAGTACACTCCCACAAAGTTAATCTCTGTTCGGCAATCTCGGCGTGTGTTTGCAGAAGAATGGATTGGTTAGCCCGGTGGGGCTCCCACAGGGTGCCTATGACCCAGCTATTACTGGAAAGATGGCGTGCCCCAGCACCACGCTGGCACATAGGAGGAAACCCTGGCAATTTGGGGAGAGAGGAAATTGAACAATGTGTGGACTACAGGTATTAACAAGGACTGTCCCTGTCTCCCTCTTTACTTGGACCTACAGCCTCTCAGCCTGTGTCAGAGCTCAGAGGCTCTGAGCCAAAGTTTTTGGTGGGAGCTGTGGGGGGGCCTCCCCTGCGGCAGAACTGGCCCCAGCCCACCCAACCCCTTCTAGGGGTACACCAGCCTCAGGACACAGTGAGGATGGAGGGGGTAGCTGGGGAGCTGAGACTCTCTGGGGGTCCAGGCTGTACTTTCCTTGAGGATGGACCTCAGAGATGGCTGATAGAGATTCAGTGTCTACCATCCACAGCAGTGAAGACTGTCAAGAAGCAGAGTCCTGCCCCGAGAGGCCCTCCGGGGCCTCAGAGCACCGCCCCCAGGCCCAAACCCCTCTACCCAACCATCATCCATTGGCTGGGAAGGGACCACACTGGCCAATTCACCTTAACGCCATCCTGGCTCTTTGTCTCTGAGCCAGGCCAGCCTAGTCAGTGTTACAGTTGCTGGAGTGTCCAAGGAGACATAAAGAAAGTTTAGAGACTTTTAATTTGCCAGCTCGGCCTCTCCCACTGGCCAGCGGGTTGAGCGTTTATGGAGAAGGGCAGCCGCAATAAAGGCTTATTGTTCCTCCTCGGAGCCACTGCTTGGTGACTCCTTTCTTAAGTGAGACAAAGGGAACCCAAGGCCCACAGGCATCCCCAGACCTGGGGAGTTGGGTCCACAATTAGTAGGCATCCCCTGCTGGCCTTGGGGGAAGGGCCCAGCGCAGCCTCCTCCTGGGCTGCCCCGATGGGAGAGGACAAGCTGGGGACACAGTTCATGGGGACACACACTCCGACAGGGACTCTGGAGGACCCCGGAGCATCAGGAGGCAGGACTCAAACAGGGAGGGGCCCAGAAGTCCTGCTGCAGGGGTGCTACAGAGCCAGAAGAAGAGCAGGAGCAGGGGAGGCAGGAGCTGAGCCTCATTTTCAGAGTCCTCTGTGGAAGGTGGGGGAGTGTCCCAGGAAAGCCAGAGAGGCCACCTCAGGAGGGACTGAACTCCCAACCACAGGTGTGTGAGCAGGAGCCCACCTGCCCGGAGGGCGCCCAGAATGCAGACTGAATTCTGGTTGAAGACATCCTCTCCAGTACCCTAATGCCCAGACCTGGGATCTCCAAGCTGGCTCTTTTGGCCAGACAGGAACAGAGGGAGCAGAGGGACGTGGTAACGCTTTCAGACACTCTGCCCTGAGGCAGCTGCCTGGTGCTGTACCCCTGGAGGTATCCCATGCCTCTGGGGAATAAAGACTGAAAGGAGGCACCGTGTCCCAGAGCACCTCTTACTGGAAGCACCTTGTATCATATCCAGTGGCAGCACTGCTCAGGAGCCTGGAAGGGAGTCTGAACAGTTTCTCTTCTGCCTGCCCTCACCTACGAGAAGGCCTAAGACCTGTGGGTATCCTAGAAGATAGGGATGATGGGAACATCCTTTCTTGCTGCCCATTACCCCCTGTGCAGACTCTCCTGCTTAACTTTCCAGGACAGGAATGGCTTTGGAGACATTGCGCAGATATTTAGCAAAATAATGGCATTTTAGGCCACAAGGCTGCTGGCACAGGGGCAGGTAGGGCCATCATGTACAGTCGTGTAGGTTGTTCACTGCCTAAGGATTCATGGGGCAAATGAGAGTTGGAATCGCAACTTTGCTCTGCTTCCCAAACCGTGAGCTCTGTATGCCCACCCCTGCCTGGAGGAAGGGGAACCTTTTTCTCATTTTAATACATACGGAGGCACTCTAAAGGCCAGTGGAGACCCTGAAAAGGCAGCTACTTGGTCCATGAGGACTGTACTTGCCACTGTTCAGCTCCTTCCTCTTCAGGTCACTCTGACCAAGGGTCACATTTCTGAAGCTTTTGTGACAGTCACAGCCCCAGCTCTAGCGTGTACATGGGTCCATCCCCAGCATGTGGGGTCTTTCCCGGGATCGGCAGCGAGAACTGGTGCCTGTGACTTTTATGTCTGCACGCCAGGCTTCAGCCCCAGTTACGTGGGGAGCTGCTACCTCATTCCTCCCACCTCCCAGCACCTCTCTTCTTCGGGTAATTGGATTGGGGAAAGGGAGTGTTATTTACTAGGCGCGTGGACCTATTCCTCTCAGACCCATCTACCCTCCCCTTTCTCTGTCTTGCCAAAGAACAAAGATTGGGGATGAAATAAATTTGATAATAACCAATAAGGACCCCCAGAGAAAATAAGCAGCTTTTATTAAACTTCTTCCAAGACCTTTTGTGCCGAGCCTCTGCCGGCTGTCCTGGTGCAGCCTTGGCGGGCTTGGCTCTGCTCCCACCAGCAAGGGGAGCCTGCGGCGTGGCCCCCATGGTCACTCCTGCAAGAGCGCCGTCACTCGGCCATCTTTCTTCCTAGGGCTATCTTGAGTTGACTCCTCTTTGAAAGGCAGTGACAACCACAGAAAAGACTGGCTGTGTGTTGCCTGGCTCTGAGGTTTTGGCAGAGTGGTCTTGCTCGGCCAGGCCGGGGCTCCAGGTGGCTGGTGCCTCTGGGCCCCGGCTCCAGAGGCTTCCGAGCGGGGCCTCGGGGCCTGCTGCCATTCATCCCTGGAGTCATCTCTCCAGGTTGAGTATGGCACGATTTAATGCTCCCATTCCTCCATTCCTGCTCTGCATGACAAATTGTTTTAATAAACATAAACCGGGTAATAATAAAGTCATAATAAGCCCGCAACTCACCTTATATCACTGCAGTTAAATCCTCCCATAAGCCGGCGCTGGTTACAATGACAATTACGGCCGGGCCAATCCGCAGGCAGGCCTGCGTGCGGACAGATTTAATATCGTTTGTAAATATGATTAGTGGGCTGTCATGTTATTGCAGGCTGCTATTTACATTTCTCTCCGGGGTTATACACTCCGCCAAATCAACATTAAGTAGTGGGCCTCTCTTTCCTCCTTAAATCATACATTCCCTCTGCCTGCGCCAATCCCGCTTAATGAAGAAAGGGAACCTGACGGGCAGGCGCTGGGCAGAGTGGAGGCTCGCCTGGGCATTTTTCGGAAGACAGATGGGCACTGGGAGCCCCGAGAAAGCTCCGCCTGGAAACTCCAGTGGGTGTACGGGCCCTGCCTGCTGCAGCCCCCCCCACCCCCCGCTGCAGCCCCCGCCCCTCCCACCTCAGCCCCTGCCCCTCTCCCTGCCTGCTCGCTTATGAAAAATGTTCAAATAATGAATGGTTGTTGTTTACAGAAGTAATTTCATGCTACATTTCCATTATTGCCTGGATTTGTTTAGCTTCGCACACTACCCCATTGCCTACGATGAACTTTTAAGGAAATATTGCTCGCGCTTCCCGCTCTGCCGTTCCGCTTCTAATGGAAGCCGCTTGCATTTGAGACATATTGTGACACTTCATAACTGTGTGCAAATAAGCATTCTTAAACCGCTAGGGTCAATTAATCATTGTTGCAGAGGCTGATCTACTCCGGGTGCCCCAGAATCCACCCTCCTGGGGAGCGAGGCTGGGTGGGAAAGAGCTAAATAAAGGGTGGAGGGCTCAGGGGACGGGGAACACCAGGGCCCCCATTGTGCTTTCCAGATCATCCCTCGGGGGAGAGGACACAAGGGAGTTCTGCTCTCATCTTCAAAATAGTTGAGAGCAGAGTGAGGGATGGTTGGGGCAGGGGCTGCAGGGAAGAACGGAACGAAACACGAATACCATATGCCTCCTGTGCCTTCTTAAAGAAATGCTAGACAGGATTTCATCTCGAGATGGCCCACGTCCTGGTGATGTTTGTGTAACGCACGGACGCACTCTGAGGCTGTGGTGGCCGCAGGGCTGGGGCTTTGGAGCCCGGCAGCGGGCCGTGCACGGTGCCCCCAGCCTCGGGGGCGTCCGTCCAGAGCTTCCTCACTGCCTCGTGCAGCTCCGAGTTGTCAGTGAGCTTGGATGCCAGGAAATCAACTTCAGAGCGCGAGGACTCGATGGCCAAACTTCATGAATTCTTCCTGAAAGAAAATAAAATAGACTAGCTGAGAGTGTGGGACCTCTCTTCAGAGTAAGAGCCAGGATGTGTATTTTGCTCAGAGCTCTTTGTTTCCTTTCCGAGTCTCGAGTCTCTGTTGAATAGGAGCTGGAGAAGGCCCCGAGGCTGGCCGGGGTAGGGGGGGGAGATGTCTCCTCACATAGAAGCACACTGCACACTCGCAAGTTCCCCCACACGTCTCCGCCCACTGTAGACTACGCACTTCTGAGCACCGTGGATCAGAGTCTCCCTCTCAGAGGAGATGAAGCTTGAGGGTGATAAACACATCCCCCTCTTGGTGCGTACCTGCAAATCCATCCAGACCCCATATGCCTGAACACCTGTCCGCATTTTCTTCCTCATTAATGACTCCTGCATAAAATAATTTTTCCTCATAATGGCCTATAGTTGCCAAACTTTGTATATAACAGATATTTATTATTTTAATAAAAAGGGAGAAAGATACAGGTTTTTGTGGGTTGTTGTTGTTGGTTTTTTTTTTTTTTTTTTTTTTTGTCTTCTTTTTTAATGCCAGGGGAGATTTTTAGAACATTTGGGGGAGATTTTCATCCGTAAGGGTTAACTTGATTAAGTTTTGGTGCTACAATGGTCATACACCCCACTATCTGAAAAATGTGGGTGATGAATTAGGGTTGGCTGTCGCATGTGTGAGAAGGGCAGGGGTGTAGCTAAGGGTGGCGAGCCTGGGGACGGCCCCCAGGTTCCGAGGCAGTGAGAAACGGACCATGGGTCCTAGAGCCACGTGTTCACCAAGCCTGTCAGCCTGCGCAGAGATTAGGGTTGGGACCATGGCCAGAGAACCGTCTCAGTCCCCAGCAGCACAGAGGAAGCGGGAGACATAATGAAAATGAGTCGCCCAGCACAGAAAGTGGAAAACGATATTGATTTTCCAGTGCTTGCTTGCTTGCTCAGGGGAGCTCATCAGGTACAACCTCCGGAGCTCGTCCACCGCCCTGGAGGGCTCGGTGGCGCCCCCTGCCTGCCTCGCTTCTCCACTCACAGAAGCCAGCTCCCCCACCCAGCCTCTGCAAACCCCACCGAGGACCTTGCTTTCCGTCCCCGCCGCCAGCTCGGTGTGGAAGGTGTGGAAGGGCAGGCATGGAGGGGCACCGGAGGCCTCGGAAGGCACCACTATTGGCTCTGCTGTGTGTGAGCAGAAGTGAGACTACTGCGCACAGGCCAGGCTGTTGTTCCAGCTCTGGGTGGCCACCCCCAACCCCCACGGTTACCCCCGGGGCACTACAGGAATCCAGAGCCACGGGGAGGAAAAGCAAGCTCCACTTGTGATAATGTGGCAGGGAATGGAGCAGAAACTCCCAGGAGTAGCTCGGAATCTGAGGCTGGAGCAGCCCCACAGAGCCTCTCAACCCCAGGAGGCGACAGAATACTGCTGTTACAAGAGGGCTCCTAGGAGTCAGCTGGGCCTGGCCCGGCATCCTGGATCCTTCTCTGGCCACTATTCAGTGTAAGCAAATCATTGAGCTTTCTCGAGCCTCAGTAGCCCCATCTGCAGGTTGGGGATAATGATCTCCTCAAGGGAGACAAGAATTGTGAGAATACCGTCACATAAAGCAGGTAATCACTTAGCACCTGCTTGGCTACAGTAGAGCTCATAACTGTTAACTCAAATAACAACAATAACAACGATAAAAACCAAGGGTCTCGGGGAGGGCTGGGCCCACCTCTGTTCTCTCTGCCCTCTGTTTTCACTTCATGGATGGTGCCACCATCCTCTCCTTGCTGAGGCGGAAACCGTGGGGTCATTCTAGAATTCCTCTCTTGCATCCCATAGTGAATTAGTCGTATAGTTCTGTCCATTCCACTTTGTGAACATCCCTCTATTCGCACTGCCTCCTCTCCCATCCAGGCACCGTGATTTCTCTCCTGGACCATCATAGTAGCTCCAGACTGGCTTCCCCAAATCCCCTCTCGCCTGCTCCTACTGCACTCAACACCCAGCATCTAAAGCATGCCAGGATGTCATCACACTCTGATGTGACATCTTTAGTCGCCCCTCTTCATTCTGTACTTGCCCGTCCCTCTGGGTCTCCTCCAGGGGACATGGAGCTCCTCCAGTGCACAGCCCTTGGACTCTCACCGCTCTCTCCCCAGTGCCTGGAACAGAAGAGGCTCTCTGAGTGATCGCTGAGCAAATACCTATGGTGTATCACAAGTCTGGTGGAGGCGTGAAGCGGGGGCCTCCCTCATCCCAAGTCTGTTGGAGGCATGAAGTGGGGGCCTGCGGCAGGCGGGTGGGGTGATGGGGCAGAGCTGCAGGGGCAGAGGAGGCAGGGGAGGCAGAGGAAGAAGGAACAGAAGGCAGTAGCAAGATTGTGAAGAGCCCGGGACGCCTGGTAAGGATGGTGCGCTTTACTTCGTCAGCATTGGGGAAACCATTGAAGGTTTCAGGCAGTTAGAAGACATGATTTAATTCTTAGAAAGGTTGCTCTGGAATGAAGGAACATGGAGTAGACAGCAAAACCAGACAGAAGGGGAACCAGACTCAAGAGGCATTAAAAAGCTAAAAGTAATAGGCTTTGGTGAATGTTGAGTTTGAGGGAAGAGAAAAAGAGAGAAGTGTCGGACCCAGCAGGCTGCGAGGTTTCTCAAGAATTCCCAAACAATCATGTGATGATATGTGATGGTAGTGCCATTCTCTTTAGGGGATGCTAAATCTGGGAGGAAGGATGGTCTGGGCCAGCAGGGGTGGGTGGGAGGAGAGTCCATTTTGAACATAGGACACCCGAGGGAAGATGGCTGGGATCTGCTGGCTACAGGGTTCAGCAAGGAGCAGCTATTGTGTGTGATGGGCAGGGAGAGAGCTCAGGGCTGGAGGCTCAGTGTAAAGTTCAACAGTGGCAGAAAGCCAAGCCCCAGCTGGACTAGAAGGAGGTATGTTCAGTGAGAGAAAGAGGGCTAGCTCAAGGTCCTGGGGAGCACTAACATTCAGGAGGCCAGTGGAGGACGGGGAGAAAGAAGGGAGTGAAGAGGAGTAGCCGGAGAGGTAGGAAGAAAATAGGGGACGGTAGGATCAGAGAAGATGGGAGGAAAAGGCTTCACGGAAGCTTGGTCAGTCATGTGACCCACAGAGAATTAGCAGGAAGGGGAGGGGGTCCAGATGCCTCGGGAGGGGAGCCAGGGGGAAGGCAGACTTCAACAATATTCTATATTGGTAATCACTGGGGAGGCTTGAGCATATCGTTAACTACAGATTTAAACTTATATCCTGCCTCCTTTCCCAAACACTTGAAGGCAGCTGAGGAAAAGGTGATCGTATTTAGAGTTGGGGAAGGACATCTAAGGGGGGCCAGGCCTGCTTCTCCCAGGATTCCCAGCGGTGCGCTCCAACTCAGAGAAAGACCTGCGCTGCAGGGGCCATGCAGGGGTCTCGACCATGACCTCAGAACAAAATCAGAATTGGATGAGGCTAAGGTGGGGTCGCTGGGTGTGCAAGGTGAGGTCAGGACTGGATGAAGACAAGGGGTGGCATTGCAGGGTCAGGGTATGGAAGGATAAAGTGCATAGAACCCCAGTGGGCACAAGGTGTGGTTGGGAGGGGTCACGGCGGACAGGGGCCCAGCAGGAGCAGGAGCCAAAGGTCACTCTGGGTGGTGACTCTGATGGGAGCTGCCCTACCCCGGCCCCACCCCCACGTGTGTGCACGAGTCCGTATTTGGGTGGCATGTTTGTGACGTGTGAGACGTGTGAGACGTGAGCATGTGGGGCACACGTGTGCGTATTCTGTATAATATTATATTTCCCATCCAAGTACTAACCAGGCCCGACCCTGCTTAGCTTCTGAGATCAGACGAGATCGGGCGCGTTCAGGGTGGTATGGCCGTAGACTAATATTATGTTTCCTAAAACCACAGAATGGACTGAGTATTATGATCAGAAACCAAGTACACACCCCTCATAGACATAACCAAACATGCTATCCCATTGCCTGAGAATTTCTCAAGGCCGAAGTACTTTGGAAGCAATGTGGAGAGAGAGGACCTCTGGCTCTTTGTTGGCTTTGAGGATTCATGGGTGGGAATAGGGCAGGGGAGGAATTGGTAAAAAAAAAAATGTTCCCTCCCTCACGTCTGGAATGTTCTCACTCTGCAGCTCTAATGCTCTGGCAACTAACTTTACTGAGTACAAACTGTTCTTCTCCCACCTGTGTCAGCACTGGAGAGAATGTCTTGCCCCTTTCCCCCACACATGCCCAGTCCATTCTACCCTTCCTTTCCATTCTCCTCCCTCCCCTCCCCTTCCTTTCTCTCCCTCCTTTAACTCAACAACTATTTATAAGTTGTTGGAAGCATCCAGGATCTGACTATACAAAGATGACTAGAACTCAGACAGTGACCTCTGGGGCTGGTTGGCCCTCAAGGGAGAGTCAGATTAACGGAGTAGCAGCCAGGCTGTACCTGAACGTAATAGGTGCTCAACACGTAGATACTGAACAAAAGAAGGCACAAACACAGTAAGTGTAATAATAGATTATAGCAGAATAAGGCACGGTGATAGGAAAGAAAAGAAACCTTTCCTCTTGCTGGAGACCAGGAAAGACTTCAAGGGGCTGGTGACAACCGGATGAACTCACAGGATTTGAATAGGAGCTTACAAGTGGCACTGGGGAAGGACACTGAGCAAATGTCAGAACAGGCAGGGGATGGGCAAAAAGGAGCAGCTATTGTGTGTGATGGGCACGGCTGGGGCAAGTTGGAAGCTGGCTCTTGTCGTGGAGGGCAGGAAGCAACCTAAAGGTGAACGGGGCGCTTCCAACCAGTCAGAGGGGAAATAACTAAGCGGGTCCTGGAGAAGAGAAAGCATTTGGTTGCGGATCTATGGGGCCCAGCTGTCGAACAGAGGGCTGTGGCCTGGACACGGTGGCCGATGCTCAGAAGGGCCCTTGGCTGAGGGTGTAATGCTCCATCATTGCTGTCTTAAATTTCTTAGAATCTCATCTTTGCAGTTGTGTTTTGTACGCGAAGGCCAAGAGGACAATGGAGCATGTGCCAAGGGCTTGGAGCACAGTCTTGTTTCTAAACCTCCTGGGGTGAATTCTCAGTCTGCTCCTACTCCTAGTGCCTTGGGTGTGACCTCTCCCCTCCCCCGGCCGGCTCCCTTCACTCCAGGGTCAGAGGGGGCCCTCATTTGCATTGGCCCGCACCCCAGCAGGGGTCTGGACACACACCTGGGCAAGGGGGGTATGCAGCCCACAGCTCTGGGCAAGGCGGCAGCCATCCCCACCCCCGCTGCCCTGGTCTGCCAGGGTCCCGGGGAGGCCCTCAGTCAACTCCAAGGGGCCTCCCACCCATCCCCCACGCAGGGTCAAGTTCCTACCCCAAAACACCCTGCCTGAGTTGTCAGGTGGCAAAGGGCCTTTCCAGTTTGCCCAGGGAAGACAGATGAGGCACGTGGGGGTACAAAACAAGGCAGGCCCTTTCCCGACCATCCCACTGTTTGGTCAGGCTTCGTCTTCCTGGTGTGGCCACCACAGGGTGAGCAAAAGACAGATACATCATTGTTACTTACCGCCGATTTCAGGGGAGTTCTCTACAGCTCGGTCTCTGTGGATTTGTTTGTTGACAAAGACGACTGCGCCTGCCCGTGGCTTAGGTTGTGATGTGGACCTTCGCTGAGGGGCCCCTGGGAATTCGGAGATGGAGGTTTGGCTCTGCTGCGTACCCCTTTCGGGAACACAGGCAAGTTACGCACCCTCCCTGAACTTCGCACTCCTCGACTGTTAAGAGGAGGATAGTAATACACCCACTGCACGGAACTGTTGTCAGGATTAAGTGGGATAAATCCAAAAGACTGCTCAGTAGAGTGTTTGACATTGAATGGACTAGAGAACAAGAAGCAGAAGAACAGGAATAAGGGCGGACATTTGTACTGTTCTTACCGTGAGCTGGGCACTACCTCCGCACTTCCCGTGTGTCCACTCAGTTCTCAGCACAACTTTGTACGGTGGGTCCATTTTACAGTTGAAGAAACTGAGGCACAGAAAATTAGGCACTTGTCCCCAGTCACAGCTGGTAAATGGTCATCTGGCCCCAGGTCTGTGTTCATAACCAATGCACTCTTCTTCCCTGTTTGTTAAAAGAAGTGCTCAATAAGGGAACATTTGTAATTTTTCTTTTATAGGTATTTTTCTTCACACATACACTTGCTCCCATACTTATCAACGCACACACACATAAACACACACGAGACTTACCTCCTGCGGCGATGGAAGATCAGGCCCCTGGGATCACTCCAGAAGGTCACTTCTGGGGAGCATGGACGCTAGGGGGAGATCAGGACAGACAGAGCCTGGCCACTGCAGCCCGAGGAGGCCCACTCCCCTCCCACCAGGCTGACCAGGGGCCTGAACAGAAGCTAGAAAACAGAGGAGGGGGCCTGGCTCTCCACCAAGCCCACTGAACATAGTGAGCGGCCGCTGGTGTCACAGGAGCCCAGGCTCAGGCAGCCTGGCCTCCCACTGGTGAGAACTGGGTTTCCTGGTTCCAGAAGGTGGGACAAGAACAGCCCAAGCCTTCATTACTCTGTGGTGAGATTCAGGGCAAAAGGGCTGAGTATGGGCTTCTGCAGAGGCAGTAAGAAAAGGGGGTGGCCCAGTGGCCCTTTGTGTCCCAGCCAAGTGGTCCTCTGGCCCTGCTTCTCTCCTCGTGGGCACAGGGGGCGGTACTCACGGGCTCTTGGGGGTAGCTGTGCCCTCATGGGTCAGGACAGCGCGGCCACCCCCCTCCCTACAGCCCCTCCCCTCTGGGCCTAATGGGGGTCCTTCCATCACACACTCCCAGCCCGCTGACTCGCCTGCCCTGAGATCCCGCCCGCTCCCGGCCAGGCCTCTTGCTTGTTGCGTCCGGTCCCTCGTACAGCCACCCGGCCTGGGACGGAAGACACATGGCCCCGAGAGGATGGTGTGTTTGTGTCAGCAAGAGCCAATTTGTTAAATGTTCAGGAATTTTGCAAGTCAGTTGTTAAACCTTCGGTAGTTTAAAACCTGCCACGGTGGAAGTATTTACGTCTAGGAGATTGGCAACCGCTGCCAATTCGGGCCATTTTCCCCTGGAGAGCCAGTTTACCTACCCCCGACACAGAGCCCTGATTCTCGGCGGCCACGGAGGATGCCCGCAGCGTGTGTGTGTACATATACGGCTGTGCTTGCACTAGTGGTTGCAGTGGTAGGGCGCAGTAGGAACACGCGCGTGTAGGCCCAAGGTGTGCGTTCGCGTGTCCGTCTGTGCATCTCAGCGCGGGGATGGCAGTGGACTCTCTGACAACCAAAACCACCCACCGAGCAAGAGTTTCCCACTGTAGGAGAAATGTCCCCCGGAGGTCTTGCAAGAGGCTCAGACCTGTGACCCAGCGGGCCCGTCCACCCAGCCCCAGGGGCCCCAGGCCCACCGTCACTCCAGTCGAGGGCTGGGACTCTGAGCAGATCAAGTCACTGGCAGCCCCACAACCCCTCAGGCGGCTCCGGCAGCCCTTGCTAGCTCGGTTCACACACCACATTCTGATTCATTTGGTGCTTCGTTCTCGTACGTTCTCTTCGTTCTCGTTTTGGTACCCACAGAACACCAAGTTGGGTGACTGAAAACTCTGGAGTCTGAAGTCCTTAGAAGAGCAACAGCTATAACAAATTAGCCGAGGTGAGTAAAGAGATCATCTTTAGCTTTTCATGGAAAATAATGCTGATAACCAGTTGGGAGTGGACCAGTGAGAGGGCACAGCCGGAGGGGGCTGGTTCCCACGGCAACTCCAACCTGAAGAGAAAGGGGGTCTGCGCACACACACAGGCTGTGGCCGGTGTCCCCTCAGGGCGGGGAGAGCCCGGGGCTCAGTTGGGCCAGGCACTTGTGGAAGAAGTCGGGACTTTTTCTCTCAGTTCACACAGGTCATCCGGCAGACCCGAGGGCACTCAAAATAAGAAGGCTGACAAGTAAGCGACACGGGCTTTTCCCTGTGCTGGCCACGCACTTGAGGTGCTCAGTAAGTGGGGTCTAGTTGTTTTTTCTTTTCATTTAGGGGTCCTTCCTTCCTTCTGTCTGTCTTCCCCCTACCCTTGTTTTTTTTCTAGATAAGGACTGGAGAGGTCTGCACACCTGGTTAGAGCACAGGATGTGCTGATAATGATCCAGATTCTTCCTCCCACCTTCCCCGAAGGGCTGAGAAGGAAGGACTTTGCTGCCATGTCCTTGAAGGGGGGAAGCCAGGGAAGAAGGCCTCTACCTGCACAAGAGGTGACGGAGCGGGTAAGGACCTCAGGCTAGGACCCACTCACTCACTCTGGTTCTAACTGGCTCCTCCTTCTGGGGAACTCTCAGAGGAGTGGGTGGTAAACTTTCTGAGAAAGACAGTAGGACTGCAGCTGACTGCTGGCCAGACCAGCCCTCCCGGCTGCAGCGGCTGACGTCAGCAGCACCTGGAGGAACTTGGCTCTGTCCCCAGTCCCCAGCCAACCTGAGCATAAGGGCCACACTCAGCTGGCTGCACCCACTGTTGGGGACCCCCCAAAGGAACCCCCGGAAACCAGAACCTAGATGTTCAGCTTCCTTATGCCTGGTTGGCTGCCCTCTGGTGGAATTCTAGGGGTTCCCTGGAGATGAGTCAGAATGTGGGGGTAGGGGAGTGGCAAATGAAGATATTTAAGCCAAGCTCTGTTGTTATCTGCTTTGCATAATAGGCTTGTTGGTACAAAAGACTGTTTGAAGAAAGGGTTCAGTTACTTTTTAAGAATTGCAAATCATTGCTTTAGGAGCGGCAATTTCATCAGGTAGGTTGGTGAAGAACCCTTAGGGGATTCCACATGGCGGGTGGGGCGGGGAGTTGCCCGGGCTTTGTGAAAGATTCTTGGGGGTTCTGATTTGCCCCGAGAGCAAGCTGCTAGGGGCTAGTGGGTGGGTCAGAGAGGGCTGAGCCAGGCAGATCCCACAGACAGACAAATCACGTCCTTTCTGTGTCCTTCTGACTGGTTGTGGGTCCAGAGGCCTGCCTGCCTGTCCTGAGTTTCTCCAGGGTGCTGTCTTGGTGTCTCTAAGACCACTGCTAAGAGGCTGAAGGAGAGAAAGGGGGGCTCCCTTCAACCCAAGAGGACAGGGAGTCTTCTCAGTATGACTTGGGCTGCAGAGATTCTTCTGACAAACAGAACAAGGGAAGGGGGAGCCTCTGGAGAGGGTGACATGGCTCCTGGGGTTCCCCAGCTCCCTCCAACTCTCCTCTCTGTGCTTTAGGATTTGGAACCTAACAGAAGGGGATCCCTGAGAGAAAGGGAGGAAAAGAGGGCTGCCCGGGAGGAGACTGGGCCTCAGGTTGGTCCCACACCTAGAACTGTATCCTGAGAGGCTCGGGCTGAGGAGAACTAGCCAGGGCCTAGTCTCCAGACTTTCCTCCCCTCCCAGGCCTACAATGCATGCTTTACCTACCCCTCCCCACATGCATACTCTTCTCCCCAGGCCCATTCTTCCAGTTCCCCCTGCTTGGCTGTCCCAGGGTGGGCCCATGATGTTCTCCCCCTCTGCCCTATGCCCTTTCCACAGACACAGCCAGATCGCTCCTGGCCTGAGACAAGGGTTCCTTCTCTCTTCCCTGCCTATTCTGCACAGCTCCTGCAGACCTGCCCAGGTGAGCCTGTGCCCGAAGCCCTGGTCCTTGGGAGGGGTGGCGGGGGCGGGGGGGGGGGGGGCGGGGAGAGATTCCAGACTATGCAGCCAAAGAGCCTAGTTCTTCAAAGAGCCTTGTTCTTCATGTGCTCCTATCCCTGAATTGCTGGGTGCGTCGAAACAATCCCATTGCCCTCTCTGAGCCTCCATTTCCTCATTTGCCTTTTGGGGAGATGACTCCCTATCAGACATACAGCTGTGGCTGAGCTGCTGTAGAGAATTGGAGGAGGAGGTGGAGAAGTACAAGCTGCCAGGAAGGAGAGTCGGAGGCCGAGGGGAGGGGCGGGGGTCACCAGCTGCGTGACGAGGGTAGGAGGGTGCCATGGTTCAGGAAACCGGCCCCCCCCCACGCCTGGGACAGCAGACCAGTGACTACGAACAGGCCAGGGAAGCATGGTGGTGGCGCCCGGTGGTCAGGGACCTAGCTCTAGGCCCTGGGACCTCAGAGCTGACAGCACCATGTGCCTGGAGGACCCCTGCAAGTCCACGAGTCGCCTTCCCCTCTAAAGTCAGCTCTGTCTGACTTTAGCACTAATAGATTTGGGATTTCTCTTGGTAAAGAAAAATATAAACCCAGCCTATGGAGCCTGAAGGTTCCTAGCCCACCCAGACGCCCAGGATCCTGTGGCCCCCTTCCCTGGGGAAGGCCGGAATCTGGGCTTAGGGGACATGGTAGGCCCTGCCCAGGAGGGCTGGCAAGTCAAGGAGGCTGGAGAGGCCTGGGCCCAGCTCTGGCCTCTGTCATACTGCACTGGGGAGGCCCACAGGGGTTTATTTGGATTTTTTAATTATCATTTTTACTTTTTTTCTCCTCATGAAAAAGTTTTAATATACACAGTAAATTAAGCCCGCAAAAAGGGAGGGGGGCACATTTCATCTTTAATCTATTTACTTCTGAATATTTAACATACAATTCTGGCACCAATCACCAAATTTAACTGGAAAATTACTCACTAATCTGTTTGCTTATTTGGAATAATTGGGTCGGCTGCCAGCGCGAGGATTTCCCCCCCTGTTTAATATCTCAGTTAGTAGTCCAATTTCAGCTTGGCGGCATAATTACTCTGACAGAGCTGTAGCCACGGGGCCTGGGAGTGGGGCTGCTTTTAAACCGTAAATTATGAAGGATTAGCATTTATGAATTTTAAATCAGGGCTGGGGTAGGAGACACTAAAGCTGCTTAACGTTGGGGAACAGCAGCTTCCACTCAGCAGCAGAAGCCGTAACCCTTCCGCTCCCAGGACAGACGCGGGAACCCGGGACACAGGGACAGTGACCCAGGAGGTGTGGAAACACAAAGGCCCCAGGGGCAGGGGGAGCTGAGACAGTGCCGAGCCCCCGAGCCCCGGGGGTTTAGAGGGCCTGGGAGGGAGTAGAGCAAGGGGCTTCGGCCTCCTCCCCTGTCTGGTCTGGGGCGCAGCCTCCCACTGATCATCAAGAGTTCAGCTGCCATGGCCCCAGAGGCAGCTGCGAGCGCGGACCTAGGAGCTGAGGTCCGTCCCTGCAGCCCTCCGCCTGCCCGCAGGCCAGCGCCCTCACACAGAAGACCGTGAGCGTTCTCCAGAATCCCCACGGGGCCCCCAGCCAGTCTGACCCAGAGCTCTCTGGCTCTCAGTGTGCCTTCCCGGGGCGCCCAGTGCTGGTGAGCTGCGGAAAGGCCCGCAACAGTCCCACCCCCACCCAGTGCCCAGGGCCGGCACTCTCGGTTCTTGCCTGCCTTCCCACTCTTCCCGCATCCCCACCCCAGTCCCCTTGGCAGGGTGGCCAAGGACCCAGCTTTGAAACCAGATGGACCTGGGTTGCCCAGGTATGCTCCTTGTGAGCTGTGTGACCACGGAGACGTTACTTAACTTTGCTGAGTATCTCAGCTAAGCGGAGACAGCAATTCCTACCTGGCAGGGCTGCCGGAGACGTTCATCAGCTACCACGGGTGCAGTGCCAGGCCCAGTGTCTGGCACACAGTAGGTGTGGCTCGGGTCAGCTCCATGCTCTTCGGGGTCTCCCCAAACCTGAGTCCACGCCCTCCACCCGCTGCCCTTTCTCTGTGCCTCCTCCGTCAGAGAACAGGGAAGTTTCAGCCTCTGGCCATTCGGCCTGGCCTTATGGCGGCTGCCAAGGGTGGGTGTCAGGCTTCCACTGGCTCAGGTAGGCATTGGTGGCCACTGGGGCAGTGACCCTGGAGCCAGGCTGGCTGTGTCCAAACTCTCATGCCGTCATTCACCAGCTGGGTGATCTTGAACAAGTTCTTTAGCCTCTCCATGCCTCAGTTTTCCAATCTGCAAAATGGGAACAACAGCAATCGTATCTGATCATTGTGCCGTTAATAAGATTTAGCGCGTGAATGAACGTACTGTGTTTGGAATCACACCTACACACAGTGAGCATTAGGGGAGGCTGTTATTTTTATTGAACATCCTTATGAGGAAGACCACTGCTGCCTGCTCTGGGGAACCTGCCTGGGGTAAGGCTGCAGGTCGGCTTCTCCTGGGCTGGAGGGATCTCCGGGTTACCCCCAAAAATAGGAGAAAAAGAGACAGGATCTGAGTGGGCAGAAGAAGGCCACCGAGAACCTCACTGAGGACCAGTTTGGACCCATCACTCTGTGGGAGCAAGAAGTCCTGACAGTGGTCAGGCTTCAACCTGTCCCATCTGTGGGCGACAGGGCCTTCCTGTGATCTGCAGCTCTGGGAGGACCTCCCGAGGGGGCAGATCCCTGGGGACCAGGCCAGTCGTGGAGGCAGCAGAGACATGAGGGACAGGAGAGAAGGCACAGGGGTGCATTCAGCCCAGAAAACCCCTCTGCGTGGGCCAGCCCTCCGTCCGAACTGGCCAAAATCGGTGTCCTCCAGGGTCCTTTGACTGAGCTAGACTAGGGGAGTAGGTGGCCGGGAGGGGGCTAGGGGCCACTCCAGGCATCCTAGGATGTGGGGCAAGCCCAGACACCTCACTCTATGCCTCCAGGACTGTGGCTCTGAGCCTACCTTTCCCATGGCCCCCAGCCAGACTCAATAGCACTGTCTCTGTCATGCACACAGGTGACAAGCTGCCTAATGTGACTCCTCTGGCCCTTCACTTCCCCTCTCTGGACCTCATTTTGCACATCTGAAAGAAAAGCAGGAGGGTCTAGGGGTCTGTGATTCAAGTTCACGGCTTGTTATCTCAGCAAAGGGACATAGCCTATCGCTCACCTGTTCTCTGCAGAGGAGGTCCCACAGCCCACCCACAGGTGCAGGCCGGGCGCAGTTTGGCTTTATGTGACATCCTGGATGGACTGGCTGCCCGACACCATCCGTGACCTCAGCCTTAATGACAGCCCAAACAATGCTGCAGCCCACCCAGGGCTCCACGGGCCCTCATGTGGTACTAATGCTCTTTTTAAAAATGGCCTGCATGATAATTTTGCTTTGGCAAATAAATCCTTAAGTATCCTCCCCCCCTTTACCTCTTTATACCCCACACCATCGCTCCCAGCCATCTGGCCTTTAAGGGCTACAATCTGGGGACTGAGAGAGGGGGAACCGGGCTTCTGCAAGTCCAGGCAGACAGCAGGCTCGATTCCCAGCCCCCGCACCCCACTCCCCCAGACTCCTGGCCCGGCTGGTCTGCAAGCACGCTGGGATGCTTGATGGATGGGAAGTGCCCGGTTTGTCGAGTCCTTGCTGAGCTTTGTGATAACTCATTATATTTCTTTCTTTACAAATTGCCCCATTAGCCCTCCCGAATTGAACAGAATCATAAAGCCGGGAGCATCCCAGCCTGAGCCTAGCCGGGGCCATGAATTACCTGTGGCTGGAAGGCCTGCATTTTGGGGAGGAAGCTGGGCACTGCTGGCTGGAGCAGGCCCTGCATCTGCAAAGGAAGTGGGTTTGTTTTCTTTAAACTCAAGAGAATAAAAGAGTTCTAACCAAGTCCTGCTGGATTTTAATAGCAAGATCGGCCTCACTCTTCATTGGCTTTCAAGCTGGGGGCTCTGATCCCTGTTTGAGGGGTTAAACTCTAACCCCATTAAGCCATTTATGGAAAGCTGACCACCAGGGAGGGAGGCGGCCCCTCTTCCTGCAGCCTCCCTAAAGCCCATAGCTTCTGAAATTGCTTGTCACTCTCAGTCAGAGGATTCTAAACAAGTAGGCGCTAATCCCCTCTGTTAAGGAGATACTTATTTTGTCTGAAAAACTTCAAAGAGCCCATGACAGACACTCAAAATCAAAATTAGCATTCCAATGAGGATTTAAAAAAAATAGTAATTCTTACAGTTCTGCTGAGGAGAGGAGAGGGGAAGGGACTGGCCAGGAGGCTGGGGGAGGAGGGGCGGCGCCTTTCATGTGCCCACCCTGAGGGGCCCAGGGGGTCTGCCCCTGCTGGCTGAGACGCCAAACCCCCCTCCACAAAGAGGCAAAGGCTGGGCCCTCCAGGGTGGACAGGAAGTGGCAGCTGTCCCTGAGGATTGCGCAGAGGAGAAGGCCAAGGCTTGTAGAGGGAGATGGTATCCCTGGCCTTCAGCTCCTGAGCTACTGCGGGAGCCAGCCATTTGGTCCCAGGGACACCTCGGGGCCGCCCTGAGGATCACCACGATGTTTCCTGCTCACAGGGCCCGAGGAGTGCACAGAGGCTGACAGAACGACAGCAGAGGGCAGAATGCGGAGCCCCTTGCCCCCATACCTGCCCATGAGGTGGCCGAGGTGGCTGCAGCCACTGCAGGATCCCAGCAGCCTCCCTTCTGGAACTCAGTGAGCCCCCTCCCACTTCCAGGCCTGACCTCTCGCTCTGCTGGGCCATTTCTCCCAGCACGGCCCCACCCTGCCCTGCCCCTCCAGTCCAGGAAGCCTCTCTAGTCCTCTCTCATCTGTCATTCGGGCATTTTCATCCCTCAAGGGGCCTTCCTGGCCCAGATTCCGAATTCCCAGGCCAAGAGGAGCCCTCATCTCTAGACAGGGCGCTCCTCTCTCCCAGTCCCTGTAGCCTCTTCCCATCTGAAGTCCCTCAGGGCCTGCAGGCCTCCTAGGGCCTCTCCTGGCTCTGGCTGGGGCTTCCCAGGAAGCCAGGGGCAGGACCTATCCCCTCCTACTCCCCCTGGCTGGGTTGGCCCCAGCCTGTTTGGTGTGGCCCCCTGCAGCAAGGACCCTACCCATGAAGACTATTCGTGCAGGGGTCACAGAAGTCCCCAGTGGCCTGCAGTGTTCCTCTTCTCCCTAGGACACACTGCTTTTCTGTGTCCCCCTCCCAAGCTCTGGCTCGTCTGCTCTGCTCCAGGGCTAATCCGGAACCAGATTCCGTCCATCTGCTCGGCCTCCATCAGTGTCCACGTCAGCTCTGTGCCCGGTACCATGTGCAGACCGGCGCCCCCGGGCCAGACCCTGCTCTCCGGACACTTCCAGCCTCATGGGAGAATAAGCAGCAGGGCTGGGCCATCAAAGTGTACAAGGTGTGAGCATTTGATGGTGGGGGGCGGTCAGAGAGGTCCACTGGGGGGCTTGCTCAGCAGCCAGGTGCCGGTGAGCTTCTGTACGAAGTCTCCAAGTGGTGGAAAGAACAGAGGCTTCCGGTAGAGAGAAGAGTGTGCAAGTTCAGGGAGGCCAGAGAAGCCTGGGAATGAGAACCCCGAATCTCAGCTCGGACACCCCCAGCGCCCCTTCCTGGTCCCTAGCCCACGATGAAGAGACAGAGCTAGCTTCCTCTCAGTTCCCTGCATCGGGAGGACACAGTGAGAAGTTGGCAGTCTGCCACCTGGAAGTAGGCTCTCCCCAGAACCCAACCACGCTGGCACCCCGATCTTGAACTTCCAGCTTCCAGAACTGTGAGAAATGAACTTCTGTTGTTTATAAGTCTCCGGTGTTCTAGGATAGCTTCCCAAACTAAGACAGACTTACTCGGGTCAAAGGCAAACCAGGCTTTGGGATGAAGTCTCCTGACTCCAGCTTCTGGCCCTCCCATGGCCTTGCTGGACCCTGAGGGTCCCCAGGGTACGAGGGTGGAGGTCCGCGGGCTGGGGCTAGAGACTGGCATCACGTGCTAGGTCTGCTCCTCCCATTCATGGTCTCAGGTGGGTCAGGACTGCAGTGAACTTGGGGCCCCTACTGGCCCTGACCTCTCATCCGGTCGCCTGTGCAAGGTCAAGTGCAAACATGGCGGGGCAGCGGATATTTCCCACACCAGCTCTGGGCCAGGACCCAGGTTGTGCACGGGGACAGTCTTTACCTGGAGGAGCTTGCCATTGGGATGAGACAATGACAGCACAGTGGGGCAAGGCCTGGAAGGAGAAAGCAGGTGGCACTGTGGAGGCCCTGAGGACAAGGTTTCAAGGGGAGACTGGAAAGGTGATCCTGGAGCTGGGTCTGGGAAGAGGGGCAGAAAATCGGCTCAGAGACCTCTTTCTGCATCTGGGACCCACTCAGCTTCTTCAACTCCCAGATCCCCAGCTCTCCCTGACCAGTGAACTGCCCAGGTGGGAAAAGCCCTCTAAGGGAGCTGGCCCTGCCCACAGTCCCACTAGACAGGCAAAGCCCGGTCTCCGTGGCGGCTACTGCTGTGTCCTCCTCGGCAGAGCCCCAAGGAGGCTAGCCTCAGCGGTCCTTTTCTGCAGGCATTCCTGACTTCCGTGGGATGAGCGGAGTCTGTCCAAGGGGCCAAGCCTGGGCGGGAGAGGCAGCCAGGGCTCCGCCTCGGGGGAGCCGGGAAGCCTGAGGCAGGAGAGGCCGGCCTCCAGGGCCAAGGTTGGGCTGTAGTCCGGAGGCCTATGGGGCCTGCACTCTGCAGTCAGGGTTTTCTGCCTCTTGCCCCCACCTGGCCACTAAGCCCGACGCTGGTAATGAGCATCTCTTGCACCACCGTGGCTCAGAGGAGGCCTCCTGGCAGCCCGGCCTTGTTCTCATTGTCCTGCTCCAGCCCAAATGCACCAGGCCCAGGCCTCAATCATGATCAATGGGCCGAGGATGTGCTGACAAGGCACTTTCATCTTTTCTCAAGGCCGGTGTTTGAACTTCTCCGAGCAAGCGGCCTTCCCAAACGGGCCTGTCTTCTAAGAAGGCGGCCAATCTCCTTTCCCTTGCTTCCTAAGCAGGCTGATCCTGAGAGTTATTGAGGCACAAAAAAGGAGACGTTCAAAGGCAAATCTAAATTACCGTCCTCTTCAAACTGGGGAAAAGTCTTATTAAGTCACCTGCGCGTGAATCCCGGCCTATTTCTGTCTGCAGACCTTTCTTCCTTTGTGCCACATAAATGGACACATCTTATTGATTTTCTTTCAACCTGGATCACCTCCATAGCTGTGAATATGGGCCGACAAATCCCACGTCTTCCACGCCGGTGGGGCTGGAGAAGAATGGGGGCGGCAGCCAGGCAGGCCCAGCGTGCCCGGGGGGCCGGCGCCCCCTCCTTGCCACCCACTCTGTGCCTCCCGGCAGGACTCAGCAGAGCTGAGAGCCACCCTTCCCTTGGGGGCACCAGGGATGGCACCCTGGGCCTGCTGGGAGGCAGTGGGCCTGGGAAGCTGGCACATGGGGCCTGGCTGGCCCTTCCTGAGTAGTAGGACAACTCCAGGGACCCTTGAACGTGCCCACCTCTGCCGTCAGCCTGTTCTCTTGTTTTCCGTGCTTCTCCTGCTCCTCCTCTGTGATTCGCCCACCCCCAAGCCCTTGCCACCCTGGTCCCCCATTTCTAGCCCTGGCTCACCAGGCCACACGTGCTTCTGCCTCAGGACTAGCAGTGCTGTTCTCCTGCCCAGAAAGCTTTTCCCGCAGACATCATCCTTCAAGTCTCCACTCAAATATCAAATTCTCAGCGAAACATTCTTGGCCATGCCCCTTAAAATGGCACACCCCCCACACACTGCCTAGCCCCCTCCCACCTTTATTTTTCTGCATAGCACTTAGTACAACTGACGTATTCTATGCTCTACTTGCTTGTGTGGCTCTTCCTGGCCAACTAAAATCTAAATTCATAGCAGGAACATTTGCGGGGCAGGCCCCTGAGTGAGGCTGTCTCACCCCATCAGATCTGGCTGGCTGGGACAGTGCCACAGAAGTCCTCTGGGCCCTCGGCTGTCCTCTCCCAGCCCCTCCCAGAGGATGGGTCCCTCCGTGGAGACCCGAGGGCTGCTGTCCACCTCCCCCATTATGTCGCTGGGCTGGGCAAGTAGGTTTAACAATTACTGTACACTATGGTCTGAATGTTTGTGTCCCTCCTGCCCCCTGCCACAAATTTATATATGGAAATCCTAATTCCCAAGGTGATGGTATTAGGAAATGGGGCCTTTGAGGAATGATTATAAAAGAGGCCCCACAGGGTTCCCTAACCTCTTCCGTCATGTGAGGACACAGCGAGAAGTCAGCAGGCTGTAACATGGAAAAGGGCCTTCCCTCACCCTGACCATGCTGACACCCTCCTCCTGGCCTCCCAGCCTCCAGAATGGTGAGAAGTACATTTCTGTAGTTTACAAGCCACCCCGTCTTTAGTGTTTGGTACAGGAGCCCTAGTGGGCTACACCAATGTGCAAACCACCCTGGCTGGCCGACGGGAGTCCTGTGGCTAGGCTTGGCTTTCCTGGTGCGTGTCCCTGAGGAACTCTCCTTCCATCTCCTGACCTTAGTCTTCCCACGTGGGACATGGACCCCGAGGACCCCTACAGAGTCCTGAGCATCAGAGCCCCTGGACCATTCTAAGGAAAATCCGAACCACCAGCTGAAGGTTCTGGGTTTGCTGGCAGAAGACCCCACCCCCTGTGAGCTCGTGTCACTTCTCATCTTCAGGTTGCTTTGGGCCAGGAAGGTGGGTGGAGAGCATGGGATGGAGTGGAACCTTGAGGGCAGGCCCAGAAGGGACAGGTAAGAAGGTGGCATTGAGGGAGGCCCCCCAAGTCATTACCTCATTCCCCCTGGTTCCTAGGCCCCGAGTGAACCACAGGCCAGTCATCCAGGCTGTGAGGATCAGAAGGCCACCAAACTCGACCTCAGCCCTCAAGGAGGCTCTGCACTGATCCATTCTCATGTCTGGGGTGGGGGTGAGGAGGGAGTGGCCGGGAGTCTCTGACTCAGGGCTCACGCCACTGTGATCTCCTCTTCTCCCAGCTTCAGTGTGCTGAACAGAATCCTGGTCACCAGCTCACCCTGAGGCTGACCCTGTCGCTGACCCTGACCTCAGCACCAGGCCCAGCCCAGACTTCCTGCCTCAGCGGACATGCTACCCTCAAGGCGGCCAGTCTTCTCGCTGAGCTGAGCTGAGCTGCAGGGAACATGGCGGCTGGCCCGAATCTGTCTCCCCCAGACTTCATCTGCGGGCCATGCAGGCCGCAGCTCCCCCCACAGTGACCCCTCCCGCCTCCGAGAGGCCCTTTTCTCTCCGTTAGTCTACGGACTTTCCCAGTGAGGCCAGCGAGGGATTCCTGCCTGCCCGGTCTGCCCAGCCATGACGTCAGACACAGCTCCTCCTCCATCCTCCCTGCTCTTCCCTCGAGGGAGGTAAGGTTCTCCTCTCCATAGGATGCTTGCAGTCACTCCTTAACTGGCCTCCCTGCCCCTGGCCCTAAACCTTCGGCTGCCCTGCGCTGGGAGATGGGTTCCAGCACACAGGCGCCAATGATCTTTCTTTAAAACTCTGGCCCTGTATCTCCCTCTTGGAAAGCTTGCATTGTCCCTGGGCCCAGATGAGGGTACAAATTTTAAGAAGACGCTCCGTCCCCGAGGTGTGAGGTTACAAAGTCCTTCTTTAAAAATGACTTTTACGCTACTTCCATAAATCTTATGCCAGATCTTGTGTAAATCTGGGAGCCGGCTGGGCTCCCCCTAGTCCCCGCCCTGCCTCACCCTCAAATCCAGATAAACTCCATACTCCTTCACTTGGCTCAAGGTACCACCCCAGCCCCAGCCTCTCCTGCCTTGTCTCCTACCCAATCCCCAAGCCCCACCGCCTCTGCGCCCCGCACCGCAAAGCAAGTGGGGTCATTCTCCGTGCTCCCCCCACTTCCAGTTTTCTGCACATCCCCCCACTCCCCCAACCCCAGGACCTGTCTCCTCTTGGTCTTCTAGGCTTCATTTGGCTGTCCCATTTTCCAGGTAAGCCTCGTATGGCCAGGATGGGTAAGGAGTCTCCTCTGCTCCCAGGGTCCCATGGGAGGAGGACACGGCACCAGCCACATTGCACTATGCCTGTCCATTTCCGGTCCCCCTCTCTCTCTCTCATTGGGCTGAGTCATCTTTGAGGGCTGGAACAATGTCTGGTTTTTCTGCTTTTCCAGCTTTGGGCCTGGCCCAGAGCGAACTCTCAGGAGGTGTTAGACGGACGATAGAACAACCCACAAGTGCGCAGGCTCATCAAAGAACCCCACCCAGCACAGGGGCCCTGCTGAGAAACCCCATGCCTCTGCTTGCTGAGGAGAAGCAGACAGACAGATGGAAGCAAGCAAGGCCTAGGAATTCTTTGGGGAAAGCAGCTCATTTCCAAACAGGCATATAGGCCGTGGGAAGACAAAAAAATTTCTCAAAATTAAACCAAAGGAGGGGTTTGGGGAGCGATGGGGCTCCAAGGGATTTATTAATGCACGCTCCGAGTGATTCTTTCTCCTGCAATCCAGGCACTGGGTTAGCACTGACTTCCAAATTATATTTAATTGGACAATTATTCAAACTGAAAAACCTGCACAGAAAACGGAGGCGGTCCTTAATAAACACCTTGTCTCCTCAGCCCCAAACAGGCAAGTCGTTTACTGACCCAAGAGGCACAATTTTGTCTTTGGTAAATTTATTTTGAAGTAATTGCCGACTCCAGGAGTAACCATTTTTCAAAGGGAAACTTGGCTCTAGCCAGCAGAATAATAAATTGTTCCCTGACCCGTGTGAAGCCTAATCCCATTAGAAGGATGTGCGCTCAGAGGGTGCAGAGGGGAGGGTGGGGCGCACCGTGCGGGGAGGGCTGACTCCGCGCACAGCATAGTCACCCTGCCGGAGCTGCCTGCTTGCCTGCTGGGAGCCTCCTCGGATGACCCGGACGTGACCACCCACACTTTCTCTACGGGAGCCGCTGCAGGGCTGGGCCGGGGGCATGTCACCCGGCCACGTTCGCCACTGCCACGGTCAAAGAGAGAAGGCTACAGCCTCCCCGGCCAGCCTTGGGCACCGCCCCGCTTGGACCTGAGCGCAGCCCCGGAGCTAGGCCTCTACTCCCGCAACGCCTCTCGGACCCCGCCACTTGACGCCGCCACCCAGACGGACCACGTCTCTGTTCTCCGGCTGGCATGCCCCACGCCTGACCGCCGCCTCCAGCCGCCCCCTTCCTGCCGCCCCGCGGGGCTTGCGCAGAGCGGTGCCCGGGGCAAGCAGGCCTCCCCAGCAGAAGGCGCACGTGCCGCTGCCACACCTAGTTGAGCAGCCCAGGGCCTTGGGGAACCAGCTTTAATGAATAGAAGTACGTTTATAAATAGCATATCCATATGCAAATGAGCACTTCCGACAGCCTGGAAACTGGCTGGTCTCTGATCGCTTCCTTTTAAGCAAACACAGTTTATAAAAACTGGGGTCTTTTTTCAGGAGAGAAATGAAGGGACTTCCCTCGATTAACAAAGGGATTCCAACTTGCTTTCTGGGAAGAACAAGGCTCCTCGCTTCCATGTAGAGTGTACCTCGGTGCCCTCAAATCTATCTTTGGCCTGCCTGAGAACTACCAGGGATCTTGGTTTTTATCACTGATGAATCCAAGTGCCTGCTGGGAGGTGGTGTCCAATAAATATTCTTTCTTCATAGCTGTGGACTGCTGGAGAGCCCACCCTCTGCAGAAGCCTGCTCAGCTGCTGCTTCCAGCCTTTCTTCAGACCTTGAGCAAAGTAGACCTTACAGGACATCAGTTGGAAGGACCCTCACGTGTGCCAACTATCCTCTCCTTTTCCAGTTGTGGGGGAGAAGCACTGATAGACCGTGTGCCCCAACTACAAAGGAGGTCCCAGGCTGAAGCAGAGGCGGAACCCGGGTCTCTTCTGAGTCCAGGCTGCCTCCCCACATCAGCCGGGCCCCATTCTGAGTGGTAACACATTCAAAAGAGCCCCGGCCGGGAGCAGATCCAGAGAGCACCATGGGCTACGCATATCTGTTTTACAAAGAAACTGAGGCTCCCAGAGTCTCCAGATCATACTTTAAGAGGGGGCTTTCCCCGGGTTCTTAGGCGTTACTAAGCACCTAGGAATTAGGGCCAGGCACCCCATCACTGCCTTCTGGTCTGCCTGCCTGGTCTTCTTAGGAGCCTCTTTTTTTTTTTAAAGATTTTATTTATTTATTTATTTATTTATTTATTTATTTATTTATTTATTTATTAGGAAAGAGAGTGAGAGAGAGCGTGAGAAGGGGGAAGGTCAGAGTGAGAAGCGGACTCCCCATGGAGCTGGGAGCCCCACGTGGGACTCGATCTCGGGGCTCCGGGATCATGACCTGAGCTGTAGGCAGTTGCCTAACCAACTGAGCCACCCAGGCGCCCTTCTTAGGAGCCTCTTAGGCAGCTCAGGCTGCCCTGCCTAGCAAGGCCATGTTGCCAGAGGGACAGGGACCCCATAGAGCAGGGAGGCTGCCTCAGTTGGGTTCTGATTCCTCATTCACCTGCCCCATGCAATCGCAATCACTGGCAGTTTCTCAGCCCCCCAGGGGGGCCACTCCCACACTATTCCCACTGTCTTTCTGAAACCTTGTGCTTGGCTCCTGTCCCTGGGCTCCCAGGGCAACTCTCCACATGCCCACGGTCACCACCCCATCCACTAACTTCCTTCCTGATTTGGGGACTGTGGCCTCGCCTCGCCTTCTGCCTTCACCGGAGAAGAAATAATACCTCCTTGAGCAATAACAGCCTGAGGCCTACAGCTGGAAGAACTGGAGGCTCGAAGCCGGGAGAAGACCAGATACATGAAGAATGTGTCCAGAGAGGGCAGTGGGGGAGCAGTGGGACGTTTGGGGCTTAGGAGAGGGGTTAGGAGGGCGAGTCCTGAAGTAGACCTGACTGTAAGTAAGCCCTGCCCCTCTTTTAAGCAACTGTGTGGGTTCTGAAAATCATACCGCCTTCACAGACTGTTTTCCTTGTCTGGAAAATGGAATGATAAATAGAGCCTAAATCATTAAGTGGTACAATTATGAGATCTAACACTTTTGGAACACTTGCGATAACTAAACACTTTACTTTCACACACTCATTTGATCTGCACTGCAAGCCTGTGAGATAGATATTATTTCCCTATTTTACAGATCAGGAAAATGAGACACAGAGAGGTTAAGCTACTTGCCCAAGGCCACACAGCCAATAGGCATTGTTCCGACAGATAAAAGAGACCTGGCATATTGTGAGAACTCAATCAATATTACTATTTCTTATATTAAGACTTGATTTTCCCTGCACCAGTCCAAAAAGCAAAGACTCCATGCTGAGCAAGGAGCCTGAACCTCAGCCCAATGCAGGGCTCCATCCCAGGAGCCCGAGATCATGACCTGAGCCAAAATCAAGAGTCGGACCCTTAACTGACAGAGCCCCCAGGCGCCCCTGCTTCTGGTACTTTTGATGGAGACATTAAGGTCCCTCCCTATGCAAACATTTGCATCCAAGATTAACAAAAGAGCTGAGAAATACACTTGGAAAAGCCTTGAATTTACAACCACACACAATCCGTTTATATGGGCTCTGGGGCCCCCCCAACGGAGAACAGGCCCCAGGCAAGAGCTCATCCAAAGGGTGATCCCGGTGGACGTGGTGGGCAAACCCAGCCAGGTCACAGCCCCCGCAGGAAAGTGGGGTACGGCGTGCAGCTGGAGGGGCTGGCCATCCTGGGGGCACATGTTTGCAGGACAGAGTCACTACATGTGTACTCTGAAGCCACCCAGCTGCGGGACCTCTAACTGGGTGTGACCTGGGGGAGAGGCACCCCCCACATTGAAAGGGAGACCCTGCAGACAGGGGCTTCGCGTGCCACGTGACCGGCAGTAGAGGCAGCAGCAAACACCTGGGACAATGAGCTTCGAGGCGCTGGCAGAAGTACCTGTGAAAGCTTGGCCAGGATTCTGGCTCAGTTGGCTGCCTCTGTGAGCACAAATCAAACAAGGTCCTTCGGGTAATCACCCAGAACACTGGGGAAAGGAGGGTCTACAGAGACCTGAACTGGGGCCGGGGCCATGGACTTCTAGTGTTTCGCTAAGGCCTGAGACATACAGGTCACATAAGAACAGACTCGCTAACTTCAGAGGGTCCAACAACACGCCAAGCAGACTAGGGTGGGAATGAGCTCCCAATCCTTGTGAGGATGCAAGTAGAGGCTAAACCACTGCCCTCTAGGGATGCTGCAGAAAGTCTGCGTCCTGTCCTGAGAGGGGTGAGATGAGCCTTCCTGATTCAGGTTTCCTTTTTCTCTTTGCTTCCCCCTCTCTTTTCCCCTCCCCCCTCAGATAGGCCCAATTTCCACCTAAGCTCTTCTGTTCCAAAGGTTCATTACTCACACACCGTCAGGCACACATAGGCCCATCGAGCACAAAAAGATGATGGTAAAGATGAGCTAACACGGAGGGATGGCGTGTCACCGCTTTGCAGGCACTGACTCACTCATAGCCTTGTGACAGGTTAACCGAGTATTGTTATCCCTATTTGACAGATGGGGAAGCTGAGGCCCAGCAAGGCTATTTTGTTCAGCATCGCATTGTCAGGCAGTGGTGGTATCAGGTGGCCTAGCCCCAGGTCCACACGCTGAGCCCCCTTCCATGCTGCCTCCCTCTGCATAGGCCAACACACCCGTGGTTCCTTCATGGCAGGGCTGAAGCCTACAAACCCGAGTGAAGCCCAGCCCACACATGGGACCATCAAGAATACCCTCTTGGGCACAAGAAGGTCCCTGCTGTCCTGACTGGGTGGCCGCCTCCTGTTGGACACAGGGTCTGCCGCCTTCTGTAAAGGGGGTCGGGGGGTGACCGTGGGTCAGAGAGGAGTGTCTCAGTAAGAAGGGTCCCAACCTTCCCTGAAGAGGGGAGCAGAAGCCAAAGCCCAGCGGGCTTTCAGCCACCACCCCAAAAGGCGTCGGCACTGCAGCTGGACCCCTGCCCTGTCAGGGCCCTCGGAACCTGTTTCCGCCTCTGCTATGCTTTGTGCGGGGAAGCCCTCAGACTACAGTGAGCCGGGGGTCTTGCTAGGGCCACTGATGGACATGGAAGTTGTGGAAACAGATGGTTCGCCAGCCTGTAACCTGGGAAGGGATGAAAGCCCAGGCCCTTGACGGAGGCCCTCCAGAGCAGCGGGCGAGCCCTGGGGCAGGCTCTGGACAAAGGGAGAAAGAAGCAGGAGAGGGGTGAGGCCTGGCACTGAGGCACCCTCTGGATCCTAGCTCAGGGGGCTGCGTTCACGGCTCCCTGCTGGCTCTGCCCCCACAGTGGCTGGAGGCCAAGCTTCATAAATGGCCTCTCTGCTTCCCCTTCCTACCTGATAATCCCCCCAACCAATGGCCCCATCCTCTCCGATAACCCAGACTGATGCCAGAATACAGGGATGCTCATGCCTTGCCCCCTGTAACAGCCTTCTCTTAGCTTCTCAGCACCAGAGGACAGAGCCCAACCCTCCCAATCTTGGGTGATGTGGTTTCATCTCCCACCATAGGCCCTCTCTCTGTCTGGGTCCCGGTCACCTCGCACCCTTACCATCCCCCAAAGGCACTCCAATTACAAAGTCAGGCTGTGCCCTCAGCTTTGGATCCCTTTCCATGCTCTTCTCCTCCACAGGAGATCGTATTAATCCTTCAAAGCTACCTGGCCCCTTCTTCCCTGCAGCCCATTCCAGTCCCCTTTCTTCCTCTCTTGAGCCCCCAGGAAATACATCTAAAAACAGCAGCAACCCCTCGACAGCACTTACTATGTGCCCGCACTCTTGCAAGAGCTTCCCCCCCCCCCCCGCCGGTGCAGTGTGTGAGGTAAATACCGTATCAGGCCCATTTCACAGATTAGAAGACTGAGAACCCATAGTTAAGTAACGTGCATGGGGTCACATAGCTAGTAAGGACCTGAGCGGCTACTCAAACCTCCACAGTCTGGTTCCAGAGTCTTGACCATTATTTTATTCTCACAGGTTTGGCTCAGTCTTAGGCTTTGTTTCCTTCCAGGGTGTGGAGAGGAGTGCTCAGGCCAGGTCCAAGTTACTGCATACCCCTTTGGCTGGGAGTCAAATCCCACAGCCCGCTGAGGCCTCTGGGGTGGGGGTTCTCTGCTCCCTCTCACCAACCTGCCTGCCCGCTCACATCTCCCATCTGCCTCTGGGCTGCCTGGTTGGACATGGCACCCCCACCCCAGTAAGCTCAGGGTTCACAGGAAAAGGGCCCGTCTGGAGACTTCAGAGATGCATGAGGCTGGAGCCACAGGACTCCAGGCATCTCCAGAGCTTCCCCAAGAGGACTTGCAGAGTCCAGGTTAAAATTGTCCTATTATCATCTCAATTCTAGCTGTTGACAATCCCAACCTTCTAATCTTAACATCACTTAGAAAGTTCTGGCTAATATTAAACATAAGGCCCCTGTGTCTGTATCAGCGTGGTTAAAGGCTGGCAACTCTCATGCAAACAGAAGATGATGTGCCAAGGGCCTGGCACAGAGAAGACGCCACTATACTTTCTTCTCTCTTCCTTCCTTCCACAAATATGTTTTGAGCACTTACTGGAGCAAGACACAATACCGAACCTCATGGAGTTAATAGTCTAGAGGGAGAGATGGCCCAGAAAACCCATCCATAGCCTGTGGTTTGAGAGCATGGGCAGAGGGCAGGCCGGGAGTTGGGGACACTGTCCCCGCTGGGAGGGCTCATGTGCCTGTGACAGGCAGGGGAGGTCAGGAAGGGCCTGTGGGCCAGGCTGAGCGGCCAGGGGCTGAAGGTTTCTACACGTGGGGTATCGCGATGAGAGGGAGCTCTTGCAGAAGAGGGAGAGGATGAGACTAGAGCAGGGAAACAAGGAGGACAACTCAGATGGTCAGGATCACAGTGGTGACAGTGACCTGGGCTAGGATAGTGGCAGTGTGGATGGAAATAAATGAAGTTTCAACAAGACTTTCAACAGGCTTCCGGGGATGGAGTGACAGCTGTCCTAGGTGCTGGATCTCTGTGCTTTATATCCATTCTCTCCATCCTTACAGGATTCCTCCCAGGGAGGCCCTATCAGCCACATCCAGGCAGAAAGCAGGTGGCGGCTCCAAATGAGTACTGTGAGAAGGGCTTAGCCAACGGGCTGTTTTCTCAGTGGGGAGCAGGGTTAAGAAAAACTCTAAAGAATGATGTTGCACCTTAAGCTTGGAATGGTGGGAGCCACTACCATCCCGGGCCAGAAAGGAAACGGGAATGGAGAGGAGGGCGGTGACAGGCCACATGGGAGGTGTTGTGCTTCAGCCAAAGGACACAGCGAGCCTCTGGTGACCCTGCAGGGACGGGAATGGGAAAAGGGCAGAGGACATGAAGGCTGTTCACGCGACCAGCCACTGAGGCAAGGGGCTGGGCAGGTCCAACCCCCGGTCGGCCAGAGCACAGAGGAGGCGGGGTCAGGGGTGACACAGGTCTCTGGCACAGGCATGGGGCGAAGCTGGTGGTACGATGTTCTGAGATGGAGTCCGAGACAAGGGAGGGCAGGCTGTCAGTGAGGGATGGCCCCTGCTTCCACCCTGCGGTTCCCACCGGGTCAGCACTGGCTGTGTGTCCCGGAGGACGTGCATCATCGTGTCCTTTGTCCATTTCTCAAACAAAGGACTTACCAGCCCCGTGAAACGGCCTCCTCCTGTTCCTCCACCCCAGCTGTCGTCTTTCTTGCTGCCACAACTCTAGGCCAGGCACCTGGCCCCTTGGAGAACCTTCTTCCATGGGGGGCAGCATTTTAGGGAACCTGAGCTATTTGGGGACAGAAAGGGATTGGCTAGGAAGACAGACAAAACTGAATCGGGCAGGTGTAAAACTGCAGGATATTCTGCATTCAGATGAGCAAAACCACAGATGTTTAGTTTCTGAGCCCAAATTCCCACAGATGATGAGGAGAGGAGTGTAGGACATCCTTTGGCTTCCCAGTGAAGGACAGCTCAGCCTTGTCCAGCTTGAAAGTCTTGTTAACTCAACTTTTGCATGCTCAAGCCTTTCAGAATCAAGCAGCTATCACGACTGTCTCTCTCCTCTTTCCTGTATCTTCCCTCTACTTCCTTCTTCCTAGGATGGCAGCTGGCTTCAGAGGCCAGCCAGCGTCCCTCATGGTGGCTGGGGAGAGGCATCAGCCCCTTGTGCTACAGAAGATGGATGTCACAGCTCAAGCAAGGGAGCAAACGCACCTGCCTCTGCCTTTTTGTTCTATTCAGGCCCTCAGGGCTTTCGAAGATGCTCGACCACATCGGTGAGGACAGCCTTCTTTGTTCAGTCTACCAATTCAAACACTTATTCTTCTGGAAACAGCCTCACAGACACACCCAGAAGTAATGTTTTACCTGCCTTCCGGACATCCACCAGCTCCTGGCCCAGAAAATTAACCAGCACGTGGCCTCGGCCGATACCCGCTGGGGCAGGACTACGGAAGCCTGCTCCCTTGCCCGTGGTGAGGACAACCAGAAGCAGGGTTTCACCCCAGAGTTTCCCCCCGCAGAGTAGACCGACACTGCCCTCCAGGGAACTGAAACTGAAATTCTAGGCCTCATCCCCTGATACCCCAAGTTTCCCCCTGCCCACCCCTCACAGGCTTCTCCTGGAAGCGCCTCCCTCATAAAGCACTTGAGTGCGCTTCCTCACCCAGGGGCTGCTGCCAGGGGCCAGTCCTGAGGCACCGCTTGCCCCGGGCCATGAGTACGCAGGCTAAGACGCAGGTTAAGAAGAGCGGCAGCTGTCCGCTGAGTACCTGTCATGCGTGCCGCCCCCACAGGCTTGTCTTGTCTCACTTCGTCCTCAGAACCGAACTGCCAGATAGGACACGTTATTGTTCCCACTTCACAGATGAGGACACCCAGGCTCCCAGCAGTCACTGGACGCGCTGAAGGCCACCCAGCTGGAAGCGGGGGAGCAGGATTTGCATCCAGGACTGTGGGACTCCCCAGCCTGTGCCCCACTGGCCACGCTACCCCAGGATGTACAGTGAGCAAACACGGCCCAGATTCCCACAGCAGGAGGCAAGGCAGTGTGAGGGAAGAACAAGCTCCTTTCTGGAGAAATCACGGAAGAACGAAACAGAAAGAGCTCTGAGTGGGACTATGTGTGGAGAAGCAGACCCTTACCTGGGATTAGCACATGGGACTGGGAACGGGCTGGGCTGAGCCGGCCGCCGGGCTCGTGCACCTGCCACAGGGACGCCCCGCTGCCAGGGAAGCTCAGGGCTCAGGGCTCAGAGCTCACAGCTCACCGTTCCCTTGCAGGACCTCTGGTCTGCTCCCTGCTGCTCTCCTGGCTCCAGACCCCGTAGCTTGTTCTGCACGACTCCCACACCATTCTGGCCTTTGGGAGGAAAGGGATAGGCCCTTGTGGGACACTGAGAGCAGGAGCCATCTGCTCACAAAGTGTCATGCATCAAATTTGGAGATACAATCCCAAAGTGACAAGTTTTGATCTCAATGCAAGGGCAAGATCACCCTGATCGAGCGGCTGATGAGGGAGCTGGGGGAAGGGTAGGGGTGGAGTTTTGGGGGTGTCAGCAGGGGAAGGCACAGATAGGAGTGGCCCACACCTGGGACCTGTCACAGAGCTTGTGCCTAAGTCCCGGGCGGCTACAGGAACGGCTTTAAGATCAAGTGCAGCCAACCGGGAGTCCAAAGTTCCCTTTCCTAAGATCTGGAGCCAAGCTCCAGCTTGAGCTGGGGACAGGGTTTGCAGCTAAATGGCAGGTGGGGGCTGGCGGTCACGGCTGTGTGCACGGAGGGAGAGAGAAGAGGAAGTCCAAGAATCACTGTGCCTTGGAGATGGCACCGCGCAGCCCCCACTGGCCACAGGCTAAGTGACTGGGGGCTTTAGGCTCAGGGCTTACAGGCCCCTAGCCCCCCGTGCCCTTTGTCTCAAGAAATAGTTGGGACAGAAGGGGGCTCTTGGACAAGACAGGAGAGACAGAGCACAGAACACTAGGCTGGAAACAAGAGAAGGAAATCCCTGGGTGTTCCCCACATGGAGCTGCAGTGGACTCCCGGTTGACATGTCTGGGTCCCCAGGTTTGGTGATAAGTCAAAAAGTATCTTTCGGATATGGAACCCCCCCAGTCTGATGCACATGTAACCCCCAAATATACCCTCATCCGGGACAAAATACCTTCCACCTGAAGCCAAACTCCATTTCCATTCCCTGATCCTGAGCCCTCTCCTAAACTTGACCCCTGACCCCAAACCTACCCTGGCCAACCCCAGACTGCACTGTCAACCCCCCCCCCCGCCCCTCCCTCACCTTGAACAGCCGCTGTGACCCTGCCTCCTTGGCGGGGACTCGGCCGCACGCGCATGTGTGTTCGGGGCCCCAGCTCTGTTCCTTCTGAAGGCCCCTGCTGGCCCCCTGCTGGCTGTTGCCCTCAGCCAGCCTTGCCCTGAGGGCCAATGGGGACCCCTTAGAGCCGCTGGGCTCTGCACAGCTCCGGCCATCCCTGCGCGGTGACAGACGAGCTCTGGTGCTATCAGCACTGCGGGAGGGATCCACCCATTTCCCTGCTGTCACTGTATCGTGATTTCCAAGGCAGCGTCAGCTGATTCCATCTCACACCACCATTCCCCTCCATCTCTGTTCCCAGAGGCTTCCGTGGGGCCAGGACCCAGGGGAGATGGTCCGCTAGTGCGATTATTTCCAGACCCCGGTAGGCACCGTGCTTCAGCGCTCACACATTCTGCGGACCTCCTAGACAGACACCCCACTAAGCCCCTTCTGCCTCGGCCTCGGCACCCACTCCCGGCTCGCCTGAGGCCTGACGCCACCAGGAGCGCCTCCCAGGAGCCCGAAGGAGGCAGATGAGGCAAATGCCCCTCTGGAAGATGACAGAAATCCTAAGATCCGCAGAGGTGCTCACGCAGGAAGGAGGTAAGCAGGGCCTGTGGCCTCTCTTCCACCCCCCTAACCAATTGCAACTGTCCCGACAGACTGAACGTGCGTGAACCGCTGGCGGCTGGGCCCTGGGGAGAAGCGGTTCTGGAAGAAGCTTGCAGGCAACAGGGAGGAGGGAGGCTGTGGCTGGGGCCTGGCAGGATTATCCCTGGGGATAATGGAAGGCACAGCCCACCCCCCAGAAGGCTGGTTTAATGGCAGACAGAGTGCTAGGATCTGAGCCCTGCCAAGAGGAGACAGAGAAGGGTTTCCAGACCTGGGACCTCGGTCTGTGGGGTCATCCAGCGGTGCAGCTCTGAGGTGCGGGGTGGGTCCACAGCCTCAAGAGGCCCTCCCTGGACCCCATGCCCGGGGAGGCCGGGTGCTGCAGCCTGGTACAAGGAGAAGAAAGTAGACTATTGATGAGAAGATTTAATCTCAATGCAAGAACAACTTTCTAACCATTGCACATCCGATTTAAAAGAAAAGCTAACAAGAAGACATCACATCAACCCTCTGATTATTTGTGGGCTGAGAAGTCTGCCTGTAAACCTCCCTGGTAATTAAGTAGAATGACTCCATTTTACCACATAAGTATGGTTATTGCTCCTGGGTGGCTGCAATGAATAGAAAAGCAGCTTAAGGAAGCCATCATCAAGGCATAATGAGTTTTAAAATATTAATTAATATGTTAATAATCATTCTAGGTGGAGGGTGAATGGTGGTGCCATCGGAAATGGTTTCTGCCAGGGACCCAGGAGGGCCGGCATCCTACCCTGCCCAGCCCTCTTCCTGGAGGGCATCCGGGGGGGGAGCAACAGTGAGTGGAAACCAGAGCCCTGCTTTGTCGGTAGCTCAGTGAGGCCTCCTGTCCCAGCTCAGGGCTCTGAGCAACCGGTCTGGAGCCCCGGTCACAGTGACCATCAGCGCCAGCAGGCCTGTCATGTTCCCAAAAGTACATGTGGCATCAACACCTCAAGAGGGCCTATGGGACAAGAGGGATGCCCCAGGGAGGCCCTGAACCCACCTCCCTCCCAGGACACAGAACCAGAAGGGATGAGAGGAAAGGTGGCCACGGGGCACAGGGCTCATATCCTTCCTGGGTTAGCAAGAATGCCAGGAACCAGACTGGGGTCCACGAAGGCCCATTTGATGCCTTGGGTTCTGACTGAGCAGGATAGCAAAGCCTTCCTTTGTTTTTATTGTTTTTGGTTTTTTTTAAGATTTTATTTTATTTTATTTTAGAGAGAGAGAGAGAGAGCATGAGCAGGGGGGAGGAGCAGAGGCAGAAGGAGAAGCAGACACCCCGCTGAGCAGTGAGCCCGATGTGGGACTTGATCCCAGGACCCCGAGATCATGACCTGAGCCAAAGGCAGATGCTCAACCAACTAGCCACCCAGGTGCCCCCAAAGGCCTCCTTTGGAAGGAATTGAAAGGACAGTGGTCAGAAGAAAGTCTTACATGGGAAGTGGGAAGGGAGACTGAAGCCCCTTCTCCTCTTCAATCACTTCGGTTTTGTTCTCTGACTTTTCGGTCTGCCTAGCAGGGGCAGAGCTGCCTCCCCCGGGGGACAGTCTGCAGCACGTGGATGCTGTCTGTTCCCAGCTCGCTTGGCCCATCCATCAATACCTTCTAGAAAGAGGCAGCCCCCAGAAGCCCCTGAATAGGTTAGAACAGGGCGGCAAGTGATTAACCCAAGGCTGTCCTACACTTAGGCCAAAAATTCACCCTCCCTTCTATTTCCCCACCTTCATTATAACCAGGCTCACTGTACCAGGTAGTTCAACCGAGGGCTGCACGAGGAACGCCACGGACAGTGTATTCTTTGGCAGCAATAGAAAATTCCCTCAAATCTGAACCTCTTACACCCTTCTCCCATCATTAAGTTCTTACAGAGAAGTTAATGTCCCGAATGAAATCCCTTTCCATCTGCTAATCCATCTCCGAAATTCTCCCTTCCCTGTTGCTTTTTGGCTGTCTCAGACAGAAGGGACCTTCCTTAGAGGCCTGGGGCGGCGGGAGGGGGGGTCTGGGGAACCTAGGGTACTTACTTCTTTACCCTTGCAGCCCGGACCCAATTCCTCTGGAGTGATTTTCAAAGTTTAATAGAGCTAATTTGAACTCTCTCATCTGTGCCATTTTCCTTAAAAGTCCAAATAAAACAGCCACAGCTCTATATCCAGGCCATCTGAACCTCAATGTGGCCACTTGAGCAATAAGTAACATTCCCCAAGCCAGGGAAGGCCTGACATTTCTTTGGGCAGCCCTTAACCACAGCTGGTTGTTGTAGCCCTGGGCTAGGGAGGGAAAGGACAAAGGTCAGGTTTTGACTCCACCTGTGACCCTGTGTGACCTTAAGCAAATCCCTTCCCTGCCACAGGCCTGTTTCTCCCTTCTGCCGAACTCTGACTGTCCTGCCCTGCCTGCTTCCCAAAGCTGTGGAGATAAATGGAGAGGAAGCACTTAGACACTAGCTTGAGAAGCCTAGATGAGAATGCTCCCTTCCCTGTCCTTCCTCCGTGTGGATCAGCTCCAAGGATGAGAAGGCATCAGGGAGAAAAAACCCCTTCCAGGCCCAGCCTGAGCTCTGCACCCTCCCCCCATCTCCACTCCCCCCCTTTGTGCCCCAGCTCCCTTCTCAGTCCAGCACCCATCCTTATTTCCTAGATCGAATACCCTAAGGCACAGGCCTCAGAATACCTCCGTGTCCACGTCTGAACTCAGGCACGGAGCACCCCCGCCCCCGGGGTGCGCCCCCTCTGGTTCTGTCCCACCCAGCTCAGCACAGGTTGCGGGAACATTTCCTCCCAGCAGCCTGCCCGGCGGTGTGAAAAAAGTCTAGAATGCTGCGAACACGGGGCTGCCAACTTTTGTCCAGATGGTTTCAAACTTGCTGGGACAAAAGGCTGAGCCCCTTCCTGAGGAGCAGCAGCTCGGCCAGTGAAAGCAAGGGAGCACCGCAGAGCACACTCCCCACCCTGCGTCAATTAGGCACTGATTAGCAGGGAGGGGGCCCCGGGGGTGCTGGCTGGGTGCTGCCCCGTGGCCTTGGCCTTGCTTCTCTAATTGGAAGCCATGCCTGGCAGGGCTGGGCATGGACTTCATGCTGAGAGAGAGAGGAGAGAGCCAGCCACAGCCTGAACACTTCTGTTTCTGATCTCTCCTCGCAGGCTTTTCCAGAGCCGCTGGGCACCTCCAGGAGGAGGGGACAGTGGGTTTAAGCAGTGGCTGCCACCTGCTAATTGCAGCTTCTGATGCTTGAAGGGGGCTACTCAGGCAGGTGTAAAGGTGGGGCACGTTCCCACACAGCCCCTTCCCGCCCTGCCCCCACTAGGCGTTCCTTCAGTGCCCTGTGGCCCTGAAGAGCTGCCCTGGGGAGATGATTCCTGGATTCCACTCCAGGTTCTACCTGGGGATGGGAGGGCCACTGGCATTCAGTGGGGGGCAGCGGATAACAGCGGAGGCTAATATTGTACATCTGACTACCAAACATGGAAATGGGATTGGCATGACTGAGAAGCCTAACGTGTAATTAAAAAAATTTTCTTTAAGATTTTATTTACTTCAAAGAGAGAAAGAGGAGAGAGAAGAGAGAGAGCACACAGGCATGAGCAGGGGGAGGGGCAGAGGGAGAAGCAGACTCCTCACTGAGCAGAGAACCGAACATGGGGCTTGATCCCAGAACCCTGAGATCATGACCTGAGCCCAAGGCGCAGCCCCCCGACGTGTAATTTCATTGTGGCTCATTTAAAGAGCCACACGGGGTTAGCGGCTATAGCACAGGACAGCACAGCTTTAGACAGAAGCAAGGAAAATCTTACCCAGACTCCCCGCAGGTCTCTGAGAGGAACCTGAGGTCTGACTGTCTCCTGATCCGGTCCTCTCCACTCACCAAAACAGGGCTTTCCCTCCTCCCCACATCCATTCTGGGCCTCTTCCCCGGGAGCCCCGAGCCCCACGGGCCTGGGCTTCCAGGAGCGGTCAGGGACTGAGGTGAGGAGTGCAGCCTTTGGGGCCACACAGACTGGAGTTCAAATCATCCCTGCTCACCACTGAGCAACAAGCTACAAGCTTTTCTGAACCTCCATTTCCTCATCTGTAAAAGTGGGGGGAAGAAATATGACCGCTGTCCACAGAGGGCTCCTGAGAGGCCCGACCATGAGGCGCGGAGACTAGCCCTGGCACACGGAAGCGCTCGGGAAGGGGAGCCTTTCGCAGCCACCCGCGCCATCGCCCCTGCCCTCACTAGTTAGCAGGCGGTTGGCAACTGCTAGGTGGAGAACGAGGCCTGACAACTGTCTTCTGGAAGGAGGCTGCAGACCTTAAAACGCAGTCTGCGTCTGGAGCTTCTGGAGTAACAGTAACAGCAAAGGCCGCCAGGACAGAAATCAAACTCTGCCTTATCCAGACAAGGCGGGGGAGTGGGTGGGAGGCAGTACCTGTTGCTAACTGAGGAAGTGGGTCCTCTCAGAGTAGGGACTCAGACCTAACAACTGCTGCCAATTGTGTGGGGTGGGGGTAGGTATGCATGATGGCTGGAATCTGTCAGAGGTTACAGGGTCAGGCCCGAAACTCCCCCCAGTGGGAGCAGAGACGGGACCATCCACCCCAAAGCTCCCGTGTCCGCTGGTGACCACAGGCCTGGCACTCTTCCTGCCCACAGCTATCCTGGGGAACCTGGGTGGCAGTGGACCTTAAATGGGAAGGTGGAGGAGTGGGGGAACCCCCCCACCCCGAGTTGCTTCAAAGTGAATGGCCGGTGTGAGGCGCTTGCCCTGGGTGTGGAAGGACAGACACAGGGCCAGGCATCCCTTCCTGCTAGTCATGGTGAGGTTTCCTGAGCTTGGGAGGAGAGGGGGAGGGCGGATTTCAGACCAAGAGGTTTGCAGGAGACCCATGGTGGGGGTGTGGGCCTTGGAGGTGGGAAGGCCAATGAGGAGAGGGGGAGCACCCAGAAATCACCATCTTCTATGAGGGTCTGAGGCCTGGGGTGACCCGGAAGCTCCCCCACCTCATCTATGCTGGCTCCAGGAAAGAGCAACATGGACTGTCAAATGGCTGGACAGTGACCCACCATTCTAGTGGCTGTCAACCGACACCCAAAGCCCTTGGTGGAGCTGGAGTGCCCAACCAGGGGAGCACTCTGGAGAAAGAGGAGCCGGCCCCTAAACAGCACCCACACCCCAGGGGAGGAAGCCATCCCCAACGGGGAGGTGCCCACCCAGCAGGACAGCATTGAACAAAATACACCATGGAGGTCTGGAATTGGGGTGCCCGGGCAACTGCTCATCCCTCCCTCCCCTGCTGTCCCTGCTACCCAGCCCTCCCGAGAGCAGGACTGTCATCAGACTCATTGGCTCCCAAGTTCTGAAATGAACTCTGCTCCAAGTAATTACAGCTCTTCAAGTTTCCCGTCCTCTGTTTAAAGAATTCGTCCTCTCGCCCTCAATGCCCCATCAGCTCCCTAATTAGCAGCGCACGGCGCGATTACACATTCTCCGCAGCTCGCTGGGTCCGGCCCCCTAATGAGTGTTTGTGGACAGCTGGGAACCAGGCCCGCCACCGCGGCCCCGCCGAGCCAGGAGTCAGGGCCCAGGAGTACGAGCTGTCAGCTCCGTGATGGGGCTGGAGCTGGTCGCAGCCCCGCGGGCCTCCAGGAGGAAAGGCCTTGAAATATAAATGAAGATGAATATTCATATTTGGTTCAATAAGTGCCAACTATTAATATACATGTCTGTCGGGAAGAGGAGGCAGCTCGGAGCCAATTCTGCTGGGCATAATTGGGCTCCTAATTCACAATTAGCCTTGAGCTCCGGGCCTCTGTGCCGCCAGACCTGGGCTGCAAACCATGAGAGGGGTAGGGGACGGCCCCTAGGGCAGGCCCCGCACCCCTCGGGGTGCTTCTTCCCTGAGGCCCTTCCCCACCAGGAGAAGGCCAGGGAGAGGAGAGGGGCCCACAGTTCCCTCCAAGAATCCCGCAGGAATTACAGGGACCCACATCCTTCAGGTGGACCCCAAAGTCCCATCTGAACCACCCACACTGAACCTATATGGGGCTTCAGTTCAGAGAACTCACGTCCAGGGTGTAAGCAAACTTCATGTCATGAAATATCTAGAAACACAGGGGACTGAAGCCAGAAAAGTGTAGGGACTCTGCCCAGAGTGGTGGCTTTCCACTCCGACGGCTGGCTTCCCAGGGCCCAGCCTATGTGGCCCGAGGGACTCCAGCCCCTGCCCCAGGGGTGTCACTCAGTCTCTCTTCGAAGCCCTCTCTTGCTTCCCCGGACTCTGCCCAGATGTCCTCCATGATGACCGGGCTGCCACCAGACCTTCTCCATAGCCTAAAAATCCCGGACTGCCTGCCTGTGGCTGCAGAGCCATGCTGAGCACTGTCCCCTCCTGCCGCATACCCTCATCTCAGAGACACAGGGAAGACCTCAGGGTTCAGAGCCCTGGAGCTGCCGCAGCCCCGGGGGGCAGGTGGGAGGCAGGTCTGCGCCCTGGCAACGAGCGCACACCTGGGGCAGCTCTATAGACTCCCCGGGAATCAAAAGGGGCCCCGGGAGGTCACTGGCTCTGTCCTAGGTCTGCCTCAGCCAGGGGCAGGAGCCAAGGTCTGCCTTCAGGCAGAGGGCCTGCCTCTGCCCTCCAGCCACGGTCCACACCTGTCAGGACTCAGCTGGCTCTGGTGGGGGTGGGAAGTGATCAGAGAGGTGCTGAACAAGGCCTGGAGGATGAGAGGGTAGACTGAAGCTTGTCCAGGTCCGCTTCTGCCTGAGCAGTGGCCAGGAGCAGGGGGGACAGGGAGGGGAAGGCAGGAGCTGCGACGAGGCCGTGGGCCGGGCTCTCCAGAAGGCCTGGTGTGTTCTGGGCCTAGATCATTGCATCCTCTTTTTTTTTTTTTTTTTTTTTTTAAGATTTCATTTATTTGAGAGCGAGCGAGCCTACATGCGCACGAGCAGGGGGAGAGGGAGAAACAGACTCCCTGCTGAGCAGGGAGCCCAACATGGGGCTTGATCCCAGGACCCTGAGATCATGACCTGAGCCGAAGGCAGACGTTTTACGACTGAGCCACCCAGACACCCTCATTGTATCCTCCTAACAATGTGTGAGGTTCGTTCCATTTCACAGATGAGAAGGCTAAGGTCCAGAAAGGTTAAGAAAAGGGTATAGAGAGGAAGGCTGAGCACACACAAAGCCACTCCCTAATCTAATATCCCAGGGTCTGCAGAATGGCCTTGTCACACAGGACATACAGGAAAGGGGGCGGCCTCCCGTCACAGGAAAGGGGGGCTGGCCAAACACAGAAACATGCTGAGGCTAATGGGAGCAGAGTTTTGGACCCTGGGGGAAGGGAGGTACAAATTAGGCAAGGGGGTGAAGTAGAACGAACTCTGGGTTAGGGCTGGAGGGATCAGAGTGAGCTTGGAGTTTTCAAAAGAGACAGAGACACAACTGTCCACCTAAACAGAGCAGGGCTTCTTGGTGAAAGGGCTGATTCCAGGGTGGGAGGGGGTTCCAGGATTGGGGCAGAGAAAGTATGGGGTGAACCCAGGACACCTGACTGTGCCAGAAAGCAAGTGTGTGCTCAAACCACGACAGGGATATAGCAACGGCAAAGAGAAGCCGGCTTAGAGGGGCTCCCCCGGGCCAAATCTGGGGCAATCTGAACATCAAAATAATGATAGTAGCAGTTTATAACCCAATGAATAAAATAGGAAACCATGAATCCATCCTGACATAAATGAATAAACTAGAAACATAATGAGGAATGGGATATTTACATAGTCTCAGAGTACCTTCCCACATGGTTATTAATTATAAAGGGAGAAAAGAGTAATTTTACAGTGGAGAAGCCTGGAAGACACCATCTTCATCAAGGGATCCCAGTGAACATCAGTAATGGAACAAATCAGAACCGCGCCCCCCTCCCCGACTGGACGAGGGGAAAGGGATCCTACGTCACTTCTGTCAGGTTTCTGCCCAAAGCGCACAGCCTGAACCCAACTTGGAGAGACACTGCCCAAACCCAGACTGAGGGACAGTCCGCCAAATACCTGGCCTGTCGTCTCAAAGGTGACCAGGTGAGGGGAGGCCGAGGAACTGCCCTCCCTTGAAGGAGAGGAAATAAATGATGATGTGAGACCCAAGATCAGAAAACCTGGATCCTTCTGCTGTAAAGCGTGATTGGGACAGCTGGTAAACCCAAGCGGCAGCAGAGACCAAGCGGTGGTTACCCGTCGATGAGACTTTGCGGGCTGCCTGGTGGATACGAAGGAGAGTTCCTTCTTCGCATGGGGACGTGTGATGGGGTGTTATGTAGGCAACATATTTTCAAATGGTGCAGCAAAAAAAGACAGTTATGTGTACTGTGCTTGCCACTTTTCTGTAAAGTTGAAGTTATTTCAAAATAAAACCTAAAAGGCGAGGGAGCGGTCCTGGTCTGGGCTGAGGCCCAAAGCTGGGAAAAACCAGAGCACAGCGGCCCATGTT
>CM052815.1:40962997-40986560 GCA_028533885.1 Nasua narica | reverse complement strand
AAAAAAAAAAGGCCATTTCAAAATGCCATTTGTGGCTAATAGTGTGGAGTTCCAGGCTTAATCAGGAAGACGTGTCAGTAGCCAGGAAGGCATTAATGGGGCGTCACTTCTTTAGAGCTAGGATCAGGCCCAAATCCACCCTGAGCAACTCCTGCTCCTCATGACTTCTCCCCACACTGCCTCTTCCCCAGCAGCCAGACCTGTCTTCCTTCCTTCCCTCCCTCCCTTCTTCCCTCCCTCCCTCTCTCCTTTCCTTCTTTCTTTCCTTTCTCCCTCCTTTCCTTCCTTCCTCCCTCCTTTCCTTCCCTCCTCCCTCCTTTCCTTCCCTCTGTCCTTCCTTCCCTCCTTCCTTCCTAGGACAGGGTAAGGAGACAGGCGTCAGGGTTAAACCACTGACCAATTAGATAACTCGAGGGCAGGGAGAGCCCTGAGCCTGCGTAGAAGGTGGTGGCCCTTGGGTAGAACAAGAACAGGCACAGAGGGTGACAGGCAAGGTGGGGGCTGGTGATGAGCAGCACTTAGAAGCCACAGAGAGGGGACTAAGGAGTGGCCAGGGAGAAAGGAGGAACTCCAGGAGAGCTGGGTCACAGAAGTCAGACAGGAAAGAGCCCGAGGAAAGAGAAAAAGACCAGTCATGTTAAATACTGCCAAATTCTAGAAGACAGAGCCACATAAAACTCCAAGGCACTCACGGAATTTCTCCAATTAAAAAAATTATTTAAAGCTATCTTATACACAGTAAAGTACACAAATATTAAGTGTATAGCTTGATGAAACTTTTATAAATTTATACATGCCTGTAATCACCACCTAAATCCAGGTATTTCCAGCATCCCAGTGGCCTTCCTCACGACCTCTACAAGTTAACCAACCACCTGCCCCTCGGTAACCGCCAGTCTGGCTTCTATCCTCGCAAATTAGTTAGTTTTTTTTTTTTTTTAAAGATTTTAATTTATTTATTTGACATAGAGATAGAGAGAGATCACAAGCAGGCAGAGAGGCAGGCAGAGAGAGAGGGGGAAGCAGACCCCCCACTGAGCAGAGAGCCCAATGTGGGGCTCGACCCCAGGACCCTGAGATCATGACCTGAGCTGAAGGCAGAGGCCTTCCCACTGAGCCACCTAGGCACCCCACTCGCAGATTAGTTTTGCCTGCTTTTGTGCTTCAGAGAAACAGAATGATAAAGTGTGTACTTTGCTGCATCTGCCTTCTGTCCCCCAGCTTCGTGTCTGTGAGGTTCATCCACGCCATTGTGGGTACCAGCAGTGCCCTTGCTTGGCACCGCAGTGAGCAGCCAAGAACTCCTGTGTAGGCTGGAATCATGCGAAGGGATCTTAATCATTGGTGGGGAAGTTACGATAGTTCTGTGACTTTTAAAATTTTGTAGTCACATCGGAAAGACTCTCTTACTATTGGTTTAAAATGTACAGGGACATTTAAAAATAATACTGGGAGCCCCTGGGTGGCTCAGTGGATGAAGCGTCTGACTCTTGGTTTTGGCTCAGGTCATGGTCTCAGGGCTATGAGATGAAGCCCCACCTCAGGTTCCATGTTCAGCAAGGAGTCTGCTTGAGATTCTCTTCCTCTGCCCCTTCCACTGCTCACGCTCACTCTCTTTCTCAAATAAATCAATAAAATCTTTAAAAAAAAATAGTAAAACTAATATTCATTTAGTATTCTGTAATTTAGACCATTAAGAATTCAACTGCTTCATTTCTTTGTAAAAAACTTACCAAGAGCCGTTGGAATCGTGTTTGTCTCCTTCCTCTCATCTTGCTACTTACAATACAGAGAGAGCATCTTTTCTGGTCTTTTCTGTGCCTTGGTGAATTGTCCTACTGTTTTCTATGTTTGGCTCCACTTCCAACATTTTCTCCTTTGTGCTTCCAATGTTGTGAGATCTCTCTGAAAGTTCCTTTCGTGGGAAGTTATTTTGTGAGCGTCACTTTCTTGGAGGCGTCTTCATCCTTTCCATCACAGCTGCGGGCCTCGTTTATGGTGCTGAGTTTATGGTCACAAAGCACCAGTCAGCGCTTCCGTCTGCGGCTCCAGTGATGTTGGATTCGCATGTTAATGTTATCATTATTGATTTTTATTTCTTTGTTGTACCTACATATTTGTGGACTATATGTCTTTTTTTTGTTTTTTGCTTCTTAATTTTATAAAATGTCACATGGGTTTATAACGTGGAGATAAGGGGGCAACATGACTGTGCCCTTTGCTGTCTGTGTGTGAACTGAAGAGCTAGTGCCCGGTGGCCTGTCAGTGACAGACTTTGAAAGAAGTGACATGATTGGTCCCAGATCGTGATGTGAATCTGCTGTTTATGTAGTGACTTGTGGACTGAAAAACTAGCAGGTTAGTTTGAATTTTACGCAATTACAGTTAATATACCATAACTAAAATTTGAACCATGTTGCTGGGAAACTAGTATTATTTAACTCGACTGTGGTAATCGAAATCCACTCATATCAGAACCATATAAAAGAAAGACCGTATAAGGAATGTTGTTTTTCACTGCTGTGTGCTACTCCAGTGTAAGACTATATCACAATTTATTTACCCCTTCTTCTGTTGATTTGGGTGGTTTCCAGTTTGCCTCTCTTATGAATAAGGCTGTTAGGAACATTCTTGTACCTGTGTTCGTCAACATGTGCATTCATTTCAGCTGGGTAAAAGTCTTTCTTTTTGAAATAAGATTATTTTAGAGAGAAAGAGAGAGAGAGCATGAGTGGAAGGGGCAGAGGGAGAGGAAGAGAATCCTCAAGCAGACTCCCCAATGAGCTTGGAGCCCAACGTGGGGTTTGATCTCACGACCCTGAGATCATGACCTGAGTTGAAACCAAGAGTCAGACGCTTAACCGACTGTGCCATCAAGGTGCCCCTGGTTAAAGATTTCCTTATTCAGCTTCGCTAATGCTTTCACATGACCCAGGCAACCCCTCTCCCACCCTCAGAGAGCCGCAGGTTTGAAAGAAAGAATCCACAGGGTTATAATTGGACTGAGATGGGAGGAAGGGCCTTCAAGGATCATCAAATACGCCCCTTCTCCTCCTCCAGACCCATTTCGCAGACAGAAAGACACTAGGCCCAGAGGGCTTTGCTGGAGGTCACACATAGACCTCTGGGGCCTGCCTGGCCTGCAGAGGGCTGCCGTCCACGGTGCAGCCCCTCCTGGCTGTGAGGCTGGAACCAGCCTTATTCCGGGGCTGGTGCGGTTCTCCCCATCTCTCGGGTGGGAAATGCCTCCGCCCTCTCCACATGGGGGCTGAGGTCAAATCAGGCATGTGGGGCCAGGAGGCCGATGACGGGAACCTTCCCTCCTCCTGATACTCCTGAAGCTTTCAGTAAAAGCTCAGCCTGGCCTGGCTGCCCCATTTAATTCTCATAATTAGCTGACAGCTCATTAGCAGCTCATTAGAAACCCTGGAAATGCAGTGACAGTAACAAATTCAGTGCAACCAGGCAGTCTGGGGTGTCCCCAGAGGCCTGACCCAGGCTGGGCTTCTGGGGGGCTACTGGGAAGGAGCTCAGCCTCTCTGCCCAGGCCCGAATCCTTAGAGTCTGAAATCCAGTCACTGGATCCCATTAAAATGTCCTCTGCCCCAACCTGCTCCCTGCTGCTTTCCAGACGCACCCTCAGCTGTAGGACCTGGGCTACCCTCCTCACCTTCAAGGTCCAGATAGAAGGAGGTAGTCCGGCTCCAAGATAACAAGGGGGACCCCAAAGCCTCTAGGGGACCACAGAGAGCCCAGGCTCTCTGCCCAACCCTGGGCACCAGGCCAGCCTGTGATGTCCCATGTCCAGAGTCTCTGCCTGTCTATCTGCTGCGTCCTGGATGGCATGCTCTCCAGTATCCCTCTCTGTCTCTCCAGCTCTGGTCTCAGGCTTTGTATCTGTCCGTCTCAGTATATCTGCATTTATCCAACATTTGTCAGGCATCTGCTGTTTGCCTATTCTGGACTAAGTCTGAAGTAGTCACAAGGCTAGGTCAGTAAATAACTCATGCCACAGCAAGGAAGGAATTGAGTAGACAGACATACTTCCATGAGATAAGGGATGGAACGGAGTGAAAACCGAGGAAGCAGCAGAAGAGGGGCCCTAGGACTCAGAGGTGGGACATGTCAGAAGAGGCTTCCTGGAGGAGGCAGCATCTTAAAGGAGGAATAGGAGTTTGCTGGTCTGTCTCTTCTTCCCTTGAGCACCTCTTGCCACATTCCAGCCCTCCCCTCCGTACAGCTGAGCCCCTTCACCCCGTGGTCTCGGGCCCACCAAAGGCCCCAGGACAGAGAAAAGACACATGGAACATAGCCAGACCCACAGGAGAAAGCTAGGGCCTGGAGCCTGCAAGAAAAGTCAGAGTGGCCTCTCCTACAGAGACGATGGAGAGGTAGAGAATAGGTAATGGCAGTGGGGGGGGGGGGGGGGCGCAGGAAGGGAGAGGAAAGTCAGATGGGGGTGTTGGAGTCCTACCCTCCAGCAGGCCAGGAGACCTGGGACAAGTGGCCAATCTCCCCTGGGTTTCCAGTTCCCCTTCCCTGGGTGCTCAGTGGGAACCAGTGAGAACTGTGGCCTGGGTGGGGGAACCGGGATTCCTGGCCTGGCGACCAAAGGTCAGGGCTGCGCAAGGGAGGCCTGGCCCCCAATCCTGGGCTCCCAGCTCCACCTGGGGGTGACCATACGTCTGCCACTGGGATCGATGGGCAGTCATTATCATCGCCACATGTTAATGACACCAATTAATTCCCCATCTGTGGGTCCCCTGCAGCCATCAGTGCTGAAGGTTAAAGGGAGGGGCACCGACTCAGGGTGGTTTGTCCCCAGGATGACAGTCACGGGCCTGTTTGGGTAGCTTCTGTGCGCTTATTGTCCTTGCATCGCCTTGTGTATAAAGAACATGTTCATCCTTGACGGGTATGTGCCTTGCGTGTCCCCATGGAGGCACTCTGTGTATGTATGTGTTGTGCATGTGCACAAACTTGTGTGTACAAACTGTAAGTCTTGTGAACAAAGTACTGTGGTCCTAATTATGTGCCTTACAGGTGTACAAAGTGTGCATATAAATTACGCATTCTGTTTGCACACAATGTAGCGTGTACATCTATGTACATTTGTGTGTACACACAGATTGTGTGTGAGTCTGTGAACGCGGAGGACACTAAGGATTTGTAGCTCCTCTGTCCATGTGGATTGCGTGTGGACAGGTAGGTGCACCGTTCTGTGTCTACTTGCATCACTGCCCAGGCGTGTGCAAAATGCCAATCCGTGGAAGTGTGCTCACGTACTCACGTTGGTGCTCATGTGCTCACGGAACTGGGGTTCTGGCCTTCAGCCTGGGGTTCTAAGTAGATCCTGCCCTTGACATGGACCTGAGGCTGCCCAGCCGTCATCCATGTTTTGAAGGATGAGTAAGAGTTCACCGAGCAATTGGAGAAGTTGAGGCGAGAAGGGGGTCCCAGGCTAAGCATTCCAAGTGTCTCACATACGTTCAGGGCATCTTCACAGCAAGCCTACGAAGCGAGCACTATCCTATTTTCATTTCACGGACGAGGAAAATGAGTCCGAGACGTCCAGCAGCTTGCCCACAGACTTGTAGCTCGAAAGTGGTACAATCAGGATTCGAGTGGACATGTACGCAGCCACACGCACGTTTGCACACACAATGATAGACACAATGCACATGTTGACAAGGCAACGGACACACACTCCTGATCGCACAGGCATGCCGAGCACACACTTATGCACGTACACACGTACACACGCAGCCAGGCTGTCTCCGGGGGCCCCAGCTGTCTGGACTGGCCCGCCCCAGAGCTCGAGCTCAGCCCTGGGTTTGTTTGGATGCGGGTTCAGTGCGGGGCAGGAGGGCGGTGAGCATGGGAGGAAGGGGAAGCAGGAACCTGGGGGTGCTCTCCACCTTGTAACCAGAGCCTTGCAGCCCACAAACAGAGGGCGGGATCCTTCCCGTCCGCCGCACCCAAGCAAACACGGCTGCTCTGCAGACGCAGCGCGGCCTCATCCTCCCCATCTCCACCAGGGGCGAAGGCTGCCCACCTTGCCACTGCCCAAGCCTGCGAAAAGGACTCTCTGGGAAATGGGAGAACCCAAGTCCCCACCCAAGCCTCGTGTGTCCCCAGTCCTCCTCGGGGGTTCAAAGAGAAACCTAAACACTGCAGCCTGCCCACACACGATGCTGCCTGTTGCCCAAGGACACTCCCTGAGGGCCCTGCTGTCCTGGGCCGGGGGCCGGTCTGCCTTGCTCTCGGGGCCTCAAAGTCGAGCTGTGTCCAGGCCACCCCTCACCCTCAGAAGGCCCTGGACAGGCAACCTGCCCGGCCTACCTGTGCCAGAATGTCTGGCTGGCGGCCCCTCCCCTGGGCTCTCTCTCCTCTTAATTAATAGAAAGTCATTGTGAATACCAAAGAAGAAATTAGCACCTGCCAGTCATTGCTGGGTGTTTATGGATTTCTCAAGCCCTCTTTAATTAACCCCTCCAGTTCTGAAGCCCTGTGTCCCCCATGGGAGCCTGGCCCCCAGCCTCAAGGGGCCCAGTCCAGCTCTTGCAAATTCCCTCCCAAACAGCAGTTTCCCATGCATCTTAAGGTCGAACTTACCCCCGCCCGCAGGCAGGCCCCTGTGGCCCCAAGATGGCAGGCAATAAGATCAAGACAGGAAGCATCTACGCCCTTTCACCTTCCGTTCCACACCCCAGGGGTTTGGGGACAGGAGGGCTCATCCCAGCCACCAGGCCCCAGGGGCAGAGAGTGGGCCTGGAGCCCCTGGAGGAGCACAGCTCCAGTTCGGAGGTGGAGACACCCAAGCTGGTCCCTGCCTTGGAGTGGTGGTTCTCAGATGGGCTGCAGCTGCTCCGGGAGCCTAGAGGGTCCACCTCTCCTTGCCACTGGGCCCAGGGGAGGCACCTTCCCAAGTCTTCGCCCTTCCCATCCTTCCTGTCTTCCTTCATCCCAGTCCTCCCCACCAACACTCCCTGCTGTATGCCTCCTGCTGACTAACACCCACACTTATGTGTGCCTCCCCACCCCCACCCCCTGTCTCAGCCGAGACCCCTGCTGCTTCAAAATCAGTTACCTGCCTGTGGGGGTCCAGAGCCCCACCAAGGGGCCTCCAGTTCCCTGGGCTTCTGGTGCTTCTCTGCCTCTTGGCTCCCACCACCTCTCACACTGCCCTGGGGTCCACCTGCATCCTTCCCAAGGGGCATTCAGAGCCCAGAGCCCAACCCTGAGTGCCTAGAGCACTCAGGTGCTTTGCACGCTGGGAGGGGGGGAGATTGGTAGAGGCAGGGGACTGAAGAGTTAGCTGCGGCTGCCCTAACCAACTGCCACAGATGGTGTGGGTCAAACAACAGATCCTATTTTCTCGCAGTTCTGGAGGCGGGAAAGGCCAAGGTCAAGGTCCAACGGGGCTGGTTGCTAGTGAGGACCCTCTTCCCTGCTTGCAGCCAGAGCCTACTACATCCCGTGTCCTCACTCTCTGGTGTCTCTCCTTCTAATGACACTAATCCCATCACTCCAGGACCCCACCCTGATGACCTCATTTAATCTAGGGACCTCCCTCTAGGCCCTGCCTCCAAATACAATCATAGTAGGGATCAGGCACTTAAATAGATGAATTTGGGGAGGGGGTGTACCATTCGGCCCATAACAGAGACATCATCACAGAGAGGTCACATTGCAAATGGAGGGTTTTGACCATCCAACTCCATTCATCAAAGAGCCTCCAGAGTCTCCGGAGGATTCTGACTCGGAGCCCACGTGAGAAGTCGGGCAGGGCGCCCGCACCGACACACAGCAGGGGTGGAAGAACGCGAGCTTGAGAGGTAGTCTGGCCTTCCCATCACAGACTTCTACCGGTTCTGCCCTGTGTGGTGACGTGGACTTGCAACACTAGGGTTTCAGGGTCCAGACTTCTGACAGGACAGAAGTCTGCCTCCCCTGCTTCCTTCACTCTTTCCTTCTTGAGTCAGCTACCCATGGAATGTTCCAGAGAGGCCCCAAGGGGATAAGTCGGGTGGGAGCTGTGGTTCCCGAGCAATATCCAGTCAAGGCAGGACCCCTGAGCACCAGGGTCCTGGACAAGGAGGGGCAGAAAGTAACTATGAATATTAAAGGTCTGAACATGTCATGAGAGCAAGCTCAAATCTGTCCCCTGCTACTGTGAGGCTCAGAAGTTGCACATGAGTGTACTCACACAAGTATGTTGGAGGGAGGGGTGTTACTTAGAACCTTCAGCCCCAGCCGGGAGAAGGGAGGACACTGGAGGCAGAGTCGGGCACTCAGAGCTCCCCTTCATCCTGTCTCTCCTGGTGCTTTCCTCACCAGCTGGGATCTCTGGGAGCCGAGAAGCATGTCGGAAATGACACCTGGTCCCGGCAGGCTTTCATTTTTCATTTCTTTTAAATGAGCGCGATCACATCTTCCACCGCTGCCCTGGCTCCTGCCCTCCCTGAAGTTCCCCAGACTCTTCCCAGGGCAGGAAAGGGTCCTTCATGGCAGAATCTGAAGCTGTTTCCGCTAGCATCTGAGCTCTCCTTCCCGGTAGTCCTATATCCTGCATAATGGCCCACTCAGCAAAGCCAGGAACCTCACTGCACCTCTGTGCACCTTGCAGCATTCTCCTTTTCCTTCAACTATGTCACAGCCAAAGCAAAAACGAGAAGCTAGAGATTGTGCCCTCATTAACCAAGACTGGCCAGTAAATATGCCTACAGTCTTGGGTTGATGTGGCTCTTCCCATTGCCTATGTGGGGGCACGGCAGACCCCTTCACCTTCATCCCGGTCCTCAACAAGCCCCCGTAAAAACTGTCTGATTAAAATACATCTCAATCTCTCTGATCCCCCAGAGCCAGGGATGGGGACCCCTACATGATTGATAAAGGGTGTTCCGAGACATCAGGCCGCTGAGGGTCTCCTGCCAGGCCCTTTGCCCTCATGGTAGCTTTGGGTTGGGCTCTTGCTGCCACCGCGGACAGAAGGGCAAGGGGCCAGCTACTAGGTGAGGGACTGCTAGAGCTGTGGGGGACCAGGTCATGGCACAACGCCTGCCTGGCCCCCATATTGGATCCAGAAAGTTCATCCCATAGGGGACATCCTGGGCACAGGATCCCGAGAGACCACTCAGCATCTACCTCCTGGCTTCTGGTCCAGCGGGCACCGAGCAGTCACAACAGCCCTTTCACCGAGCCCTGCTGTACGGCGAGGGGTCGAGCTACATCCTACCCTTTGCACTCCCAAAGGTGCCTTTTAAAATTGCTTCTATGGGCTCTGTGTTTTGAAAGATTTTGTCAACGAAAACCTTTAGGTGTGAGTGTGGTCAGAGCCATTCATCACAGGCTCATAGGCTCTTTCCATTACATTCCTTGACATTTGAAAATCGCCTGCAAATCCCATACTTGCTCTGGGGCCCAGAGAGGAAGCTGACTTGTGTGTGTGTCAGGATTTCCTGGGGTGCTCCGAGACCCGGGAAGCAGAGCCAGGGAAGGCCCAAGCAATCCCGCAGGGGCCCTCCCAGCCGAGTCCCTCTGCGCTTCCTCCAGTGCACATGACCTTCCTTCCCACACACCCACCCACCCCCGCACCATGCCCTGCAGCACAGGCACCTCGGCACCCCCGGGCCATCCACATCTATCCACGAAGCTGAGCCCACATCAGGGGCGGGAAGAGGGGATGCTCCGCAGTGAGGGCCATGCCAGGACCCGAGGCTTGGTCGCTCTGTCACATTGGGGTGGAACCTGGGATTAGGGCCCAGCTCTCATTGCTTTGGACACATGCCACCCCAGGAGCTGTACAGAAGCTGGGGAAGCAGAAGCTCTGATGATGAAGGTAGGAGGCAAGGCCATCAGAAGTGATGCCTTGGTGTCAAGGGTCCTATCTGAGCCTCTGCTGGCAGGCCAAGGGCAGCATGTGAACAGGGACATGCGTGAACATGCCTGGGAAGGCCGGAGGGGTCTGGGGAGGGAATCCTCAGGCAAGACTCAGTCTGGTTACTGAAGCCAAAAGTCCTTCTTGGTCCCCTGCCCACTTTTCTTCACGTTCCACGTCTCATCCCTCACTGAAGCCTATCATTCTATCAATCTATCTCCAAAGCCTTTTTCACCTGCCCCCATTTCCCCCCATCTTCTCTGCCACTATCTTATGCAATGTCCCTTAACCAATCTCCCTGCTTCTCTTTTTGTTCCCCTTGGAGTCATTTGTTCCACAGAAGACAGGGTAAACCTTTAATCAGCTGTCATTCCCCAGGTGGAAACCTGTCAGGGGTTCCCTGTTGTGTTTAGAATAAATGGGTTCCTTCCTGTGGCCCCCAAGGCCCTGCAGGGCCTGGCCCGAGCCCCCCACCCCCCCAATCATCGTGGCCTTTGGTCAAGGCCCTGGAGTCCACCCAACTCTGCCTGGGTTCCCTCTGCCTAAAGCGTCCCTTTCTTTAGCCTTCAAGCCTCCTCTGAAAGGCTCCCAAGAAGGCTCCTGTCCTGTCACGATCTATTTTGGCATTCTGTTTACTTCCTTCCTTGTGCTAATCACAGTACATAATCATTTTACATATTTGCATAGCTCTCGATCATCCGCCCCACAGCAAGACTGCAAGCTCCTCAAAGACAATGACCTTGTCTGTCTCTTACCTTCTCATGTCCAGTGCCTATCACTGTGCCTGGCAATAGCGGAGGGTCAATCAATAAATATTTCTTGAACGAACAACTGAGTCTCTCGATCCAATTCCACTTAGTGTACATTCTTTGTGCAGCCCCTGGTCCTTGCTGCGGAGCGTGGCGCTGGTCACCCTGGAGACATCAGCACTGGTTCGCCTGTTGTTCTCCAGGCAAGCAGAGCGTACCACCGGCAAGACATCCCGCCAAGCTTCCAGACTGGGGGGGCGGGGATGGGGGGACGCGGCCCGGACAAGGCCCCGCGGCTGAAGCATCAAGGTCCCAAGACTAAGTTCCCACCGATAGGAGGAAGGGGGTTAAGCCAACCGAGTAACTCTTCCAGAAGGAAGACCCTCTTGTAGAAGATCACCCGTGCCAGTGGGCTTTGGGAGGAAGCCTTTCCTCCAAAGCTCCAGAGCAGCACCCAGGATAAGAACTGCCTCTCTCCTCCTGGGACCAAGTGGAGGACCGCCGCCTGAGAGATGGCAGCCGGGGCAGGAGGCGCCCTCCTTGGCTGCTGGGCTTCTTTCGAGAGCAGAGGTTTCCCTCATCTTGCACTAGAGCGTGGGCCCGAGCCTCCGGAAACAGTCTGTGCTCCCGGAACCTGGTGCGGTCGGCGTGACGAGGGAAACAGAAGCTGGAAGCAGTCAGGATGGCGAACGCTAAAAGTTCGCGTGAGAGGCAGGCCGAGCAGTGCGCCTGCGCGGCCTTGGGCACTGGTTCCCCGCTGCGCAACTGCGCCTGCTCCCTGGTGACGCGGTGCGCGAAGCGGACCCGTGAGTGTGAGCCCGGTCCCCGCACGTGTGAGGGGCCGTGGGCACTCCAACTCCCGCCCCGGAGAGCATCCGTGTCTCTGTCCGCGCAGACAGGGCTGTCAGGACGCCCACGGGGTCTCTTTTCTCTCTTTGGTCAGAAACACTTAAAGGTTTCCAAAGACCGTTCCTGACAATGACCAAAGCATTAGAATTTGTTTTTGTCACGTAAATTCCTTCAGAATGCAGCCCTCTGTGGTATGGTGTGGTTGCACCTTACTCAAATTCACCGACGCGCAAAATAACCCTACTCCATTTCGAAACCTTGAACCCCAAACTTGCCAACACGACTACTCTAGGCTTTTGCTGGGAGCTGGAGGTGTTCATGAGCCACTGGCTTTTTGCAACTCCTAGACTGAACTTGACAGCAGCCTCTGCCTAAACTCCCCAAACCTTGAGAGGCATGCAGAGCAACGGTGACATACTTGAGCCCACTGGCTGGGTTCAAAACTCTGTTCTGCTACTCCTGAGCTGTGTGACCTTGGATGAGTTTCTTAACCTCTCTGTGCCTTAATGTACTCCTCTGTAGAGACAATGCCAATGTCACAGTTTGCTGTAAGGATTAAAACAACACATGTAAAATACTTAGAAGAGTGTCTGGCATGTGCCAAGTGCTATGTGAATATTGCTGCTCGTTTATGTCACTACCTGAAGATGGGCTTTTGTTAAAAGACAAGATCCCATCCACTAATATGGCTCAAAGTCCATCTTCCAAGAGGACTCCACGAGGATTTCTAGTCTACTCAGTGTAAACCAATGCCTGGACCAGGAAATATAGTTGCCACCTCCATGCGAGGCTTTCTTCCTCAGGGTCTGGGGAAGGTGTCCTTTGGTTCATCTGCCACCTGCCTTGCCCCAGGGTCGGACTGCAGATGCCAACACTAGGACCAGTGGAGGGAGAGGGCTTCCTGTGGCGACAGGAAAAATCTCTTCTAAACAACAGCGTGGTGTCAGGATCTTGCTGGCGGAGCCTGTCACGGGTGAGAGGGTCAAAGACTGTGTCCGTCCCCCAAGGGCAGGGAGCTCGGTGCAATGTTTGCATCTGCACCAGGGGTATGAATGAGCTGAAGACGTTGCAGAACCGTTAGGAGAGGGGGACAAGTCTGTGGCCCCGTCCTCTGGGCCAGGCCGGGAACTGTTGCATGTTTTGGGGAGGAAGTCCTCTGAGGTCTTCACATTGGGTTCACTGCGCCCACCTAACATGCCTGACGGCTGCTCCACCAACTTGAGGGCAACGCAAAGAACCGGCAGAGAAGAAACAGTTGAGCTGATTATACGGAGGAAGGAAGCCACAAAAATGCAAGACAGACACTGAATATGGCCTTCCTTTGAAGAACAAAAGCCAAGAAAATTGGCTCACCAATGAGAATTAAGTGATAACAATGTACTGCACAGAAATCAAAACCAATTCTAAACCAGCTCACTCAGAAAAATACAGGATCCTGAAGAGTAAAACTGAACTAGGTGAGACCTTTGAAGAGTGAACATTTTACCTTAAAATGCTTTGAAAATGACTTGAGCGCTGGTAGAGATGAAACACGAGGCCCTAGAGAAGGCTTGTCCTCGGGTTGCATGCGTTTCCTGGCCAAGCCAGGTCCCCTAGAAGCATCTGCCAGTGTCCAGGCCGGCCGGGAGACAGCGAGGACGGCTGTGTCCCAGGCCAGAGGTCCGCGTGGCTGTTACAAGTGCCACTTCCCTCGCACTCCACGAGCCACGATTGGAATTTAAACTTAAATGTGAACCTTAGGGTTCTAGACAATTTCGGATTCAGTCGGATCATGTGAGATTTATCTTGCTCCGTCTAGGTTCGACCCTGGGAAATCTCCTCTGCCATTCCCTCCCTCGATCCCCGGGGACCACCCAGGTGCACCATGAGCTTCAGGAAGAACTCAGCTAGGCTTTTCGCTCTGGAGCCTGGCAGCCGCAGACAGCACAGCCCCAGGTCAAAGGACAAGGAAGGCCAGAACCGGCAAGGAGAGGGTGTGGATCACTCTGGGTCCCAGGAAGAGACGGATGGTACACTCAAATGGGGTCGTCGAGAGTTTCACAAAGAGACCATTTGTAAAGGTACTGAGAGAGTTAGGGGACCCACAAAGGAGGACACAGTACCCGGGGCAATAGCCCCTGCTCCAGGCCGGGCGGAGCTGCCAGCGGGAGCCCACAGCAAGAGAATACAGTGGATTCCCAGCAGCACTGCATGGAACGCCCCGGGGAATCAGCGACTGGCCCCCTGCTCTCCCGCCCTCTGATGTCCTGTGGGGGCCTCCCACTGACAGAAACCCAGGGAGACCGTGAACGCGGTCCCTGGAGATGGGCCTCTCGGAGCGGAGAGGGCAGAGCAGGGCAGAGTGGCTCAGAGGGGCAGATGGAAAACAGCCAGCCCGGGGCGTTTTCCAGAGGCCACAGCTTCTTGGTCTCCAGCCAAGTGCAACCATTATAGGACACAACCTCCCCGGCCAATTTCAAAGCTCTGCTTACTGCTGGGAATGCATGTTTGAACAAAGCCTTTATTCTCTCTATTCCAACAGCAGGGCTGGAATTTAAAAAGCTTCATTTTCAAGACTGGCTGCTTTTGATGTGTCTAACCTGGAACTTACAATTTGGAGTCAAATAGAATTATTTAAACAAAGCAGTTCAGTGATAAGCACAACGTGTTTTGGTCTTTTTCTCCTTTCCCCTCGCAATACCGCATAGCATTCCTACTCAAAAGGTAAGGGCTGTGGCCACCAGTGCAGCCTCGCTGAGCTCCCATCCTCGCCCCCTCCGTCTGGGTGTGTCTGGGCACCGGCATGGAGGGCAGGCTCTCCCTCGGCCAGGCCCGGGGCCAGCGCTCTGCAGCCTAGCCCTTCTCTGACGCCGACTCCCGGTTTGGCAGAACCATGTGCTGGCGTCCAGTGTTCTTGAGTGATTATATTTTGTTTTCTTTCTGCTCCCTCCCTCCCCCCCAACCCGTCTCCCTGCCCCTCTGATTTAAGCCCTTTTCTGATAGCATCTCCTGTTCTCCTCGGCTGAACTTCTCCTCAGCCTCAAGCCTACGTTTATCAATTTTATCTCCTGCCCTGACTTGTCTGCTATTCAAGTCACAGTGTGATCAGCATTTGCGTGCCTCGGTGAGGACACTTGCTCTGTCCCGTCCTAGTGTCCCCCTGGGTCACGCAAAGCCCATCCCTCCACGTGGTGCCCCGGAGGGCTCACAGTGACGGTGGGCAGTGCCTTGGAGTTGGCCTGTTGGCCACCAAAAACCATTCTGCAACAGAAGAAGCTGCTTTTTTTCACAGTCGTGAAAGCAAATGAAGATAGAGTGAGGCCACACCGCCCCAGATTGTAAAGAGGTACAACAGTTGAGGGGAAAGCTCAGACATGGCCAGACCCCCGTGTTCCATACAAATAAATAACAAATCAAAATTATGTGAAAATTCCCTTTGGAAAGAGTGAGCTAAGCTTCTATCAAAATGATTCTACGTAAATAAAATGAATGATTTTATGGCAGGAAGGGTGGCTGGCCTGGCTTGGTGCTGGGGAGAAAAAAGGTGCAGACACAATAACAAGTTTTTGATCGACGTCACCTTTAAGGTACTTCGTTCTGGACCTTTGGCCAACCTTACCAAGCAGAATCACTAACTCAAGACCAAAGAGAAATGTGAACAGAAATTTGGATAATACTAAATTTAACATCAAACTTATCTAACACGTGATACAAAAGACTACACTACGAAAGTAAGAGCAGAATATTCCATTTTCAGGCTCAGGGAATGAGCAGAGTCAAAGCCACTGTCTCAGTTGGCTTTTCGGCAAGGACACCAGCAGGCAGCTCTCACCGCTGCCTTCAGGAGGACTACTAGGGAAGGGAAATCTCCACTTAGCTAATGAGGCCGGGCTTCTCAGCGGGTAAGTAGAACACACTCCTCGAAGACTGGCTCACTAAACTCTGAGAAGGCGTAAAGCCCAGGAGATGGCTTATGGGCTCCTGATAGGACTGGAGGTAATAACCAGTAAGGGAGAAAGACCTGGAAGGAGCCACGCCAACTCCAGTTTTAAAATAAAGTCTATACCATTTAAAGCAGGTACACTTTACCTGGTGGGTACCCCCCGCCCCCACCCACCCTGGGGAGCACACAGGAGGCACTAAGAAGGTCCTGACCGAGCTACTCAGCCAGAGCCAACAACACAGGTGAGTGGTGGCTTTGCCCTGCTCACGAGTACAACAGCGTTGTCCACATTAATCTGAGAAGCACTTCTATTACCCCCACCCCTGAGTGGATTTATATGCAACGAGTGCGCACTCGGCAGGTCCGCTGTGTGTCATTTGGAAGGTCTAAGACAATCCCATGGAGGGGGAGATGGTCTGCAAATAGGTTATTACTTTATGGAGGGAAAAGCAAATGCAAATTGCTTCTTTAGAATCTGTTTGGAGGGCCAAGTGAAGCCTCTTCACCCAGTTTGACCTCGAATGGCAAAGTTATTTGCCCAGGTGGAAAGGAAATACCTGTAATGATGCAGCTTCACGACCTCCCCCTCCCAGCAAAGCTATGTGCCTACCTTTGCAGAAGCAGACCAAACTCTTAATTTGCACAAGGGCTTCAGGACCTTATTCTATCCACCTCTTGTTAACATACAAATTAACGTGCATGGGTAACATCTGTTTTTTATTGAGTCAATCAAAATATTGGGAATTTAGCAGCAAGTTAATGGCAAGCAGTTACAAAATCTCCTATTTTTCTACATTTAAAATAAGTTGTCTTAAATACTCTATAGCAACCTAAAATCACAAGAACACATGTGAATGGCTGAAGCGCTTCTGTTGGTATATGCCTATGGCAAGTTTATTAGTGATTTCCTAACAAAATCTTCTAGTGCCAAGTGCACATAATTATTTGGAACCTCCATTGCCATATTTGGCTCTCATTTTCTCCTGCAAGTAATTGTGCCTAAATATAAGAATCTGAAGTGAAATTGAGCAGGCATGCCCACCGCCTTGCTTTGAGGGCCTGCGCTCCTCTAAACAACTCTCAAAAACCTCTTGGGTTGATTTCAGCCGCAGCGCCCCATCGAGCCGGGGGGGTGGTGGGCCTTTCACACCAGGCTGCCGGGGTCGTACCTAGCTTTGCGTTTCAGCTGGCACAAAACCATGGCAGGGCTCAGTGGGGCTAAAAGTCTCAAAGCTCGACATAGTCCTGTCCTCTCCCCTCCCATCCCCTTGTCTTAGCGCCAGAAAGAGTGGCTCTGTGTTTGTACTACACATCGGTGAAGGACACTTAGAGTTTCTTTTTGGTTCTAAGCAGGGCATTGGATTTAGCAATGTACTTGCTTGACCTTGCTTGGCTTGAAGTCATGGGGGATTTCTCTGGTTCTCCCTTGAATCCTGCCGGAAGGTGTCTGCTAGACGTGGAACTTGTATACTTCGTGTCCAAGCTGTCCACGTTTTCCTTCTTACGGGTCACAGGATATTTCTTTTCATAAGCAGTGGGCTGGAAATAAAAGAAAAGGCCTGGGTTACTTTTCAGACAGGAAGCAATAGACACCAGTTCAAAGAAGCAAGGGACGACAAAGTTGCCGGGGATCTGCAAGTTTTAGCGCTCTCCAGAAGGGACACGTAAACTAATCACGCTGCAAAGCTGTTACTAAATATCAGAGTAAGTTCCTTTAGCACCTTCAAGAAAAGAGGTTTGTTTAGTGTCTGGTGTAGCGCAGACTAGAGGCACAATTTCAGATCCTCTGCCACGCAAAATGAAAGTAAATGTCTGGCAATGTTTGCACAGGGAAGTCGGCCAGGGCAGAGCCGTACTCATAGCATCTTGACTAGCTTTCTGGGCCGGCTGCGCCATGCCGTTCCCAGTGCTGACTCCGCGGGCTGGCTTCTAACCCCAGCCACTCCACTTGGGCAGGTCCACGGACCTCTCGGAGTCTCCACGCCCCACCGGTCAATGGGGAAAATGCATTTGCACATTTACTACATGGGTTTACACGGAAATGCATGAAGAGGGTGGCCGTGAAAGTGCTTCTTTAAAGGACACACCAGGTAGAAGGAATCTCAATAGGCAATTGTGTTTTCTCAGGTCACCTCCCCCCCCCCCCCCCGCCCCCCGAGGTAATAGTCTTTGATTCTGCTGTCAGGAGGGAAGCAGAATCCATTTTGACCTTAGACCCATTTTAGAAGTGATCGCTTCTCCTGAAATGAAGGTGAACACAAAGTTCTGAAAGAGCAGAGAACGTCTTAGGAGAGGGGGACACAGCAGGGTGGGAGATGAGACATGGGAGAATAGGTACAGTAGGCCTCACATATGCAGAATGGTCTGGAAAGGGCTCATACGTATAACATTCTGGTGAACGCAAAGTTACCCTACATAGGAGTTAATAATCAAGTTATCAATTTTCAAAGGATGTGAAAAGATTACAGGTAACACACTACAAATAAACCTGGTTTCTTTGATCACTCAGGCTCTTGTGATACCAGTGGCCATGTTTTATACATGGTAGTAGGCACTCAATACAGATTTGCCCGATGAACAAGTGACCTCCCAGGGCCACAGCAGAACTTCGGGTCATTTATGGTTTTGGTAGCTATATTTAGAGAAAGAGAAAATTCACCTGACGTCGTGTGTACTGCAGACAGCCTTTAAATATGAGCCTCTTCAGAACATCACTTGTGTACGGCTTCGTAACAGCGTATGCTACTTCTTGAGCTTGTATATTTGTACATTGAAAAATTAATTTGTCTACGTTAATTTGGAAATGTAAAAAAAGTTCTTTTCTCCATAGATTTTTTTTCCCAACAAAATTTCTAGGTTTTTCTCTGTGTATTCTTTCGCGAAATAGAAAATACTGAAAATGTATTAGCATTCGGCAGTAAGGCCTATCCTCTAACTGAGAATGCCTACGTGCAGCAATGGGGTGAAAGTCAAGTCCCCCAGTGTCCTGTGTCCAGTGGAGAGGAGCTGCTTTGTTGAGTGCAGCACGGATCCCTAAGACAGGAAACCTATCTTGGAAATTTCAATTCATGAAAGTTTAATTCACTTGACATACAAATCCTATTAAAAGGTGAATCTCAGTGTAACCTTCTCCCTTTTGACATTTCCACCTTTGGAGCTATCATCCAAGTAGTCGAGGAAATGTTTTTCAACATGTCTACTACGACTACTGCTCTCTAGACTAGGAACAGAGACTCTGGCATTTTCTTTTTAATGTGTGCATATTCATATCTGGCTTAATACTTCCATTCTTCTCCACAGTTTCATTTGTTAATGGACTTGGGTCACTAAAGTAGACTAGAAGTTGCATCACCAGGAAGAAATACTCAGAAACAGTTTCTGTAGGTGGGGGTAGTGATGTATTAGTTTTTCTAAAGTCACTAGAAGCTCTGGTATTTGCTTCTTGGATAAGATATCTTAGGCTAATCCTCAGAATTTTCTGGCAAAGGGGAAGGGAAGAGGAAGCTAAACAAAAATGTTTGCTTACTTCGGTGCAGAAACATGATATTTCTCGGTTTCATTCTAGAGCAAGATGAGAAAATGATATTCCTCAGCTACATTTCTTTATTTATTCATATCTAATTTTAGTGATATATTTTTTAAGTAGGTGGCACACCCTCATGATTTAATATTGTGTTAAAAATATCCTCCCTGCCTCCCAGTTAACTCATCTCTGCCCCACATCAAGGACAACCAATATTACCAATTTACAAGTGTACATTTCCAGAGAGAGGTCATGCATCTTTGAGCAAATATTAAGTGGAACCAAACTGAGTTGGTGGTCATTTCTGCAGGTCACAAACAGTCTAATAATGGCAATTTCATATGGTTCAGTCTAATCTATATATTGACATGCTTTTTCCTTCCTTTTTTTTTTACACAAACGGTAGCCCACTGTAAGCCCTCTTTTAATCTAGATTTTTTTTCAACTAAATAATTGTCTTCTTGAGGATCCTTTCATGTCCATACATAAAAAGGGTGCTCATTCTTTTTTTCGGCTATGCAGTCTTCTCTTGTTTGAAGGGACTACAATATATTTAGCCGGTCCCTTCGCAGTGGGCATTCAGGTTGTTTCCAATCTTTTCCTAGTACAAATAGTGCTGCTGTGAATAATATTGTACTCGTATCATTTTGTGGGTGTGTAAGTACGTCTACAAGATATATATTTTAGAAGTGGACTCCTGGGTCAAAATGTATATGGATTATAATTTTGAAAGCTACTGCCTGTGGCCTTCCACTGGAGTTGTATCAACTCATCCTCTTACCAGCAACATATGAGTGCCTGTTTTCTCATTTCTTTCTCAATTTGATATTTAGTACATACTAAAACTAATATAGTCAGCTATATTTTAATTGAACTCCAAGTTGGCCTAAAACTGACTACACTGAAACAAATCTCAATATTTGTTCCTTTACTCTCTGTTAACATCAGTGCAAATCCACTCACCTTTATGCAGATGTTTATTGCAAATGCTTAGAAGCTTCTTGTATATGTGTGTACCTTGTAAAGTGTTGTGTGTATGTGCGTGTGTGTGCACGCACATGTACACTTTACCATTTCTCTTTGCTAGTTTGTAATTGCATTAAGTTTAGGATGCCACTGTTTGGGAATCAGAATTGTAAGAGTTTTCCTGAAGACTCTGAGTCTCCCCTCTTAAATGTCACTTCATTGAAACTGTGCTCTGCTGCTAGCAAAGCATCAGGGTGGCCCTCATGGTGCCCGGTGGACTGAGCTGTAGCTTTCGTCACCAAGAGCCAAGCCTCTCATCTCCTTGAACACAAATGGCCAAGACAAACTCCGGCTTCCAGGCTTTTCTTTAGGAATGTAAACAAATCTGAATGTTTCAGGGATTTCCTTTGCAGGTGACAGCTTATCTAAATTTTAGGTTTCTCTTTCTCTACTCTCATAGTTGAGGGGAATCCTCAGGGATCTATGCTGTCACTGATGCAATTTTATAGTTTTCTAAGTAATATGACAGAAAAATGAAAAGTGAAATTGCCAAAGCTATAGGAATTACTAAGATCTTCCAGGTCATAAAAGACAAATAGAAGGTGAGGATCTCCCGTTAGATTGCACAGAGGGGGAGGAAGATGAGAGGGGAATTTCAATATTCAGTTCTAAGGGGAAAGAGTCTAAATGATCATTATGAGATTGTTGGCCATCATTATCAGTCTAAGAAAGGATCTACAAATCACTGTCGATTGTTCTCTGAAGATACTGGCATAACATACCGTTGCACAGTGATCAAGAGAACCTGGCTATCTTCAGAAAGCACCTTAGAAACAAAGAAAAAAATCCTTCTATCCTGATACAAAATCGTGAAGAATTCATACCTGAAACACTGCAATCAGCTTGAACAGAGATAAAGGAACCAGAGAAGGGTTACAGACAGGTTACTAATATGATGAATGGGTGGAGGTTTCTTTATGAGAGAGCTCTTCAGTCTAGAAATATAAAGAATAGAGGACGTATATAATCACACTCCATAGAATGCAGAAGGGGACAGAGCTCGGCTCTGTGGAGCTAGACGGTGGCTCTGAGTGCTGCAATCAGGACGGTCACACCAGGGGCTGGCCCCAGCAGCATCTCAATTGTTCTTCATCCTTGACAGACTCTTGCCACTTGGGACGGCTGAAGAATAGTCAGTCCTACTAGAGGCGGGATGATGGAAAAGATGACCTTACAAGTTCCCTCCAGTTTCATCTCTTAGTAATTCAGCACCCTTGGCCTGATTTCTCCAGCTCATATTATTAATCTTGGACAGGGGCTCCATGTGTGCAAAGGGAGATATGTAACAAGGAAATTGGGCTAAATATTCATATTTCATTATTCACTGGCATAACTTTAACCTGATGAACCCATCTGGTGATAATGGATGCAAAACCTGTAAGCTCTAGGCATATCCCTGCAAGTTAATACCAGTACATGATTACTAGAAACTGTTACCATTTCTCTGAATTTTGAGTAAAATACATGCTATTTAAGTAAAGTGGTTTATCACCATAGCAACCAATTCTAGAGTCACACATTCAAATTATAGGCCTGCACAAGGTCCAAGTGACAGAACATTCTAATACAAGTTTCCAGCTCCAGTTCTGCTCACAATGGTCACCCACTTTCTCTCACATTCCTGTGGTTTTCAGAAGGAAGAAGGAAGGGAAAGAAAAACCAAAGGGAAGAAGAGTAATTAACTTCCAAATATATAGATTTCTTTTATAAGGCTACCTACATAAATAGCTGGGCCTTGTAGGGAGTTAATGAAAATAAAATCTAACTTGCAAATTAGAGAGATATAAATTTCTCTTTTCATTTTTAGTTAAAGTATAATTTACATACAGTAGGATGTCCAAATCTCAAGTGTACAGTTTGATGAATTTTGACAATGCACAGACCTGTATAACCAACACCCCAATCAAGAAATAGAACAACTCCCCCAAAATTTCTCAGGGGCCACATCCCACTCAACTCTCTCCATCCCAAGGCTACCAGTGTTCTGATATTTTTCAACATAATTACTTCTCTAAAACTTTGTGTAGAGGAAACATACAGTATGTACTCTTGTGTCTGACTTCTTTTGCTTAACATGTTTTTAAATTGAAATTTGTATTGAGATTCTAAAAAAAGAAATTTTTACTGAGATAATTATAGAGTCTCATGGTATTACAACATATGTTTTTGAGATTCACCCATGTATTAGTGGTTCATTCCTTTTTATTATCAAGTAGTTTTCCATTGTATGGATATACCACAATTTGTTTATCCATTCTTCTATTAATGGGCTATTTGGGCTGTTTCCTGTTTGGGGCTCTTTATATATAAAGCTGCTATAAATATATTCTACAAGTCCTTTTTTGAACTCAAATTTGGAATTTCTGGATAAATGGTAAGTAAATGTTTAACTTTATAAGTAACTTCCCCGACTGTAATCCAAAGAAACTGTATCATTTTGCAATCCACACGCAATACAGGAAAATTCCACTTGCTCTAATATTTGCTAAAATTGACCCTGTCTTTTAAAATTTGGGCCATTCTAGAAAGGATATAGTGATATATCATTGTAGCTTTTCCGGTTATCATCTGCAAATTTTCCTGATAACTAGTGATGTTGCACATTTTTTCATATGCTTATTGACTACTAGTATATTTTCCTGTCTGAAATGTCTGTTCAAATCTTATGCATATTTTAAAAGCGGAGTTGCCTTATTATTATTGAGTTGTAGGAACTGTCTCAATATTTTGGAAACAAGTCTTTTGTTAGATATATCTACTGAAATTTTTTTCTTCCCTGTCTGTGGTTTGCCTATTCCATTTCTTGATATGCTTTAGATGAGAAAATGCATTTACTTTGAGGTAGTCCATTTGCTCTGACTTTTTAAAATGTTGCCTGGTGTTCTAAGAAATCTTTGACTACTCGCTGGTTGAAAGATATTCTCCTACATTTTCTCCTATGAGCATTACAGTTTAGCTTTTAGATTTAGATCTACTACCATTTCAAACAAATTTTTGTGTACAGTGTAAGCTTGGAAGGTCAAAGTTCATTTTTCCCCATATAGCTATCTTATTAGTTCAGCACTATTTACTGGGAAAAAAACCCCTACCTTTTCCCCTATTGAATGGCTTTGAAATCTCTGTCAAAAATCAACTAATGGGGCACCTGGGTGGCTCAATGGGTTGGGCCTCTGCCTTCGGCTCAGGTCATGGTCTCAGGGTCCTGGGATCGGCGCCCCCCCCACATTGGGCTCTCTGCTTGGTGGGGAGCCTGCTTCCCCCTCTCTCTCTGCCTGCCTCTGCCTACTTGTGATCTCTCTCTCTCCGTCAAATAAAAAAAAAAAAAAAAAAATCAACTAACTACTTAAGGGGGGTGTCTGTTTCTAGATTATATTGTTTCCTTGATACAATACCACATTAAATTAATTTCTGTAGCTATATAATAAGCGCTGAAACCATGTCATATAAGTTCTCCAACTTTGTTCTTTTGAGTTATTTTGGCTATTCTAGGTCTTATGTATTTCCACACAAATTTTAGAAGCATCTTGTCAATTTCTAACAGAAAAGCAAAGCCCTTGATTTCAATTTAAAGTTATAAATCAGTTTGGGGAGAATTGACCTCTTAACATTAAGTA
>CM052815.1:40883573-40962497 GCA_028533885.1 Nasua narica | reverse complement strand
GATTATATTGTTTCCTTGATACAATACCACATTAAATTAATTTCTGTAGCTATATAATAAGCGCTGAAACCTTGTCCAACTTTGTTCTTTTGAGTTATTTTGGCTATTCTAGGTCTTATGTATTTCCACACAAATTTTAGAAGCATCTTGTCAATTTCTAACAGAAAAGCAAAGCCCTTGATTTCAATTTAAAGTTATAAATCAGTTTGGGGAGAATTGACCTCTTAACATTAAGTATCAAATCTTCCAGTCCATAAACATGGTATTTCTTTTTTTTTTTTTTTTTTAAAGATTGTATTTATTTATTTGACAGCCAGGAGAGAGATCACAAGTAGGCAGAGAAGCAGGCAGAGAGAGAGGGGGAAGCAGGCTCCCCGCTGAGCAGAGAGCCCCATGCGGGGCTCGATCCCAGGACCCTGGGATCATGACCTGAGGTGAAGGCAGAGGCTTTAACCCACTGAGCCACCCGGCGCCCCAAACATGGTATTTCTTTCCAAATATTTCAGTCTTCTTCAATTTCAATGTGTTGTAGGATTTGGTATAAATAGTTAATCTTATTTTGTTAGTGTTAAGACTAAGTATTTTACATTTTGTGATATTTTAAATGATATTTTAAGATTTTATTTTCTAATTATTCATTGCTAATATATAGAAATATATTTTATTTTTGTATATAGATCTTGTACCCTAAAAACTGTTTAATTCATATTTTGTAGATTCCATGGAATTTTTTTGTACACAATCATGTCATCTGCAAATAGAGATAGCTTTATTCTTCTCTTCCAACCATATAATTTTCTTTTATGTGCCTTGTTGCATTGGCTAAGATCTCCAGTACAATATTAAAGAGAAGTATAAAGGGACATCTTTGCCTTTCTCCTACCTTCAGGTGGAAAGTGTTCAATATGTCACCATTAGGAATGATAATAGTTTGGGGGTGTCTGTGTGGCTCAGTTGATTGAGCATCTGAATCTTGGTGTTGGCTCAGGTCATGATCTCATGGGTCATGAGAGTGAGCCCCACAGCAGGCTCACCACTCAGCAGGGAATATGCTTGAAGATTCTCTCTCTGTGCTCCCTTCCCCAACTTTCTCCGTCCCTCCCTCCCTCCCTCTCTCCCTTAAATAAATAAATAAATAAATAAATAAATAAATCTTATAAAAAATGATATTAGCTTTAAAAAAAGGATATTAGCTTTAGAGATTTCTTAAATATAAAAAAATCCCTTAATATGTAAAAGAAGATACCATCTGTTCCTAGTTTGCTACTCATATTTGAGTGTTGAATTTCATCAATTTTTTTTTCACAATTATTGAGATAGTCATATGGCTTTTTTCCTTTACTTATTAATGTGAATTATATTGGTGGATTTTTGGATGTTAATCCAAACATAAATCCCTGGAATATACTGTGTACTTGATCAAGAATGTGCTGTCTCTTTTATATATTTCTGGATTCAGTTTGCTAATACTGATCTTGAGATTTTTGTATCTATTTATGAGAGATACTGACTAACAATTTTCTTTTCTTATAATATCCCTGTCATATTTTGCACTTGATCTTAGCCAAAAGGCCGAGAAGCGATGCCCTGTCATATTTTGGTATTAAAGTTATACTTGCTTTATAAATGAATTGGGAAATATTCTCAAGAGTTTGTGTAACAACCTTTCTCTTCTACAAATATTTAAAGAATTAACCAGTGAAGACATTTGAGACTGAAATTTTCTTTACTGGAAAATTCTTAACTAGAGATTCAGTTTTTAAAGTAAATATAAAATTTTTCAGATTTTTGTATTTTTGTTATATCGGCTTTGAAATTTTTTTAAAGAAACTGACCGTTTCATATAAATATTCTAATTTATTGGGACTAAATCATTCACAACATCCTCTCATAGGAAGGGTGCTTTAATTCACTGTTCTTTTCCTAGCTTATTGAGATGAAAACTTAGATTCATTATTATGGCTATTATTTCAAGCAGCCAACATTATTTTACATTTAGTCACATATTTACCCTTGCTGTTGCCTTTCATACCTTCCTGTAGTCAGGATTTCCATCTGGGATCTTTTTTTTTTTAACCCGAGGATTTTCTTTTAGCATTTCTTATAATAATAAGTTCTCTCATCTTTTACATACTTGAAAATATTTTTTATTTTAAAGATTTTTAAATTTATTTTAAATTTTACTAGATATAGAATTCCAAGTTGGCAGTTTTTTTAGTTTTGTTTCATTTTCCACTTAGTACTTTAACAACATCGCTCCATTGTCTTCTGGCTTCCATTATTTCTATTGATATATCAAATGTTGCTCCTTTAATGGCAATGTATTCCTCACCACCACTCTCCCAACCGGACACTTTTACAATCTTTTCTCTCTAGTCTAAAGAATAAGAGGACAATTCAAAGCAACCACAGACACAAGAAAGTAATGACAGAATTCCTTAAAGGAGATAGCCAGAGAAGGGGCACCATAAATTGTGCCCAGCTAAAGAGAAATAAACTGACCTATGATTTGAACTGCTGGTTAAGAGACAATTTGCAATTTGTACCCAACCAACTACTTGCCTGCCAAAACAGAAACGTCAGTGATTTTTGGAGGAACACAATCAAATCCAGGGTCTGCACAACATAACAATTCCAATGTCTAAGATACAATTCCAAACTACTCAACAGAAATAATAATCAATAGAGACAGACCCTGAGGTGATCCAGATGTTGGAATCAGCAAACAAGGATTTTAAAGCAATTGTCATAACTATTACCAGTGATTTAAAGGAAAATATTCTTTGAGGAATGAAGGAAATCTGTGAAGAGAAGTAGAAATAATAAAATAGGATCAAATGGAAATTTTAGAATACCTAAAGTTAAATATTCCCCAGGTAGATTTAACAGATAAATGGAGACTAAATCAAGCTGAAGGGAAATGATACCAGATGGAAAACTGGATTTTCAGAAAAGAAAGAAGAACATCAAAAATGGTAAATACCTGGGTATATATAACAGACAAAATGTCCCCTTAATTTCTTGGAAATATATATGGCTATTTAAAGCAAAAATTAAAACATTGTTTTGTGGGGTTTATAATTATGTAGCTATAATACATGTAACAATTATAGCCTAAAGGCAGGATAAGAGATGAATAGACCCAAATTAATGCATGTGGAATTAAAGCAATATTTGTTATAACCCAACCTAATGGGTTGGATCTCTATAGGGAGAAGATACATAACTTAGCCTAACAGCTATAATCCCTAAGGGGAACTGAGCAAAAGCCAGGCTTGGGAGAAGAGGGAAATGATTTGAAGTGATTCACTAATACCTCCCTTCAACTGTGGAAGTCTGGCTAAACTTGTCGTGAAAACTAAGCCTTACACAGAAGGTTCTAGTGGGAGTAACAGGGACAAAATCCTATGAATCCAAACTAGCAAATGGCATTATAAAAAGCATGGGTCAAAAACAACATGCCAAGATTCATGTTAGCCCAGTTATTTGTACCTGTATTAGTCATGTATTGCTGTAGTTATACTACAGTGTTTGGGAGGTCCCCGAAATCACCCCCATGTTCATGATTCACTAGGAGGACTCACAGGACTCAGCACATAGTTGTACTCACTACTACAATGTATTACAGAACACAGTTAGCAAAAGTAAAAGGCACTGGAGGTGAAGTCCAGTAGAAACCAGGCTCAAGCTTCCAAGGGTCCTTTCTCAAGAGTCACATAGAATGTACTTAATTACCCCAGCAATGAGCTGTGACCCCACATGTCAAATGTTGCCAACCAGAGAAGGTCTTAGAGATGGAACCCTGGGTTTTTATTGGTCATGTAGGCAGCCTCTGCCTAGCACCCAAGATCCTGGACCCCCAGAAGAAAAGCAGATTGGAGCATAAACCATATTGTCTGCACAGTTTAGGCAGAATGGACCATTCTTGATCAGACAATTATAGCATCCAAATCCAAGTTCCCAGAAGCCACTCAAGGGCCAACCTTGAAAGCAGGCCTTTCCAAGGTGGGCAGCTTAGGTCTGCTATGTTAACTCTTTTCTGTACAACTACATAACGAATGACTATAAAAGTCTCAGTTAGCTGTAGGGGTTGGCCATGCTAGGCTAGACCAGACTTCAAGTTTTGTCTTGGATTCAGGTCTGTTCTGCAAATCTTCATAATTCCAGGAACTGTGCCTCTCCACAGGCATCTTCTTCTCAAAGCAGGTAGCAGAAATACAAGAGAGCAAAGCTAAATCATGCGAATACTTGTAAGGTCTCTACTTACATCCCACCTCTTAACATTCTATCAGCCAAAGTAAATCATCTAGTTAAAAACCAACATTAGTGAGATGAGAAAATATCCTTCATCTACTCTAGGAGGGAGAACTGTAATGTCACATGGCAAAGATCATGAATGTACAAATCCCTTACAGGGAGGGATTAAATAATTGGGAAAAATAATCTTATCTACCACAGTATCCTAGGGATCTCACGAAACTCAGAGGGCAAAATGAGGTTGGAAACATCACCTTATCACCTTTGAAGATGATATTTCTTGGGTTTGTTCATACCCCAAAGTGACTTGAAACTGACAGGGGAAAAAAGTGCAATTTTTGTAATATTCTATGCAAGTTCTTTAACGATATAATAATAAAAGCAACAAAAGCTAACATTACGAAGTGCTTAACATGTCAATATGTCACATGCATTATTTCATTTAATCCCTGGTTGATACCATCATTATTCCCATTTTACAGATGAGGAACCGGAGGCCAAGAGGTTTGTGCAAGGTCATAAAGTTTATAAGCAGTGAAGGCGGGATTTGAATACAGGCAGCCTAGATCCCGAGTGTGTGCTTTTAACCATTATATTTTAAGTGCATGCCAGATTGCAAGGTTTCAATATTGGACTACAAAAGTGTGCCAAAGTTGTGGAAGCACCACCAAATTTGCACATGATTCACATGGGCTCAGAATGCTAAGGTTTAATTTGTTAAGAGAAGAAAATTTTTATCCTACTCAACGAAAATACCAAGAAAACCTGATTCTTTCTCATGAAATATATCGACATACCACAGTTCAACTGTTTAATTTCAATGTTATTTAAATTCAAACGTTTCTTGTCTTTGAAGAACTGCTACATGAATACATTTCATTGATCAAAATAACTTTTCAAAGTTTCTAAGCAACCTTGAATTTCTACTTTCTAGACGCAAGTATCTGCTACATGTACCATCTCCTGTGACACTGTAAAGGCCACGTTTTCAGTGGGGAAAAATGATCACAAAAAGAAACAATCAGAAAAATTTTCCATTTTCATTAAACAGGTACATTCAAGACTGTGTCCGATAAATAATTTAACAATGAAGAAGTATCTCCTTTATGAAGCAAGAATTCTGAAATGCAAATATATATCCTGAATTTTTAGTCCCTCCCTCCATGGTTATGGGGAAGTGCATTTTAATCACCATTCATTTCTCAATTGTTTTCTGAGCTTGATAAATAATGAAAGTATTGTACTACTTATCAGAAATCACTAAGGACATAATGCTAAAAGGCATGTTCTTGCAATAGGCAATGGTCTGCCACGCATCTCATTTGAAGATGAGTAAATGCTCTTGCAGGAATTGAAGTCTTGGATCTACCTGATAGAATGGATTAAGAACCCACTGTGGGGGGGCCCCTGGGTGGCGCAGTTGGTTGAGCGACTGCCTTCGGCTCAGGTCATGATCCCGGAGTCCCGGGATCGAGTCCCACATCGGGCTCCCAGCTCCATGGGGAGTCCGCTTCTCACTCTGATCTTCTCTCTCTCACTCTCTCTCTTTCCTAATAAATAAATAAATAAAATCTTTAAAAAAAAAAAAAAAAAAAAAAGAACCCACTGTGGGGAATTTAGAGAATTACTATAAAGACACAAAACATTACCTAGATGTACTGAGCCTATAAAACGTGAGATATGTACAAGAAGACATTTCTATCCTTAAAGAAAACAATTACCCAAATTGGGTAATTGGCTAAAAATGGGAGGGGGGGGAAGGACACGGCCAAATGCCAACTATTGGAAGACAAGTCCAGAAAAGTGTAGTGTGACGCCTTAGTCCAAACATGAACAATGAGGAGGTGCAGACTATATTTTTCTATGATGACCACAGCATTTGGGACAAGGGATGGTTATTCAGTGGCAGAGGAAAATGCTCAGTTCAAGTGTTTTGATTTTGTTTATAACAAATCCTCATTTTCTCTGCTAGTATTCCAAGAGCTCTGCCACTTAACTAAAAAGCATGATTACCCTGGCTTGTAAAAAAAAATACAAAATCAGAGCTATAAATGGGTTTATGAGATTCTCCAGAAGAGAGAACAATGATACAATGGAAAACAGGAACTGCTGGCAGATTTTCACTTAAAGCCAAATTTCGAAGTTTTTCTAAAAAAGATTTTATTTATTTATTTATTTGACAGAGAGGAGAGAGATCACAAGTAGGCAGAGAGGCAGGCAGAGAGAGAGAGGAGGAAGCAGACTCCCTGCTGAACAGAGAGCCTGATGCGGGGCTCAATTCCAGGACCCTGAGATCATGACCTGAGTCGAAGGCAGAGGCTTTAACCCACTGAGCCACCCAGGTGCCCCCCAAATTTCAAATTTTTTAATGGAAAAAGAATTTCCTTAATTTAGTAGATATAAATTATTTATATTATCACATCAAATTGTTCATATAATCTAATTTTAACAAACAAAATTTTCCCCATGGGAAATATTTTAATATTCATAGAATAATTTTAATAAAATTAAAATTTCACTCTTAAGAATATTAACTATATGAATCCTGTGTGGACTCAAAAGTAAATGGCAAGCTCTATTTTAAGTTATCACTTGAGAACTTTATACTCCACTAATTTACTGTCGTTAATGAAGATTTGAAAGAGAAGAAGTAATTTCTTAGCACAAGCTCAGGTTCAATATAATTAACAAAGTAACATACCTATTCATAAAAATCCATGAAAGAACTTAATATGTTAAATGTATAAGAAGTCTTTCTTTTAAGGGGTAACACTTTTCAGAAAAACTCCCACACAAGGTAATGTATTTCTCCCAAGACATCACAGCCAAAACCTAAGCATGGGAAAGTTCCTTAGAGGACATCCAGGGCAAACTCCTACCCATCTTGCAGGAATTCCTGCTATGGCCGTTCTGACAAGTAGCTTTCCAGAGTCTGCATGAATACTTCCACAAACTGGGTGGTGTGGTTCACTATCCACGGTCCAACCCATTTTATTGCAAGTGAGCTCTGACTGTAGAAAAGTTCTTCCTGCTGACAAGTGGAAATCTGTATGTTCTTAAAATTTCAGCCTACCTGGTATAAAATTTATACCACTGGTTATAGTTCTAGCATCCATGAGCACCGCAAATTCCAATTCTTCGGTTCCCTAGTTAGAAGTAGTAGCTGAGAACAGCACAGCAATTCGCATCACTCTATGACTTGCAGAGATGGGGACGGGAGGGAGGCGTGTGACAGAGTCATGGAAAAGGTGATGGAAGTCAACCAATCAAATATCTGATTCACAAGGATATTTTATGTCGGATTCAGTAACAAACAGATAAAATCCTAGACTACAAAATACAAAAGATGTATGTGGTGTATGTGTATTTGCATTTGTATATATGTACATGTATGTAGATGCAAGTGTATATATATGTGTAATATACATGTCTGAGTGTGAGTATATGTACACTCGACCCTTGAACAACAGTGGTTTGAACTGTATGGGTCCACTTATACATGGATCTTTTTGGCTAAGTATAGCGCGGTACTATAAATGCTTTTTCCTTGTGGTTTTTTTTTTTTCTTTCAAGATTTTATTTATTTATTTGTCAGAGAGCAGAGGCATGGAGAGCTGCAGGCAGAGCAGGCAGAGGGAGACGCAGGCTCCCCGCTGAGCAGGGAGCCAGAAGCAGGGCTCCATCCCAGGACCCTTGGGTCGTGACCTGAGCCGAAGGCAGATGCTTAACCAACTGAGCCACCCAGGTGTCCCTCCTTATGTTTTCTTAATAACATTTTCTTTTTTTTCTAGCCTACTTTACAATATATAGCACATATACAAAATATGTGTTAATTGGCTACTAATGTTATTGGAAAGGTTTCAGTCAACAGTAGGCTATTAGTAGTTAAGTTTTGGGGGGAGTCAATAGTTATACGCAAATTTCCAACTGCATGGGGGTCAGTGCCCCTAACCCCACCATGTTATTCAAGCATCAACTGTATGTATGTATATGGTGCGTGTGCCTATGTGTGAGAAGGTGTGTATGTGTGTATGTGTGTGTGTGCATCCGAATATATATGTATAAAATGCCAAGTCAACTAATAGAAAAATCTTCAAACTGTATTCAATAAGGAATGCGAACATGGGTTTTTAGGGTATTATTTTTAACAATATAAAATACACACTGCTGCTAGGCATTTCAGGAGTTGTTAACGGACCAGAGAGGATGAACGGAATGCAACATACTCATGTTTGTATTATGGTAAAAATATGATTATTTCAAAATATCTGAGTCTCTAAATGTTAAACTTATTATCTAGACATTTGCGATTAAGTAGATGAAGGAGCTCTCAACCAGTGAGTCAAAAGCAGCCAATAGATCACTCTACCAAGTCTCCTTCTGCAGGCTTCTGATGGCCTTGTTAGCATGGGAGGAGCGAGCCAGCAATGCACCCTCCTGGGAGCAGCTCAGAACCGACTCTCTGAGGCCTGAGAGGCAGAAAGCCAGCTCCTCAAGGGGTCGGGGCTGCCGTGAGGAGAGGACAGCCCCCACCAGTGGGACACTCAGTTATTACAAAAGAAAAAAAGGGTTTGGGTAAATTGTAACATATCTGGTTAGTAGAACACTATCCAGAATTAATCAAAATGTTACTAAATTGTACTTGCCAGAAGGAATAAAGCTCCATTCAGCTCTAATAAGACAAAATGATAAACCTATGTAAATAGTTTTAGTTATAAAATTGGAAACAAATAACTGGATAATGTAATAAATCTTTTTCTAGGTAATACAGAGACCCATTCTAAATTGTAGAGCCTGGTAAAGCACAAATATTATTAATTTTGACCCATGGGCCAAATATCACACACCATCTGTTTTTGTAAATAAAGTTTTGCTGGCACATGGCCATGCTCAGTCATTCGCTGTCTATGCCCATTTTCATCCTGTAACATCAGAGTTGAGAAGCTGTGACACAGGGTTTTATGACCCACAAGGCTAAAATACCTACTCTCTGTTCCTTTATGGGGAATATCTCCAGATCCCTGCCTTACATAATCACAGACCTTAAAATAAACACGTAGGCTACCATGCTAAATCATGATAGTCTGAAGGGAGGAGAGAACTTCATTTGCTTTGTCCTGTAGGCCCTTCCTTACAAGCGAACAACAAAAAAAGACAACATTGCAAAACCAGTTCCAAGTGTTGTGAGAGTATTTTAGAGTTTGGAGAAATGGAACAATTGTTCTTCCTACTTGTTTTGTTGGTTCCTCCTACCTGTTTTTCCTCTTCTTCATCTGAGGTGCTACTGATATCCTGGGTGTTTCGGCTGGGGCTGCCGGGTTGGTAATCTTTCAGCTTTTCTTGAATGGACCAGTTGTCCTTTTGATCTGTCATGTCTTCCTCATCACTTTCGGGGTTATTTTTCCATTCCTTCATCATTTCTAACACATTGGTTGGTCTTGCTGAAGAAAGCGTATTGCCCTAATATTAACAATGAATTTTTTTGTTAGAAAACGGTTTAGAAAATTGAAAAGATTTTTACATCTTCTAGTAATACATTATACAAACTATAATGCTGAATAAACAGTGAAACTTCTGCTGCCCTTTGGAGCATCCCCCCCTGTGCTGACATGGCTCATGCCTCTTGACTGAGATCATGTGAGATAGATTTGGGTTTCGGGAGGCAATATTCAGGTTTGAAAGAACAATGCAACATGCTCGTGCAAAGGACACTAAACATGGGAATTCCCTGGCATCCGAAGACCCTCTTATAGGGCAGTTCTTAGAAAACCAACAGAGAAACAGAAAGAATGAAAAACGTTGCCTCCAGTCTAGTGGGCCCAACGCTAAGGGCAAGCTTATAGAACATCAAAATCTCCAGGTAGGAAAGCTAAACTCCTTAAGTAGTTAAACACTGTGTCCTAGAAGATAGATGTTCGATCTGAAAACTTTTTAGTCAACTGGAAGATTTAAATATAAAGCGGTCATGATTATAACTGATTCAGCACATGGCTTTAATCCCAAATGTGACCACACCATACCAAAATTGACTGTTTTATATTAACAATATTTTTCTCAAATATAATATTCCACTTAATGCCAAGAAATGTAAGAATGTAGTCTCAAATGGCTCCTGCTAAAGTAGGTAGACTTTAAATATTTTTGCTTCTAACTCAGACTACTGTTAGTAGAGAAAGTTTAGACAAATTTGGATCATATTTCGATTAAAATGGGAAATTCAGGTGTGGCCACAGCTAATCTGTGGGCACAGATTAACCTATGTTAATCTGGTATGTGGATGGATTGAAGCATTATGCATCAGTGACCCAGAATACTATGAAACAGAGTACTTTAAGGGCAGACATCTGAGTACACTGTGGAGGGTTTGTAGAGTTTAACATGTTTGTGGTTAAAGACATAGATACACACTAAGTATAGAATGGTAATAACTGAGGATCATTATGCAGTTAATTCCTCATGGTTCTTCTATTTCATCCTGTTTGAAGAAGTTCTATATTCTTACCACTTTCATGGCATCCTGCTTTTGGTTATACTCTCAACCCATAGCATCCTCTACCCGTTCGCTCCCAGAATGCCCTTACCATGCCCTCTGCCAACCCACAGCCTACATTTCCTCCAAGGCTCAATTTTAGAGTCATCTCTGTCAAGCATCCCAGAACTTTAAAAAATGTTGTCAACTTGAACTCAGACAAAGCATAGATGGAGTCTCAGTGACCATAAAAGAGTTGGAATTGTCTAGAATGGTAGAGTCTCTGATCTTCCATCTGAGAGTTCCGACCTCCAGGGCTCTGCTAATAGCCCTGCTCGATCCCTAGGATCCATCTGGCCTCAATTACAACTTTCTGGTTTCATCCTGACCTTTGACCCTAATTTTCATGTAATCACAATATCCAGGCTGCTGGAATGCAAGTACACAAAACTCTACCTCAGCTTGATTCTTTCACTAGCAGACAGACAATCTAATATTATCTATGTCTTTATTTCCAGTCCTCAATTGCCCTTCCCTGATAAACTTTCTATAAGTTAACTCTTCGGATACTGTAGTAGTCACTAATGATATTCACCTAACATTCCCTTCTGCTAGGCATGTTGTAGAATTCTGCTTCTCTATATCTTTTGGGATATGACTATATGATTTGTTCTGGCCAGTAAAATGTTATTGGAAATAGTATATATAATTTTAGGTGGAAACTATAAGAGACAGCGTGCAATTTACCACATTCCCTATTCCTACCTTAGTAACTATAGGAGCACAGAGATGGAGCCTCCCTCAGCCTGGGTCCCTGAGTGAGGACAAAGTAAAATAAAGACTCCTCCCCTCACCCCAGCCAATCTGCAGTGGAAGGCATCAAGACCACTGAGATTTGGGGGTCATTTGTTACTACAGCATAATTTAGCCCATCCTGACATAAATAGCAAATTAAACATTCCATTCTATAAATTGCTTCCAAAAAGCCCTTAAAAAGAGTGAGCCTGCTGTACAATCCACATACCCAACAAAATTGTAATTACTACAGAAATGCTATTCCATTAGTACCCTGTGATAGCCCATTTGTTTAGGCAGTCCTTGCTTTGCACAGTCCTGATACACATGAATTTCAACCATCATGACTTAGTTAAATAATCTCAGTCCCCCAACAACACCATTCAAATTTCAGTCACTGCAGTATACTAACAATAATTACATAAAGTTCAAACTTCACTGCCAGCTCTTCAAGCCACAGTCACATGTAAATTACAGATGTGCAATGTGATCAGTGATGAATCATGTCACTTCTTTCACAGTCAGTTGGTGACGGGACACCGGGCATCTGCTACTCAGTTCCAACGCAGGCAGCAAAGTATGCAGTTGTGTTGCCTCCTTGCCTCCTCAGAATCTGCTAGCTAAGATGAAAGTGTAGCAAATAAATGAAAGTGATCATACTGGAAGTGAAATCTGAACCCAATGTTAAGGGAGTAACAGAAGAACTAGCTGACCTTGGAAACTCTGCAGCTGCCACTATTTGAGACAACTTAGGTATGCAACCAAAGGGGATTGGTGCAGGCAAACTCATGAACATAAATGAGAGGAGAGTGGCATGTAGAAAGGAGAGAGGCACCCCCGAGAAAGTGATGCCCACAAAGAAGGTGATATTCAAAAAATTTTCAGAGATAATTCATGGCATTGAAAGCACAAAGGATAAAATGTCAGAAGTTATCCAAACTTAGAAAATAGTATTAGAACTCACTAAAGTTTTAAAAAAGATGCTCCCCTCTGTATTGTAAGTTATAGGACAAGGAGAGGAAGGTAAGCATTGTTTAAATTAATTTTGATAAGTTTTTATTAAAAAAAAGACACTTTAGTTCTTAATATTTCTAATGTTTTAAATTACAATGCACTAAGAAAAATCAGTTTTTTCTTTCATTTTCGAAGTATTATAATCAACAGTTAGTTTTTATTATTTAACAAAAAATTTTAAAGGGCATGGATCAATTGTAATTTCCCCCAATGATTATTAAGATAATTTTGCAGTTTCAAACTGCATTGTTATTTTTATGGTCCTGTGCTACTATACAAAGGCAAAGATTTCCTGTATTATCTTGAATCTGCATCTCTAGCAATCTTTCAAATGCTCGTAATACACATAAGAGCTTGATGACTGATACTCTATATGCCCAAAGTAGAGTGCCTTTGTACTCAAAGAAATGACCATATTTCTTATTCCAAAGAGATTGTGAAGAAGAGAAAGGATTCAGAATAGGACATTATCCCCTCAGAAACACCCAGCTATTTGAAAATCTTTAACTCTTTGCTTCCTACATTCATGTGTGATATCAAACAGGGCACAAATGGTGATATCGATTTCAGACCTTCCCTGGCATCTAAAGTCCAGTCAATAAGTACTAGATTACCCCCTTCTTGCTTGCTAGCAGCTGAAGGAGGAATTGTATCAAATGCTTGGACTAACCAATGAATAAGTGGGCCAGGCTATGTGTCATGATCCTTCTAGGTTCAACAGAAATTACAAATGAACCAACAAAAATGGGCAAGAATTATTAGGGCAGATACTGTAAAGTGTATTTCATTTCACTATCAGGACACTAACTTGTGAATTCCCTTTGTTGGCTGTAAATAGGAGTCAGATACTGAACTCATCAACTGTGAAGTTGTAAATGGCAAGAAGGCAGCAGTAACAGGTCAATAATCTGAGGCTTTCAAAAGCAGAACATCAACCTTCTCGTTACTAAATTTCTACTTGGTTAACTAACAGAGGGTTGAGACTATTTTATTTTGAAAAATGGAAAAACAAACACTCATGGAGAAGTGCTGGCAAAAACTAAGATTTGATTTAATACCTTAGTATTAGGTGGAGACCAAAATGGGAGACTTAAACATATGTCCCTATCTAACATACTTTGCCTGTCTAGGACTGTGACTATCGGTATTTTATAACCAATTAAGTATTTAATGAGTTTTGAATGAATGAATGAATGAATGATATTTATGAGCTGGAGTGAGATGTTATGAAACATAAAGATGGCAAAGTTAGGGGAGCCTAGGTGGCTCAGTTGGTTAAGCATCTGCCTTCAGCTCAGGTCATGATCCCAGAGTCCTGGGATAGAGCCCTGTCTGGGCTCCCTGCTCAGTGGAGAGCCTGCTTCTCCCTCTCCCTCTGCCCTTTCCCCTGCTTGTGCTCTCTCTCTGTCTCTCTCTCTCTCTCTTTTGTCAAATAAATAAATAAAATCTTTTTTTTTTTTTTTTTAAAGTGGCAAAGCTAAAAGGAAACATTCTAGGTCTTTAGCTTCTGGTCATCATTTCTACTTTTTGTAAATAGCCAGAACTCTTTATTTTATGATGTTCCTAAGAATAAGTTTGTGTTTGTTTGTTTGATTGTTTTTACTTAAGTACCATTGACACCTAGACATTATAGGTCTTTAGCTTCTGGTCATCATTTCTACTTTTTGTAAACAGCCAGAACTCTTTATTTTATAATATTCCTAAGAATAAGTTTGTGTTTTTTTTTTACTTGAGTATAGTTGACGCCTAAGAATAAATTTTTTTCAATAGGAAAATGGAATAGTCACTTGGTAAACAAAACAAAACAAAACATAAAAGAATGCTGAACTTCACAAAATTAACAAAACCCAAAGCAAAACAATGAGATGCCAATCTTCACTTAGTAGATGGACATAAATTTAAGTTTGGTAATACTCTGTGTTGGTGGGGGTATGGGCAAACAGGTTTTCTCATGTACTTGCTTTCTATGGTAAATAGGGTAAATTAGCAATAACCTATCAAAATGTATAATGCACAGCCTCTCTGACCAGTAAGTCCACTGTTAAGAATTATATGATAATACAGCATGCAATCATATATTTATAAGAAGATTTGTTGCACTACTGCTGTAATAGAAACAATCTGAAACAATTTAAATGTTCCATATTCATAGGGGACTATTTAGAAAATAATAGTGTATCCATAATTTGGAATCAAACGTTGCTTTTTTAAAAATAAAGAAATCTTTCCAAGATATTTTAGGTAGAAAAGAATAGCTTGCATAATACGAACCCACTTGTGTAGGGTATATACATCAAAATGTATAGAATTTTTTTTTTAAAGAATGCATAGAGACTTAACAAAGGCTATCTTTAGTAAGAGGGAATGAGGTAATGGAGGAAGAAAAGTTATTCTTCCTCTTTTGTTCACCATTTAAATCACTTACCGTGCGTAATCTCAGCTATTACCTTGATATGACCAGTGATTAATGTACATTACAGTAGGAAAAGAAACAATGTAAGTTGCAGATACCCACATGAACTGAAAGCACCCAGTAAAACCACCAAACTCACCCTAATGGGCCTCGATGAGTGCTAGGCAGCAGCGTTATCAAAGGTAATAATGACCACTGAAGTAAGCAACTGCATGCCACTTTAAAATTTGTCCTAAAAGTCATATTGGTGATTTTCTTTGATAAGTGTACCAACTACATGAATATACAAGGTTAATGTTGATATTCCTATTCTTCAGGGGGAAGCAACCTGAGAAATGTAGTCACTTACGCCATTGCAGAAGCATATTTCCAATTGCTTGCCAAGAATTTTGAGCTAGAGGTGTTGTGGAGCCTTCAATACTGTATTGTATATTCAAAAGTTGCTAAGACAGATTTTAAAAGTTCCCATCAAAAGAAAAAAATTATAACCATGTGAGGATGGATGTTTTAACTAAACTAATGGTGGTACTCATTTCCCAGTATATACATATGTCAAACCACTATGTCGTACACCTGAAATTTATACAATGTTATACATTAGTTATATCTCAATAAAGCTGGAAAAATAAAACAAATTCAATATATTCCAAATGAACATTCTTCAAACTGTGTACACCTGGCTGTACGTGAAGACTTTCAAAGGGATGTGTGGCAAGAATCCATTTCAAGACCCCCAATTTCCAATGATCTATTCTTTTTCAAAAGTCATCTCCTTGAGCAAAGATTTGCAGTAATCCTTTCCATGTTCTTTTTCTTAAGCCAACTTCTTCCAACTCTTGTTATTGTATATATATTTATTTGTGTGCCACAGAATGCTCATTTATCTAAAATAATGAACTCCTACAAATCAATAAGTAAAAGACATAAACCAAATAGAAAAATGGGGAGGAGGGGGGAGACCTGAACAGGCGTTTCATAAAAGAAGATATCCAAAAGACCAATAAGCATAAATAAAGGTGGCCAATTTCATTTGTCATTCAGGAAATGCAGATACAAATGGCTAACAGACATATGAGTAAATGTTCATCATCATTAGCCATGAGAGATTCAAATCAAAACCACGTTGAGATACCACCTTACACCAGTTAGAATGGCCAAAGTCAACAAGACAGTAAACAATAAGTGTTGGAGAGGATGTGGAGAAAAGGGAACCCTCTTACACTGTTGGTGGGAATGCAAGTTGGTACAGCTACTTTGGAAAACTGTGGAGATTCCTTAAGAAATTAAAAATAGAGCTACCCATGACCCTGCAATTGCACTACTGGGTATTTACCCCAAAGACACAGATACAGTGAAAAGAAGGGCCATATGTGCCCCTATGTTCATAGCAGCAATGGCCACAATCGCCAAACTGTGGAAAGAGCCAAGATGCCCTTCAACAGACGAATGGATAAAGAAGATATGGTCCATATATACAATGGAATATTATGCCTCCATCAAAAAAGGATGAATACCCAACTTTTGTATCAACATGGACAGGACTGGAAGAGATTATGCTGAGCGAAAGAAGTCAACCAGAGAGAGTCGATTATCATATGGTTTCACTTTTGCATGGAGCATAAGGAAAAACATGGAGGACATTAGGAGAAGGAAAGGAAAAGTGAATTTGGGGAAACTGGAGGGGAAAACAAAACATGAGAGATTGTGGACTCTGAGAAACAAACTGAGGGTTTTGGAGGGGTGAGGGTGGGGGCTTTGGTGGTGGATATTAAGGAGGGCATGTATTGCATGGAGCACTGAGTGTGGTGCATAATCAATGAATCTTGGAACACTGAAAAAATAAAATTAAAAAATATCTATTGATTATTATTTATTATTATTGAATATCAATAAAAGAGATAAAAACATTTTAAAATAAAACCACAATGAGATGCTATCACATATCTACCAGAGTATCTAAATTAAAAATATTGACAATAACAAGCATTGGAGAAGATAGGGTGAAAAACTAGAACTCACACATTGCTGGGAATGGTACAATCACTCTGGAAAATGGAACAGTGGAACTTTCTGGTTGGGGATGGAAATGTTCCATATTTTGTTCTGGCTGTTAGTTACACAAATACATACATATATAAAGATTCATCAGGCTATGTACTTGAAATCAATATATTTTAGACTGAGTAGATTATATCTTAACAAAACTATGATGATTTTTTTTTTTAAAGATTTTATTTATTTATTCATTAGGAAAGAGAGAGTGAGAGAGAGCATGAGAAGGGAGAAGGTCAGAGTGAGAAGCGGACTCCCCGTGGAGCTGGGAACCCGATGTGGGACTCGATCCCGAGACTCCGGGATCATGACCTGAGCTGAAGGCAGTCGCTCAACCAACTGCGCCACCCAGGGGCCCTTTTTTTTTTTTTTTTTTAAAGATTTTATTTATTTATTCATTAGGAAAGAGAGAGTGAGAGAGAAAACTATGATGATTTTTAAAGATAAATTTCAAAGCTTCATAGATACGACTACATGCAGTTTAATCACTTTCAGTGCTATACAATATTCCATTGTTATACCATACCACAATTTATTCATTTATTTAAGTCTTTTTCAGTGTTTTCCAATAAAATTTCATAACTTTACCCAAAGAGGCCTTAGGAATCTTATGTTAGATTTATTCCTGGATATCCTATATTCTTGGATACTGCTTTACATGTCTTCATTTTATTACATTTTCTACTGTTAGTTGCTTGTGAATAGAAATGTAATTGAACTTTGTATACCAATCTTTCTTCCCAGATTTATTGAAATATAATTGACATGTAACAACACGGTGTAAGTTTAAGGTGTACGTGTGCTGATCTGATACATTTCTGTACTGATATGTGCTGACCCTGGAACAATATGGGTTTGAACTGTGCGGGTCCACTTATATATAAGCAGATTTTTTTCGGTAAATACGGTAGGTCACTGTAAATGTGTTTTCTCTTCTTTATGATTTTCTCAATAATTTTCTCAATAATTTTCTTTTCTCTCACTTACTTTATTTTAAATGTATAGTATATAGTACATATAACATAAAAATATTTGTTAATTGACTGTTCATGTCATCAGCAAGGCTTCAGTCAACGCTCTGGTATTAGTAGTTAAATTTCTGGGGAGTCAACCGCACAGGGGGTCAGCACCCCTAGCCTGCATGTTGTTCAAGGGTTAACTATATGTCAATAATAAATCCAGCTATCTTACTCAGCTTTCCTATTATTTCAAATAATGTGTCTAATAATTTGTATATCACGATAAATAAAAAAAGGTTTATTTCTGCTTTCCAATTCCCATGTCTTTAATATCTTTTCCTTGTCTCAAGTTAACTAAAAAACACAATCTTGGAAAAAAATATTGAAAGCTGACTTCCTCGACTACTGTTAATTTTAAAAGAAGTTCTCATATTTCCTATTTAGAATGATATTTGCTATAATCTTTTATATCAGGTTAGAGAAGTTTCCCTTTATTCCTAATTAAATTGTGAATGTTTGTTGAGTCTTATTAAGTGTTTCCTTTGAAATGATCATATGCTTTTTCTCCTTTAATATGTTAATGTGGGAATTTATATTTATAGATGTTTTTCTGAAGTTAAACCATCATTCTGTATTGAACAAAAATCCAACTTGGTCATGATGTATTATCTTTTTATATACACAGTTGGATCCAATTTGCTAATATTTTGTTTAAGGTTTTAAATCTATATTAATAAGTGAAATAGATCATTTTCTTTTTTCATAGGTTTAGTTTCCATCGGTCTAGTTTTGTTATACTACAGTATACAGAGTTATATTAGACTTTTTGAATAAGTAAAGAAAAGTTCCCTCTTATTGGGGGTGGGAAGTGAGTTACAAATTTGAGATGAAAGTCTTATAGGACTAATCTGTAAAACCATCTGAATTTTAAGCCTGGTGTTTTCCTTAGGGAAGATTTTATTTTTATTTAACATATATATATACACACACATATGTGTGTGTGTGTGTGTGTGTATTTAAATATATATATTCAAATTAAAATTTAAAACTTTATATATAAAGTTTTAAATTTTAATTCCAGTAGAGTTAACATACAGTGCTGTTATATTAGTTTCAGGTGTACAATACAATTAGTTTCAGGTGATTCAACACTTCCATACATCACCCGGTGCTCATCATGGTAAGTGTATTCTTAATCTTCATCATCTTCCTTACGGAATATTTTAAACTACTACTTCAATTTCCTTAATAATTATAGGACCATGCAAGTTTTCTGTTTATTCTTGAGACAGTTTTATGAAGCTGTAAAACTTTTCTGGAACAAGAAATTTTGTCCGTTTAGCCAAAGTTTTCAGATTTATTAGTATACAGTTGTTGGTAGGATTCCCTTGTCTCTTAAATTTATCTTTTAAATCATAATCCTTTTTCTGTGACTTACCTGTGACTGAATCCTCTTTTTCATATATAATATCTACTTTTTGTCTTCTCTTTTTCTTTCTTGATTACTTTTGCCAAAGTTTTCTCTATTTCTTGGTCTTTCGGAAGACTCAAATGTTGGTCTTGTTATCTTTTCTCCTCTACCTTTGCTTTCTAGTTTATTTTCACTTAGTTTTTTTTTTTCTATTACTTTATTTGGGTATATTCTGCTGGATTTTTTTCCTGTAATTTTAAGTTATACAGGTGGTTTATTAATTTTTAGCTTTTCTTCTTTTCTAATATAAACAACATCTGCCAATGTTTGGGCTACAAACATCTGCCAAAACGCACTTTTCAGCATCCTACAAGTTTTTCCATGTTGTATTTTCATTGTCATTCAGTTCTAAGACTTTTATTTTTTCTTGTTAGTATTTATTCTTTAACCCAAGACTTCTTTAGAAGCATGTGATGTGATTTCCAAACACAGACAGATATTTACTCTCACTGCTATTGACTTCCGATGTGATTGCATATTGTTAGAGAACATGATCTGTGAGGAATTTATTGAAGCTTGCTTGCTTCATGGACTAGCATAACATCAATTTTGATAAATGTTCCACATGCACTTAAGAAAACTATATGTTCTCTAATTGTTGGGTGCAGAATTGTATTTGTATCTACTAGGATATGCTTGTTGACTGTGTTGTTAAAATCTCTGTACCTTTACTTTGTTTTGTTTTTTAAAGATTTTATTTATTTATTTGACAGAGAGAGAGAGAGATATCACAAGTAGGCAGAGAGGCAGGCAGGGGGTTGGGGGAAGTAGGCTACCCGCTGAGCAGAGAGCCTGATGTGGGGCTCTATCCCAGGACCCTGAGATCATGACCCAAGCCGAAGGCAGAGGCTTTAACCCACTGAGTCACCCCAGCGCCCCTCTTATGTAGAGTGTATATGTTAAGCCTAGTGGTCAAAAGCTAATGACAAAAACCTGGATAATAACTTCTAAACTAATGAAGAAGGGCCTTGTTCGCACACTAGAAAAGACAATTCTGAGATTAGACCCCACACCTTGATGACAAGTGCCTTCGCAGTGTGACTGTAAAAAAAAAGTACTTTGTACTTTGAGGTAAATTACTTAAGGGGAGAGACTGTATTTTATTCATCTTTGAACCCCAACAGTGCCCGTTGGATTAAAATCCAAAGATACTTGTTAAAATCAATAAAGACATTTAAATGATGGTTGCCCCATTTAAAATAAGCCGCCTTGCAAGACTGATACACTACAACAATAATTTCCCTCATTTCGAAGAGTGTACATTGTTCTCTACAAGCTATGACAGCAAGTTACAACTTTTTAGCCTGAGGTTCAAGTTCTCTCACAATTCTTTTTCTTTTTCTAAAAGTTTGTTTCCCACTTCTTTCCTTCGAGCATTTTCTCTGCCAGTCAGATTGAACTTTCTGATTTTACACTTGCTTGCCTCTCTATCTCTGGTCTTCTTATGCCATTTATCATTTTCTTCCTCGATTATATCTTATACATAGCTTGTCTCTCTTACCAGGTTATAAGTTCTTTATATCAGAGACCATATCCTATATATCCTTAATGATATTTTGTTACCTAGCACAACGTGGTAGGCACACACACACATAAACACACAAAAATCTGTCAAAGGGATTACTGAATGTATGAATACAACCGAAAGACTTCAAATCTGGAAACTACTTTATGACAAGCCATAGAAGAAAAATGTTCCCTTAATTTATAGCTGGGTTCTTAAATATAAGTAGGCATTAAAAATACCTGGGAAACTTGTTAAACATGAAAATTCTTGGTGTTAGTTGTCATAAGGAGACTTGAAGGAATACCAAGAAGAAACTGTAACTGCCTAATAAGATGGAATAAACCCCCCAGACATTGCTGAGAGGAAAGAGGACAGAAAGAAAGAAACAGACCCAAGAGGATCACAGGCACACTCCTGACCATGGGAATCATCATCAAACTCTTCCTTTGTAGGAAAGTCATTTCTTGGCTGGTTTTCCTTACATCTGATCTTTGACTTTTGAAATCAGGATGACAGATGTGTTTATTTTAAGTTCCATTCACTTAAATGTACATAGAGAGACTATGACTCTTTTTCTCAGAACACTTTGCAGATATAGACCATATTTCAAATTGCACAATACATAGGCTGAACCATAAAAACTTTTTATCCAATAAAGCTCTTTGAAAAAAATGTCACTACATGTTAGATATTGCAAAAGATAAGCTCTGGTTATAAAGCAGCCAGGTACTGAGAGAAGTAACGTATTCTTTTTAGATTATTTCAAACAGAGGATAAGATTACAGGACAACTTCAAGTGGTTAAGTAGAAAAGAGTTTTGCCTTTCAGAAGTTTATAAAATGCCAGTATTCTAAACTTCATACACTGAACTCCTTAGGGTAGTCCGATATAGTACACGCTATCTGTCACTTCTCTATCCATTTGGCAAAGACTACATAGAGACAAATGTTACAGAGGCTCAAAAATGGAGACTTCTGGAAAAATGACCAAAGCCAGAAATAAAGTTGTACTAATTAGAAAACAAATAATTAAATGGCCAAGCCCGAATGTTATGTGATGCTGAAAAGAGAGAGATTTCTACGGCACACCATCTGTTTTACAGTTTTTGATTTTGCTGTACTACAAATCTCCTCAGAACGGTTTTGCAATGATCTAGCTGCTAGCTCGTTTGCACAATTACTTTAGGCCAGAAATACTTATTGCACAGAATCATTTCAGAGAGCAACACATTCACGGAAGAGGGCAGATATAACCCAGCTTCTGGTGAGGACTGGTTTTTTAGCCCTTGAAGGAAAAAATATTATTCAAAAAAGCGATCAGAAATTACCAAAGGAAAACTAGAGAGTTGAAAAGAGGAATGATATCACTATAAGTTTCTGATATGTATTTAAACTTACTTGGGTCCTGAAGGTCACCATCAACCTCTTCATTGGCCAGTCTAATGGAAACTCTTCATCTCTTCTCGACCTCTCAGCAGCATTTACCCGGGAGCTGACTACTCTCAAACATTCTTCTCAACTAACTTCGCTGGCACCACTCTCTCGATTTTCTCAAACATTCTTCTCATCTAACTTCGCTGGCACCACTCTCCTGATTTTCTTCTCTTCGCATCAGCCATCCCTTCTCAGCCCCCATAGCTGGCTTCTCCTCTCCTGGATGTTGTAGTGTCTGTCCAATGGCAGGGCGTTGGGGCCTCTTCTCCTTTCTGTATTTTCTTCCTAGTTTATCTCCTCAGCCTAATGGCATTTATACACTCAGGATTCCCAAATTTATATCTCCAGCCCAGACTTCCCCAGTTCCAGACTCATATATTCGATTGTCTATTTAATATCTCCACTTGGACGCCACATAGGCATCTGAGACTTTGTATACTAGCATGGAACTCTTTATCCACCACCCTCCCCCAGAAAAAAACTACTTTTCCCACAGTGTTCCACATCTCAGTAAATAGCACCACGATGGTCCCACCAACTATTACAGCAAAATCTGGAAGTCATCCTTGATTCCTCCCTTATCCTCATTCCTCATCTAAGCCACCACCAAGTCCTGTCAACTATATCTAAAACATGGATTGCATTTACTTCTCTCCGACTCTGTTGCTACCACCGCACCGAAACCACCATCATTTTGCCACAATGCCACAGCAATGTAAGCCTATCAGGCGTCTCTAGCACCTAGCGCAGTGTCTAGCAAATGATAGATGTACAATAATTTTTTCATAGATGACTACTGCTTAGCAATAGTTTCCATGTGTCTTTAGAAATCTCCAATCTCGGTTCTCAGACATTTTCTGAGATACCTACAGACTTATTCACTTATTGAATCATGCACTCATTCAACAATTATTGAGTATAGATTAATTGGTACCAGGCCCCATAACATATTTGACAGTGTCTTAAAGATGACAGGAGTTTGTTTCCTGCTCCTGTGAAAAAGTCTGGAGGTGGGCAGCCAAGGGCTGGCACGGCAGCTCTGTGAGCTAAGAGCCCTGCTTTCTTGCACCTTGTTGCTCTGCCATTCTCAGTTTATGGATTCCACTTTATGGTCTAATACGGCGAGTCAAACGCTAGGCATCACATCTGTATTCCTTTCACCGGGAAAGAAGATGTGCCTGAGGAATACCATATGCCCTCCATTTAAGGGCACTTCCTGAAAATTGCTCCTACTCCTGCTGTCATAATAACTAACAAAAACTGGGGATAACCAGTTTATCAGCAATGAAGACTAGACAGATAGCAATGTTTCCAGCTATAAGTGAGGATCCTTGTTACTAGAGGACAAAAAGAGGATAAATATTGAGAGGTAAGTAGCAGCTTCTTTCAAGGTTCCTATTGTGACCAGGTAATGTTCTGGTACAAGAATACAAAGCTTGGTAAGACACAGGATCAATGCTGAAGGCAGTTAGTCTGATGGGGGAAGCAATATATAAATGAATAGTTACTTGAGATTTCAGGCCAAGTAACAGCCACTCTTAGAAGATCTTGGTTTTTCTTTTTTTCTCTTTTTTTAAAGATTTTTTGTTTGACAGAGAGAAACACAGCAAGAGAGGGAACACAAGCAGAGGGAATGGGAGAGGGAGAAGCAGGCTTCCCGCTGAGCAGGGAGCCCGATGTGGGGCTCAATCGCAGGACACCAGGATCATGACCTGAGCCGAAGGCAGATGCTTTACGACTGAGCCACCCAGATGTCCCAAGATCTTGGCTTTTCTAAGTCCCCAAATATTCCTTGCATCCAAAGGAGTTGAAAGAGAAGTGGAATGTTCTAGGGCTTTACATCACTTATCTATACAGACTGTTTCAATATTACAGTTTTCATGATGGGCATTTCTCAGCTTTCGTCTACCAGACTTGATATCGTCATGGCATGGAGCAAAGCAGAGTTCATTTAAACCTCTATCAACACATCTAAACAACTCTGGTGATAGTTTTAATAGTTTGAAAATACCCATTTCAGAAATGTGTTAAGACTCAATAATTCTTTTAACTTGTCAGAAGATGAAACTTTCTGTTTTAAGACTATAAACTACAAGATCAAACTAAAAAAAAAAAAAAAGCAATGGTAGCATGTCAAAAAGAAAAAAAGAGGTAATCTTGTAACTTACTGTTATCCACTGGTTATCTAGTAGTTCCTTAGCTGTGATTCTGTGAGCAGGATCTACTTTCATAAGCTGTTTCAAAACACTTTTAGCTGCAAATAAGGGAAAATCCTGAAAATCTTAACTACAATGAATACCATACATTTTCTAGTTTATTTAGGATTAGGTCTATATAACGTGAGGGGAAGATTCCTATTATAAAATAAATATCATCAGAATAAATGGCTAATAAATAAAGTTTCAGGCTTAGAGTGAGGTTTTATTGCTTGGATTTGCTTGTGAACGGTCTACAGTAAAAATGGGCTAGATGATCAGCAATTTCCTCTTCAATTTTTATTATGTAATTTCTGTTTTTGTTGGAAGTTTTGACTATAACAATCACAATGAAGAGATCACCATTTTCCTAAGTAAATAGTGTTTATTTCTATGAGTAAATTTAATGATGAAACAGAGATTGAGAGTATTTGAGTTATTGGCCAATTTTCCTGTTATGTACATTTGCTTTAGTAAATAATGACAGATCTATACTTACCAGAATCACTTATGGACTCCCAGATTGGACCTTCAAAATGTAGTTCTCCCTTTCTTATTAGCTCAAAAAGTTTCTCTTCCGAGCTTGCCAAAAAGGGTGGTTCTCCAGATAATCTACAACAAAGGCAATCGTTTTGTTTAGATTTTTTTTAAATAATCGAAATGAGGCTATCGAAAATTAAGTTTCCATGGAACTTGGAAGTAGTGGTGCTTCAAATTTAGGTAAGGATAGCTAGAGGTGGGTGTCTTTCTCTGGATGTAGAAATGGAGCAAAGGAGGTTTTGCAAGATCAGTGATAGGACCTTTTACATACATTGAAATCTCCAGATCTGCACATTACCCAAAGGTCTTCCAGATGGGAAAAACTAAGCTTAAATAGTACCAAAATACAGGCAGATGTGTAATTTTAAGTGCACAAATAATACTGGAGATACACTTCAGTGTGAGCAAAGGTAAGGTGATGCTTAAGGTACATAATTCAAACTGGACTTAAGGGAAAATATACTGAGTTATCAGAGTCCTTTGAGAGTTTTCAGAGGCTAACGACCATGTAAGGGCTTTATCCATGGTAAAACACTACACCAACGTTAGTAAGAATAAACCAAGAATAACCCTGGGGTCTATAGGCTCTGAGTCAAAGTCAAAAATTCATTAAAAAGGCCACAACTCTTCAAAAATCGCATACAAAATGAAGACAGTCTAGATGAGGAAAGTCAGACGATGCTGCTGATTTGACCCTTTAGTCTGGAATGAAAGCTGAGCATACATAATGACTAACATCAGTAAAACCACTGGCAGTATGTATTAAGTAAACATGGGCTTGAGGCACATTCTGTAATACAGGGACTGTGTGTCTTCAAGGTCTTGTAAAAGGAAGTACTGTAGTGAAGCGCCTGGGTGGCTCCAGAGGTTAAGCCTCTGACTCTTGATTTTGGCTGGGGTCATGATCTCTGGGTCGTGAGACTGAGCCCTGAGCCCAGAGACAGCTCCGCACTGAGCGTGGACTCTGCTTGTCCCTCTCCCTCCCCCTTCCCCTCAGCCACTCCCCACCTCATGCATACATGTGCGCACTCTCTCTCTAAAATAAATAAATAAATTTTAAAAAATCTTTTTTTTTTTAAAAGGAAGTATTGCACTGTATTTCACAAAGAGCTTGGTAAGCCTATGCTTCAGAAAGTAATTCAGTCCAAAACTACAAGAACTTGCTTGTAGTCAAGTTCAGTTCCTCATAATACTTTCTCAACAAATATTAGCCACCATCTTTACTGTCAGCCCCAACAGCTGAGTACAACCCTGTAGCCAACAACTGGATTTTCCCAATGACAACCAGACAGAAGCTGGACTTGGACTTGTCACAGAGGCATTACTGTATGTCTGTTGTTCAACTCTCAGGATTATATTTTTCTACTTTATGACTGAAAGAATAAAATGGCATAATCCCATTATATTTCCCGAATCCTAGCCTATTATGTACATAAGCATAATGATCTCTAAGTCTCCTAGCCATTAGATTTTTACTGATTTTTAAAGTTCTATTTTTAAGCTCTTTTAAAATCTTTGCCATGAACTTTTGAATTAATCTAAATTTGATAAATAATTAGCATGATAATGAGCATGATGATTCCCTAGGGAAAAAAGTTGCTTTCATCCTTGTAGTTTATCAACCTAGGATGGAAAACAGAGCTTTCCATTTGCAACAGCTTCTTGTTAAGAGATCAGTATTTATCAAATGGTTTTACAATCTCTTATTTTAATACTTCTTATTTTTCCAGTTTGTTCTGACCCTCCTCTCTCTGATCTTATTTGCCTCACTAGTGTTTAGTTTTAAAATGCAATAAAAAAAAAAAGCCAGAAAAATGGTCTTATGGACAATTACTATCTATTATAACAAGTACAGGCCAGCAAAAGTCCAGTTCATTGAGTCTGTTAACAACCAGTGATATGCACATTACCCAGTTTCTTAGCTGCCCCTGCGTTGCCTGACTAGCACGCAACTATAGCTCAAGGGCTGTGTTTAAAAAAATCCCCCTTTTTCCTGTCCTTTGCAATTTTACTTACACAAAATGTATCTAATGGTTGGTCAATCAGCAGCATATGAAATTTTATGACAGCAATTTTCTGCACATCCAGAAAAAGGAAATCTAAGACATGAAAAATGCCGCTTAAAGCCTTTCTATTATCTTCTGTTGCCTATGTCATAGGAATCACAACAGCAGAGGATAGTACCCGTGAAGAGTATTTATGTTAATATCACCTTGAGAAAGTATGTTATCATTGTCCAATTAAGCAGAAATGAATCAGGGGTAACTGATAAACAAGAAAATAACCCCCCTGGAGAAGGTAATATGTTTGTGCCCTCGGTGAAGAAATTATCTGCAAGAACACCGGGCTCAGGCAAATTAATGAATAGGCACTGATTAGCTAAGTAAGGGTCTACTGTAAAGGAAAAAAGATGTCATTATGATGATATGCAGCCACGCTCTGAAGCAGAAAAATTAAAGTTATATCTTTAAGAAAGAGAAAACATTTTAGATGTGTGCTACACTATCACTTTCTTTAACAACAAATTCAAACTAAGCAGGCAGCAATCACCACATGAATTGTGTAATAACAGATTACATGTATTATGTTTGACTTGTCTGGAAATTCTTACAAGTATAAAACACTAATTTAAAATAGTGATACTTTCAATTAAAACCTAAGGCTCGGAATTTTTACGGTACGATTCTAATTAGCACAAAACAATGATCAAAAACTTTGTGAATACGTTTACACTTTACGCGATCCAAGCAGTGAAGCGTGTTGACCATCTGAGTTACGGCCACAATCACATCTTCCAATTCCTACTGCCTGTGTACTCCATTTCACAGAGCTGTGAAAATGTAACTACTCTGATGTCAATATTTGGAAATGATCTGGAAGAGGGAGTGCACAGTGAAATCTCCAGTATGACCATAAAACTAATGTTGCATCAGCATAAAAATGTTCACACTCACCACGAGGCAGAACAATGGCCACTAACTTTTCAGAACACCTCTTAGACAATTCGCTTTAATTCAATTTTACAAACATATATTGAGCATGGACTCCATGCCTACTATTGTACCAGATATGAGGGATGCAAAGATGAATAATATAAGCTCTTTGTCCTTCATGGACTTTAGAGCAAGGAGAACAAAAACAGAAAAAAACAGACATACTCTAATAATTACATCACAATAGTATAATCTAGTTCTTAAAAGTGCTATGAGAACACAGGAAAGTGAACAATTCTGTCGAATTCATACATGTGCAAACTTTCCTGATGAAGTATCATTGTTTTTCTTTCAATGTTATTGTTTTGCATGCATTTTTGTCTGTTGCTTTAAATCCTCTGTGGAGTATGGGGATGTATGTACATAATGAATGCAGGAACTCTGCTGGGGTAGATAGGAGTTAGGGAAACAGAAGGCGTTAATGTTTGAGCTGGAGGGCCCAGGAGAAAGGTTAGTAGAGAAGTAAAAAAACATTGTAAGCAGAAGGAACTGCATAAGCAAAGACTCAGAGACATGTGATACAGGGTAGGTGACTCATAAAGAATGGCCTCGAATGCCTCCAGCATACGGCAGGTGCATGGGAAACCCAGCTAGCCTGAGACTGGGAAGGCACGCCGGCGCCAGGTCATGGGAGGCTTGCCGTCGTGCCATGCCAGGAGGCTCTGAAATTCTTCTATAACGAGGGAGAATTACCAGAGGCTGTGAATCAGAAAAATAGTACAATCAGATCTGTGATTTAGAAAGACAATCCTGACAGCAATGGGAAGGATGAACTGGGGAGGGAGACCGGAGGCAGGGAGAACAGTCAGACAGACATTGTAATATTCTAGAAGATGGATCGTAAGGAGAAATGATACAAGTAAAGAGAAATGAAGGAAGAGGTGAGGACACTGCAAAGGAAAAATGGACAGGACATGGGGTTTGATGGAATCTTGAGAGTGCGACAGAAGGAAGAGCCAGAAACAGCGATGTTTTCAGTGGCAGGAAGAGGATTGGGAGCTACAGGATAGTCCCTGGATCCAGGGCTGACCCCCTGTCTAGTTAGTGTTCATTCCTCACCTATGCCTGGTCCATAGGGCAGCCAAGTGCCAGGCCCCAGTTCCTCTCTCTACCCGATGGGCTGTAAGTGAATTTCCTAAGAAAATACAAAGAAACCTTCTGGTCTGTAGCAAAAGACCAGAGGGGTGTTAAGCAAGGTTTTCACCTGACTCAGAGCATACCAGGTATTGCAGCAGTTATAGGTCAATGAAAAGCAAGCCTGTATGTTATAAATCCATAGAATTAAAAAACTATTGAATGGATTTAGCTGACAACTAATAAGAGAGCTTGTGGAATGGCTTCCCAGTGTGTTTTCAGTCACTTTTTAAAAACTATGTTGTCGAGTTCTCATTTAAAATCCACGTAAGTCTAGTCTGCTGTAAGAGACCACTCGTTCATTTTCAAGTACACAGTTAGCAGGCTACTTACAGAAGGTACATTATGACACCTATGCTCCAAATGTCACACTGCTGGCTGTAGTCGTGGGCATTGATAACTTCAGGAGCTGCCAAATAAGCAGAAATGCAATAGTATTAATACAATAAATGAAGTTTAAACGCTTAAACACAAAGCATGAAAAATGTGCTGATGTGTTGTAATTTATTCCCCCACAGGGAAAAAGAGAACCAACAGCAGATGTTAAATGAATAATGTACGGGCCTTAACAATTGATGTCACTGTACCCTCACTCCTGTCATTTAGCTTCTAATGGAATGATGGCATAAACTGTGTAACTAAATGTACTGCTCTCCATTCCTTCGAAATTGTTAAGAAATGATTTTGCAAAGATTGTGTAGTTATAGTAGAAGACAACAATATCTCAGTTCTTTTCCCAAAATAGAACTGAATGCATGCCTTAAGTGGATATAATTTAAAGCAAGCCCAATATGTGGAAATCTGGATTCATAGAGAAACTAAGATAAATGGTTAAAATCGTTTTAGTAAAATAATAATAACAACAACAACATCACTCCTATGACAGAATATGAATTAGTTTCCACATTTTCTAAATGAGAAAACTGAGACAAAGAGAGAGCACCTACGGCATAACCGGATCAAAAAGCTAACTCCTGACTCCCTACTCCCTAACTCTGTGCTCCATACTTTACAATGTGTTCACAATAGGGCTCCTTTAAACAATCTCCTCAAAGTAGCTGTGTGTGTGTGTGGGGGGGGGTGATTTAAGATAGCACATTTTAATGATTAGATTATTTTATAATGGCTGGCTTTTTAAATGGCTTTTAAAATGTCACATATGATATCTCAGGAATAGTCTATTGTGCCTCTATGGTTAGGGAGCAAACATCTTTCTTTAAGGAAAAAGAAAGAATAAAACAGATATAAACACAAAAATGAAACATAGGTGTATATATTTTAATAGAATTTTAATGTTTACAAAGCATTTTGTATAAATTACATTATTTGTGTAAATCACGTGAAGAATCTTGTGAGATGTAAGGTATGTAGGCATTTGGCTCCCTTTGCCAGTGAGGAGACTAAGGTTCAGGTACATGAAGTGACTTGCTTCAAGTTACACAGCTACCGAGTGCCTCCCACATAAAAGGTGTTTTTATTTTAGAGAAGTTTCATTCTCCCACCCAACACACACGCGCGCGCGCGCGCGCGCGCGCGCACACACACACACACACACACACCCTCTTATACTAAAAGCAAATGGCATTTCACTTCCTCTGCCTCTTGTCAAAGGAACTAAAATGCAACAAAAAGGAATCAAAAGGTAAAAAGAAGAAACAATGAGTAAAGGCTCAACTATAGATAGATAATTAATAAAACTGAGTTATTCATTTCCAAATCACTGAAAAGTAATTAGCATTTTCCTCTAAGCAACTATTATTCCTTACCTCTACTTAAACTCTTTAAATACTCAATCACTAAAGTTCAAGTAGCTCTGTGGCAGAGAGTCTCCAACAAGGGCAAGTCTGTGACTTGCGTCCATGCTGGGTGCCCGCACAGCGGGGGCCGGGATGGCCGCCTATGTCTCTCAGAGCCATCTTAATGACTGGGGCTGTCTCCATGTGTGCTGCTATCACAGCTCTCACAGGGAGGCAGAGGCCAGAGCAATGGTGCCAGGGAGCCATTTAGGAAGTCAGCAAAGCTCTACAAACCATCTGTCTTCTCTCTTGTTCTCTCACTTGTTATCAGTGTAGACAGCTAATAAGCAGGCATAAAACTCAGGGTGCTTGGATATATTTTCCCCATGTAACTACAGACCAGATGTCTTTTGCCAACAGGAGGATATGAACAGAATCTAAAGTAGCCTTTTCCCAAATAAGATAAAACAGTTTCAAAACTTAATGCATCAAGAAGGCAAAACACACACATACACACACACACAATGACAACAACAACAACAAAAACAAAACAAACCCCCAACAAAACCAGAACTAGGCAATAAAGATGAATAAACTACAGATAAGACATGGGTAAGTCTCAAAATCATGACATGGAATAGACAAAGACAAACAAATGAACGCTATCTGATTCAATGTAAATAAAGTTTTAGACAAAGAAAATTAAGCTTTGTTGATAAAAGTCATCTGTGGTTGCTGTGGTCTGGGTAGAAGACTAACAGACAGGAACACAAAGGAATTTTCTGGGGTGACAGAGATGTTCTATAGCTTCATTGGAGTGGTGATTATATAAGAATACCCACTTGTCAAAATTCATCAAAATTTACACTTAAAATTTGTGCATTTTATTGTATGTAAATTATATTTCAATAAAGTAAGATTTTTCTAAAGAAATCTCTAAAAGGTACAAAAAGATTTGTCAAAGCCCCATCTTGATGGGTGACTTGAATAAATCTCTCAGAAATCAATAGAGGCAAACAAGATTAACAACATGGAAAGTTTAAATCACAAAGGTATCACATTCGACTTTATAAATACACACACAGAGAAATTTTTGTGGTCAACAAAAGAGGAATATACATACTTTCTAAATATCCAGTATAACATTTGCAAAAACCAACCATACGTTCAATCACAAAAAACAATTCCTAAAAGTTGAAAACCATTAAGTCACAATTGCCTAGGCCAATGAAGAAAACCAGACAGAAAAACCAAAAGGCTAGGAAAACTACCACATTTTCACATGAATGTCAAACATCCTAACCACCTGAAAAATTATAAAAGCACTTCTAAATAATTCTTAGACTAAATAAAACTAAAACTAAAATGATAGACTATGAAGAAATGAATAATAGAAAGAACACTGTCTAGCAAAAGAAATGGTCAAAGAAATAGAGTGAACAAAGAAATACTCAGACTGAACATAAATAACCATATGGCTTAGGAAGTTAAAAAATAAACCAAAAGAAAATAGGAAGAAGGAATCCAGAAAAATAAAAGCAGAAATTAATGAAAAAGTCAATCAAATAATATTAGATTTGACCTGGTTCTTTGATAGCCCAATAAATTGTCCTAACCACTAGCAAATTTGAAGGGAAAAAAAATGGTTAGTATTATTACAAGAGCTTAAATTGAGCACTGAGTGTCAGATATTGTGGTAAGCACTTTACATATATTTTCTTGTTTAATTCTCATGTCAACCTGATGAGAAAGATCTTATTATTACCATCCTAAGTATATCCTCTCCCCTTCCCCATTTTATTTTTTTTTCTTAGCACTTCTCTCTAACATCCCAGGAAATAGCAGACATTTTACTTTTTTATTTTGTTTAATCTTTGCACCAACGTGACATTTTTATACTTTGTTCACTGTTTTATTCCCAATACCCAGACCAGTCCTGACACGAAGTAGACCCTCAACAATATTTTGATAAATAGATGACATAATCCCCATTATATAGATGTAGAACCACAACAAATGAGTTAAATTGTTTGCCTAGGGCTCACCAGACTAAGTGGCAGAGCTAGAATCCCAAGTTAGCCAGGTGACGTCACAGGTCATATTGCTAATCTTATAGCACATGACCATCTTAAAACATATTAGGAGTTATTAAGCAGATAGTCACAGATATGTAAGAGAATCAGAAAATTATAATATATGCATATTTATGCCAATAAAACTTAAAATCTCAAAGTAATGCATTTTTTTAAGAAAAACATAAATTATCAAAATGATTAAAAAGGTATGGAAAACTTGAATAACCCAATATAAATTGAAAATATAATAGAAACTTAATCTACCAAAAGGTATCAGGGCCAAAAAATTTTAAGGGGAAATTTCATCAAACTAGTAGTTTATTAATATAACAGATAACCTCTGTTACTTAAGTGATTTGTGTGCATGCCATTTTATTTTTTAAATGAGGCTAGCGTAACACTGACACCAAAAAAAAACAAGGGCAGCACAAAAGAAAGAAATCAACACTCCAAGCTCCTAAATAAGTGGTGACAAATTGAATAAAGCAGTTTATTAAGTCAAGTGGAGTTTAATCTAAAAGTGCAAGGATGGCTCGACATTTTCAAAATCTATTAATGCGATTATTTCACCAATAAATTTAAAGAAGAGACTATATACAAAACAAAACAAACCCCCAAAAAACCAGAACTAGGCAATAAAAATGAATAAACTACAGATAAGACATGGGTAAGTCTCAAAATCATGACATGGAATAGACAAAGACAAACAAATGAAGGCTATCTGATTCAATGTAAATAAAGTTTTAGACAAAGAAAATTAAGCTTTGTTGATTACAACAAATTACATTACCTTTGTTGGGTACAGATTTGAATAGATATTTCATCAAAGAAGATTATGAATGACTATTAACTACATGAAAAGATGCTCAACATCATTGGTCATTAGGAAAATTAAATTATCAAATTAAAAACCACAATGGGATACTACTTCACACCCATTAGAGTGGTTATAATTAGATATTGCTTCTCTGCCTTTTGGCTAAGATCAAGTGTAGACTGGTTATAATTAGAAAGAAAGGTAATTATGAAGAGTTAACAAGGATACAAAGAAACTGGAACCCTCATAGGTTGCTAGTAGAAAGGTCCAATGCTACATTCGCTTTGAAAAAACATTTGGCAGTTTCTTAAAAGTTCAGACATAAGGGAGCAGGTGTCTGGGTGGCTCAGGTGGTTAAGCGTCTGTCTTCGACTCAGGTCATGATCTTGGGGTTCTGGGATGGAGCCCTGCATCTGGTTCCGTGCTCAGCGGGGAGCCTGCTTCTCCCTCTGCCCGCTTCTCCCTCTGCCTCCCTCTCCCCCCACTTGTGCCCTCAAATAAATAAAATCCTGGGGTGCTGGGTGGCTCAGTGGGTTAAAGCCTCTGCCTTCAGCTCAGGTCATGGTCTCAGGGTCCTGAGATCGAGCCCCGCCATCGGGCGCTCTGGTCAGCAGGGAGCCTGCTTCCCCCCCTCTCTCTCTGCCTGCCTCTTTGCCTACTTGTGATCTCTCTCTCTGTCAAATAAATAAATAAAATCTTTTATAAATAAATAAATAAATAAATACATAAATAAATAAAATCTTAAAAAAAAAAACAGTTAAACATAATTTACGACCCAGAAACTTCACTCCTAGGTAGCTACCCAAGGAAAATGTGTCCACATTAAAATTTGCATACAAGGGTTCATAGCAGCATTATTCATAATAGCCACAAACTGGAAACAATCTACATGTTCTTCAGCTAACGGATAAACAAAATGTGGCATCTCTATACAACAGACAACTATTCCAAAATATAAAGGGCTAGACTACAGATACAACAGGAAGATACCTCAAGAACATTATGCTAAGTGAAAGAAGCCCGACATAAAAGACAACATACAGTATGACTCAGTTTAGATGACATGTCCAGAAAAGGTAAATTAATGGTTACCTGGGGCTGGGATGGGAATGAGATGAAGGACAAATGGGCATGAGGCAAACTTCTGGGGTAGAATTATTCTAAAACTGAATTGTGGGTGATGGCTGCATAACTCTGTGAATGTAGGAAAAATCACTGAATAGTACTTTTTATAGCATTTAAATTGTACTTTAGTAAAGCTGTTAAAAGTCACACTTTGAAAAATGGTAAACTGTTGCTTTACAAAATATATTTAATCAGTAGTTTTAGAATGTACCAAGTGATGGCAATAAAATTTGATAAGAAATGCAAAGAAGCAAAACACACACATGATTTCAGCATGAGTTAACAAAACCAATAATTAAGTTTAGGGTATGATTACCTACGAGATATAAACAACTATAAGAAGAGTCCAAAAAACCAATAAAAACTACAATCTTGAAAGATAAGAGCTGTGAGAAAAATGCTAAGACAATGAAATAATTTGACCTCAGAAAAGAAAAAGTAGCTTTATCAGGGCCAGTAAGTCAAATTATGGCAAAATCAAATTGCTTGAGTTTTTTTTCTGTTTTTTTTTAATTGTAGTTGACATACAATATTATATTCATTTCAGGTATATGACATAATGATTCGACATATATGTACATTATTAAATGATCACCATGAAAAGTCTAGTTACTATACAAAGTTATTACAATTATTGACTATATTCCCTATATTATACTTTACATCCCCATGACTTAATTCATAATTGGAAGATTATACCTCTTAATCCTCTTTACCTATTTTGCCCAACCACCCCTAAACTACCAGTTTGTTCTCTGTATCTACAAGTTTGTTTCTGTTTTGTTCTGTTTGTTCATTTGTTTAATTTTTTTAGATTCCTCATTTAAGTGAAGTCATATGGTATTTTCTCCTCTCTGATTTATTTAACTTAGCATAATACTCTCTAGGTCCATCTGTGTTGTTGCAAAAGGTAAGATTTCATTCTTTCTTATGGCTGAGTAAATAACACACACTCATACATACCACATCTTCTTTATCCATTCCTCTGTTGATGGACACATAGGTTGCTTCCATATCTTGGTTACTGTAAATAATGCTGCAATGAACATGAAATACACATACCTTTCCAAATTAGAGTCTTCTTTTCCTTCAGGTAAATACTCAGAAGTGGAATTATTGTATCACATGGCATTCCTATTTTTAACTTCTTGAGGAACCACCACACTGTTTTCCATCGTGGTTACACCAATTTACATTCCCACCAACAGTGCATGAGGGTTCCTTTTCTCCTCATTCTTGCCCACATTTGTTGTTTCTTGTGTTGTTGATTTTAGCCATTCTGACAGGTGTAGGTTGTTGCCTTCTTGTGGTTTTGATTTGCGTTTCTCTGATGATGAGTGATGTTGAGCGTCTTTTTATGTGTCTGTTGGCTATCTGTGTGTCTTCTTTGGAGAAATGTCTGGTCATGCCATCTGCCCATTTTTTTAATCGGACTGGGTTTTTCTGGTATTGAGTTTTAGGAATGCTTTCAAGTCGTTCAAGTTTTAATCTACATTAGTGGTTCTACCTCTATATAGAAAGATCATTTTAAACCAACTAACTCACCCATATAGATGGGGGTCCCGCATGTGGTCTGCAGCATGGCTTCACTCCTCCCCTGCTGCTTCACTGCTAGGCCAAAATCAGTCACCTGGAAGAAGAAACCCAGTCACCTGCTTTCCTGTCCCAGAGTTCAGTCGTTCTAAAGGTAGGATTCACTGCACTGTAATTGCACTGTATTTAATTCAGAGATTCCTGCATTCTGGCTGAAGTATGTTTATTACCTATTTTTTTCTGACACTCAAGCTATGTTCCAGTTTAAAGCACTGTTACAAATGCAATCATTATTCTTGTCAGGACTCACAGAAGCTGCCCCTTTTTATAATTATTTATGAGACACTATCTCTGGTAAATACTATCTTTTCTTTACTATGACTTCTTTTGTGTTTCTAGAGTTTACTAATTAAAACAATTACTACACTATTAAACCTACAAGAAGCAAATTAACAGGGGAAAAAGGGACTGTAGAGCTACAAATCCACTGGAGGCCTGTTGCTGCAACTGCACTCTTTCTGCTCAGTTCCAAATCAGGGCCAGTACATATTCGGTTATTAAATATTCAGTATGTGCCCTTGGTCTCGTCTCCCAAGTTGGAACAGCCTTGGGCTGAAAGCAGAAAAACAGGCACATTTATTGCTCATACAACCAGATAGGCTCTTGGTCCACAGACACTGAATATAGTTTCCAGGGCCTTCTGGAATAAGAAAATGTTCCTATCAATATGTGATACCAATATTTTTCTAAATAGAAAAATCCATTTTTCCAGGAGTTTTCACAACTATTCCACTTGGAGCATTATAATATGTATCCTTCTCCATAGAAAATCTACACAGATCTCAAATACATAAAAGGTTTCACGATCAATTCGGTTCTTCAGAGTGCGATTATTCCATCATTTACCAAATACTAAGTGAGCACATACTATGTTTTCAGGCATTACTCCAGGTACCAATAGTGAATAAAACAAGCATAATTTCTGCCCTTCATAGAGTTTAAAATGAAAATATTCAAGAACATTTATTTACTTTGGTAAAACAACAATGCTGTTAAACCCACTTATAGTACATAGGGATTTAGCTTCTACAACAGAGCGAGTTATTCACAGACAACATTTTATTCCTAAATTAACACATTCATATATTTTGAAAGCAGCCGCTATTAAAGTGCTAAGTAATAAATAATGTATCCTATCATTTATTTGACATTAAGGAACACTTAATTTGAATAAAATCTTGAAGAATAAACACTTGGCACATTAATTGTGCTTAGGACATAAATATTAATACCCAGGAAAATTTTCAATGAGACATACAGACTTTAGCGTTAATTTAATATCAAAGGCACAGCCAAGGTGTGGTTTTTTTTTCTTTTCTAAATCTGTAACACATTTACATCAAACTACCAGGCATAATTTTGAAATTAATTAGAATTCAGAGCATCTGTTTGCTTGCTATTAACTAATGATTGAGGACTATCCAAATGAATATGTACTTTAAAAAAGATTCAATAGCACCACTTAACTTGTAAAATTATTCTTGTCAATTACAACCTCTTTTGCAAAATTTTAATTTTTTTTAGCACAAGCCTCTTATTTTGCTGCTCAAAAGCTTCCAAAATATCTAAAAAGGGAAGTACTTTGCCACTTTGCTATCAAACTGTTTATAGGCAAATATTTATCATGATTTCTAATACCTTACCTTTATGTTTAAGTTCATTTCATTGTTATCATCAATAAAGCTGCTTTTAACCATTATGTTTTCCAGTTTTAGATCTCTATGAACTATATCTACCAAGAAAATAAACAACAAATCAAATGAATAGTCAATAATGGAAAAATAGAGGGGACGCAAATAGAACAAATAAATATATCTGACAAATTAATGCCCCACTGTTAAGAACTTCAAGGAGGACCAAGCATAATTCTGCCCTGTTCCATTCCTCTATATTCCAATCCCTTTTCTTCACAAGTTTATCCTCAAGGAGACATTTTCTTCGACTCCCTCCTCTCTCCCCAAACCCCTGCTGCCCTGGAGGCCTCTCTTTATGACCAGAGAGGCCCAGTGAGTGGAGAGGAGGATCCTGCCCATGCTAAGGCATTCCCGGGCAGTGAGAGACAAAAGTAGTTAAAAACCCAGTAAGGTTTCCCATATCCTTAGGTCTTCAAGTAGAGGATTACTTATTTACTTCCATGCATATTTTATTGTCAATCTAAACATTTAACATACTGCAACCTGACTACATGTATACACACTACACTTATTTTAATATATTTTTCTATAACATGAACTCATACTTTCCTAGTCTTTATATATTAAAATGAAAAATAAAAGGAAACCTTGAGACCCAAAATCTCCAGTTGAACATGTCAGACATCAGGTAGGATTTTTACGTGCATGCAAATAATCATGCACCAAGCACTTCTGTTGCAAGTAACTAATTCGGTTCATATCCATAGCCATCATTTTCCCGTCTTGTAAAAAGTTACATGTATCGCTGCTGGAAAAATGCAGCTTAAGAGCCCTGGACTGGCCACCCTCCCCAGACATTTTCAGTTCCCTCACACAGCTCCCAGGATGGGTTTGTGGACTCTGTGCCGCTGACCTCTTCTTACATAAATACAGCACAGCAAGTCTCCCGTCTGCCTCCATTGTTCTTCTTTTTCATTGTTTTCTTTGCTATTCTTGCCCACTTCAGAATATTTCTATCAAGTTCCATGAAAAAATCCTGCTGAGATTTTGGTTGGCATTATACTGAATTTATAGCTTAATGTGGGAGAATTGACATTAGCATCATAGGAAGCCCAGGGTTTCCTGTCCTTGCAAAAATTGCTGCCCCTGCGTAGAAGGCCCTCCCTTCTTTTTTTGTCTGAGCTTGTATTTCTCAGCTCAAATTTTGTTTTCCTTTGTGAATCCTTCCCTGACTTTCCAAATCAAATGAGGCACTGATGATCCTAATGTTCCTTGTGCTTTATGTGGCTCTCCATTAGAAAAATTATCGCACTGAATTAGTTTGCTTTCTATACTCCATCTCCCACCAGCCTGAATTCCTGAGGGGTGAGGGCCTTGTCTTTGTGTCATTCTAATTCCAGGACCGACCACATGCAGGAGGGGCTCAGAAAGTGTCCACGCGGAGTGGCTGCTGGGTTCTAGTACAAGCCTGCCCTCCCTCACCGGGTCACTTCACCTCTCCAGAACAAACTTTTTCCTCATGTGTAAAATGAGGTGTTAAAGTCACACGTAAGACAAACTAACCTTGAAGAAAGAAAGGAGCCTGAGGAAAAAGCAGCAGCAATAACACCAAAAACAGTAAAAGAATTAGAATAATTTCTAAATGTGGCTTTTAAGGTAGTGAAACCATTTTGAATGATACTGTAATGGTAGATACATGTCACTATACATTTTGTCAGAACCCACAGAATATACACCACCAACATGAACCCTAATGTGAACTATGGACTTTTGGATGATAAAAATGTGTCAGTGTGGGCTCGTGGCTAGTAAGACATGTACCATTCTGGTGGGGATGTTGATAACAGGCGGAGGCTGTGCTTGTATGGGCAAGGGTATATGGGATATCTCTGTCATGGCTGTTCAATTTTGTTGCAAATCTAAAACTTCTCTAGAAATTAACTCTAAAAATATTTAAGATTTTAAAATTTTTTTTCTTAAATTAATATGTATATTTATGTATATATATTATATACATGGCTAGAATAAATAGCTGGCTAGAATATATAGATTTTTTTTAGTTTTTATTTAAATTCCAGTCAGTTAACATACATTCTAATATTAGTCTCAGGTGTACGATATAGTGATTCAACACCTCCAAACAATCTAAGTGTTTTGAAATTTCACTTTTATTATTGACTTGTCTACTTCTGATTTGACATGATTAGCTGCTTTCCAAACTGTTGAATAGAAATATTCATCCTTGTCTGTGTACAATTGTGTGTAATTGTATACCTGCCTTGTTTCTAGTTAATATACTTTTTATATTTAATCAAGTTTCAAAAAGAAAAAAATTTAGAAAAATTTTCAAATGGAATCTCCTACTTCAGTAGGGATCACCTCTGTGATTCTGAATGCCAATACAGTCACCCTTAAACAAAAGCGCCACCTGCATTCATGGGGTCAGTGAGCTTGAAGACCCTCTTCTTACTCTTATCGTGAAGATAGGCTATAGCTGATGCGAGACTTTGAATGATCCACCTTGTCTCATTCTCGGAGAAATGCCCTTTCCTGTCCAGAATTTCTTTGAGTTCTCCATCCTCACAAAGCTCCATCACCAGGTACATTTTCTGACATTATAGATTTAGAGAGAGAGAGAGAGAGAGAGCAAGCAATTTATACAGTTGAGGATTTAAAAAACATTATATATTGCACATATATCATAGAAATGTGATCACAACTTAAATTATCAATCTAGTCATTCAAAATTATTTACTATCATGTATAGGGCACTGTGCAGGACACTAGAGGAACAAGGAGGCATAAGGCATAGTTCTTACCCTCACGGAGCTCATAGTAGAGTTATAAATACAATACTGCGTGGTAAGTGCTAACAAAAGAGGAATAGCCAAAACAGCATGAGGTTCCAGAGGAAAGAAGCTTTTGCTTAAAGAACGCTCCCTGAGGAGGTGATATCAAAGGCAGGTCTGGATAACTGAATAGAGATTTATGGGTAAAGGATGTGGGTAGGAACAGGTTGAACGCATGGTATTTGCAAAGATTCCAAAGACTGACACAGCACTGGCTGCCGAAAGAATAGTGAATATCTCCGTGTTGACAGCATCAGGAATTTGCTGGGGCGGAGAAGAGTGGAGTGGTGAGGGGTGAGGCCCGAGGAGGCAGGTTGGTGCCAGGTTGTAGAGTCTCTCGGATGTCAGGCAGAGGAGTTTGGATTTTCTCCCCATATGCAGTTTAAGGAACCACTGAAGTTTTTTAAGCTGGTGTCTGGAGTGGGGGGAAAGGTGTGTGCAAGAATCAATTGTGCATTTCTGAATAGATACTCCAACAATCACGTGCAGCTCAGCAAACTCTCTCTCCAAAGGCCGGATCAAGATAGTAAACATTTTTGCCTTCCAAGGTCATACAATCTCTTTTGCAACTACTCAGCTCTGTTGTTACAGCATGACAGCAGCCGTAAACTAAACAATAAAACTTTATCTACGTACTCTGAAACTTTAGTTTCATATACGTTTCACATGTCATCAAATACTACTTTTTCTTGTGGACCATAAAAATAGAGGCAGTGGCCAGATTCGGCTTGCATGCTATAGTATGCTGACCTCTGTTTAGGACTCACAGAACAGACACAAGAAGGAGAAGAAAAAAAATACGTGAAAAATACCTAAGAGGAAGAAACAGTGGGACTTGGTAACTAATTAAGTACATGTAGGGAAAAAAAAAAAGTATATGTGGGGAAAAGCAACGGATGAATGTCTCTTCCATACTTGCTGTTCCTGTTGATGTATATTAAGATCGCTTTAAGTTTTCCAAAAGTCATATCATTTCTTGAGTCAAAAAGATTCACAGTCAACTAAAATACAAGCTTCTTTCATACTTATTTCTTACTTTTCATATTTTTCATAGACTACCCTCCATGTCTCTATTTTATCCTCTGCTGCTAAATTGTTGTAAATGTTTTGTAAAATTTTGGGGTCTGATTCTATTCTATAGCCCCTACTAATGCAACTTTTGTGTTCAATCAGCAAGCACACAAACAGGAACAGAAGATTAATGTCCTGTCTTCCAACAGTCAAAATTCTGATTCCCTAAACCTCAGGATGCTTTGGAATTTCAAAAGTAACTAAAGAATTGTGCAAACTCTAACACATAAATGAGTTTTGAACTATGCCATATTTTTTCCAGTGATAGCACTGTAGGGATCATGGGTACATAAAATAGTAAGTGAACTATTTGGAAAGAAAAGTGACTTTAGCTGTGCTTGCAATATAAATTGATGTCAATTTTAAATATGTAAGTTGATAAAGTTATATCAATAAAGTCTTTTTATAATTATTAGAAATAATTGTGTAGATCTGGAGAACATTTCGACTCACAAGAAACCAGAACGAATTCTGACTAGATCACAGTACTAATATCATGGCCTACGCAATCAAGTAACAATTTCCATCCATCTTCCAGAGAGCTTCAGTAGAAGGTCTAGGCATTTTTGTGAGTCAGGGTTGGGAGGAGGCAGATCTGATCTGGTGAATCAAGGGCCAGCAATGCATTGAAAACAACAACAACCAACAAACCAGTCACAGACGATGATTTGCTTTGCCTTCAAACTACTTTAGGTTTGGGCTCCCACTTGTGCCAACAGACTGACCCTCCCTCCGGAATCAACTTAAGAAATGGACAAAATCTATAAAACAACAATTTTCACACATTACACATCAGGCAGCAAAGGGCGATGATTCCTGAAAGAGGGGACACACACAAAGCAAGCACCATGATCATCCCAGCTTACTGTCTAGAGAGTTTCTAAGCCATGGGGCAGTGAGAAGGGATACAAAGAGAACCCAGCAGTCTTCATGAATTGAGGAAAGGGAGCTGGGAGTCCAGAAAGGCCAAGACAACTTAAGTTCACAGGACAGAGTACCAAAGAGGAGAAAGCTGTACATAGAGAAAGCTCCAGAGATTTGCAGAGGCTCCCCCTCAAGTCTTAAGAGGAGCACCGCTCAGTTCCTATGTATGAGGGAACTACCAAAGCTGGGTAAGGAACCATGTAAGGGGAACAGAAATAACAATCACTGGAGCGTATACATGGCCAGGAAGAGCTTGTATTCCAAGTAGCCAGAGTGGAAAATCTCATAATTCATAGGACATTAGGTAGAGTACTCTTAAAGGGTCTTGTTTCTTTAGTAAGAAAAAAATAGCCCTACATCAAAGGCTTCTCTGGTACCATCTAACAAAGCTTAAAGCAATCTTCAGAAGTATCAGACTGTTTCCCAACAACTATATCCTATAACAAAGCTCAAGAGTAGCTATAAGAATGTGTCCAATCAAAACCTAACAGGCATGTAAAAAAGAAGGAAAATATAACCCATAATGGAAAAAAAAAATCAGTCAATCAAAATTGACCTAGAAATGACGCACATGATAAATTAGTAGGAAAAAAGATTAAATGCTATTACAATTATATTTAAGAAGGAGGAGTAAATACTGCACATGTTAAATCAAAACGTGGAAGATACACAAAAGAATCAAATCAAATTTCCATTGGAAAAGAGAAACAGCACACACGATGTTACAGGAAAAGAGATGACTGAATCTGAAGATATTGAGATGAAAACTCTGTTAAATGAAACAAAGAGAGAAAAAAATATTGATAAAAGTGAATAGAGCATCAGTAAGCTGTGGACAATACCAAGCAATCTAACACGGGTACTTGGAGTCCCCACAGTGGGAGAAGGCAGGGAAATATTAGAACAAATAATGACAAAAGATTTTCTAAATTTGAGAAAAACCATAAACTCAAAGATCCAAGAGGCTTCATGAACCCCAAGCACAAGAAACATGAGGAAACAGGGTATGTGAAATCCAATTGCTTAAAACTGATGATAAAGAGCAACACTATTCTAAGAAGATTTGGGGATTCCAAAAAAAATAACAACCCTAAGACTGAACTAAGTAGACTTTCGGCACCATTGCCATATATTGCTCCCATAAAGGATAAACTGGTCTTTCATAGTTATTAAGCATTCCGAATGAATCAAGCATAATACATAACCCAAACTGACTATTTCTGCCTTAGACACTGACAAAGGAAACAACAATCGCTAACAATTAAAGAGATGCTTTATATCCATTTTCCCATTTAATCCTTCAACAACCAAATGAAGTCAATACTAACATTAAACCCATTTTTCAGATGAGGAAACTGAAGTACAGAGAGGCTGAGTAACGTCATAGTCTCATAACTAATAAGAAGTAGAGCCAAGATTCAACTGCACAGGCGATCTGATGCCAGAGTCCACAGGTCTAACCACGTATTATCTGCCTCCACGCAGAGAAACACCTAAACCCAAGGGCCCTAAACAATCCGGAGGCAGATTGGCAAATGACCCGGGCTTCATAACAACTGAAAATTAAAATTACAGGTCTTTAAAGAGAAGAATGGGAACATCTAGGGAAGAAGAACAATTAAACACATTGGTAAAACACATATGATAAAATATCTTCTACACAGTGCCAAATATAGCCACGCTAACTTTATTAGAAAGCTCACCTTGCAAAATGATGATGATATTCCAAAAGACTCTAATGGAGAAACCAAAGACCAAAGCAAAAGGAAAGCCATCTCTAAGGAAGCTCTATTCCTTATCCGGTTGTGCATGAAGTTGTTCCAATTCTAAGCATTTGTTTGCAACAAGCCACCCAGAAACATCACTAAAGACATCAATCTAATCATCAGACACCTAATTATATAATCAATAATAAAAGCCCTCCAGAATGCCCCCATCAATCTCCAGTGACAGACACATACCAAGGACATGAGCAGCTGTGCCCTACAGGGGATACTTCAGAAGGGAACGATGTTCGTTCGTGATAGTAACAACTGTGAAATGCAGCGCCTGATCAAGCCTTACCTTAGGTGTCTCAAACACTTGTTCCAGATGTATGATGTGTTCGTGTTTCACACTTTTTAGAATGTTCACCTCCCGTTCGAGTAACTTCACAGCAGAGCTTCCAGCCTTTCATAATGAGGACGCATAGATTTTACATATGAATGTCACTACTACATACCTCAGTATAAAAGTTACAGTTATTTTTACATTTTTTCCTACATTTTCTGGAGAAGTTCCTTTTTTAAAAGACAACATGCAACTTATTTCCATGATAAGATTAAATTATGGTCCTTCTTTCCTTTGTCCAATTTTAAGTTATATGTAATTTGGCCTCAAGCCACATCTGTTTCTTGGACTGCTTCTATAAATTAACTACAACATGGTCTCTGTCCCCCTGACAGAATTATTCCAATTTTGAATATGCCTTTCGGTATTTCCTTCAAAATCATGTTCATCCTTTGATGTTAGCATAATAAAACCAAAATCTACTTTCCAGGGACATCATTTGGAGAAGATAAAGACAAAATGTTTTTCTTCTGCTTTGTTATTGTTTTGTTTTGATTTTATTTATATATACTTACATATAAAGTATATATATTGATCTATAAAAGAAATAATTGGCAGTGAGATTCTACACCTAGCCCTGCAATTATCACTTCCCGATACCCTCAGTTTCCGAATTCACTGAGAGAGCGAGTTTGCCTTCAGATCAATCTAACTCTAGCTTTATCTCCTTGCATGTACCCCTTAACCATGCCTGATGGCAAAAGGTGAAGGCAGGCACAGCCCAGGGAGCACAAATCAGGGTGACACGGATTTTCTACAAAGTCATCTAAGAAATTCCGGAAGGGCTTTTTCTACCCTCAGCACCACTACCACCACCCCAATTATCACCCCTATTGATATCTAAATTAACATCCTTATCTGAAGAAAAGCATTGCCCTCATCCACATAAAAATATGCCTGAAAGGGATAACAGAGGTCTTAACCCTCCTCTCCCCTCCCCAGGTCCCAGCAAGTTGAGAGAATACAGACTAGTTCCTAAAGGACTGGAAAGGGATGGATCACAGGGCAAACTCCCATTTTTCCAATGACCTCTACCCTTCTACCGTTACTATCTCAGGAGTGACTAGGAAACCAACTGCCCACTATGCCCCACCCGAGGAGGATGCAAGTCACATTTTAAGGTTATTCTAGAAGGTCAACAGAAAAAGTAACTGTGAGGTGTGAATCCTTATCTAGACTAGACGTGGAAAGTTACCACAATTTCTCCTAATATCAGTCTCAATTCTGTTCCTACGGCCCTCCCCAAATGGCTTGACCTGCACGTAATACAGTAATATATTGTCCAATTCATGTATTAACTATATAAATTTATTTGACTATACTAGTGTTTGTAAATGCTCGTCATCAAAATGTGTGTGCAAGATGATGAATTCCTAAAGTTGCAAGCAGGTACCTGGCTGCATAACCCTAAAACCTGGCCCCTAACCCTACCTGACACCAAAGGGGCGAAGGAAATGACAGCCCATGTAGCACCATGATTCTAGAATGATAAGATTTCTGGTAAGACTCTAGATCTCCCTTTATTAAGACATATACATTACCTTATTAAGGTTTAGGAAGAAATGGCATGTAATTTATTGAGTTTGTTTTAAAGAATACATAAAACTTACTACTTTATTTTGTAAACGTGATATTTATCATCACAAGCCCAAGAAAAAAACACTGTATTTTGTCTTTTGTTTTTTCCAGGCACAGAAATTTTTTTAAAGTTAATGAAATGATCAAGATATAAAGCCTAATTAGCTAGAATCTCCCTTAAAGAGAAGCCCAGTCATTTCTCCAGGGGAAATCTGGTGAAGAATACAGTGGCTACAAGTAACACAGGAGGAAACAGGGAATCAAATGAGAGGAAAGGATAGGAGAAAAGTGGTTCAGAACCACATACATCAGGAGACAGTGCCGAGACTTCGTCTAGCTAAGCAATCTCACAGCCCTACAACTACACAGATGGAGAATCAGCCCTTACTTTCAACCAGCTCTGGAAAACTTCGCCCTCATTTGGTTATATTGGTTACGTTAGTTAATCCTTCATCTGCTTTCCCAGATAGCGCTTGTCTACTTGAGTTCAAGAACTGGTCCCTTCCCGAGGGCAGGGAAATGGCCGCACTTCTCCAGGGCAACAGCCGCAGCCCTGCCCTCTGGCTCGGCTGTGTCAGTGCGGAGACCCTATTACCCCCGCCCCCCAGGCGCTGAGCCCCGAGTGGAGTGCCGGGCTGCTAACAAGTCTTACCTTCTCTTTATTCACTTTTTTAATTGCCCACTTAGTTTCTGTTTCCTTGTCTGTGGCTTCAAAGACCATTCCAAAGCTCCCTTGTCCCAATATTTTTCCAAAGGTATAGAATTCCTGGATAAAAAATAAGAACTCCTTTGTCTCTCTCTGCCATTCATCAGGTATTTAAAATGAACACGTAATACTGACAGATATCTCCCCAAAGGAAGGGGGTTTCTGCTCCAGGGTGAAATCAAATAGGAGATACCACATCTTTGCTGCAATACTAAAAAACACATCTTAATCAACCAAAAATAAGTTTTGACAAATTTTGTTAAATGTCCTTTGGAGGATACCATAAGAATCCTAATGGAGCAATATGGGAAACCTCAAAAGTATAAAAATGAATCTCTTACAAACTACAATATTAAGGAAATGTCTTCATAAGAAAAAGGAGGAATGGAATATTAATGCATACATATCTGTGTGCTTATATGTATAAAATACATTCACCAAAGAAATTATTCCCAAATTCTGAGAGCTATACTATAAAATCAACACATATGAACCATTGAATACTGCTTTCTGTTTACCAAGTAACACTTCATCTTCATTATTTCTATCAAAAATTGCTTTTGTTGTTTTATTCCTTTTGTTTTAGAAAAAGCAATATCTGACAGAAATTTTAATATAAGTCAGCACTGGGAAGAAAATAAAAACCATCTATAGTAACACTATCCAGACCAAGAAGCCTTCTGCTATTTTTTAACTTCTGATGGTAACTACACTGATCATGATGAGCATAGTGAAATAACTGTCAAATCACTAAGTTGTCCACTTGAAACTAATATAACATTGCATGTCAACTACATTTCAGCTTTAAAAGAAAAAAAAAGCATAGTACCGGACATAATAAGCACTTGATAAAAGTTAATATGATTAAAAAAAAGAAGAAGAAAGCAAGCACTGTTTTTCCCAACACCAGCATCCTGGTTCACACTGTAAAATAACAAACAAGTAACTCATTTATGCTTCCACTTCTTGTGAATTTGGGTGGGCAGTGGGAGGGAGGGGTAGTCAGTCTCCTTGATCCAGATCAATATCAGGGAATTAATAAGCGCAGAGTCTGGACACATCAAGCCTGGGGATTAGGACAGGACAGAAGAGCTGAAGAAATGCCACCAGGTGAAGCCTCTGCCGGTTAGCAGCCAAAGCCTTTACTGGAGATGCAGCTCTTTCTCTGCAAGCACTTTTACCTTTACCACACGACACATACATTAGCGGCTCGCCTTCATATCTCCTGCTGCCTTACATTCCTGTCTTACTTTCATAAGAAAATGTCCAACTAATTACTCACCTGCTTCATGAAGGGGTTCCCTGACTGACTGCACCGTGGTGACTGTTCCATTATTTTGGCTTCCCTCAGCATGTATGCACTGGTCCTCAAGCAGGACTATTACTCTCTTTCAAACACTTTGGTTCATGTTTTTCTCCCAAGATGGTCCAGAAGCTTCTTAAGAAGCTATTCCTTTTGATTCCTTTAAAAAGCCTACCCTGAAATTCTGTAGGTAAAACATTCATGCTTAGCACACAGGGGGGAAAGTGGAAGGAAGGAAGGAAGGAAGGAAGGATGGAAGGAAGGTAGGAAGAAATGTTCAGCTTCAACATCTTAGACTTTCCTTAGATAGTTCCTTGTGATACATATTTTGTGCAAAAATGGATAAAACACAATTCCTGTTTTCTCTGAATTTGTAATCTGCTCAAAAGATAAGATTATCACTTAAGTCATAAAGTCTTAAGTTAAAAAAAAAAAAGTACAAAACAACACTGGGGCCAGAGACCAGAGCTAAAATGCTGGGAGAATGGGGGAAAACATTACAAAAGAGGTAGTTTGTGAGATTAGCATGTGAGGGAACAAAGGCAAATAATCGAGAACGTTTTTTCTATAATCCAAGCAAAGCAAGGAAGGCATTTCAAAGGAACAGTAGTGCAAATTTGGAATGACTGAGTGAATCGGTAAATGAATGAATCAATCAATACATCCAGTCTGCAGGCCAACCAGTCAGGAACGTCTACACATATACACCCGTAAGAGAAGTGGCGGACTGGCAATGTGGAGTTGAACCCTGGAAGAAGAACTTTAGATTTATGGTCTTGAGGGATGTGAATGGCGATTCCTAGACTCACACAGGGTACCTCCTGCTCAACGGATGGTCCCCAAAGCACTACTTTCAATGATTTATAATTACTTTGGCTCCTCCTTCTTCCCATTGCCACTTACTAGTGAGAATCAGTCAGAAAACTAAATACTTTATTTTTTATCATATTTATATCCAACTCCCAACTACATTTTATGAAAAATGAGTAAAAGCCCAACTTAAATGACCATTTACCTATTTTGTTTTCCACAGAACAAAAAGATCTAAACTCTATAATCATCTCCCTAATTTTTTTTGACCTTTAAAAACTAAACTCACATTTGCTCTTTAAACATACAGAACCACAACTTGAGCACAGTATTTTAATACCATTTAAATAGGATTTTTTAAATGAAGAATAGATATAGAAATAGCCCAACTGGCCAACTAGTTTTATAAACTAAGCTTTTTCTTCAACTAACTGCTTTGACATCATTACATCGTGGTGAAAATTAGGAGAAAATGACTTCTTGTTTGTAAGAATTTTAAGAGGATGCTATAAAAATGGTAATATAGATCTATTTTTATTGATATAGAAGTCTGTGATATAGTGTAGAGTGTGAAAGCATGTATGATATGATCCCATTATGAAAATGTGTAAGGGTGCTGACACTGGTATTTGGAAAGATGTTTATCTAAACATTAAAAGAAATTATCTCTGGATAGTAGAATTTGGAATGACTATAGCTTCCTTTTTTATACTCTTCTTTAATGTTTAAAAACTTTTACAATGAGCTTGTCCATTTAATGGGAGGGGAAATACTTCAATTATAGCAGTTAAGGTTATTTTTTAAAAATCTGTATATAATTAAAATAGTTCATAATTTAAAACAAAAAAACTGAAAAGAAAAAATAGGATAACACTATACAAGCACAGGAAAAATAAAGGTAATAAATGTTAAAATTGGTTCTACCTGGCTCACAATTTTTATTTTTATTTTTTTTACTTTTCTAGCTTTATTTTCCTACTATTTTACAATGAGTACATTTTGTTTTTATAAAAGCTCTTATGGCTAAATTTAAAACTCAGTAAACTTGTGGATTAAAAAAATTTCAGGTCTTTTATTTTAAGTGAGAGAATTAAACTTTTCAAGTTAGAATTACTCAGGAAGTTTTTCTGATCCCTTCAAATAAATTGTCAAATATCTCTCGAAACAACTTTTTAAAGTTATTGAACATTAATGAAATTTTCTTCTTGTAGTTGTTCTTATCGTGGTTCTTTTAATCTGATGTTAAAGGAACACATTTTATTCTTCCTAAAAGATATTTCTAAAATTTCTAAAAAGATAATAACATTCAATCCATAATAATTTGAGTCCTTGGAACAGTCATGTTGGTATCATCCAATCACAGGCTAGAAAAAATGGAGGGGTCCACAAGGGAAATTCTGGCCTCACCACCAGTCATCAAAGAAATGAACAGCCAAACCATCTTGAGTCATCTGTCTTGAAGAGGTCTACACAAAGACTCCAAGATTGCTCTCAGCAATGGGCTAGACCTAAAGACCAAAATGATCTCATTTTGCTAATAAAAATACCCTCTGATTTAATTAAAGTCTAATTGGTCCTCTACAAACAAAAAAAATAATTAGTCTGCATTTTCTTTTTGTAAGGACTTTGACATACTTGAAACCTGTAAATTTCCTCTTCCCTTCTTTTCCTTAGAGACAATTTTTTAAATCCTTTTTGCATTAACCATTGACTTTGACGCTCCTAGCAGTTTCACTTCGCTTTCTATGTACCTGAATAGCAGCTCCACTGTCCATCCTTATGTGAGGAACCTTTCCTTCTGTAATGTTGCCCCGACTCCACTGTTGCTGAGATGTTTTTCTCTCCACATTTGAGGTTTTTGAGGGCTTACACCAAAAGGAATTAAAAAATGAAGATATAATATAATTGTAGTACAAATATAATGTGCTCGTATCTTGACAAAATAAGAACCCTAATTTCAATAATCTGACAAATCTTTACTGTGTGCCATGATATTTATTGTCTTTTCCAAATTCTAGGCCCTATGTTCGATTCGTTGGCTCATTACGCTAAGAGGGACCACAAGAAGTCAGCCATTCAATCTAATCCCCTGAATCCAGGTAAGTCCACATGATAACCTGCATCACAAATCTAACAGAACTTACCTAATGACTCTTTAAAATCACAACAGAAGGCAACTTCAGAGCTTTCTCAATCACCCTTGTTTCAAAACATAACAGTCATCCCCAGTAGGTTATATATAAAAATTATTGACCAAACATTCACAAAATATCCTTTGAATGAAAACAATATAGTAACAAGACACTAAGAGATGCCTATATGGCAATAACTATACCATAATACAAATCAAAAATAACAATTTAAGGTGAAAATTTGAAAAAGGTGCAATGCTGAGGACTGGGAACCCAACTTTTCTTAAACTTACTGCTCTCCATCTCCAAAGTTGTGCTGTATCAACTACAATCTTCTACCCTTGCCTCTTCTCTATAAAGGTGGAATACACCCAAACCAGTCCCACCAGGTAGTCATAGATTGTAATTAATGCAAATTGGTTTTGCAAAGTATATTGGATAGCCCATCCAGATAACCAGGAATTGTCTTAAATAATCATCACCCTATATTTAACTACAACCATAAATCCCATTCTGCATCAGATGAAGAAAATGCCCCGAAATTCAGATTTAATCCAATTTGAAAACCAATTCATTTCTGTATAAACCATTAAAAAATCAAGAAGCTGGAATAACATTCCAAATTATTCATGATCCTGGCAAATAACTAATTTGGCAGTGGATGGAAATATCATAAAAGAAATTTTTTTCAACAGAGAAATTATTAACCAATTTTGCTCACCTCTTAATGTAAGAAAGAATGTTCCTTTAATAGTTAAGAAGGCAATGAATTAGCGGACAAGAGCCCAAGGGATACAGATGAATCTGAGGCTGGGATTAGGAAATGAGAGGCCAACTTATGTTGGGATACAGAATCTTCAATATTTACCAAATCTTTCTCAGAGGAACTATTTATGCTGGTTTGGTTTTCTTTTTTCCTCTCTGGTGCAATCATAAATTCTGAGCTGCCAACACTTGATGCTTGGGACATTTCCACCACAGAAATCGGAGAAAGCTTTGTTTTACAGGCACATACCAAAAATGCACCTTTCTTAGAAGTAGATGAACAGTTGGAGCATTTTGTGGATTTTTTATCAAAGCCACTATTGGCCATTTGCTTAACTCTGCAACAAAAGCAACTTGAAAGAAAGAAGTTTCCACTCTTTGAGGAAAAGAACCAGACCAAATGGGATAAGGTAAGCCGATGGTGAAAACTGTAGCTTCTAATTGGTGAGGTCCTTAAGGTAAAGATGTACTATACTTCCATTCACACATGAGAGCTGTAGAAAAGAAAATAAATCATAATTTATAAAGTTCTTTCTTATTCTATCATACTCCTATAAATCAAAGAAATACTAGGAACTAGTACCAAAAGCATCCTGCCTATACATGAAAAGTTAATATTTACAGCAAAATTAGGATATATTTCTAAAAACTAGTGGATGATCATCTTTCAAAATTTAATTCTTAAACTCCAGACATTTTATTTACTTAACAATTGAAAGAATGATTTCTGTCCAGGATCATAAAATTGCTGAAAAGCATGGTCTAAGGAAATCAATTTGGTGGGCTGACATCAATTTTTTTAAATTCTAAGATAATATGAGTATTTTGTACAGTAATTTTAGTAATTTTGATGAAACTTCTAATTATAAAGATATATAGGTGGAGAATGTTTGTGTACGTTATATACTCAGTCACAGTAAAGTCATTTTTTATTGGAAATATAATTAACATATAATACTATGTTAGCTTTAGATATACAACATAATGATTCAACATTTATATACATTACAAAATCATCACCATGGTAAGTCTAGTTCATCTGTCACCATTTATTACAGTATTATGGACTGTATTTCCAGTGCTATAGTTTTTATATCCCTGTGACTTGTAACTGGAAGTTTGCTTTAACACCCTTCACCTGTTTTACTCATCTACTACCCCCTCCTTCTTAATGTGGGTTGTGGGTTGTGGCAAAAAAGTAAAAAATAAATAAATAATGGGCTTAAAAATATTGGTATAAAACACTTATTAGTGGGGTTTCAAATTTTAAACCTTATTTAGCTTATTATTAGAGAGAGAAATGTGTTCTGCAGTACATATAAGAGAATACCTTGAGAAACTTCAAGAAGTAACTGGGAGTACATTATGATGGTTTCTACCATACTATTTCAGATATTACATAAAAGTATATTTTGCAGTCCCAGATTAATAAGGCTAGGGATATATGGAATATACATTTGCTCTTTGAACTGGAATAAACTTGGCCAGAAGAGGAAGTTAGATATCTTTATGTCCTTCGAGAAATGTCTTTCTAGTTTTAGTTGTCTAATAAGACTAGCTTTCTAATCAGAAATGAGGGCTGCCTTTTGTCAATTGTTATCTATTGTGATTATCATATTTTTTTCTTATTGGATCTTTTGATATGTTGCATTGTTTAAGAAGGTTTCCTGACATTAAGGCATTCTTGTACATACAGTATGAACCCTACATAATCATGATGGATGAATCTTTGAATGTTGAAAAACAGATACATTTGTATTTTGAGCTTTCAGTTGTATTCATAAGTTAAACTAGTCTATAATTTTCCTTTCAGCCATCTTTGTTAGGTTTGGATACAAGCTTTTGGCTGGTTTCATCAAATAAGTTGGGTATCTTCATCTCACAATGTTTGGTAACAATTTGCATAGCTTAGAATCTAGAGGAAAACCTCTAGGCACATCAGATTTTATGAAAAATATTGCTAGTAGTTTATCCAATGTTTATTGACCAGGACCACAATGTACTCATTAAAAATCCTCCATTTCCCAGCCTCTTATGTAGCTTGGAGATGGCCATGTGACTTATGACCATGAACCTTACACAAAGTGCAAGTAAAGCTGTCCTTAAAAAAAATTATATTCTTAAATCTTTATTAAAAAATAGAAAAAGGATAAAACTATACATGAGCAGTCAAATCAAAAACAGCTTTAAGGTTAAGGAATAAAATTTAAGGTGAATGGAACAAAGAACTGTACTTTTGTTGACTTTGCCCAATAGGGCCTCAAATACACAGACTCCTCCCTACCACCCAGATTTCATATCTTACATCATCTCCCTTGCTCTAGATACGCTAGCATTCTCACTGTTCCTCGAATATGTCAACCCTATTCCATTCCTATGGCGTTAGCCATTCTGTTGCCTTTGTCCAAGATGCTCCTTCCGCAGACATCTGCATGGCTTGTTCCCTCTCTTCATGGTGCTTTCTGCTCATCTGAGCGAATCTTTCTAACCACTTCATCTGAAACTGCAGGCCCATCCACTCTGCCCACTTAACTCACTTCATTTTTATTCATAGCACTTATCATTTCATTCAAGAAGTTCTGTACCAGAGTTCTTTCCTACTTTTAGGGACCAGATGATTCCCATAGAAACTATTTTGGAGTAATAAAAAACCATCCAGTTCATTTCACTCAGCAAGAATAACCAAAACCTGACTGGGGCAGTGTTCTCAAAAAAGGAAAAGGCATTCTTACAAGCCAATCTTACTTGTGAATAGATGCAAAAATCCTAAGTGCTATACATATATTTACCCCAGGTAATGTGTACAGCATATTTTAAGATTTTAGATAGAAAAAATGGGCAAGTCATCCCAATAAGTATGACCTTTCATCAAAGTTGTGTGAAATAAATTTCCTGCTGTGATCAAAACTTACAATGGCAAACACTGGAAAAAGTATATAAAGAGTACCCTCCAGATAGGTGGGAGGAAAAAAGAATGAAACTGAGGCCACTAAAACACACACACACACACGCACACACACACCTCTTACAAATGTCAGACTTTGTTTTTCAGGTATAGGTAGCAAGACAAAGAAAACTCAGAATGTACCTACATACACTTTGCAAAATGATTTAACTTCAGGCCTTAGAAGAAAATGCTTTGCATTTCCAGTTAAATATAAAGCCTGTAACCATCAATGACTCAGAGCAGTCGAGTAGATCTGCAAATAACAGCTTTTCTGTGTAGGAAAAATTGTGTTTTCTCTCTGCAGGTGTAGAAAAGTCCCATATAAGATGTGTAAAGCATTATTTTATGCATGCATTAAGAATACCGACTTTACAGTACTTTTTATAAGAAACTGAAAGAAGAGTTCATAATGTGAAGGTTTATTTAAAGTGTAGCTGAGTTCCTTCATTATAAACAGTACTCCTAAAAGCATGCTTACCATATCCTTCAAGTTTTACTATATATGTATCTACAAACTTTCAACAGAATTGGTGCATATTAAATTTCCCATTTTCAAGATGGCTTTTTTTTGTGGCTCTAAAAACAATTATCTTTTTCTTAACTTTGCACGGAAAGCATTTCCTTAAATTTTTCCATCAATTTCTCAGAATAAATCATATTTTCATCATATCACTGACACTGATGTAGACTTCCAAGTACTTTCTTGCTCCGGTTTCTGATTTATCCGTTGCCCTACATGTATTTAGGAGCTCTACTCAGAAGGCACAGGAGTTCCTACTACTCGCTGAGTTTCTTTTCCACCCTCCAATCTACCAACCACCACATCTGCCAAAGTAATGTTCTACTTTCTCACCACAGCGATTCTAAAACAATGGGTTGAATAGCTGCATGCAAAATTTCTTGACAAGAATTAGATTTCAAATTTAATTTCTTTTTGGCTGGCTGGATTCTAATCATTTTAGCTTAAAAACCAAAATAGAACAAATGTTTACTCACATTTATTTCTTTCTCATTTATGAATTGATCTGAAAGATTTGTTACTAAAATAAATCTACTGTCTAGCAGGCCAAGTGATGTCATTCATATTTTAGAGGCATAAAATTAATCAAGCATTGCAAACCTATCTTTACATAAACTCAAAGACGAATAACTCTTTTTCTTTGGAATCATGGAATTGTGTTTAAACGGGACCTGAGGTATAAAAAGATGTACTAGAAAACCAAAGAAGCTTCTGCCATAAAAGTGTTTCTTTGTGTCTCCAAAGACTGGACAATATGGGTATTAGACTAATAATGTAAACAAGTAAAGTAAGTTCAAATTATGTCAATATTTAACTGGAGTGTGAGCTTTTTTTTGACTAGAGGTTTTCGCTTTATTTTCAGAACTAAGACAAGTCAATGGAACAACTCTGATACAGAATATCTCTGAGCTTTTATTTAAGCATAAAAAGGTCTCTTACATATTGGCCCTAGAAGATACACTCACAGCAATTTCCTCAAGAAAATGAACACAAGAATGGTTTTATGAGATATAACTAGCTACAATTTTCTTCCCCAAAAGCAATTTTTAGTTTTCTTTGCTAAGACTGTGTCTACAAGGAACCTAAACAGTCAATTCAGTCAAAAATGTGTTCTATTCAAGTGAAGAAAAAAAAAACTACGGATTGTCTGACCTTATGCAGACCAAGCTGAATGACTGTGCATTCACTTTCAACTACTTGTTTTCCCAACATGCTTACAGAGCCTGAAGAGGGGCAAAATGAGCTTCCTAGATCATAGTGCTTTATTTTAAAGGAGACCAGACCTTGTTTAACTATTTCCATTAAGGGCATGATTAGGGAAATTAGTCTATGTTGTCTTATGAGAGGATTTACAGTGTGTTCAAAATTTACATCATTACAAAGATGTTTAAAAATGTTTAATAGCTGATATATGCTATTATGGTTTTTTCCTATTTTAATTTGCATAATATACCTCACTGATTGAGCTTTAATCTGGAAGGACAGACTTAAACGTGGTCCTGCTGACAGTTTAAGACAGGAACAGAGAGTTCACTAAGGAAGTTTGGCTTAAGGAGCCTGAAGACAACTAAGAAACCTCTCCCTGATTTTTTTCCCTGTTGTTATCCAGTGTCTTTTTTTGCCATACATTGTAAGCGACCTCAAGTCAGGTACCTTTCTGCCAGCACAGGCCCTCCTTGAACATAATGAAAACTTCTGAGTGTTCATTTTGTGGGAAAAAGCCAGAATCACAAGTCACTTAGGCAGAAAAATAGGCAGGTGTATAGGAAGAGTTATCAAAGTGAAGAGATGAGTCATATGAAAGAGGGATGTCTTTAAAAGAATGTGAGGGCTCTCTTGAGAAATATGAAGAGGATTGATTAGGCATAAGGAATTAGACTTCTGTGTGGTTCAAAAAGAGAGTGCATGCCAATCTAATATAAAAGGGTTTCCTAACATGTAGAACTGTCAAAAGGAAAGACTATCTTTCAGTCCATGGTGTCCAAGAAGAGGCTAGATGGTCAGTTGGCAGGAAACCACAAGTCTTTAAGCATAGACTAGGATGTCTTCAGGTTCCTTCTAGTCCTAAAAGTCTATAAAGATGAATCACTCCTAATGATCAACGGAGGTGAAGCAGACATTTAGAGGAACCAAGTGGCAATGGACCTCACCTCTGTTGGGGAGGTTGAATATTATAATGGGGATCCTGTTTTCCTACCAGAGACCAGGCCAAACTAGGTACTGCCCCCAAGTTCACCTCAGCCAACCTGAATTTCACCTGCAACAGAGCAGCATCTTTAGAATTTACCCTGGGCTCAGGGTGATCATGAAAAGGAAGGGGATGAGCTGGAAGGCTGGAGGCACTAAGGAGTAGTGGCCCTGGCTAGGAAAGAAAAAGCTAAATAAAGTACAGAAGAAAAGGTATTGTAAGAAAAATGAAGAAGACTTCCTTCCCACTCATGAAATCGGAGAGTAACAGGTGAAGAGTTAGCAAACGGGCCCACGTGTAGCTAAGGCAGTTGAGCTATTCAACGCTGCCAACAGACCCTAGAAGAGAAGCAGAACCGCACGGAGGATTGTGGCATGAACACTCAGCTGTGCTCCATCCAGGATGCTTAAGAGAAAACAGTCTTCTGGTACTCAGGAATGTGTTTTTCCAGATTTTCCGAGGTACAGCTGACAAATAAAATTGGAAGATATTTAAAGTATGCAACGTGGTAATTTGGTACACCTATACATAGTGCAAGGGTTCTCCCATCAAGTTAATGAACACGTCCATCACCTCACATATCGGACACAAACTTTCACTGAGAAGATGAATAAGGTCTGAGAATCTGTTGTATAACACGGTGACTATAGTTGATAACATTGTATTATATAATTGAAATTTCCTAAGAAAATAGAGCTTTAAAGAAAAAGTAAATATGTATTTGGCAATCTTAATCCAATCAGCGACGGATCAATAAGATTAAGAATTTGATGGTAAATGTGAAAGGTTTCCTAGCTTCATTTATCAAGCATTGATTAATAATTTTGCATTAATAAAATATGTTAATATAAATGAAATTGTATTTTTACAATTCTTTATTTTATTATGATACATACATGTATTGTACACACATGTATACATGCATGTACATACATGTAGACATACATGTATGTACTTAATACAATTCTATATTTTACAATTCTATAAAAATACAATTTTTACAATATTGTAAAATTGTAATTTTACAATATTTGACACACTTTCCTGTGTGTCAAATATTCCCAGAAGTACTAAAAAAGAGGAAATTTCCAAAGCCAGCAACTTTTCCTGAAGCTATTTAGTTAGCTAAGAAAATATGTGATATAATGCTCCAACCCAGATGTTTCATACCATATTAGAAAAGGCGTGCTGACCCTCAAGATCATGTTCCAATACCAGAAGCACAATTTAGACATATCCGGGAAACTTCCCTCCTGTGGCCAGATCTCTGCAAACTCAGCAACTCCAAACATTCTACAACAAAACACCAACAACAGGTTCCATGATCCCTATTTTCAAGTTTCTGCAGAAATCATACTAATTTAATAACAGAAAACAACAACAAAGTCTACTTCTCTTAACTGTGAGCCCCTCCAGGGCAGGAAGTATGTTCTCTTCCCCTTGTCAGCCTGTGTCCAGTAGAAGGTCTCCATTAAATAAGGATTATTGATTGAAAGTCATTTACTAATAGAGGGAAACAATGTCTTAGAGCTTACAAACAGAATATCCAAAGCAGTTACTTAGTGCAAGAGAACAGTGGCCTGTCATGTAAACAAAATCAGAAAATATTTGTGGAAGTCTCCTGGCCAAAAATGTACTACAACCAAACCCTCACTCAACCTTGAAGCTCTCTTTCTAGAGCAAAACACCAAAACCCCCACACTAGCCCTGACCCCAATCCTCTAAACTTCCACCTGCTTCTGAAAGGTTCCCTATCAGACAAGAAGTTATAATTGTACTCCCATATTTATGTTCTACTCAAGACTGGTTTCCAGGAGTCTGAAAGGATATAAACACATAAGTATTTTTTTGAGAGATGGACCATATTGTCAAACTCAAAGGGTTTCTGCTGGTTAAGGCCAGTTCCCAACAACTATAGGCCTTGGTCGTAATAAACCTATTACTAAGATCCTTATACTCAACAAAAGATCACTACTTTTGGCAAATGGTATAATTAGCAATAACGGGTTCATTCTTTCCCTCATAATAAAACATGTATCAAAAAAACAAACAAACAAATCATATGAAATATGTTAACCTTCTCAGCATCCTTAGCCAAATGACCTTAAGTAAGGATATTTATTTTCTGGAAGAATCTGTTTTCTTCACTCCTAGTGATGAGCCATTTATCTGCAGCCCACAAACCCCAGATTCATAGCCAGACAAAAGCATTTAGAATATCGTATCTCAGGAATCAACATGTCATGGCTGTTAATTTCAGCAAGCTAGGAAAGATTGGGGAAATAAGATTGAAAATGTACTTAATTGCTAGGGTACTGTAAGTTTGGCCAAAAAGAGTATCCAAAGGGTAATAAGTAAAAAGAACCAGCGGTTCAAGTAGGAGAAAAGGTCAACTGAGAATCTAATCATCTAAAAGTTTATGTATGTATCCAGCAAACATTTTTTGAATACCCATTACATACCAAGGATTGTATCGAGTATTGGGGATAAAGACAAGAGGCTAAAAATGATTATGATAAAGATAACGATAGGTATGTACAAAGTACAAAAGTAATACAATAAAGGGAGTGATCAAGGAAGTAACATAGTCTAATGGGAAACAAAAAATTTTTAGAATGAGAGGGACCAGAATTCAAACTCTACTTTCCACCATTTACTAGCTCAGTTCCTCCACATATAAAGTGGAGGATAGTTAACTACTATCTTAAATGACTTTTGCAAGGACTAACTAGATAACACTAGTAAAATGTCTAGTACTTTGTCTGGTAGATAGACTACATTATTGCTTTAAAAATCATTATTAATGACTTGCTGGGGAAAAGTCACAGAAGGTTTCATGGGACCAGTAATATTCAAACCAAGTCTTAAAGAATGAATTGGAGCTCACCTGGTAAACAAGTCAAGGAAGAGTTTTCCAGACAGACACACCAGCATATGCAAGAGCCCAGAGTCTACAGTTCCAGAGTAGTAGAAAAAGGTGGTTTCCATTTGAAGGCAAGAACAATAGGAGTGAGAAAGCTCCATCCGGGTTAAGGCAAGAAGAGAGAGAAAGCACTTCCAGGAAAAATCAGGGTTAAACAAGAGTGTCTTCACTGAAGAATAGTGGCTCTACCAGGCACAAAAGACAGATGGGGTAGAGTGGGACGGGAGGTTCTCGTTCTGAGAGAGCTGCCAAAAAGAAAGGGCTCCTATAATAGAATCATCTGAAGTGAGCCCTTCCAACTCTGACAAAAATCAGCCACATATCTGGAGTGATTAGAGAGTGGCCCCCAATATGCAAAAATGACCTCCTCCAGCAGCAAGCATAGGAAACTCAGCCATGAAGGGGACACAGGGTATCAGTGTATGCTGAAAATGTAAACGATAAAGTTCAAAAGTAGGAAGAATAGGCTCCAGCCAGTATAATCAATCAAAATCTACTGCCACACGAACAAATTAGAATTTAGTGACAAATTCCCTAGAGTCAATGTTGTAATGTAAATGACATAGTTCTCATTCATTCCAAAGTAACAAAAAATACCAAAGAAAGTTTCCCACTATAAATCCCACATAAAATATTGTTATTAATTTTATACACACATACACGCCCCTACTCCAAATTTAGCACTATTACAAACAAAGATATATCAGACCCCAAAAATAAGATACCAGTATTCTACCATTTGGGGTCTAAGGACCCCAAATTTCTAAGCAATTTAGGAGCATTAAAATGTCACAAGTCTCAGAATGACTCCATTTTACATGTACAGAAAATTTCAGATGAAATGTGTTTGCCCTTGGTAATGAAAAAGAACCCAAGCTTTACTACTATTAGACTAAGGTTCAAATTCCCCACCAATGACTTACTTAACCTATCTGGTCTCAGCTTCCTCATATGCAAAGTATTACATAAATGATGTTTATATACTTACATGGCAAAATTGTTTTAAGGATGGAATATAATGTATGTAAAGTACTGATACATTATAGGTTCTAAATAAATGGAAATTTTTATTACTATTATGACACTCTGTCAAAACCCAATGAATGCAAGCATCAGAAAATTTTTTTAAATTTAATTTTATTTTTTCAGTGTTCCAAGATTCATTGTTCATGCACCACATCAGTCATTAACAATCTCTCAGCCTGGGATCGAGCCCCGCATCAGGCTCTCTGCTCAGCAGGGAGCCTGCTTCCCCTCTCTCTCTGCCTGCCTCTCTGCCTACTTGTGATCTCTCTCTCTGTCAAATAAATAAATAAAATCTTTTTAAAAATTGTCATCTAATTAGCTCATAGATAGCTTAGAATACAATTACAAGGGCTTGGTCTAGATGTATACAGCTGAGTTTTGAGGGAATATCTTGCCCATACACAGTTAACATGTTAAATTCTGAATTCTATAGGCGCTCAAATATCCCCTTTATAAGAATTTTATTTTTTAAATAGGTAATGCTGAATATCAAGTAGAATGTTTTAGACTAGCAAAGGCCAAATATTCTCTTAAAATATTACTAGTTTACATATCACCTTAACAACTGATCAAAAAGTAATAATATGTACTGGTTAGATTTTCAGAGAAAGGAGGTGTCTGTATCCACAGATTTATTTACTTGGTAAGTTTTCAAAACCTTGCAATGGAACTGTAAAAACAATGTGATTAAAATCGATAGAGCACATCATTTGTTGATACTGTTGCCCAAGAAAAGGCAATAAGCCTTAGGCATGTTATTACTAGATTACACAATTTCACTGACAGGTTCAAGATTTTAAAAAGCAACTGAGAACAGAGAGGATTTCTTTTTGGGGGAGAAGAAATTTTTCTCTTCAATTAAAAATAAATTTTTTATGATGAAGATTTAAAATGTCCTCTATAACATATAAAAATGGTATTAATATTAAATTTTCTTGATTTTCTAAAATAAAAACAAAGCTACTTTTGTTTAACAATACTATATCCAACCACATATCAACTTAACAAATACTAGAAATACTTTAGGGAATAGTGACTATAAGATTATTATTTTTACAAAGTCCATATAAAAGAATATGAAAGTCCAAAAATATGAGTTCCCAAACCTCTTCTGCAAAAATGAGCAATGATTCTTTTTTCATGTCGTAGTGATGAAATGATAAGCTTTTAAATAGATCTTCAAATTCAAAGAATGCTATTTTCATGGTATGCTTTTTAATCAAATAGCAAACTTAGTCATGTAGATATAACTTCATTTGATAAAAAGTGACCAAATAAAACTGAACCTAAAATCAGCAAGTCCTTTTACCCCAGTGAGATCTACTACACTACAAACAGAAAATTTGAAAGTTTTGAACTGCTTTGTAGTGCAAATTCCACAGTAGAAACATCCTTATGTAGCTAAGGAAAGCTGATAGAATCAAACATGTAGTTTTATGCTTAGGATAGAAAAAAATGTTGACTAGAAGAAGAGAGATATTTTAATCATGAATCCCAGTAGGAAATGAGAAGTTAGGCACATAGAAAGAAAGAAATTGACCCAGGCACTAGGCCTACACTTACTAGCTTTTACCAAGTAAACAGCAAAGTCTGTTCAAGGGAGTTTAGGTCTTCAGACCCATATCAGATGTAGATTATTCGAAAAAAAACACAAAACTTACAAAACACCATACACTTTCTTGTCATTAATGTACATACACATTTAAATATGAACATAATAATTTTATGCCCTAAATAGATAACTATTGAAATAGATAGCTTAATTAATTGAATAGTATAAAAATTTCCTCAATTCTTTCCCCTCCTTCAACCTCTGCATTCAACTATGACAAATCCGTTCTACTTCCAAAACAATTCTCAAATCCATCCAATTGTCTCCATTCCAAATGTCCATACCAATACCATCTCTTACCTGGGTTAATGCAAGAGCTTGCTAACTGGTTACCCTGATTCCTCTCAACCAAAGCATTCCCCTCACTATAGTCAGGGTGTTCTTTCTAATATGCAAATCTGATCACATTTCCTCCCCCCAAAAATCACTTCAGTGGTTCCCAGCTGTACAGAGTCCTTAACATGACAAACAGGAGCCTATGTGATGTGGCTCTGGTGTACCTCTTCATTTCCAACCTATTTCCAACTTAAAGTTTTCCAACCTACAAAACGTCTTTCATTTCCTACAATCCTATGCCTTCTCTATATCTTCCTTCATGCACTCTCAGCCAGGAAAACTCTTTCCCATTCTTCCTTTCATCTTATCATTCCTACTCTTCCTGCAGATCTCAACTTAGATATCATCTCCTCTCAAATTTTCTTGATATCTTGAACTAAGTTGAGTGTTTGCCAGTCTCTTCAGTGCACTATACCCACTCTCTCACTCTGAATTTTATTTGGTCATTTATTATGTCTGTATCCCTCACTACACCCAAGTTCCCTGAATGCAGGGATGGTATATTCCTAGATTGTTTACCTGGCAAGAGAATGACAAAAGGAAATGTGCTTTTTATAAAGCATATTATTCCTGCAGTATAGAAAACGTGTGAAAGACAAGACAAGACAAGACTAGAGATGGAAACACAAGAAAGTATTATAATAGCTTGGGCAAAGATTTAAATGTGGCCTTAATTAGGAAAGCAGCATCAGGGATGGGAAAAATAGCCAGATTCTGGAGATATTTAGGAAATGGAGTGATAGAACTTGGTAAATGATTAGTTATGGCCATGGTGAGAGAAAGAGAAAAGTTGGGGTGCCTGGGTAGCTCATACAGTTAAGTGTTCAACTCTTTTTTTTAAAAGGATCTTTTTTTTTTTAAGATTTTATTTATTTATTCGAGAGACAGAGAAAGTGAGAGAGCATGAGAGGAGAGAAGGTTAGAGGAAGAAGCAGACTCCTCGTGGAGCTAGGAGCCCAATGTGGGACTCGATCCTGGAACTCAAGGATCATGACCTGAGCTGAAGGCAGTTGCTCAACCAGCTGAGCCACCAGGCGCCCCAAGTGTTCAACTCTTGATTTCAGCTCAGGTCATGGTCTGAGGGTTGTGAGATTGAGTCCTGTGTTGGCTTCCACCCTCAATGGGGAGTCTGCTTGAGATTTTCTCTCTCTCTCTCTGCACTTTCTCCCACTGGTGCTCTCTCTCTCTTTCTCTCTCTCCCTCTCTCTCTCAAATAAATAAATCTTTAAAAGAAAAAAAGAGAAAAGTCAAGAACACCTTGAATACTGAGGTGGATGATCAAATTACTGAGATAGTAAGGAGAGAAGGAAGAATAGATTTGGAGTAAGATAATGTTTGGTTTGGGATATGCTAAGTTAATTTTGCCTTTAGGACACTGAAAGGGAGATGCCTAAGAGATAGTGGATATCTAAGTCCAGACATAAAGAGGAAATCTAGGTTAGAAATTTGGATTTAAGACTTACATCTTAGAAGAGGCAACTGAAATCATGGATGTAGATAAGATCACCTAAGAAGAATGCATGGAATGAAAACATAGGAGAGCCAAGGACAGAAAACAGTGGAAAGAGGGGCTGGGAAGATGGCAGAGTAGGGGGACCCTAAGCTCACCTCATACCCCAGGATACAGCTAGATAACATTCACATCATTGTAAATAACCCAGAAAATGACCCAAAGACTGGCAGAATAAACTCAACAACTAAAAGTAGAGAAAAAGTCATATCAAAGAGGGTAGGAGACATGGGGAGTGGAGGGGAGAGCTAAACATAGGACTGTGGCTGCCCAGAGGGAGGAAGCCATGGGTGTGAGAAGCGAGAGAAAAAGACTCACAATAGAGAGCTCAGAGGGGAAGATGAATCCTCAAATCATTTGGCTTTGAAAGCAACTGGGGCCAAATTTCATGAGTTCTTACAACCAGTAGGACTTAAAATCTGGAATTTTAAAAATGAGCAAGCTTGGTTCTGGAAGAGCCTAGATGGTGACAGGAAGCTAAGTCTCTACCCTTAAAAAGACAGCATGACAAACAGGCTATGGAGATACAGCACAGAAGCTGCAGTTTGAAAATTGCCTGCGGCATACAGGAGAAACCATTATTTACTCATCTCAGAACACGTCCAGGAAGGGCAGCTTTTGCGGGAAACCTCTCTAGGAACAAAGAAGCTGGCCGGTGTCATCTCTCTCCCCTACGCCTCCAACACAAATACGCAGCTATCTGTAGGAACCAGTGTGGCACAAAACTCACTACCTAACCTGCTAACACCAAGATCTGCCCTTTCCAGTCACTTTTACCTCCACTCTGGTGCTGTGGGTCCCCTCCCCAAGAAGACTAGAGCAAAACTTGCCAATACCACATTTCTTAACCTACACACTTTAGAGGCCTCAGTCCAGGTGAAGACAGTGGTTCCACAGAAAGATTAAGGCAAACCTTGTTAAGACTTCACACCCCACCCCAGCTGGGGATCAAACACTGCACACAACAGGCAAATAGAGCTACTGGAGATGATTGGACTGAAGGTAAGTGGCCAAGACACAACAGCAGGTGTACACAACACACATAGGAGACACTCTTGAAGTGCCAGGTTCTGGTGAACAGGGGACACTGGACTGTAGGGACCTACAGAACTTCTTCTTCATAAACCCATTACTTACAAGAGCAGGAGAAGTACCTGACTTTCCTAATACAAAGAAACAGACATAGGGAGTTAGATAAAGTAAGGAGACAGAGGAATATTTACTAAAGGAAAGAATAGGACATAACCACAGTAAAAGACTTGAGCAAAATAGATATAAATAATAGGCCTGATAGAGAATTTAAAGTAATGATCATAAAGATCCTCCCTGGACTTGAAAAAAGAGCAGAAGACATCAGTGAGACCTTTAACAAAGAGATAAAAAAAAAAAAAAGAACCAATCAGAAATGAAGAACACAATAAATAAAATTAAAAATACACTAGGATAGAAAAAAAATACACTAGATGGAATAAAAAGCAGGCCAGAGAAAGCAGAAGAATGAATTAGTGACCTGGACAACAGAGTAATGGAAAGTAATCAAGCTGAGCAGATGAAAGGAAAAAAAATCATGCAAAATAAAAATAGACTTAGTAAACTCAATGATTCCATCAAAGTTAGTAACAGTGCATTATAGGGATCCCAGAAGAAGAGAGAGGAAAGGGGGCAGAAAATTCATGTGAAGACATAATAGCTGAAAACTTCCCAAATTTGGGGAAGGAAACAGATATCTAGATCCAGAAAGCATAGAAATACCTCGCTGTCCAAAATTAACCCAAGGAGGTCCACACCAAGACATATAGTAATTAAAATGGCAAAAAGTAATGATAAAGAGAGAATTTTTAAAGCATCAAGAAAAAAGAAGACAGTTTTATACAAGGGAAACCTCATAAGGCTATTAGCAGATTTTTCTGCAGAAATGTTGTAAGCCAGAGAAAGTGGCATGATATATTCAAAGTGCTGAAAGGAAAAAACCTGCAGCCAAAAATAGTCTATCCAAAAAGACTATTCTTCAGATTAGAAGGAGAGATGAAGAGATTCCCAGATAAACAAAGCTAAAGGAGTTCGTGACCACTAAATAAACAAGAAATGTTAAAGGTAACTCTCTGAGTGGAAAGGAAAGATCATAAGTAAGAGCAAGAGAAGCAGGAAGCACAAAAGCAGTAGAAATAAGTATATCTGTAAAAATCAGTCAAGTAACTCACAAAATAAAAGAATGTAAAGTATGACACCATATACCTAAAATATAGGGGGAAGAGGAGTAAAAATAGGTTAAACCCAAACAACCATCAACTTAATGTAGACTTCTATATGCAGAGAATGTTATATTACAAACATAATGGTAACCACAAATTAAAAAAAAAGTAATGACGTGTAAAAAATAAAGAGAAAGGAATCCACATATATCATTAAAGAAAGCCAACAAACCATGAGAGAAGAGAGCAAGAGAAGAAAGGATCAGAGAAGAACTACAAAGCAACCACAAAACAAGTAACAAAATGGCTATAAATGTATACTTATCAAGAATTACTTTGAATTTAAATGGACTAAACCTTCCAATCAAAAGACACAGGGTGACAAAATGGATAAAAACCAAGACTTAGTGGGGCGCCTGGGTGGCTCAGTTAGTTAAGCGCCAGCTCTTGATTTTGGCTCAGGTCGCAATCTCAGGGTCATGAGATTGAGCCCCATGCTCAGCAAGGAGTCTGCTTGTCCTTGTCCCTTTGCTCCTCCTCCTGTTCTATCTCTCTCTCAATAAATAAATAAGCAAAATCTTTATTAAAAAAAAACAAATCCAAGACCTATCTATATGCTATCTATAAGAGATTCATTTCAGACCTAAAGACACATGCAGAATGAAAGTGAGGAAAGGGAGAAATATTTATCACACAAATAGCTGTCAAAAGAAAGTCAGGGTAGAAATACTTATATTGAACAAAATAGGCTTTAAAGCAAAGACCATAGGAGCGCTTGGGTGGCTCAGTGGGTTAAAGCCTCTGCCTTCAGCTCAGGTCATGATCTCAGGGTCCTGGGATCAAGCCCTGCTTCGGGCTCTCTGCTCAGCAGGGAGCCTGCTTTCCCCTCGCTCTCTGCGTGCCTCTCTGCCTACTTGTGATCTCTCTCTATCAAATAAATAATAAAATATTAAAAAACAAAGACCATAACAAGAGACAAAGAAGGAGCACCCAAATACATAAACCAGTTAATAACAAACCTAAAGAAACTAATCAATAGTAATACAATAATAGTAGGGGACTTTCACACCCCACCTATATCAACAAACAGATGAATAAGGAAACAGTGGCTTTGAATGACACACTGGACCAGATGGATTTAAAAGATGTATTCAGAACATTCTATCCTAAAGCAGCAGAATACACATTCTTTTTAAGTGCGCATGGAAAATTCTTCAGAATAGATCATATGTTAAGCCACAAAACAAGTCTCAACAAATTAAAAAAGACCAAAGTCATACTACATATCTTTTCTGACCACAATGCTAAGAAACTTCTTAGAAATCAACCATAAGAAAAAATCTGGAAAGAGCATGAATACATGGAGGTTAAGTAACATACTACAAAACAATCAATAGGCCAACCAAGAAAAGAAAGAAGACATAAAAAATTATATGGAGACAAATAAAAATCAAAACACAATGGTTCAGTATCTTTGGGATGCAGCAAGATCAGTTGTAAGACGGAGGTTGACAGCAACACAGACCTACCTCAAGAAGCAAGAAAAATCTCAAATAAACAACCTAACCTTACACCTAAAAGAGCTAAAAAAAAGAACAAACAAAACCCAAAACCAGCAGAAGGAAGGAAATGCTAAAGATTAGAACAGAAATAAATTATATAGAGACTAAAAAAACAAAACAAAACAATAAAACAGATCAATAAAACCAGGAGCTGGTTCTGAAAGATCAACATCTAGCCAGACTCTTTAAGAAGAGGTGGGGAGGGGGCAAACAAAATCAGAAATGAAAGAGGAGAAATAACAACCAACACCACAGAAATATAAAAGACTGTAAGAGAATATTATGAAAAATATATGCCAACAAATGGGATAACCTAGAAGAAATGGATATATTCCTAGAAACACATAACCTACTAAACCTTGAGCAGGAAGAAATAGAAAATTTGAACAGACCAATCCAAGCAATGAAATTGAATCAGTAATCAAAAAAATCCCATCAAGTCCAGGACCAGACAGTTTCACAGGTGATTCTACCTATTTTCAAACTTTTCCAAAAAATAGAATAGGAAGGAAAACTTCCAAATTGATTCTGTAAGACCAGCATTACCTTGATAACAAAAGCAGATAAAGACATTACTAAAAAAGAAAACTACAGACCAATATCTCTGATAAACACAGATGCAAAAATCCTCAATACAGTATTAGTATTAGCAAACTGAATCCAGTAATACATTAAAAAAATCATTTACTACTATCAAGTGGGATTTATTACCAGGATGCCAGGGTGGTCCAGTACTGGCAAATCAATCAACGTAATACGTCACAACAAAAAGAGAAAGGATAAAAACCATGTGATCATTTCAATGGTTGCACAAAAAGCATCTGACAAAGTACAACATCTATTCATGATAAAAACCCTCAACAAAGTAAGTTTAGAGGGAACATACTTCAACATTGTAAAGGCCTTACAGGAAAACCCTCTAGCTTACATCATACTCAATAAGGGAAAACTGAGAGCTTTTCCGCTAAGATCAGGAACAAGGCAAGGATGTCCACTGTCATCACTTTTATTCAGCGTAGTACTGGAAGTCCTAGCTGCAGCAATCAGACAAGAAATAAAAGGCATCTAAACTGGTAGGGAAGAAATAAAACTTCCACTGTTTGCAGAGGACATGATACTCTATATAGAAAAACCTAAAGAATCCTCCAAAAAAACTACTAGATCTGATAAATAAATTCAATAAGGTCACAGGATACAAAATCAATGTACAGAAATCCATTGCACTTCTATACACTAATAATGAAGCAGTAGAAGAGAAATTGAGAAAACAATCCCATTTGCAATTGCACTAAAATAATAAAATACTAACCAAAAAAGGTGAAAGACCTGTACTCTGAAAACTATAAAATTGATGAAAGAAATTATTAAAAATGATACAAACAAATGGAAAGACATTTCATGCTCATGAATTGGAAGAACAAGTATTGTCAAAATGTTTATACTACCCAAAGCAATCTACAGATTTAATGCAATCCCTATCAAAATACCAACAGCCTTTTCCACAGAACTAGAAAAAAAAATCCTAAAATTTGTATGGAATCACAATCTTGAAAATGAAAACAAAACTAAAGGTATCAAAATTCCAGACTTCAAGATACATTGCAAAGCTGTAATAATCAAAACAGTATGGTACTGGCACAAAATAGACACAGATCAATAGAAGAGAATAGAAAGCCCAGAAATAAACCCAAAATTATGTGGTCAATTAATCTTCCACAAAGGTAGCAAGAATACGCAATGGGAAAAAGACAGTCTGACAGTCTTTTAACTAAGGGTGTTGGGAAAAATGGACAGCTACATACAAAAGAATGAAACAGGACCACTTTCTTACACCATACACAAAAACAAAATCAAGATGGATTAAGGACTTAAATGTGAGATCTGAAATGATAAAAATCCTAGAAGAGAACAGAGACTGTAATTTCTCTGACATCAGCCATAACAACATCTTTCTAGATATCTCTCCTGAGGTAAAGGAAACAAAAGCAAAAATAAACTATTGGAACTACATCAAGATAAAATGTTTTCACACAGCAAAGAAAACAATCGAAAAAATTAAAGACAAGCTACTGATATTGCAAATGATATACCCAATAAAGGGTTAGTATATAAAATATATAAAGAACTTATAAAACTCAACACCCCAAAATCAAAGAAACCAATTTAAAAGTGGGCAAAAGACATGAATAGACATTTTTCCAAAGACATACACTTGGCCAACAGACCCATGAAAAGCTACTCAATATCACTCATCATCAGGGAAATGCAAATCAAAACTATAATAAAATATCATCTCACACCAGTCAGAAGGGCTAAAATCAGTAAAACAAGAAAATCACAGATGTTGGCAAGGATGTGGAGAAAGGTGAACCCTTCTACATTATTGGTGGGAATGCATACTGGTACAGACACTCTGGAAAACAGTATGGAGTTTCCTCAAAAAGTTAAAAATGGAAATACCCTATGATTCAATGAATTACTAGGTATTTACCCAAAGAATACAAAAATACTAATTCAAAGGGACATGCACCCTGATGTTTATAGCAGCATTATCAACAATAGCCAAATTATGGAAAGAGCCTAAGTGTCCATCAGTTGATGAATGGATAAAAATGTGGTATATATATATACCCGATGGAATATTACTCAACCATAAAAATGAATGAAATCTCATCATTTGCAACAACATGGATGGAGCTAGAGAGTATTATGTTAAGTGAAAAAAGTCATAAAAAGACAAATACCATATTATTTCACTCATCTGTGGAATTTAAGAAACAAAATAGTGGTGTCTAGATGGCTCAGTCAGTACAGCATACAACTCTTGATCTCAGGGTTGTGATTTCAAGTCCCACATCGGGTATAGAGATTACTTTTAAAAATAAATAAATAAAATCTAAGAAACAAAATAAATGAGCAAAGGGGGAAGACAGAGAGAGGGGCAAACCAAGAAACAGACTCTTAACCTTAGAGAACAAACTGATGGTTACCAGAATGGAGGGGGGGGGAGGGATAGGTTAAATAGGTGGTGGGGATTAAGGAGTGCACTTGTGATTAGCATCAGGTAATGTATGGAAGTACTGAATCACTATATTGTATACCTGAAACTAATATTACACTATATGTTAACTAACCAGAATTTAAATAAAAACTTAAAAAGAAGATGTGGCGTGCACACACACACACACACACACACACAATGTAATATTATTTAGCCAGAAAAAGGAATGAAAGCTTGCCATTTGCAACAACATGGATGGATCTGGAGAGTATAATGCTAAGCAAAAAAACTAGTCAGAGAAAGACAAATATCAAAAAAAAAAAAAAAAGAAAAGAAAAAGAAAGACAAATATCATATGATATCATATGATTTCACTCAAATGTGGAATTTAAGAAACAAAATAAATGAACAAAAGGGGGAAAAAAGGAAGGCAAATCAAAAAACAAGACACTTAACTATAGAGAACAAACAGGGTTACTTGAGGGGATGTAGGTAGGGGATGAGTGAAATAGGTGAAGAGGTATAAGAGTACACTTAATTTGATGAGCACTGAAAAATACATGGAATTGTTGATTCACTATATTGTACACCTGAAACTAATTAACACTGTATATTAACTACCCTGGAATTAAAGTTTAAAAAAGAGCCAAGGACAGAATTTTTAGGAACATCAACTTCTATAGGATAACCAGAGGAAGATAGTCTATTGAACAATGGAAAGGCATGTCCATAGAGGCAGCAAGGAGGGTATTTAATGAAGGAAAGACGGGTTGAAACCAAATGGCTCAAAAATTTCAAGAGAGATGAGGGCTGAAAAATTATATTTAAAATGTAAAAATTATATTTAAAATGTAACTATGGGGGCGCCTGGGTGGCTCAGTGGGTTAAAGCCTCTGCCTTCGGCTCAGGTCATGATCTCAGGGTCCTGGAATCGAGCTCCGTATTGGGCTCTGCTCGGCAGGGAGCCTGCTTCCCCCTTTCTCTCTGCCTGCGTCTCTGCCTACTTGTGATCTCTCTCTCCCTGTCAAATAAATAAATAAAATCTTTAAAAATTTTTTAAAAATTAAATGTAACTATGTTGGTGAAAATGGCAGATTAGGAACTTCCAAGTTTGTTCTTGCATAAAAGCAATGAAAAAGCCAACCAAAATTATTAGAATAAACTTTTTCAGATATGGAAATTAACCAAAGTCTTATAGCAATGCAGGAAGCATTTACTTTTAAAGAAGTAAATAGTTATATTTAAGCAAGAACAGGAAGCTTTGTCACATTTTAACTTCTTTTAGTCTCACCCCCTACTCTTTATTTGCAATAGCCTTCCCCAAAAATAAACCACATTCCTGATACAGCCTAGTAGTTGCTGAGAAGAGCAGTGGATTAGAATGTAGTGGGATAGAACTAGAATTCTTCCAAATGCTCATTCCTAAAGAATTCTCATTACTTGACTTTTCTGATGCTTCTCTAGAAGACCCCACTTATAAGTTAGTCTCTGCTTGACCTGAATCAGGGCTCACCTTGTACAAAGTATCTTCTTCCATGGGACATTTGTTGAAAACAATTACAATCAAGTTTGTAACTGCACAGCTGCCTGAAGCAGAGGTTAATTCTTGGAGCAATAATAGCCAAAAAAAAGGGGTGCCTGGGCGGCTCAGTGGGTTAAAGCCTCTGCCTTCGGCTCAGGTCATGATCTCAGGGTCCTGGGATCGAGCCCCGCATCGAGCTCTCTGCTCAGCAGGGAGCCTCCTTCCCCCCCCTCTCTCTGCCTGTGTCTCTGCCTACTTGTGATCTCTCTCCTCTCTGTCAAATAAATAAATAAAATCTTTTTTTTAAAATAGCCCAAAAGCTAACCAAAAAGCTTAAAAGAAAAAGCTTGGAAATAAGATGTCCATAGGTGCTTTGAAAAGTTCCAACATATTCTTGGGAATCTAGGACACCACACATACACAGAAGAGTGTACCACACACAGGTAAGACCATACACAGGTGAGAAGCCCCCAAGCTCTCATCACTGGTTGACCTTGAGGCCAGAATGTTGGACAAATGTTGGACAAAGACTATATAAGCTACTTTAAATATGTTCAAAGAGCTGAAGGAACCCACGTATGAGGATATACCTCATATAAACCAGAGATTATCAAAAAGATGCATAAACTAATTTGTTTAAATACTAATTCTGGAGTTAAAAGTACAATAATTAAAATGAATATTACATTAGAGATGCTTAATAGCAAATATGAGCAGGCAGAAGAAAGAAAAAAATGAAATGAAGATTAGATTAATTGAGACTATCTCATTTGAAGAACAAAATAAGTAAAAAGAATGAAGAAAAATCAACATAGCCTTAGATATCTGTGAAGACACCATCAAATGTACCAATATATGCATAATGGGAGTCTCAGAAAAGACGAGAAACAGGGCGCCTGGGTGGCTCAGTTGGTTAAGTGACTGCCTTTGGCTCAGGTCATGATCTCAGAGTCCTGGGATCGAGTCCCACATTGGGCTCCCAGCTCCATGGGGAGTCTAGCTTCTTCCTCAGACTTTCTCCCCTCTCATGCTCTCTCTCACTCGCTCTCCCTCTCTCAAATAAATAAATGAAATCTTAAAAAAAAAAAAAGAAAGAAAGAAAAGACAAGAAACAGAAAGGGGCAGAAAGAATATTTGAAGAAATAATGGCCAAAAACTTTCAAATATAATAAAAAACATTAACCTCCACATCCAATAAGCTTAAAAACTCTATGTAGGATAACTTCAAAAAGATTCACATCTGGACACATATTAATCAAACTGTCAAAAGAAAAAGACAAAAAGAATCTTGAAAGCAGTAACAGAGGAGTGATTTATCACATTCAAGGGATGTTCAATATGATTAACAGCTGAATTCTCATCAGAATGGATGAGACTATGGACTATGGACTATGGAATAATAAGGAAGAGAGATGACACATTCAAAGTTCTAAAAGAAAAAATGGCCTGTCAACTAAGATTTCTAAATCAAGCAAAAGCTATCCTTCAAAAATGAAGTGACTCCCGCCTGAGGCCAGGAGTACACAGATATCAAATTCAGTCAAAGATATCACACACACACACACACACACACACAAACACACACGCATGCAGGCACGTGTACACAAATACCCCTACTCCTACCACAACTACTACTAATTACTAACTACTAATACCTACTACTCGTAGTAGTAGTACTACTACTATGGATTAATATTCCTTATGAGTTACTATACATGCAAATATCCTCAATAAAATACTAGCAGCATGTACTAGCAAAATAACGAATCTAGCAGCATATAAAAAGGCTTATATAATAGGACAAAGGGAGACTTATACGAGGAATACAAAGTTGTTTCAACATTTAACATCAATGTAATACACTATATTAATAGAATATAGGAAAAAATAAACACATGATCATCTTAATACCCACAGAAAAAGTATTTGACAAAATCTAACATCCTCTCATGATGAAGCACTCAATAAACTAGCAATAAAAGGGAACTGCCTCAAACTAACAAAGGGCATCTACAAAATACCCAAAGTTAACATCATACTCAATGGTAAAAGACTGAAAGCTATCTCCCTAAGATCAGGAACAGGACAAGGTATGTACTTTTGCCACTTAACATTGTACTGAAAGCTCTATCCTGGATTCCAGCATTAAATTTGAAAATAAAATAAAAAGCATCCAGATTAGAATGGAAGAAGTAAAAAATTATTTCTATTTGCAGATGACATGATCCTGGAAATAGACAATCCTAAAGGAATACACACGCACACAAACTAAAAAACAAGTTTAGAAAGGTTGCAGGATACAAGATTAATGTACAAAAATCAGGTGTATTTCTATACAGTAGTAATGAACAATCTGAAAATGAAATAAGACGGCAATTCAATCCAGCAGTATCATTAACAAGAGTGACAAAATAAATACAGGACATGTACACTGAAAGCTATAAAAACTGTTAAAAGAAATTAAACAAATAAAAAGACACTTTGTCTTCATGTGTCAGAAGACCTATTAATGTTAACATGGCCATATTCCCCAAACTGATCTACAATGCAGTATCAAAATTCCATCATTCTTTTTTTGCAGAAAGTGGCAATCTTAACATTCATATGTAAATCCAAGGGATCCAGAATAACCAAAACAATTTTAAAAATAAAAAACAAAGCTGGAGGATTTGTACTTCAAGATTTCAAAGCTTACTTTGAAACTACACTAATCAAAATAGTGTGTTACCGGCCCAGGATAAACATACAGATGAGGAGAATGGAATTGAAAGTCCAGAAATAAACCTATACATCTGTAGTTGAGTCATTTTTGACAAGAGTACTAAGATAATTTAATGGGGAAAGAACAGTCTTCTCAACAAATGGTACTAGGACAGCTAAATATTTATGCAAAAAAGAATGAATTCAGACACCAACCTCACACTGTATACAAAATTAACTCGAAAGAGATCAAAGACCTAAATGTAAGAACTAAAACTATAAAAGCTCTTAGAAGAAAATATAGAATAATAAATTTCTGTGACCTTGGATTAGGTAACAGTTTCTTAGATATGATACCTAAAGCACAAGCAACCAAAATAAAAATAGATAACTGGATTTCATCAAAATTAAGAACATTTGTTATTCAAAAGACATTACTTAGAAAGTGAAAAACTGACCCATAGAATTGGAGGAAATATTTGCAAATCATATAGCTAATGAGAATCTCATATCCAGAATATATAAAGAACTCTTAAAATTTGAAAATAAAAAGACAACCCAATTAAAAAGTGGACAGGGGCACCTGGGTAGTTTAATTAGTTAAGCGTCTGACTTTTGATTTCAGCTCAGGTCATGATCTCCATCCCTGGGATGGAGCCCCACATTCAGCTCCATGCTCAGCAGAGTCTGCTTGTCCCTCTTCCTCTGATCCTCCTCCCTTGAACGCCCCACTATCTCTCTGTATATAATAAATAAATAAATAAAAATCTTAAAAAAAAACGTGGGCAAAGGATTTGCATAGAAATTTCCCAAAGAAGATATACAAATGCCAATAAGCAAACGAACATATACACAATTCCTTTAGTCATTATAGTAATGTAAATCAAAACTATAATGAACAATTAATCTTGTAACACTGAAAAAATAAACATATATGAGAAAAAAACCACTATAATGAGATACCACCTCACACTGGCCTTGATGGCTATAGTAAAACAAACGTAAATAAAAAATAACAAGTGTTGGAGAGGTTGCAGGGTAATTGGAACGTGGAACTCCCACATATTGCTGGTGGGAATGTAAAATGGTGTAATTGCTTTGGAAAACAATTTGGTAGTTCCTCAAAAAGTTAAACATAAAGTTACCATATGTCCCCGCAATGTCTAGGTACAGATCCAAGAGAATTTGAAAACATATATTCACATAAAAACTTATACATGGGGGCGGTTGGGTGGCTCAGTCGTTGGGCCTCTGCCTGCGGCTCAGGTCATGATCCCAGTAGCCCTGGGATCGAGCCCCACATCGGGCTCCCTGCTCGGAGGGAAGCCTGCTTCTCCCTCTCTCATTCCCCCTGCCTGTGTTCCCTCTCTCACTGTGTCTCTGTCAAATAAAATTAAAAAACAACAACAAAAAACTTATACATAAATGAACATGGAAGTATTATTCACAGTAGCCAAAAAGCTGGAAAGAATCCAAATGTTCATCAACTGATAAATGGATAAACAAAATGTGGCATATATATTAGAATATTATTTGGCCACTCATATATGTACAATGTGAATTAACCTTGAAAAGATCATGCTTAGTAAAAGAAGCCAGATTAAAGGCCACATATTGTACGATTCTATTGATAAGAAGAGTCCAGAATAAGCAAATCCATAAATACAGAAAGTAAATTTGTAAATAACTGGCCTGGAAGGAAGGGGAGAAAGGGAAGTCACTACTAATTAACAAGGTTTCTTTTGTGGGCAGGAAAATGTTCTCAAGTTAGAAGGTCATGATGGTTGTACAACCTTGGAGGTACACATTTCAAATTAGTAACTTCCATAGTATGCAAATTATATCTAAATTTTTAAAAATTAAGTTGCCCTTGAAAATTTGCCAATTAACTTAAGTAAATCAGGGGCGCCCGGGTGGTTCAGTCAATAGGCATCAGCCTTCAGCCCGGGTTGTGATCCCAGAGTCCTGGGATCGAGTCCCAGGTCAGGCTCCCTGCTCTGTGGGGAGTCTGCTTCTTCCCCTCCTACTCTCCCTGCTTATGTTCCCTCTCTCACTATCTCTCTCTCTGTCAAATAAATAACAAGTAAATCAGAAGGGGCAGACTACATATGGGTTTGTCTTAAATGGCAAGGCATCTAGCTACCTATCCCAAACTCTGTCCACAAAGCGTCAAAATATTAATTGAAAAGAGACAACTAGGAGCACTTGGGTGGCTCAGCCAGTTAAGCATCTGACTCTTGAGTTCGGCTCAGTTCATGATTTTGAGGTTGTGAGATCCAACCCAAATGGCTCCACGCTGGACATGGAGCCTGCTTGAAATTCTCTCTTTCCCTTTCCCTCTGACCATCCCCCTTTAAAAAAGAAAGAAAGAAAGAAAGAAACAGCAAAGAGACAACTATACTAAAAAAAAAAAAATTCTTTTTAAA